>NW_026846588.1:4874855-5069330 GCF_025583915.1 Anolis sagrei ordinatus
GCCAGAGCTCCCGGTCGGCCGTCACCACCCCCAGCTCCTTCAAGGTCAGTCCAGTCACTTCAAGGATGCCATCCATCCATCTTGCCCTTGGTCGGCCCCTCTTCCTTTTGCCTTCCACTTTCCCCAGCATAATTGTCTTCTCTAGGCTTTGCTGTCTCCTCATGATGTGGCCAAAGGACTTCAACTTTGTCTCTAGTATCCTTCCCTCCAATGAGCATTCGGGCTTTATTTCTTGGAGGATGGACTGGTTGGATCTTCTCGCAGTCCAAGGCACTCTCAGCACTTTCCTCCAACACCACAGCTCAAAAGCATCGATCTTCCTTCGCTCAGCCTTCCCTAAGGTCCAGCTCTCACATCCGTAGGTTACTACAGGGAAGACCATGGCTTTGACTAGGCGGATCTTTGTTGCCAGTGTGATGTCTCTACTCTTCACTATTTTATTGAGATTAGTCATTGCTCTCCTCCAGAGAAGTGAACATCTTCTGATTTCCTGGCCACAGTCTGCATCTGCAGTAATCTTTGCACCTAGAAATACAAAGTCTGTCACGGCCTCCACATTTTCTCCCTCTATTTTCCAGTTGTCAATCATTCTTGTTGCCATAATTTTGGTTTTTTTTATGTTTAGCTGCAACCCGGCTTTTGCGCTTTCTTCTTCCACCTTGATTAGAAGGCTCCTCAGCTCCTCCTCGCTTTCGGCCATCAGAGTGGTGTCATCTGCATATCTGAGGTTGTTAATGTTTCTTCCAGCAATTTTCACCCCAGCTGGAAGAAACATTAACAATAATACTATTATTAATAATAATACTAGAGTAAAATAATGGAAATGTAATAATAGTAATAATAGAGTAAAATAATCAATGTAGTAATAATACTAGAGTAAAATAATGGAAATGTAATAATCACAGTAATAGAGTAAAATAATCAATATAAAAATAGTAGAGTAAAATAATCCATGTAATAATAACAATAATAAATAGAGTAAAATAATAAATGTAATAACAATATAGACTAACAGAGTTTGGATGCAGTGCCTAAAGATCTTGGCCTGCACTTAAACACAATCAGTGCTGACAAAATTACCGCCTGTCAGCACCAGACATCACATAGTCCTAGATATTTGGGAAGTGAACCAATGTGTGATCTTGTTTGCTGTGTACCAATCTTGTTGTGTTTCAGAGAGCAACAGAGTAAAATAATAAATGTAATAATAATAATAATAATAATAATAATAATAATAATAATAGAGTAAAATAATCAATGTAATAATAATAATAAATAGAATAAAATAATAAATGTAATAATAACAAAAATAAATAGAGAAAACCAATAAATGTAATAAATATAATAATAATAACAGAGTAAAATAATAAAGAACTTTGACTTGAGTATAAGCCAAGCGGGCCTTTTTCTGCCTCAAAAAAGGACTGAAAAACTCGGCTTATACTCGATTATATAAAACATTTCCATCCCAATAGCATTTAAATGAGTTGTAGTTTGTCAAAGCACCAGAACTGTTTGCAAGAGAAGGCTAATTGTCTTGCAAACTATAATGTAGTGATAGCACCAGGCCTTTGCTCCATTCAATACCAGTCCTGGTTCTGCACAGAAGCTCTCCATGATCCATTGCCCAAAACAACTTGGTGAAGTATCAATTTTGCAAGGAAGAAACCAAAAACAGCCCAACTTTTTCTCCTCCCAGTGTCCTTATTTATTTATTTATCGTGTCATCAGCAACCATACCATTGTATTACATTTCTAACAGAACAAAACAAACAAACAGATAAAAAAACACAAATTTTGCAAACTTGGTAGTTGATTAAATGTCCTTTGACCAGTATCTGGCCACTTGGAGTGCCTCTGGTGTTGCCGCAAGAAGGTCCTCCATTGTGCATGTGGCAGGGCTCAGGTTGCATTGCAGCAGGTGGTCTGTGGTTTGCTCTTCTCCACACTCGCATGTCGTGGATTCCACTTTGTAGCCCCATTTTTAAGATTGGCTCTGCATCTCGTGGTGCCAGAGCGCAGTCTGTTCAGCACCTTCCAAGTCGCCCAGTCTTCTGTGTGCCCAGGGGGGAGTCTCTCATCTGGTATCATCCACGGATTGAGGTGCTGGGTTTGAGCCTGCCACTTTTGGACTCTCGCTTGCTGAGGTGTTCCAGCAAGTGTCTCTGTAGATCTTAGAAAACTATTTCTAGATTTAAGTCGTTGACGTGCTGGCTGATACCCAAACAAGGGATGAGCTGGAGATGTCTCTGCCTTGGTCCTTTCACTATTGGCTGCTACTTCCCAGCGGATGTCAGGTGGTGCAATACCGGCTAAACAGTGTAATTTTTCCAGTGGTGTAGGGCGCAGACACCCCGTGATAATGCGGCATGTCTCATTAAGAGCCACATCCACTGTTTTAGTGTGGTGAGATGTGTTCCACAATGGGCATGCGTACTCAGCAGCAGAGTAGCATAGCGCAAGGGCAGATGTCTTCACTGTGTCTGGTTGTGATCCCCAGGTTGTGCCAGTCAGCTTTCGTATGATATTGTTTCTAGCACCCACTTTTGCTTGATGTTCAGGCAGTGCTTCTTGTAGGTCAGAGCACGGTCCAGAGTGACTCCCAGGTATTTGGGTGTGCTGCAATGCTCCAGTGGCCTTCCCAAGTAGTCATCCTCAGAGCTCGGGATGCTTGTCTGTTCTTAAGGTGAAACCCAGTCTTCTGACATTTCAAAACCCGTCTCTCCTTCCCATTCTTTCCATTTCAAACACACCATCAAATTTAGGAGGGCCAAGAAGAATGAAAAAAAGACAACCCAGCCTCTCAAGCCTTGCAAAATGTATTGATTCCCATTTCAAGACTCCGCTGCTCAATCTCTCCGCAACGCCTCCAGGACGATGTCAACAATAAAAATGATTTCTCCCTCTTCACATTCCAGATCGGAGGAAGAAAGCCAGAGAAAGGAAAGAAATGGGCCATCCTGAAGAGCTCCTTTGGACTGGGACTCATCTGAAAACAAATTGATTTGGGGCAAAGTCTGTCGCTCTCCAAGCTACTTCAAGGCACTCGAAAACTATCACCATTTTTATCCTGCTTTCTACGTGCATCTGATTCTGTACTCCCCCCACATCTTTCTGCTTTCTTGCCTTTGACTGGAAGGAAAACAGATTTCACCTAAACATTAGGAAAAACATCCCAATAATAAGACTTGTTCGACAGGGAAAGATGCTTCCAGGGAGTACAACTGAGTCTCCCTTTGTCCTAATAGGGACAACTGCAAGAGGCTCCACATAGGCATCTATCTATCTTTAGTTTTGGAGTATCCTACTGTCTGTCTGTGTGTCTATGTGTCTGTCTGTCTGTCTATCTATCTATCTATCTATCTTTGGTTTTAGAGTATCCTATTGTCCATCCATCCATCCATCAATTATTTTTAGTTTTGGGGTACCCTACTACCTAACTGTCTGTCTATCTGTCTATCTTTAGTTTTAGAGTATCCTATTGTCCATCCATCTGTCAATTACCTTTATTTTTGGGTTATCCTACTGTCTTAGAAAACTATTTCTAGATTTAAGTCGTTGACGTGCTGGCTGATACCCAAACAGGGGATGAGCTGGAGATGTCTCTGCCTTGGTCCTTTCACTATTGGCTGCTACTTCCCAGCGGATGTCAGGTGGTGCAATACCGGCTAAACAGTGTAATTTTTCCAGTGGTGTAGGGCGCAGACACCCCGTGATAATGCGGCATGTCTCATTAAGAGCCACATCCACTGTTTTAGATGTGTTTCACACTGGAGTTTAAGAGGATCCTATTGTCCATCCATCCATCAGTTATCTTTAGTTTTGGGCTATCCTACTGTCTGTCTATCTATCTATCTATCTATCTATCTATCTATCTATCTATCTATCTCTAGTTTTAGAGTATCCTAATGTCCATCCAAAACTAAAGGGAATCAATCAATTATCTTTAGTTTTGGGCAATCCTACTGTCAGTCTGTCTGACTATCTAGTATCTTCAGTTTTAGAGTATCCAATTGTCCATCCAACCATCAATTATCTTTAGTTTTGGGCTATCTTACTGTCTGTAGAGTATCCTACTGTCCATCCATCCATCAATTAGCTTTAGTTTTGGAGTATCCTACTATCTATATCTATCTATCTATCTATCTATCTATCTATCTATCTATCTATCTATCTATCTATCTATCTATCTCTTCTATCAATCTGTCTATATCTCATCTATCTATCTATCTATCTATCTATCTCTTCTATCAATCACTTCTATCTATCTATCTATCTATCTATCTATCTGTCTATCTATCTATCTTTAGTTTTAGAGTATCCTACTGTCCATCCATCCGTCAATTATCTTTAATTGTGGGGTATCCTACTGTCTGTCTGTCTGTCTATCTTTAGTTTAAGAGGATCCTATTGTCCATCCATCCATCAGTTATCTTTAGTTTTGGGCTATCCTACTGTCTATCTATCCATCCATCTACCTATCTTATATCTATCTGTCATCTATCTATCCTATCTATCATCTTTTATCTATCATCTATCCATCATCTGTCTGTCTGTCTATCTATCTATCTATCTATCTATCTATCTATCTATCATCTATCTATCTATCATCTATCTATCTATCATCTATCTATCTATCTATCTATCTGTCTGTCTATCTATCTATCTGTCTATCTATCTATCTGTCTATCTATCTATCTGTCTATCTATCTATCTTTAGTTTTAGAGTATCCTACTGTCCATCCATCCGTCAATTATCTTTAATTGTGGGGTATCCTACTGTCTGTCTGTCCGTCTATCTTTAGTTTAAGAGGATCCTATTGTCCATCCATCCATCAGTTATCTTTAGTTTTGGGCTATCCTACTGTCTGTCTGTCTATCTATCCATCTATCTTCAGTTTTAGAGTATCCTATTGTCCATCCATCCATCAATTATCTTTAGTTTTGGGCTATCCTACTGTCTGTCTGTCTGTCTGTCTGTCTGTCTGTCTGTCTATCTATCTATCTATCTATCTATCTATCTATCTATCTATCTTTAGTTTTAGAGTATCCTACTGTCCATCCATCCATCAATTATCTTTAGTTTTTTTAGTATCCTACTATCTATTTATCTGTCTATCTGTCTGTCTACCTACCTACCTAGGTTTATTTTTTAGAGTATTCTATTGTCCATCCATCTGCCAATTATCTTTAGTTGTGGAGTATTGTACTATCTATCTGTCTGTCTGTCTGTCTATATATTTTTAGTTTATTTTAGTTCATTTTTAGAGTATCCTATTGTCCATCCATCTGTCAATTATCTTTAGTTGTGGAGTATCCTACTATCTATCTATCTGTCTGTCTGTCTGTCTGTCTATGTATCTTTAGTTTTAGAGTATCCTACTATCTATTTGTCTGTCCATCCATCAATTATCTTTATTTTTGGAGTATCCTACTATCTGTCTGTCTGTCTGTCTGTCTGTCAGCTTCGCAACACACTTCCAAATTAAAATGCTTTCTACAGAAATCTCTGCTAAAGTGACCAATGGCCAAACCCTTTTAACCCTCTCTCTTTGCTCTCCATCCGCAGTGAAAATTGTCTTCTATTAACCAACCTGTTAAAAGCAGGATTCAAGGTAAGGCAATACACCTCCGTGACACTATATTTTTTCTGCACTTAACAGAGCTGAAAAACGAGGGGGCTGTTCAAATGCTCCGAAGCGCTCTAAAGAGAATAGATTTCATCAGTGACCTTTATAGAGGAGGAGGAGGAATAACCCAGTTGGCCACAAATGGGCCTGGCAAATGGGGCAGCAAACTTTAGCTTAAAAGCAAGAAGATACAATGGGCTTTTTCACATCGTGAATTATTAGCGATCTATTAACTGCAGACAATTCAGTCAAGGCTAGAATCCAGTTTCCATGGGGATATCTATGAATGAAAAGCCCAAGAAGTCATGATTAAAACAGTGCAAATGTCACTTCCCAGCCGAGAATTGGCTTTATTACAGCAAGTCTCTCTCCTGCCTGCAAACGCAATGTCAAGCGGAGAGTTTGTGTGAAGGGTGAATCCACTCTGGGACTGAATGCAAACTTTAAAGGAGTTACGCAACCCTCCAATCCGCCAAAGAGACTTCAGCACCTTGGAGAGAGGCTTCCATGATCAGACAAAAGGTGCATCATCTACATGGGCACATCTACATAAATAAAAATGTAATGTTCGTTTGTGGGATTAGCATAACTCAAAAACCACTGGATGAATAGGCACCAAATTTGGACACAAGACACCTATCAGGTCAACAAGTGACTATCACCCAAAGAACTGATTTTGTCATTTGGGAGTTGTAGTTGCTGGGATTTATAGTTCACTGTCAGGATCCTGTTTCCAGGCCCTTGGTTTTGGCGCTGAAAACTAGGGTCCTGACGTCAAACCCTGATAAGGACTCTGCAGCCGGCGACCTTGGAAGGAGACAGTTGGCTGTTGGCGGGAACATTGCGCGGGGTTTTGGCTTGGCGGGAACTGTTATTTCAAATGTGGGTGTGTGTGTATATATAAGGAGTGACCAGCCACTGCTGGTCAATTTCAGCTTTCTGTATGTTCATGTGTCCGGTAGTAAAGTTCTTTGCTGATAACGGATGGAGGTCCTGTGTCGTCTTTGGGAACAGCTACTGTGAGCTGACAGTTCACCTACAATCAAAGGAGCATTCTGAACTCCATTGATGATGGAATTGGACCAAACATAACACACAGGACTCCTATGACCAACAGGAAGCACTAGAAGGGTCGGCTGGACATTGACCTTGAGTTTGGGAGTTGTAGTTCACCTACATCCAGAGAATACTGTGAACTCAAACAATGATGGATCTGGACCAAACTTGGCACAAATATTCCATATTCCCAAATACATACACAGGTGGAGTTTGGGGGAAATAGACTTTGACATTTGGGAGTTGTAGTTAATGAGATTTATAGTTCACCTACAATCAAAGAGCATTCTGAATCCCACCAACGACGGAATTGGGGCAAACTTCCCACACAGAACCCGCATGACCAACAGAAATGCTGCCTTAAGGCCACCCAGTCCAACTCCCTTCACCAGGGCAAGAAAACATAAACAAAGCCCTCCTGAAAAAGAGCCATCCAACCATAGATATAGATAGATAGATATTATTCACACACACATGCACACACATAGTGTGATAGATGTAAAAGGAACCCCTAAACAAGGACAATTATATGTTGCATGTTCCAGAGTAGGCCAATCTCTACATCAACACAAGCAGAAAGAAATTACATATATTAGAAACCAACACTTTCTCTTTACTTTATTTTCCAGATCACCAGACTGCAATGTGTGGCAGGGGACGGCTAGTCTATATAAATAAAAATATAATGTTCATTTGTGGGATTAACATAACTCAAAAACTACTGGAGGAATTGACACCAAATTTGGACACAACACATGTATAAGGCCAACAAGTGACCATCACTCATGAAAACACTGAAAAACACAACGGAAGGGACTTAAAAAGCCAAGAAAGCAAAAACACTACAATGCATGTGCAGAAACAACTCCTCCTGACAAACAAAATAAACAATAGCATATCCACACTCTCTTCCGGACTACAGCTCCCAGCATCCCCTAGACCAGGCCCTTTAGGAAAGGAGGGGGATCCAAATGCACTGCTTCCAAGATGCAAGCTTTCATCTCCTTGGATTTCTTTGAGAGCATCCCAATCCCTGCATATTTCCAATTTCCTATTCCTGGACTGCGACTCCCAACAATCCTCCAGATAGATAGTTTAGATAGAGATAGTTAGGTAGGTAGTTAGGTAGGTAGGTAGGCAGGTAGATCGACCAGGAGGATTGCTGGGAGTTGCAGTCCAAAAATAGGTAGAGAATGAAGAACGGGGAGAAAGAGGATGGGAAAGAAAGGGGGGAAGGAAGGGAAGAGGAAGAGAAAAAAGGAAGGAAGGAGAGAAGGAATGCTTCTTCCAGCGTGCTGACATTTCCCCACCTGTCTTCCCAAGAGATTTGAAGGATTTTTCGGAGGCAATGCTGATTGAATCATTCCAGGAGTTGCATGTGACATCTGTAGATAGAAGATATCTCACAGATGAATAGCAGGGTTGGGAGGACAATAGCCTTATAAACAAGCCCCTTGGTCTCCCTACGGATGTCCCAGTCCTCAAACACTCTGTGCGTCATTCGGAAAAATGCTGCACTCGCAGAGCTCAGGCAGTGTTGTATTTCAATGTCAATGTTGACTTTTGTGGAGAGGTGGCTGCCAAGGGAGTGGAAATGGTCAGCATTTTCTAATGTTACACCATTAAGCTGTATTTCTGGCATTGGAGAGGGATTGGCTGGTGACTGCTCAAAGAGCACTATTTCTCTTGGGAAGACAGGCAGAGAAATGTCAGCGTGCTGGAAGAAGCAAAAACCACCAGCACTGAAGCCATGCTCCTCCACTATCAAATCCGCTGGACTGGCCACGTTGTCCGAATGCCCGACCACCATCTCCCAAAGCAGTTTCTCTACTCCAAACTCAAGAATGGAAAATGGAATGTTGGTGGGCAGGAAAAGAGATTTCAAGACGGGCTCAAAGCCAACCTTACAAACTGTGGCATAGACACCGAGAACTGGGACGCCCTGGCTCTTGAGCACTCTAACTGGAGGTCAGCTGTGACCAGCAGTGCTGTGGAATTTGAAGAGGCATGAATGGAGGGCAAAAGAGAGAAATGTGCCAAGAGGAAGGTGTGTCAGGCCAACCCTAACCAGGACCACCTTCCGTCTGGAAACCGATGACCTCACTGCGGGAGAACATGCAGGTCAAGAATAGTGCTCCACAGTCACCTATGGACCCATTGCCATGACATCGATGGAGGACAATCTTACTTGGACAACAAGGGATCACTTAAGTAAGTAAGACGTAAGTAAAATAAGGGTTTAATGCCCCCTTTCCATTAATTTTTTCCAATATTGCTTCCCTGCTCTGCCAGGGAGTTGACGAGATGACACCTGGGATTCCTTCCAAAATCTACGAATCTATGATTTTTGCCCATATACCTTTCAAGCCATAATCTAATGGGGGAAAAGGACTTCAATCCCATTTACCAATGGTATCCCTTGCTCTTTCAGAAGAGGAACTCTATAGCAATTATCTTCCTGTAAACGCTTGGCTTATTAAAAGGCAAGGCAGCAGGTTTTTCATCTGTGCACAGTACGAGATCGTGCTTTAATGTGCGGATTTCCGCGCATTTGAAGGATCAAACGGAGATTCTCCGAGGCCTAGATCTGAGCAAATGGAGATTGATCACAGCCACGCCAGCCTCGATGCAACGAGGTGTTGTGTGATACGAGTTGTAGGAGTCTGCCCTTTTGCATTTTTCATGTGGCACCTGCCCACGTCATATATAAACACATATGCACCTGAAAAGCTGGCATCGCTGACGTTGGGCAAAGACATCAGCTCCAGAGTCTAGATCCCCGGGCTGTATCAACAAGAGAGGCTTAAATTAGGTTTGCAATGCTCCGTGTCTGTGCAAAAACGTCATTCACAGCCTCTGCTCAGCACCGGAGTGGGAAATGTCGCAGGTCTTATAGGCTTTGAAACCACACTCTTCTATTACGGATTATATATAAAAACTAGCTGTCCCCTGCCAGGTGTTGCTGTGGCCCAGTCTGGTGATCTGGAAAAGTGATGAGAAAGTGTTGGTTTCTAATATATGTAATTCCTTTCTGCTTGTGAGTAAACAGTATTTCTTGCTTTTTTTTGTGAGTGTTGATGTGGAGAGTGTCTGGTTTGCCTACTCTGGAACATGCAACATATCATAGTCCTTCTTTAGGGGTCCCTTTCAAATCTATGATACTATATCTCTCTGTGTGTGAATCATATATCTCTCTCTATATCTATGGCTGGATGGCTCTTTGTCAGGAGGGCTTTGATTATGTTTTCTTGCCCTGGTGAAGGGAGTTGGGACTGGATGGCCTTAAGTATTTTCTGTTGGTCATGGGGGTTCTGTGTGGGAAGTTTGCCCCAAATCTGTCGTTGGTGGGGTTCAGAATGCTCTTTGATGGTAGGTGAACTATAAATCCCAGTAACTACAACTCCCAAATATCAGGGTCTATTTACCCCAAACTCAATCTGTGTTCATATTTGGGCATATGGAATATTCGTGCCAAGTTTGGTCCAGATCCATCATTGCTTGAGTCCACAGTGCTCTCTGGATGTAGGTGAACTACAAGTCCCAAACTCAAGGTCAATGCCCACTAAACCCTTCCAGTATTTTTTGTTAGTCATGGGAGTTCCATGTGCCACGTTTGGTTCAATTCCATCATTGGTGGAGTTCGGAATGCTCTTTGATTGGAAGTGAACTATAACTCCCAGCAACTACAACTCCCAAATGACAAAACCATAATTTTTGAGTGATGGTCACCCCTTGTGTAGTGAGACATTTTTTTGCCAAATTTGGTGTCATTTCGTTCATTAGTTCTTTTGTTTTTAAGGTACTCATTATGCACAGAGCATTTTTTAATATATAGATATACGGAAGGAGAGGAACCCCATGGAATAATTGCAGTTCTAGGATGCATCTACATTGTAGGATTAATGCAGTTTCGTACCACTTTATCTGTGATGGTTCAATGCTATGGAATCCTGGGTTTTGTAATTTGGTGAGATACCAATACCCTTTGGCAGAGAAGGCTAAAGACTGGATAACTCATAACCATGGCTGAGTCTGATTGCCTTCCAAGTCATCATTGGCTATCACACATGTCCAAGTTGGATGGTCTTCCAAACATAGGGTCTTGACGGTGAGTCCTTGATCCACATGCTCTTCCACTGTGGGGACATTGGTTCCCAGGTGAAAGATAGTCCTGGTCAAGGTTGGTTTGACATGCCTTCTTCCTCTTGACAATCTCTCCCATTTGTCCTCCATTCATACCTCTTTGAACTCCACAGCACTGTTGGTCACAGCTGACCTCCAGTGAGAATGTTCAAGGGTCAAGGCTTTCCAGTTTTCTGTCAGTGTCCCTGCCACAGTTTTTGAGGTTGGCTTTGAGCCAATTTCTAAATATCTTTTCCTGTCCCTTTCCCATTCTTAAGTTGGGAGTAGTGTAACTGCTTTGGGAGACAGTAATCAGGTATTTGGACAACGTGGAATTCAGTCCAGCAGAGTTGATGACAGAGGATCATGCATGGCTTCAATGCTGGTGGTCTTTGCTTCTTCCAGAATGCTGACATTTGTCAGCCTGTCTTCCCAAGAGATTAGCAGGATTTTTCAGAGGAAACACTGGTGGAATCATTCCGGGAGTTGAGTGCGACAGCTGTAGACAGTCCACGTTTCGCAGGTGTATAACAGAGTTGGGAGGACAATGGCTTTGTGGACAAGCACCTTCGTCTCCCTGCAAATGTTCTGATCCTGAAACACTCTCTCCTTCACTTGGAAGAATGCTGCACTTGCAGAGCTCAGGCGGTGTTGCATTTCAGTGTCAATGTTGACTTTTGTGGAGAGGTGGTTGCCAAGGTGCCAGAAATGGTCAACATTTTCTAATGTTACACCATTAAGCTGTACTTCTGGCATTGCAAAGGGATTGGTAGGTGACTGCTGGAAGAGCACTTTGGTTTGCTCAATGTTCAATGAAATTCCAAGTTTCTCATATTCTTCTACAAAAGTCTTCTTCGGAATGAGGACAATCTACATTATCATCAGCATATTGGAGTTCTATAACAGATATTGTTGTGACCTTGGTTTGGCTTTCAGTCTACTAAGGTTCTGGGATCTTCTAAAATATCTTCTATGATAGCTAAAAGACAGTTTGAAAGGATTCTTATAAGCAGAAGTTAAAAGGGAGATAACTCGATAGTTTTCATAGTCTATTCTTTCCCCCTTTTTTGAAAAGGGTGATGATAGTGTCCTTGAAGTCTGCTGGGATTTTTTCTCAATTGCCAACACTTTCTCAATGAGTTGGTGGAGTTATTGTATAAGATGAGGTCTACCCTCTTTAAAGACTTCAGCAGGGATCCCATCAGGTCCGCTGGCTTTGTTATTTTTTGTTGGCTGATGGCTTTGCTGACTTCCTCCACACTAGGCAGTGCTGCAAGCTCATCCTTGGTTTGTTGTTGAGGGATTTGCAAGAGAACCTCTTCAGCCATGTTGGAGCTGCGGTTCATGTCTTGAGCTTGTTTTCCTGGCTGAAGGGCATACTGGTGATGGCAAGTGTTGTTCTGTATATTTGGTGAGAAGTAGAATGCCATTTGAGTTGCTGTTTCCAACTCAGTCTTTTCCTATAGTCCATAACAACAGGTCAAAGTCTTGTCCAACTCAGGAGGATGATTTTGTCCTCCTTAGGCATCTCCAACAGGATGGTGTCCAGCTAACAATAAAAAATTACCTTGCTGTCTTCATCGGGATCCAGTGTTGGTGCATAGTCACTTATGATGGTTGCCTACTAGTTTTCAGCAAGATTAATTTGGAGGGCTGAGAGTGCTTTGGGAAGCATTGTGTTTCGATCTTGGAAAGAAGTGACGAGTGGAGTGCCGCAGGGTTCTGTCCTCGGCCCGGTCCTGTTCAACATCTTTATTAATGACTTAGATGAAGGGCTAGAAGGCAGGATCATCAAGTTTGCAGACGACACCAAATTGGGAGGGATAGCCAATACTCCAGAGGACAGGAGCAGGATACAAAACGATCTTGACAGATTAGAGAGATGGGCCAAAACTAACAAAATGAAGTTCAACAGGACAAATGCAAGATACTCCACTTTGGCAGGAAAAACTAAATGCAAAGATACAGAATGGGGGACAATGCCTGGCTCGAAAGCAGTACGTGTGAAAAAGATCTTGGAGTCCTCGTGGACAACAAGTTAAACATGAGCCAACAATGTGATGTGGCGGCAAAAAAAGGCCAATGGGATTTTGGCCTGCATCAAGAGGAGCCTAGTGTCTAGATCTAGGGAAGTCATGCTCCCCATGCTCTATTCTGCCTTTGGTTAGACCACACCTGGAATATTGTGTCCAATTCTGGGCACCACAATTCAAGAGAGATATTGACTAAGCTGGAATGTATCCAGAGGAGGGCGACTAAAATGATCAAGGGTCTGGAGAACAAGCCCTATGAGGAGCGGCTTAAGGAGATGGGCATGTTTAGCCTGAAGAAGAGAAGGCTGAGAGGAGATATGATAGCCATGTATAAATATGTGAGAGGAAGCCACAGGGAGGAGGGAGCAAGCTTGTTTTCTGCTTCCCTTGGAGACTAGGACGCGGAATAATGGCTTCAAACTACAAGAAAGGAGATTCCATCTGAACATGAGGAAGAACTTCCTGACTGTGAGAGCCGTTCAGCAGTGGAACTCTCTGCCCCAGAGTGTGGTGGAGGCTCCTTCTTTGGAAGCTTTTAAACAGAGGCTGGATGGCCATCTGTCAGTAGTGATTTGAATGCAATATTCCTGCTTCTTGGCAGAATGGGGTTGGACTGGATGGCCCAGGAGGTCTCTTCCAACTCTTTGATTCTATGATTCTATGGTTCTATGATGTGATTCTTGCTTGGGTCAGTCCCCACCATAATGGATTGTTCCAAGCATTTTGGATATGGGTCACTCAACCTATAATAATGGTAACTTTCGACTTCTGCAGCTCAGAAACTCTTCTCTTTTAATTTTTATAGTTTTTTCCTGTCTGAGTCCTCTCTCTTGGGGCCTGTTGCTTAGAAACACACAATTGCTTTGCCGTCTCTTTTGACCCGCATGGTCTCGCCACACAGATCGCAGGGGAACGCAAGCCTTGAAACGGAGGAACGATCATCATCGGCATCAAATCCTTTGCTGCCCCAGACAGCCGTGGGCTGCCTTTGTGGAGGGAGGTCTCCAGGGACAGTCTGGCAGTGCCATCCTCTCTGTGGGTGGATTCGAAGCAGGGAAATAATTCGTTTTAATGGGATTTGAACTCCCAAGCCCCTTGATCGGTGAAGTCGACTAAGAATCGCTTTCCAATACTTTAGCCACAAAGCATCCCTTTTTGAATATCAATGACTCAAATCAAACCCATATGGGAGATGGCTGAGAAGGACAGACATTTGCATCAGACACAAAGGTATTATATCAATGAATAACCAAGACATGCCTACTATCAGCTACTGAGCTTACTGACATAAGTCACATCTCTTGGCCTGACACATGCATCCTGGCCGGTCCATGGGAAAGAGATCTAGTAGACCACAAGATGAACATGAACCAACACTGTGACGAGGCAGCTAAAAAGCCAATGTGATTCTAGTCTGTACCAATGGAAGTCTAGTGTCTCGATTGAGGGAAGTCATAGTTTCACTCCTTTCTGCTTTGGTCAGACCTTCTCAGCTGGAATAATGACCCTGTGTCCATTTCCGGACACCAGAATTCAAGGAGGAAATGGACCAACTGGAAAGTAGCCAAAGAAGGGCTACTTTCGCGGGAGGACTTTTGCACAATTGAGACTCGTGCACCAACTGCGACCGTACCTCGTAAAGGCTAATCTGGCCGGGGTGGTCCATGCCTTGGTCACCTCTAGATTGGACTACTGTAATGTGCTCTACGTGGGGCTGCCCTTGAAAACGGCTCAGAAATTTCAATTGGTCCAACGGGCGGCGGTCAGGTTGTTAACTGGTGCTCCTTACAGAGAGAGGTCAACCCTCCTGTTTAAGGAGCTCCACTGGCTGCCATTCATTTTCCGGTCCCAATTCAAGGTGCAGGTGCTCACCTACAAAGCCCTAAATGGTTTGGGACCCGCCTACCTGCGTGACCGCATCTCCGTATATGAACCCACACGATCCCTCCGTTCATCTGGAGAGGCCCTGCTCACGATCCCACCTGCGTCGCAAGCGCGTTTGGTGGGGACGAGGGACAGGGCCTTCTCTGTGGTAGCCCCTCGACTCTGGAACTCTCTCCCCAAGGACATCAGACAAGCCCCAACGTTGGCAGTCTTTAGGAAGAGCTTGAAGACCTGGCTGTTCCAGTGTGCCTTTCCAGAATAGGAAACTCCCAGCATCATGTCCCAAATGCACTTTACTAGAGAATTAAGTTTGTCTGCACATTGCACCTACCCTTACATTTCACCTGTCATGCCCAGCACTTTTAACTTTATCCATTACATTTGGTCCGGCCCTAGTTTTAATGTGTTATGATGTATTGTTTTATTGTATTGTCGAAGGCTTTCATGGCTGGAATCACTGGATTGTTGTAGGTTTTTTCGGGCTATATGGCCATGTTCTAGAGGCATTCTCTCCTGACGTTTCTCCTGCATCTATGGCAAGCATCCTCAGAGGTTGTGAGGTCTGTTGGAACTAGGAAAAAGGGTACCATAGATGCAGGCGAAACGTCAGGAGAAATGCTTCTAGAACACGGCCATATAGCCCGAAAAAACCCACAAGAACTGAGTATTGTTTTATTGTTTTACTGTTACTGCTTTAATGTTTATTGGTTTGCTTTATGAGTTTTCTTGCTTGTATTTGTTTGCTGTTGTTTTATTGAGGGCCTTGGCCTTTGTCCTTCAGGAGATGTTAGCGGGGTACAAATAAAGTTAATAATAATAATAACAATAATAATAAAGAAGGGCAACCAAAATGGTGAAAGATTTGGAAACCAAGCTGTATGAGGAATGGCTTTTTTATTGTGTCAGAGGCGAATTAGAAAATTGATATGTGTAACTTGGAGAAGAGAAGGTGGAGAGGGGACATAAGAACCTTGTTTGAATATTGGAAAGGATGCCCCATTGAGAAGGGAGCAGAGTTATTATTCTGCTGCTGCAAAGACTAGGACACAATGGAGCAAAATGGACTCAAATTCCAGGAAAAGAACAATTAGGAAAAACTACCTGATGGCAAGAGCTGATTGATGGTAGAATATGCTTCCTGGGAATCTAATGGAGCCTCCTTCTCTGGAAGTGTCTAAGCAGAGGCTGGATGGCTATCTGTTGGGAAAGCTTGGATTGTGTGTTCCTCTCTGGCAGAATGGGTTGAGCTGGATGTCCCTCTGGATCTCATAGAATCATAGAATCAAAGAGTTGGAAGAGACCTCATGGGCCATCCAGTCCAACCCCATTCTGCTAAGAAGCAGGAATATTGCATTCAAATCACCCCTGACAGATGGCCATCCAGCCTCTGTTTAAAAGCTTCCAAAGAAGGAGCCTCCACCACACTCCGGGGCAGAGAGTTCCACTGCTGAACGGCTCTCACAGTCAGGAAGTTCTTCTACATGTTCAGATAGAATCTCCTTTCTTGTAGTTTGAAGCCATTGTTCCATTGCAAGGAAGCAGAAAACAAGCTTGCTCCCTTCTCCCTGTGGCTTCCTCTCACATATTTATACATGGCCCTCATCATGTCTCGTCTTAGCCTTCTCTTCTTCAGGCTAAACATGCCCAGCTCCTTAAGCCGCTCCCCATAGGGCTTGTTCTCCAGACCCTTGATCATTTTAGTCGCCCTCCTCTGCACACATTCCAGCATGTCAATATCTCTCTTGAATTGTGGTGCCCAGAATTGGACACAATATTCCAAGTGTGGTCTAACCAAAGCAGAATTTAGGGCTAGCATGACTTCCCTAGATCTAGACACTATGCTTCTATTGATGCAGGCCAAAATCCCATTGGCCTTTTTTGCCGTCACATCACATTCCTGGCTCATGTTTAACTTGTTGTCCACCAGGACTCCAAGATCTTTTTCACACGTACTGCTCTCGTGCCAGGTTTTGTCTCCCATTCTGTATCTTTGCATTTCGTTTTTTCTGCCTAAGTGGAGTATCTTGAATTTGTCCCCGTTGAACTTCATTTTGTTAGTTTTGGCCCATCTTTCTAACTTTATGACTCTATGATCTCTACCACCATCACTGTTTGGAGTTTTACCACAGCGGCTGGGTGGTCATCTGTCGGGAGTGCTTAGATTGTGTTTCATGGTACTGGATGGAACTGGGAGTCTCCTCCAACTTTTACTTATTTACTTACTTAGGCGATCCCTCATTGTCTGAGTAGGATTGTGTCCCAAGATCCGTGTCCTGGTGGTGAGTTCGTAGGGTACTGTTGAGCGCTATTCTTGACCCGCATGTTCTCCCGCAGTAAGGACACTGGGCATCGGGTTCCAGTCAGGTACCGTCACGCTTGGGGGCCATTATTCTCAATAAAGGAAGGATGGACGTGGCACCTTTCCCCCAAGGGATTGCTTCTTGCCCTCCTATAGGAAACTGGAACTCCCAAAAACCCAAAACGCTTTAATAGCTCAAAATAAGTTTTATTATCACAAAGTCATTTCTTCAAAGCAATGAGCTGGAAAACTTTAGAGGGGTGAAGAAAAACATATGGTACAGTCTCAATTAGTCCTGGGTCCAAGGGGTTTGAAGCTGAGAAGCCTCACCAAGTTTCCTCTTTCCTCAATGGCTGTGAATGCCGGAGCAAACCACAACCCCAGTTCAGATGGCCTATGTTTTGAAGACTCAGGATCTTCCTTTGGTGCCAAAAGAACCGGCTTGAAGGCGCCTGGGTCTCCTCAATAATTGTCCAGGACGATCTGGACATAAAGCATGAGTCCCAGGGGTAAAAAACCTCAGAACTGGTGCTAAGAGGTAACTTAAATCAGGGTCCTTTAGAGTCAGGTCTCTTACTCACGTCCATCTGGTATGAACTCTGATGGCAGAATGAAAGGAAAAAGGAAGCTCTCCCCTCTTGCAGGAAGAGGTGGAGCCAAACAGTACTGACTGACAGCTACAAGCAATCAATCCATACAACTATACATAAACAGGGTAAAAGGGGCAGGATTAAGCATGATACAACAGTTTAAATCTTACAACTAACAGTTCTATACATAGGTGGCGCCACTTGCGCTCACACGCACCTTCCTCTTGGCACATTTCTCTCTTTCGCCCTCTATTCGTGCCTCTTCAAATTCTACAGCACTGCTGGTCACAGCTGACCTCCCACGGGAATGCTCAAGGGCCAGGGCTTCCCAGTGTCTATGCCAACGCTATGGTTCTATCAACATGTATATGAGCACATATGCAACCCAATGGATAAGGTGCATGCATGTGCAACATTGAAAAAAATAATCAATCCATCTATGCTTTTCTTTTCTTTTTTTGCGCTCTTCTCTCAGTGTGTGTCTGTGTGCGTTGTGCTTGAGTCGGCGTGTTCAGCCTGCGCCTCCGTCGGCGTGGGTCACTTGGAAGCCCGAAGTTGCCTCTCTTTCTCAAGCGATTCTCCTTTCTGGCCTTCGCTCCCCACATTGGGAAGCTGCTATATTTACTCCTCCCGCATCTGCACCGCCACCTCTCGCTTGGTGATTCATCTGCGCATTATCCTGTCTGCGAACCACAAGAGATTAATTTGGGCAGAAGAAAAGCAAAAAGAAATATTGTGAAAGAGGAGGCGGGGAGAGCGATGATGCGAAACCCTGACAGTCTCGATAAAGCAAAAAGAAAAAGAACGGAGCCTTGCTTTTACTTTTCTTTCAGAAGAGCAATTGCCAGAACATCTCTCATCAGCTATATTAAACTTGTTTTTCTTTAGAAAGGTAAAGGTTACTCCGTCTATATTTACCCGCCGTGTTTGTGCTTAATTAAAGGTACAGTATGCCACCCCAAAACATAATGTTAATGTCAGAAAGCAGCAGCAGCAGCAGCTCGCTCAAAGCCTTTTCGGCACCAGAAGTCATTATTGCAACTTGTTTTTCTTCTATTGCTCTGCCTACGACTTTTAAAGGCATACGGGATCTATAAACCACTCGTCCTGTCATATGGAGGGGGGGTATCCAAAATGGGTCTGGGGGCCAGTTTTCCACCAAATTTACATACATATGCCACTTTCTCCCTCGGAAAAGCCAGACTGCCACCATTGAGACTAAATTCCAGTTATTTACGAGGGTTGAATGAAAAGTAATGCCTCCACCTTTGTAACTCCTCAACAGATGGCTGTACTGATATGGGGCAGGTACTGGCTTGTTCAGTAGACTCTCCTCTACAGTTCCATTTTGGCGGAAAGCCTTAGCATTGAATGATTGTGTTGTTAAAGTGAAAAGTAATGCCTCCACCTTCGTAACTCCTCAACAGATGGCAGTAATGGTATGCGGCAGGTGCTGGCTTGTTCAGTAGACTCTCCTCTACAGTTCCATTTTGGCGGAAGCCTTAGCATTGAACAATTGTGTTGCTAAAGTGAAAGTAATGTCTCCACCTTCGTAACTCCTCAACAAATGGCAGTACTGGTATGTGAAAAGTAATGCCTCCACCTTCGTAACTCCTCAACAGATGACAGTAGTGGTATGCAGCAGGTACTGGCTTGTTCAGTAGACTCTCCTCTACAGTTCCATTTTGGCGGAAAGCCTTAGCATTCAACAATTGTGTGCTAAAGTGAAAAGTAATGCCTCCACCTTCGTAACTCCTCAACAGATGGCAGTACTAGTATGCGGCAGGTACTGGCTTGTTCAGTAGACTCTCCTCTATAGTTCCATTTTGGCGGAAAGCCTTAGCATTGAACAATTGTGTTGTTAAAGTGAAAAGTAATGCCTCCACCTTCGTAACTCTTCAACAGATGGCAGTACTGGTATGCGGCATGTACTGGCTGGTTCAGTAGACTCTCATCTACAGCTCCATTTTGTTGGGAAGCCTTAGCATTGAACAATTGTGTTGCTAAAGTGAAAAGTAATGCCTCCACCTTCGTAACTCTTCAACAGATGGCAGTAGTGGTATGCAGCAGGTACTGGCTTGTTCAGTAGACTCTCCTCTACAGTTTCATTTTGGCGGAAAGCCTTAGCATTGAACAATTGTGTTGCTAAAGTGAAAAGTAATGGTGCCACTTTCGTAACCCCTCAACAGATGGCAGTAGTGGTGTGCAGCAAGTACTGGCTTGTTCAGTAGACTCTCCTCTACAGTTCCATTTTGGCAGGAAGCTTAGCATTGAATGGCTGTGTTGTTAAAGTGCAAAGTATGGAACCCTGCACAGATGGCCGGTCAATGCGACTTAAGCAATGTGCCGTCCTTGAATTCTTGACAGCAGAAGGTGTCACTTCAACATCTTAAAACTTACACGCCCAATGACGCACAGTACTCACATCAACACAATCACCATAAACAGCTTGCATTCTCTGATGAATCTCCTTTGGGGTGACGCCTTCTGCTGTCAAGAATGCAATGATGGCACGTTGCTTAAGTTGCATTGGAAAATAAGATGGAAAATAAGATTGGGACAATAACACATCCCTGTTTGACACCTGATTCTACCTTAAATGGGTCACTTTGGGAGCCATTGCTATCCAAGAAAATTGCCATCATGTCATCATGGAGGACATCATACCCCTCCAGTAACACATCATCACCCACTTCATTCTTCAGTAGATGTGTGATCACATGCCCATTAGAACTGTATTTTCCACCAGTTCAGCACACTAGGGTTACAGTCAATGTATTCCTGTCTAACAGTGCATTACCTAACAAAAACAAACAAACAAACAAACAAACAAACAAACAAACAAACAAACAAGGAAGGAAGGAAGGAAGGAAGGAAGGAAGTTCAAAAACCAATGGAGATTTCCTAAGGGCTTTTCAGTACTGATCTAAAAGTCAGGGAGAAGAAGGAAAATTTCAAGAGCACCGTTTTGGGTCATTCTGCCTCTTTCCATTTCTGGTGCGCTTGACTCAGCTGCTAGCACAAGTCGCCGTAAAAATTAAAAACAACCCTTGGTTTTGTATGTTATTACATTGTGTGGGTTTTTTATTTTGCAATAGAGGAATGCAGAACATGAGTAAGCTCCTTCTGCCAGACATGCTTCCCTTTCATCGAAAATATCACAACTCGAGATTGAAAAGTAGTAGTACCATGTTCATTTCCTGATGCTATACGCTGCATCTATACCAGGCACGGGCAAACTCTGGCCCTCCAGGTGTTTTGGACTTCAACTCCCTCAATTCCTAACAGCCGGTAGGCTGTTAGGAATTGTGGGAGTTGAAGTCCAAAACACCTGGAGGGCCAGAGTTTGCCCGTGCCTGATCTATACTGTCAAATTAATGCAGTTTGGCACCACTTGAACTCCTAAGGAACAATGCTAGGCAATTTATGAAGTCTTCCACTTTCTTAGCCAAAGTGTTCTGATGCCTCATCAAACTACAATTCCCAGGTTTCCATAGCACCGTGTTGCTCTATGGTACACAGCTGATGTAGCCAGCTGATTTTATTTATTTATCGAGTCATCAGCAACCAGTCAATTATATTACATTTCTAACAGAACAGAACAAAGCAAACAAACACACAAAATACAAAAATACAAAATACAGAATACAAAATGTGTGAGTTTGGTAGTTGATTAAATGTCCTCTGGTGTTGCCGCAAGAAGGTCCTCCATTGTGCATGCGGCAGGGCTCAGGTTGCATTCCAGCTGGTGGTCAGTGGTTTGCTCTTCTCCACACTCGCATGTCGAGGATTCCACTTTGTGGCCCCATTTCTGAAGGTTGGCTCTGCATCTCGTGGTGCCAGTCTGTTCAGCGCCTTCCAAGTCGCCCAGTCCTCTGTGTGCCCAGGGGGGAGTCTCTCATTTGGGTTGAGGTGCTGGGTTTGAGCCTGCCACTTTTGGACTCTCGCTTGCTGAGGTGTTCCAGCGAGTGTTTCTGTAGATCTTAGAAAACTATTTCTAGATTTAAGTCGTTGACATGCTGGCTGATACCAAACAGGGGATGAGCTGGAGATGTCTCTGCCTTGGTCCTTTCACTATTGGCTGCTACTTCCCTGCGGATGTCAGGTGATGCAATGCCGGCTAAGCAGTGTAATTCCTCCAGTGGTGTAGGGTGCAGACAAATAATGCGGCATGTCTCATTCAGAGCCACATCCACTGTTTTAGTGTGGTGAGATGTGTTCCACACTGGGCATGCATACTCAGCAGCAGAGTAGCACTGTGTCTGGTTGTGATCCCCAGGTTGTGCCAGTCAGCTTTCGTATGATATTGTTTCTAGCACCCACTTTTTGATTGATGTTCAGGCAGTGCTTCTTGTAGGTAAGAGCACGGTCCAGAGTGACTCCCAGGTATTTGGCTGCGCTGCAATACTCCAGTGGGGTTTCTTCCCAGGTGATCTTCAGAGACTTCATAAATTGTGTAGCATTGTGCCTTAGGCCCTTCCTTCTATGTGTTTTATCAATAAACTGTTTATTACCACTTGTCTGAACGCATCCACCCCTACATCCCATCTAAGATCATCCGGGGAGGCCCTGCTCTCACTCCCGTCAATAGCACAGATGCGTCTGGCGGGGACGAGAGACAGGGCCTCCTCGGCTGTGGCCCCCCGCCTATGGAACACACTCCCAAATGAGGTAAGATCCGCTCCCTCCCTCCTGGCTTTTAGAAAAAAAAATAAAATCATGGTTTTGGGACCAGGCCTTCGGGAAGTAGAAGTAAATGTATGCAGCATTTCAGAAAGATAATGAGTGGAACGGCGATTCGACGAACGAGACTGTTTCATTGTTTTAATGATTGTTTTTGTTGGGTTCAGCCTGCGTGTGAACCTGAACCTGATTCTCTGATTGTATTTCCTGATGCAACTGAACAGGCTACTGAACATGTTTTTTCTCCTGATGGTTTGGAAACTGTTGATTCTGAGGTTAGTGGCTTGGAAAGTGAAACTGCATTTCCTGATGGGAATGTTTCAGAATCAAGCGATGATAGCTCTCCAGAGGAGCTAGCACCTGCCTTTTTTTTAATGAGGATAGAAAAGGACAGATTTGGAAAAACAGGAGTGAATCGCAGAGTCTGCGAAGATCAAGCAGATTAAAGGAAAGGGAGACACAAGCTTCAAAGCCTGGAGGCGTGTCCCAAAACAGTTTCTTTAGTTTAAAGTGTCTCTCCCCGGGATGTCTCGTTAGATCAAGTATCGTTTAGACTGAGGCATTACCTTGGCAGATTTCCCGTTTTCCATGGCCTGCATTCCCAGAGGCTTCTAGTTTACAAGTACGGTTAGTGAAATGCTAACAGGTTCCAGGTTTTCATAGTGTTGCTTTTGGAATTTTGATCTAGTTCAGAGATATTCCTGACTGCTGAACTTTACTGTGGCTTTTTGACTTTGTCTTTTCCTCTATTTTGTAACCATTTTTCATCAATAAAAAAGGATTGTTTTTTCCCCACATTCAAGTGTGGTGGATTAATATCTTATGGTCTTGTTTCCTGATCTGGGTTGCAACAGTTTTATTGCTTGTGGATGTACTGTTTTTAACTTGATTTATGTCTAATTGTAGTGTATAACTATAATTGTTTGTACTGGCATTGAATTTTGCCATTACGTATGTGTAACCCACTTTGAGTCCCACTTGGGGTGAGAAAAGCGGTATACAAATACTGTAAATAAATAAACAAACAAACAAATAAATAAATCTGGTTTCCTGGTGAGTGCTATGAGCAAGGTGAACTCCTGCTGAGATGCTGCAGATCGAGCAATAGTAGTTAAAGTGGTATGAAACTGCATTAATTCAGCAGTGCAGACACATTCCGAAGTCACTATTTTAATTTTCCCTTTGTGCCCACAATATGGGCCGAATTTGCGCTTCAAAGCTTAGGCCTGGAATCCTGTTGTGTTTCTTTCAAGCCGAGGAAGTCTATAAACATTATAAAACTTTAAAACTACAATCATCTTCATCCTCATTAAAATGTCCAGCAATAAAAAAGTAATCATATTTATAGTCAATATAAAACTCACTTTTTCTCAGAACCCTACAGATGGAAGCCATAACAGCGTTCTTTCCCGCAATGGTATACTTCCCCCTCTGTCCACACACAAACACATTAAAGATGTCATTCATTGCTAATTTTGTTCTCAAAGGAAACAAAATGTGACCCAAGCAATAATTTATCTTCACTGCAAGAAGGTTGTTGAAAGCATTGACCTTTTGGAAGACTATCTGCAGTTTGTGCAAGATTTGTACATAGTAGTTTTGTGCCAGAAAGAGTATTTTCCGTTCAGAAGACAGTATTTCTGTGCAGGAAATTCATTTTTCTGTGCAGAAAACACTTCTCTCTCTCTATATAGTCAAAGGCTTTCATGGCCGGAATCACTGGGTTTTTGTAGGTTTTTCCAGGCTATATGGCCATGTACTAGAGGCATTTTTTCCTGATGTTTCACCTGCATCTATGGCAAGCATCCTCAGAGATAGTGAGGTCTGTTGGAATTAGGAAAAAGGGTTTATATATCTGTGGAATGACCAGGGTGGGGACACAGAAATGCTGGACCACTCTCACAACCACCACGTCAGACTACACAGAGAAGCCATTGAAATCCACAAGCATGTGGACAATTTCAACAGAAAGGAGGAAACCATGAAAATGAACAAAATCTGGCTACCAGTATTCAAAAACTCTAAAATTACAACAGCACAACAACAGAGAGGAAACAAACAAGGACATCTAATCACCTCTCAACAAAAGTTTGCTCCAGGCACTGTCAGGCCATTATATGCTAATCAAGGTGGTCAGTTGAAACATTCACACCTAGCTCCAGCAGACAAGAGTCCTTTGTCCCACCCTGGTCATTCCACAGATATATAAACCCTTTTTCCTAATTCCAACAGACCTCACTACCTCTGAGGATGCTTGCCATAGATGCAGGCGAAACGTCAGGAGAGAATGCCTCTAGAACATGGCCATATAGCCCGAAAAAACCTACAACAACGCACAAAGCTGATTGGTAGGGCTGTTGTCAAGCACTTTAGAATGGTTGTGGATAGTGAGATCCAAGCCACGGTGGGCTTAGCCTGGTGAGAAAAGAGTTGTCAATATTCCAGGATAAACTTCACCAAGTTGAAGCAGAAGCCATGGAAGTCTGACTTGTCCATGGTGATCCACGCTATGGTTACATCCCATATAGGCTGCTGCAACGCTCTCTATGTGGGGTTGCCTCTGAAGACTGCCTGGAAGCTTAAACTAGTCCAACGTGTGGCAGCCAGATTACTAACAGTACCAGGGTACAGGAAGCATACTACTCCTCTGCTGCGCCAGCTCCACTGGCTGCCAATTAGCTTCCGAGCATAATTCAAAGTGCTGGTGCTGACCTATAAATCCCTAAAAGACTCCGGCCCAGTTTACCTGTCCGAACGGATTCTCCCCTATGAACCATCAAGGTTGTTAAGATCTTCTGGAGGGGCCCTGCTCTCAGTCCTACCACCCTCGCAATAGCGTCTGGTGGGGACGAGGGACAGGGCCTTCTCGGTGGTGGCCCCTTGGCTCTGGAACTCTCTCCCGTTGGAGATTAGATCTGCCCCTTCCCTCCTGACTTTCAGAAAGCTGGTAAAATCTTGGCTTTGGAATATAGCATTTGCAGAATGATGATTGAGTCAATAACGGCTGACCACACTGGCGGATGGTGATGAATTTGTGATTTTACTCTGACGACCTGGCTTTTGTAATTGTATGATCTGTATTTTAATGTATTTTTGTATTAATGTATTATGATGCTATTATGTTTATTTGATGTGTGTATGAATTTTCTGCTGTTAGCCGGCCTGAGTCCCTCTTCGGAGGTCGAGAAGACCTGGTTATAAAAGCTCTAAATACATAATAATAATAAATAATAATGGAGGTATTTATTTCTGTTCCAGCTGGAAAAGGATGGCGGCTGCATTCATCTGCTGAAGAGCCACCATCCCCCAGTATAAGAAATTTGGGTTTGGTGGGCATTGACCTTGAGTTTTGGAGTTGTAGTACTCCTACATCCAGAGAGCACTGTGGGCGCATACCATGATGGATCTGAACCAAACATGGCATGAATACTCAATATGCCCAAATGGTGGAGTTTGGGGAAAACAGACTTGACATTTGGGAGTTGCAGTTGCTGGGATTTATAGTTCATCAAAGAGCATTCTGAATTCTACCAACGATAGAATTGGGCCAAACTTCTGACACAGAACTCCCATGACCAACAGAAAATACTGTGTTTTCTGATGGTGTTTGGTGACCCTTTTGCCACCCCTCATGACCCCCCCCCCCCAGGGGTCCTGACCCTCGGGTTGAGAAACACTGCTCTAGAGACTGAGACACAATGGAGGAATTGGTGGAGGCTCTTTCTCTGGAGGCTTTTCCAACAGAGACTGGATAGTCTCTTCCTGTATCACAGAAGAGTATGATGACCTTTGGGGACCTCTTCCAACTCTAGGGGAATATGGGCTCCTATGGTGGAGTTTCCTCCTTCTCTGAAGGTTTTTAGGCAGAGGCTGGACAGCCATCTGTGAAGAAGGATCAGATTGTGTTTTCCTGAATGGCAGAAGGGGTTGGGTGGGATGGCTCTAGGATTCTGTGATTCTCCTCTGGTTTTTTTGCCAGGTTCCTTGGACCCTTAGAAGAGAGTAGGATACAAATTGTTGAAAACAATCATGACGTTCTTACCTTCTCCTTCTGGTGGTCTATAGGGATTGTACTTTGGTTTGGGGGCCACAACTGGAGCAAACTTTTTGGGTGTCTGCTGTGTGGATATGGAGACGCTGGGGGTCCCAAAGGCATGCGTGGTCTCCATCCTGGCTGTGACGTGGCCGACGGGCTCCCCCGAGTTCTTTGGTGGCAACCATGATGGGTGAGACATCTCTTGGGTTGCTAAGAAGAAGGGGAGAAGAAGACAGACAGATATAAACATACATATACATATTCAAGTAATTACACATAAATGCATATAATAGCATCAGAGAAGGGGAAAGTAACCCCCAGGGTCATCCAATCCAACCCCCTTCCACCACTCAGGAAACGCAAGCCAAGCCTTCCTGACAGATAGCCATCCAGCCTCTTTTTAAAAACCTCCACCAGACTTTAGGCAGCAGCATATTTCATTGTCAAACAGCTCTCAGAGTGAAAATGTTTTTCCTAATTTTGAGGCTGGTCTTCTTTTCCTGGAGTTTGAATCCTTTCACCCGTTATGTGCTGAAAAGAAAAAAATTAAGTGCAAAGACACAGAATGGAGGATGATGCCTGGCTTGAGAGCAGTCCGTGTGAAAAAGATCTTGGAGTCCTCGTGGACAGCAAGTTAAACATGAGCCAGCAATGTGATGTGGCGGCAAAAAGACCCAATGGGATTTTGGCCTGCATCAATAGGAGCCTAGTGTCTAGATCCAGGGAAGTCATGCTCCCCATGCTCTATTCCACTTTGGTTAGGCCACACCTGGAATATTGTGTCCAATTCTGGGCACCACAATTCAAGAGAGATATTGACAAGCTGGAATGTGTCCAAAGGAGGGAGGCTAAAATGAGCAAGGGTCTGGAGAACAAGCCCTATGAGGAGTGGCTTAAGGAGCTGGGCATGTTTAGCCTGAAGAAGAGAAGGCTGAGCGGTGACATGATGGCCAAGTATAAATATATGAGGCAAAGTCATAGGGAGGAGGGAGTGAACTTGTTTTCTGCTGCCCTGGCTTCAAACTACAAGAAAGGAGATTCCACCTGAACGTTAGGAAGAACTTTCTGACTGTGAGAGCCGTTCAGCAGTGGAACTCTCTGCCCCGGAGTGTGGTGGAGGCTCCTTCTTTGGAGGTTTTAAACAGAGACTGGATGGCCATCTGTCATGAGTGGTTTGAATGCAATATTCCTGCTTCTTAGCAGAATGGGGTTGGACTGGATGGCCCACGAGGTCTCTTCCAACTCTAGGATTCTATGATTCTAATGTCGGGATGCATGCTTCATTATTATTTATTTATTATTTATTTACTATATTCATGTACCGCCCCTCTCAGCCCAGAGGCGACTCAGAGTGGTTCATAAATTGGCAACAATTTTGATGCCTCAACAATTATAACAAGTAAAAACAATCAAGAAAATCAAGAAATAAAAACCGTACAAAGCCTTAAAACATTATCGTGAGCGTCTCCATGTCCAATTGTTATTCCATTGCGTTATCAAGTAGGTCCATAATTCCGTTTAGTTATGCCGTATTTGGGAAGGCATGCTCAAAATGCCAGGTTTTCACCTTTTTTTTTCTAAAATTCAGGAGGGAGGGAGGCAATCTTATATCTCTAGACAAGGCGTTCCACAGTCAAGGGGGCACCACTGAGAAGGCCCTGTCTCTCATCCCCTCCAGACACATCTGCGAAGTAGGAGGAAGTGAGAGCAGGGCCTCCCCAGAAGATCTTAATGTCCTAGATGGTTCATAAGGAGAGATACATTACTTTGAGTATCTGATTCCACTGCTTTTCAGTAAGTGGAAAGTTTTTCTCTATGATTTTATGATTAGGATTTAATTCGATCAACAGCGCTTCAAGTATGACTCAATGCTATGGAATCCTGGGGATTTTAGTTTTACAAGACCTGTAATTTTTGGTTGCTGTGAGTTTTTTGGGCTGTGTGGCCATGTTCCAGCAGCATTCTCTCCTGAAGTTTGGCCTGCATCTGTGGCTAATGGTATCTTCAGGGGTTCTGTTGGCAGTGATGCAAGTGGAGAGAGAGAGAGTATACACACACACACAAGCCGTCCCCTGCCACTCGCTGCTGTGGCCCAGTCAGTGTATATGTCTTATGTGTGTATGTATATATGTGAGTATATATTTGTATATATGTGTATATAAGTGGTTTTGTGCATGTGCTGTAATGTATTTTTCTCAATTTTTGGCTTTTTAAGTCTCTCCTATTGTGTTTTTCAATGTTTTTATGAGTGATGGTCATTCGTTGGCCTAATAGGTGTGTCCAACTTTGGTGTCAATTCGTCCAGTGGTTTTTGAGTTATGTAAATCCCACAAACGTACTATATATATATATAGCCGCCCTGAGTCCCCCCCCCCCCCCCCCGGGGTGAGAAGGGCGGGGTATAAGTAAATGAAATAAATAAATGAAATAAAATACACACACACACACACACACACCGTCCCCTGCCACGCGTTGCTGTGGGCCACATGGGGGTTCTGTGTGGGAGGTTTGGCCCAATTCTATCTTCAGAATGCTCTCTGATTGTAGGTGAACTATAAATCCCAGCAACTACAACTCCCAAATATCAAGATTCTATTTTCCCCAAACTCCACCAGTGTTCATATTTGGGCATATTGAGTATTCGTGCCAAATTTGGTCCAGATCCCTCATTGGACCAGTCCACAGTGCTAGTGCTCTCTAGATGTAGGTGAACTACAACTCCCAAACTCAAGGTCAATGCCCAGTGTTTTCTGTTGGTCATGGGAGTTTGGTCCAGATCCCTCATTGGACCAAGTTTGGTCCAGATACCTCATTGGACCAGTCCACAGTGCTCTCTAGATGTAGTGAACTACAACTCCAAAACTCAAGGTCAATGCCCACCAAACCCTTCAAGTGTTTTCTGTTGATCAGGGGTGTCCCGTGTGCCAGGTTTGGTTCAGTTCCATCGTTGGTGGAGTTCTAAATGCTCTTTGATTATAGGTGAACTATAAATCCCAGCAACTACTACTCCCAAATGATAAAATCATAGTTTTTTGAGTGATGGTCACTCCTTGTGTTGTGAGACATTTTGTTGCCAAATTTGGTGTGATTTTGTTCATTGGTTCTTTTGTTTTTAAGGTACTCATTACGCATAGAGTATGTATGTATATATATATGTATATATGTATATATGTATATATGTATATATGTATATATGTATATATGTATAGATAGATAGATAGATAGATAGATAGATAGATAGATAGATAGATAGATAGATAGGGAATAATGTCTTGGGGGGAAAACCCTTGTCTGTTCAAAGCAAGTGTGAGTGTTGCAATTACTGACGATTAGCTGCGCAGTCAATCAAATACAGGCGAAACATCAGGAGAGAATGCTGCCGGAACATGTGTCTGAAAAGCCTGAAAAGTCACAGCAACTCAGTGATTCTGGTCATGAAAGTCTTTGATAACACTTTCTTTGTCAAAGAGTGTTGATGCCTCACCAAACTACAAATCCCAAGAGTCCACAGCATTGAGCCATAGGGATTAAAGTGGTGTCGAATTGCATTCATTCTACTGTGTAAATGCACCCCAAAGAATCATTTGTGCCAGAAAACCAAGGTCAGCTTGGCAGACAATCCTCCAAAATGGGAGAAAATATGATCTGAGATGAGGTGGTGAGATGAACAGAGTACAAGTTCCATGTTTTTTTAAAGAGTACGGCTTGTTCACTTAGTCTGTGGGGAAAACAGATAGATTTTCATGCCAAGGATTCCAGATATGCTGTGGGATATTTTTCCCCCCACAGCAAAGCATCATGACTAACATGGTTTTTATCGGGCTTCCTTTATAGTCCAGGGCTGCCGTAATAACCACAATAAATACTCCGGAATACAAAGCGATGGTGAAAACCTTGTTGGTGCGGCGGAGAAAAATAATCTGGCTTTAGACAAGGAATGCAATGAACCTCAAGAGAAAGGATTTCGACACATGGTGCCGGTTATGGGGATTATTTCTTGGCAGCGTGCGGAGCGGCAGCCTCGTTATTCACTGCCCACTTAACCACATCAGATTGCAAAAGCTTCCACAGGCTCATAATGAAGAAGAAGGCTCACCAAAGGGCACAGAAAAGATTAATCTTCCCCAAAATGGATTGCAAAGAGCAGGGACCCCAAGTGAGGGAAGGAAAGCTTGAGAGAAGCAGGATGGAAAGAGTGCGAGTGGGACTCTAAGAATGAAGTTTGGTTCCTCGTAAATATTCAAGGTGAACATGAGCCAATAGTGCAATGTGGCAGCTATTTATTTATTTGTCGTGCCAGGGCAACCAGTCAATTATATTACAATTCTAACAGAACAAAGCAAGCAAACAGGCAAAATACAAAACTTGTGAGTTTGGTAATTGATTAAATGTCCTTTGAGCAGTATCTGGCCACTTGGTGTGCTTCTGGTGTTGCCGCAAGAAGGTCCTCCATTGTGCATGTGGCAAGGCTCAGGGTGCATTGCAGCAGGTGGTCAGTGGTTTGCTCTTCTTCACACTCACATGTCATGGATTCCACTTTGTAGCCCCATTTCTAAAGGTTGGTTCTGCATCTCGTGGTGCCAGAGTGCAGTCTGTTCAGCGCCTTCCAAGTCGCCCAGTCTTCTGTGTGCCCAGGGGGGAGTCTCTCATTTGGTATCAGCCATTGGTTGAGGTTCTGGGTTTGAGCCTGCCACTTTTGGACTCTCTCTTGCTGAGGTGTTCCAGCGAGTGTCTCTGTAGATCTAAGAAAACTATGTCTTGATTTAAGTCGTTGACATGCTGGCTGATGCCCAAACAAAGGGATGAGCTGGAGATGTCTCTGCCTTGGTCCTTTCACTATTGGCTGCTACTTCCCGGCGGATGTCAGGTGGTGCAATACCGGCTAAGCAGTGTAATTTCTCCAGTGGTGTATACTGCTACAACAAAAAAAGAAAGAAACATGTCTCATTAAGAGCCACATCCACTGTTATAGTGTGGTGAGATGTGTTCCACACTGGGCATGCGTACTCAGCAGCAGAGTAGCATAGCGCAAGGGGAGATGTCTTCACTGTGTCTGGTTGTGATCCCCAGGTTGTGCCAGTCAGCTTTCGTATGATATTGTTTCTAGCACCCACTTTTTGCTTGATGTTCAGGCAGTGCTTCTTGTAGGTCAGAGCACGGTCCAGAGTGACTCCCAGGTATTTGGGTGCGCTGCAATGCTCCAGTGGGATTCCTTCCTTCCCAGGTAATCCTCAGAGCTCAGGATGCTGGTCTGTTCATAAGGTGAAAGGCACATGTCTGTGTTTTAGATGGATTAGGGATGAGCTGGTTTTCCCTGTAATAGGCAGTAAGAGCACCTAGAGCAGCTAAAAGAAGGCAACACAATTCTAGACTGCATCATAGGAGACTGGGGTTGATTCTGTTTTGGTTACACCTCACCTCGAATAAACCTGCATTTCTGGGCACCATGGTTCAAGGATTCAATGCAGAGATATAGGATGGTTGACACTTGGCTTGGAAACACTGTATGTGGAAGGGATTTAAATGTCTTAGTTGACCACAAGAGGAACATGAGCCAAGAGTGTGATGTGGCAGCTTAAAAAGCCAATGTGATTCTAGGAGTCCTCATGTAAGCTGCCCCAAGTCCGCGTTGAGGAGATGGTGGCAGGCTACAAATAAAGTTCATTATGATTGGGTTGTTGTAGGTTTTTTCAGGCTATATGGCCATGTTCTAGAGGCATTCTGTCCTGACGTTCCACCTGCATCTATGGCAAGCATCTTCAGAGGTAGTGAGGTCTGTTGGAACTAGGAAAATGGGTTTATATATCTGTGGAATGACCAGGGTGGGACAAAGAACTCTTGTCTGTTGGAGCTAGGTGTGAATGTTTCAACTGACCACCTTGATTAGTATTTGATGGCCTGGCAGTGCCTGGGGCAATCTTTTGTTGAGAGGTGATTAGATGTCCTTGTTTGTTTCCTCTCTGTTGTTTAGCTGTTGTAATTTTAGAGTTTTTTTAAATACTGGTAGCCAGATTTTGTTCATTTTCATTATTTCATTGTTATTATTATTACTATTATTTCACCTGCATCTATGGCAAGCATCCTCAGAGGTAGTGAGGTCTGTTGGAACTAGGAAAAAGGGTTTATATATCTGTGGAATGACCAGGGTGGGACAAAGGACTCTTGTCTGCTGGAGCTAGGTGTGAATATTTCAGGCTTGTTCTTGGTCTTGCAGCTCTTCTGATGTCTGAGGTGGAGTATCCATGTCTACATAGGGACCACCAAACGCAGCATTGCCCAAACACACATCAAGGAACATGAAAGGCACGGCAGACTACTTCAACCAGAGAAGTCAGCCATAGCAGAGCACCTGATGAACCAACCTGGACACAGCATATGATTTGAGAACACAGAAATGCTGGATCACTCCAACAACCACCATGTCAGACTACACAGAGAAGCCATTGAAATCCACAAGCATGTGGACAATTTCAACAGAAAGGAAGAGACCATGAAAATGAACAAAATCTGGCTACCAGTATTAAAAACACTAAAATTAGAACAGCACAACAACAGAGAGGAAACAAACAAGGACATCTAATCACCTCTCAACAAAAGATTGCTCCAGGCACTGCCAGGCAATCAAATGCTAATCAAGGTGGTCAGTTGAAACATTCACACCTAGCTCCAACAGACAAGAGTCCTTTGTCCCACCCTGGTCATTCCACAGATATATAAACCCTTTTTTCCTAGTTCCAACAGACCTCACTACCTCTGAGGATGCTTGCCATAGATGCAGGCGAAATGTCAGGAGAAAATGCCTCCAGACCATGGCCATATAGCCCGAAAAAACCTACAACAACCCAATAACACATCTACTTTCTCAACATTTAATGCAAACAGGTGGAGTTCAAGGGACAGACCCCCTCCTTTTATTTCCTATTAAATGAAAATCTCTGTAGAGAGACAGAAAATGAACCCAGAAAGGAGTGGCACAAATTCAGAACCTGGGTTTTTTTGGAGGGAGGGATTGAGAGTCTCCTTGGCTCCCATCTGCTTCAATGCTTCCTCCCTTTCCCCGCATGTGCCCCTCATTAGCTCCTTCGCTTGTCTTTCGGAGCTTCTGCTAAGCAGATGTGAACATATTTAGTTTCAGATCTGTCTTGTTATTTCGTCTCGTGCTCAAACAGATGGCTGTTCTTTTCTTCTTCTTCAAATAAAGCAACGTTCGTCAAAAATGACAAAAAAAACCTCTTTGCGGAGGCACTGCGACGAGAAAAAAGAAAAAGGAGCAACGTATGTAGAAGAAAACCAACAGGCTGCCAACCCAAGTGAAGGCGATCAGAGAGATCCTTTGTTCTGGCTAGTTCTGTTCAAAACAAATGACAAAAGTGCTTGTTCAACAATCAAGTCTCCTTCTTGTGATGGTTGTTGTCATTTGCCTTGCAATTGGAATAATCCTATGGTGACCCCATAAGTGAGAGCTGGACATCAGCTATCCAGGTCTTGCAAAGTCAGGCCAGATGTGTCTTCCTTGATGGAGTCCATCCACCTACGATGTGATCTCCTCCTCTTCTTAATGCCTTCCACTTCACCCATTGAGTCTCATTGTCTCATATTATGTCCAAGGAGCTGCTGATTGCACAATGGGTTAAACCAGTGTTTCTCAACCTGGGGGTCGGGACCCCTGAGGGGGCCGCGAGGGGGTGTCAGAGGGGTCGCCAAAGACCATAAGAAAACACAGTATTTTCTGATGGTCATGGGGATTCCATGTGGGAAGTTTGAGCCAATTCTATCGTTGGTGGAGTTCAGAATGTTCTTTGATTGTAATGAACTATAAATCCCAGCAACTACAACTCCCAAATGTCAAGATCTATTTTCCCCAGACTCCACCAGTGTTCACATTTGGGCATATTGAGTATTCATGCCAAGTTTGGTCCAGATCCATCATTGTTTGAGTCCACAGTGCTCTCTCTGGATGTAGGTGAACTACAACTCCAAAACTCAAGGTCAATGCCCATCAAACCCTTCCAGTGTTTTCCATTGGTCATGGGAGCCAAGTTTGGTTCAAATCCATCGCTGGTGGACTTCAGAATGCTCTTTGATTATAAGTGAACTATAAATCCCAGCAACTACAACTTACAAAATCAATACTCCCCCAACCCCACTAGCATTCACATTTGGGTGTATTGGGTATTTGTGCCCAGTGAATGAAAATGCAACCTGCATATCAGATATTTACATTATTATTTATAACAGTAGTAAAATGACTGTTATGAAGTAGCAACGAAAACAATATTATGGTTGGAGGTCACCACCACATGGGGGACTGTATTAATGGGGTCAAGGCATTAGGAAGGTTGGGAACCACTGGGTTAAACCCTTGTGCCAGCAGGACTGAAGACCGACAGGTCACAGGTTCAAATCCAGGGAGAGTGCAGATGAGCTCCCTCTATCAGCTCCAGCTCCTCATGAGGGGACACGAGAGAAGCCTCCCAGAAGGATGATAAAACATCAAAACATCCAGGTGTCCCTGGGCAACATCCTTGCAGATGGCCAATTCTCTCACACCAGAAACGACTTGCAGTTTCTCAATCTCCCCAATGCTTCTTCTTCATCCTGGAAAGAAGTGACAAGTGGAGTGCTGCAGGGTTCCGTCCTGGGCCTGGTCCTGTTCAACATCTTTATTAATGACTTAGATGAAGGGCTACAAAGCAGGATCATCAAGTTTGCAGATGGCACCAAATTGGGAGGGAGAGCCAAGACTCCAGAGGACAGGAGCAGGATTCAAAACGATCTTGACAGATTAGAGAGATGATGAGCCAAAATTAACAAAATGAAGTTCAACAGGGACAAATGCAAGATACTCCACTTAGGAAGAAAAAACAAAATGCAAAGATACTGATACTGAATGGGGGACGATGCCTGGCTCGAGAGCAGAACGTGTGAAAAAGATCTTGGAGTCCTCGTGGACAGCATGTTAAACATGAGCCAACAATGTGATTTGGCGGCAAAAAAAGCCAATGGGATTTTGGTCTGCATCAAGAGGAGCCTAGTTTCTAGATCTGGGGAAGTAATGCTCCCCATGCTCTATTCCGCTTTGGTTAGACCACACCTGGAATATTGTGTCCAATTCTGGGCACCACAATTCAAGAGAGATATTGACAAGCTGGAAAGTGTCCAGAGGAGAGCAACTAAAATGATCAAGGGTCTGGAGAACAAGCCCTATGAGGAGCGGCTTAAGAGCTGGGCATGTTTAGCCTGAAGAAGAGAAGGCTGAGAGGAGATATGATAGCCATGTATAAATATGTGAGAGGAAGCCACAGGGAGGAGGGCGCAAGCTTGTTTTCTGCTTCCCTGGAGACTAGGACATGGAACAATGGCTTCAAACTACAAGAGATTCCATCTGAACATGAGGAAGAACTTCCTGACTGTGAGAGCCGTTCAGCAGTGGAACTCTCTGCCCCGGAGTGTGGTGGAGGCTCCTTCTTTGGAAGCTTTTAAACAGAGGCTGGATGGCCATCTGTCAGGGGTGATTTGAATGCAATATTCCTGCTTCTTGGCAAAATGGGATTGGACTGGATGGCCCATGAGGTCTCTTCCAACTCTTTGATTCTATGATTTAAACATGTGTTCATGTTCCCTCTTGGCCTTCTCTTCTCCAGACTTCTTCAAATCTTCAATGCCATCCATTGTAAAGAACACTCTAACCAAAGTGCAAAGCAAACCAATTGCCTTTTTAACACGTTTCTTTAATATAATGGATAATACTGCATGTGGGAAAGACGTAGGGCTCCATTTATATTTTTAATAAGATGGTTCTTGGAATGGAGACATGTTTTGCAGTCCTTTGTCTTTTGTGGAAGAGCACACTGTATCACATCAAAATTGCCATTTGTTTATATGGAGGGGGGGGGGTCTGCACCTTAGAATTGAAGAAATCTATATAAATAAAAATGTAATGTTTGTTTGTGGGATTAACGTAAGTCAAAAACCACTGGACGAATTGACACCAAATTTGGACACAAGGCACCTAACAACCCAATGTATGCCCTTCACTTAAAAAAATGGTTTTTGTCATTTGGGAGTTGTAGTTGCTGGGATTTATAGTTCACCTACAATCAAAGAGCACTCTGAACCCCACCAATGATGGAATTGAACCAAACTTGGCACACAATCCTCCCATGACCAACAGAAAATACTGGAAGGTTTTGATGGGCAGTGTCCTTTGGTTTTGGAGTTGCAGTTCACCTACATCCAGAGATCACTGTGGACTCAAACAATGATGGATCTGGACCAAACTCTACAAGAATACTCAATACGCCCAAATGTAAACACTGGTAGAGTTTGGGGAAAATAGAATCTTGACATTTGGGAGTTGTAGTTGCTGGGATTTATAGTTCACATACAATCACAGAGCATACCGAACCCCACCAATGATAGAATTGGGCCAAACCTCACACACAGAACCCCCATGTGGGCCACAGCAACGCGTGGTAAGGGACGGCTAGTATGGTAATAAACAGAAAGATTTTTTAAATAATCTAGTCTTCCAATTAAAATATACAAAAATGCACATTCTTTGGAGATGCCACAGCTTTCGAGGAAGGCCTATCCGAATGCAGGTGTGTATGTATGCATGTATGTATGTCCACTTGCTGGGGAAAGTGGAAGGTAAAAGGAAGAGGGGCCGACCAAGGGCAAGATGGATGGATAGCATCCTTTAAGTGACTGGACTGACCTTGAAGGAGCTGGGGGTGGTGACGGCCGACAGGGAGCTCTGGCGTGGGCTGGTCCATGAGGCCACAAAGAGTTGGAGACGACTGAATGAATGAACAACAAAGAGAGAGAGAGAGCAGGCATGGGCAAACTTGGGCCGTCCAGGTGTTTTGGACTTCAACTCCCACAATTCCTAACAGCCAGTAGGCTGTTAGGAATTGTGGGAGTTGATGTCCAAAACACCTGGAGGGCCCAAGTTTGTCCATGCTTGATTTAGGGGGTACATTTGGTGCCCATGGCATGAATTCAGCATCCAAGAAAACCCTTTGACTGTGATTGACGGTTAGAAGGTCTTGGTGCCCTTTAAGACTGAATCCCCCAAAGCCTTATTCCTTCCGAACACAACTCCAAAGACAATACCGAGACTCGAATGTAAAGACCCCTTCTTTCTCTTGTTTTCTCGAAATGCTAAAGGAGGCAGAAGCGAAACCTGCATTTTAGGAAGCAGAAGGAGCAACAGAACTGGAAAGCAAAACCCTCCTCCCTTGGGAGCCCTGCCCTTTGATGGGAAAACCACATTGTGGTTTCAGGGAAGGGGAGGGGGTCTCTATTTGTAAGGAAGTGGGCCCTTGATATCTGGCCGGATGCCGAAACACACCACCGAGACTTGGATGTGAAACCCGGTTTGGAGAAGAAGGAGAACTGGAACCGTGGAAGTTTCGTGGGGCTGGTCCATACTGGAAAGCTGACGACTTCCTCAATATCTCACCAGTGATGATGGGATAAGGACAAGTAGGCCAACCCACTTTGATAGGGCCCTGGTTGCTTTGTTGGCTGAGATTGGCCCTTGGGACCCCTAATGGAATGTCCCCAAGAGACCCACAAAGACCCAAACCCATTTCTGGTGAATTTTGGGGAGGGGTCTTTCGCCCCAAATAAGACAAAATTCTCCAATGTATTATCCCCCATGTATTGACCTATATCTGGGGTCATATAGCCCTTGGTCCCATTAAGTAAATGCCCCCAAAAGGTCCCAAGACCCTCCCTCCAAATTTCCCCAAATTATTCTAAAAATGGTTGAAAAGTAGCCAAAATCTGGCCCAAAAGTGATGTGTTTGCTCTGAGCTGTGAGTGTATGACCCAAAATGCAGGCTCGAGGGGAGAAAGTGGCTCTTTGTCATGTATCATGTTCTGCAATTGTTGGTGGTTGGTCGTGGTAGGCCTAGCAGCTGGTGATGGAAGGGTTAATGTAAGTCGTCATTCTAAAGGGTTGAGTAATCTGTAAGTATGAGTTCGTGGGTGAAAGCAATAAAAAGGTGGAGGTATGCCAGAATTAGGCTGCAGCTGGGTGTTTCTGGATATAAGGAGCTAGCCTTGGGACCGATCTTCGGGAGAAAAGTATTGTCTTATTTTAGTGGTAGACGCTGCTGATTTTCCCCCAGGTTTGTGGATTTTCATTATCCTGACCTATTTCCTGAACCCTTGGAACCTTGAATCTTTGGACTGGCTTTTGACTATGGTATAGACTCTTGATCCCTTTACTTTGCTCATTGAACTCGTGGCATTTGACCACTGGACTGGACCTTTTGACTATGGTGTTATCTTGAACATGCAACAGCGCTTGCTGTCAGTTTTGTTTTATATTCTGTGGCTGAGAGTTATCTTTATGTTTTATGTTTTGCACTATTAAAAAAGTAAATGCTGCTTTAATTAAATTGTTTAATACAAACTGGGAGTTTGTTTGGTTCATTTATTTATTTTATTTATTTAGAAGATTTCTATACCGGCCTTCTCAACCTCGGTGAGGGACTCGGGTCGGTTTACAGAGCATATCAAATACAATCATATAAAACAACAATTACAGGTCAATACATATTAAAATAGTACAACTCAGTACAATAAAAACATCATCTTTACATCATTACAATATGCCAAATCGTCAATCCAGTCATAGTCAAAATCATATTCATAGTCACAGTTCATCATAGGTCATCACAGGGAAGGTTCTAGGTTCAGTCTTCGAATGCCGCCCTCCAGAGCCATGTTTTTAGCGATTTCCTGAACGTCAGGAGGGAGGGGGCAGATCTAACCTCTAGTGGGAGGGAGTTCCAAAGCCGGGGAGCCACCACAGAGAAGGCCCTGTCCCTCATCCCCACCAACCTTGATTGTGAAGGTGGTGGGACCGAGAGCAGGGCCCCCCCCAGCAGATCTTAGTAGCCTTGATGGTTCATAGGGGAGAATCCGTTCGGACAGGTAAACTGGGCCGGAGCCGTTTAGGGCTTTATAGGTCAACACCAGCACTTTGAATTGTGCCCGGAAGCTGATAGGCAGCCAGTGGAGCTGGCGTAACAGAGGGGTCGTATGGTCTCTGTACCCTGCTCCTGTTAGCAATCTGGCTGCCGCGCGTTGGACTGATTGAAGCTTCCGGGCAGTCTTCAGAGGCAACCCCACGTAGAGAGCATTGCAGTAGTCTAAACAGGATGTAACCAGAGCGTGGACTACCGTGGCCAAGTCAGACTTCATCTCTACCAGAACAAGGCAGAGTCCTGGCATTGTGACACCCTTTCACATTTTTTGGTCTGCCACTCCCAGAATTCTTTACCTTTAGCGAGATTGGCTAGGGCTAATGGGAGTTGTAGTTCATTCCTGGTTGGGACTAGCTTTAAAGGAGAACTCTAAAAGTACCTCTTTGGAGATAGAAGATGTAGTTTTACAAGGTCTTCAGCCTTCTCTGTCAAAGACCCATGGTGCCTCACCAAGTTACAACTCCCAGGGTAAAACAGTCTCAAACTACATTCACTGTATAGTATAGATGAAACCTTGAATCGCAGAGCCCATGGAAGTCTCAGATTCAGCACCCTGGAGAGCGCTTTGAAAGCTTGGGAGTGGAACACACTTCACTGAGATGAAAGCCAGTTGCTGCTAGATGGGAATAATGGGAAAACGTAAGGTTCCCAAGCTCTGGTTTTAAGGAATCATGGGATCACAGAGTTAGAAGAGAGCTCAAGGACCATCCAGTCCAACCCTCTTCTCCCCAATGCTTCCTCTTTATCCTGGAAAGAAGTGACGAGCAGAGTGCCCTAAACAGGGTTCCATCCTGGGCCCGGTCCTGCTCAGGATCTATATTAACGACTTAGATGAAGGGTTAGAAGGCAGGACCATCAAGTTTGCAGACAACACCAAATTGGGAGGGAGAAACAATACTCCAGAGGACAGGAGCAGGATTCAAAACGATCTTAACAGATTAGAGAGATGGGCCAAAACTAACAAAATGAAGTCAAGATACTCCACTTTGGCAGGAAAAACGAAATGCAGAGATACAGAATGGGGGACGCCTGCCTTGAGAGCAGTACGTGTGAAAAAGATCTTGGAGTCCTCGTGGACAACAAGTTAAACATGAGCCAACAATGTGATGTGGCGGCAAAAAAAGCCAATGGGATTTTGGCCTGCATCAAGAGGAGCATAGTGTCTAGATCTAGGGAAGTAATGCTACCCCTCTATTCTGCCTTGGTTAGACCACACCTGGAATACTGTGTCCAATTCTGGGCACCACAATTGAAGAGAGAAATTGACAAGCTGGAATGTGTCCAGAGGAGGGCGACTAAAATGATCAAGGGTCTGAGAACAAGCCTATGAGGAGCGGCTTAAGGAGCTGGGCATGTTTAGCCTGAAGAAGAGAAGGCTGAGAAGAGATATGATAGCCATGTATAAATATGTGAGAGGAAGACACAGGGAGGAGGGAGCAAGCTTGTTTTCTGCTTCCTTGGAGACTAGGACGCAATGGAACAATGGCTTCAAACTACAAGAAAGGAGATTCCATCTGAACATTAGGAAGAACTTCCTGTGAGAGCCGTTCAGCAGTGGAACTCTCTGCCCCGGAGTGTGGTGGAGGCTCCTTCTTTGGAAGCTTTTAAACAGAGGCTGGATGGCCATCTGTCTGGGCTGATTTGAATGCAATATTCCTGCTTCTTGGCAGAATGGGGTTGGACTGGATGGCCCATGAGGTCTCTTCCAACTCTCACATATGTATACATGGCTATCATATCTCCTCTCATCCTTCTCTTCTACAGGCTAAACATGCCCAGCTCCTTAAGCCGCTCCTCATAGGGCTTGTTCTCCAGACACTTGATCATTTTAGCCGCCCTCCTCTGGACACATTCCAGCTTGTCAATATCTCTCTTGAATTGTGGTGCCCAAAATTGGACACAATATCCCAGGTGTGGTCTAACCAAGGCGGAATAGAGCATGGGGAGCATGACTTCCCTACGTCTAGACACTATGCTCCTCTTGATGCAGGCCAAAATCCCATTGGCTTTTTTTGCCGCCACATCACATTGTTGGCTCATGTTTAACTTGTTGTCCATGAGGACTCCAAGATCTTTTTCACACGTAGTGGTAGAAGGTGGCATATTAAAAATAAAATATAACAAAATATAAAAAGAAAAAGGAGGAAGTTCCCCTTCCTGCCAATAACGGTTTATGTTCGCTTCCCCCATATGAAGAATAATAGGGTTTGACTAGATGGTCTCTGGGAGCCTTTTCCAATTCTGGGTTTCCTTCATTCTCATCCTTATGGAAGCTATAGCTATCCAATGCCGCTCCTGTCCATCTCTGACATAGGAATTCACTTCCCAGTTCATTCTTCTACATTTCTCATCCAACACTGAACTTGTTAACAATTGGAAAGAGGGAATGGTGTGAGCCACCGACAGCCAAAAGGCTACAAGGAGAAGCGCATCAGCCAAGAAAGGTCTGGAGGAACAGCAAAGGGGACTTTGCCAAGCCAAAGGCTCAGAACGTCCCGGATTGGAAGGCAAGAGCGTCTTCCTAGAGACCTCACAGAAGTGGTTCCTACACAAGTGGCCTCTTGGGGGAGAAAGACAACCAAAACAGGCAAAAACCGCCTCTCCTAATATGGATGGTTTTTTGCAGGAAGAAAAATAGCCATCACTCACTGCCAGAATGGAATCTGAAACTAAATGGCAACAGGAGTTAACGTGATTTTTGCAGTTCATTTCTTCCATCTGCGACGCCTCGGGAGCGGGAAATGCAAGGAAATATTCACCGTATCCCACTCGCAGCAGAAGCAAGCACCGAATCTACTGGAGCATCCAGAATACAAAATACAACATAAATGCTTATAGTGTGGGTCTCGCTGCAGAATTAATGTAATGTGACACCACTTTCACCACCGTGGCTCAATGCTATGGAATCCGGGGACTTAAAGTTTGATGAGGCATCTGCACTCTATAGTAAAGAAGGCTTAAGACCTTACAAAACTACAACTCCTAGGACGCCATAGCATTGTGTCACGGCAGTTTGTTTAACAGCAAGAACTGTTTGCCAGTGCAACATGCTGCTACCTTGGAGTCCAATAGAGTTTCCTTCACTGAATGTTTTAATCAAGGACATTAATATGGTCATCTGTTGGGAGGGCTTGGAGTGTGTCTTCCTGCCTGGCTGATGTGGTTGCGCTGGATGACCCTTAGGATTTCTTCTTACTCTATGATCCTATGATTCTATTATCCCTTCCAATACAATTCTTTGGAGGTTTCAAAACAGAGGATGAATGGCCATCTGTTGGGAGGGATTATAGAATCATAGAGTTGGAAGAGACCTCGTGGGTCATCCAGTCCAACCCCATACTGTCAAGAAGCAGAAAAATCACATTCAAAGCACCCCAAGAGATGGCCATCCAGCTTCTGCTTAAAAGCCTCCAAAGAATTAGCCTCCAGGGCAGGGAGTTCCACTGCTGAACAGCTGTCTCACACAGTTAGGAAGTTCTTCCTCGTGTCCAGGTGGAATCTCCTTTCCTGTAATTTGAAGCCATTGTTCTGGGTCCTAGTCTCCATCAGAAAACAAGCTTGCTTCCTCCTCCCTATGACTTCCTCTCAACCTTCTCTTCTTCAGGCTAAACATGACCAGCTCTTTAAACCACTCCTCATAGAACTTGTTCTCCAGACCCTGGTTTCTTTGTGTTACCCTCTTCCTCTGGACACATTCCAGCTTAGAGTCAACATCTCCCTTTAATTATGATGCCTAGAATTGGGACACCAAGGCAGAATAGAGGGGAGCATGACTTCCCTGGATCTGCACACTATACCAGTGTTTCTAAACCGGGGGGTTGGGACCCCGGGGGGGGGGTCGCGAAGGGGTGTCAAAGCAGGGTTGCATCAGACCATCAGAAAACACAGTACTTTATGTTGGTCATGGGAGTTCTGTGTGAGAAGTTTGGCCCAATTCTATCATTGGTGGGATTCAGAACGGTCCTTGATTGTAGGTGAACTATAAATCCCAGTAACTACAACCCCCAAATGTCAAGGTCTATTTTCCCCAAACCCCATCAGTGTTCACATTTGGGCATATTGAGTATCTGTGCCAAGTTTTGTCCAGATCCATCATTGTTTGAGTCCACAGTGCTCTCCGGATGTAGGTGAACTACAATTCCAAAACTCAAGGTCAATGCCCACCCAACCCTTCCAGTATTTTCTGTTGGTCATGGGAGTTCTGTGTGCCAAGTTTGGTTCAATTCCATCGTTGATGGAGTTCGGAATCCTCTTTTGATTGTAGGTGAACTATAAATCCCAGTAACTACAACTCCCAAATGTCAAGGTCTATTTCCCCCAAATTCCATCTGTGTTCATATTTGGGTGTATTGAGTGCTTGTGCCAAATTTGGTCCAGATCCATCATTGTTTGAGTCCACAGTGCTCTCTGGATGTAGGTGAACTACAACTCCAAAACTCAAGGTCAATGCCCACCCAACCCTTCCAGTATTTTCTGTTGGTCAGGGGAGTTCTGTGTGCCAAGTTTGGTTCAATTCCATCGTTGATGGAGTTCAGAATGCTCTTTGAATAGAGGTGAACTATAAATCCCAGCAACTACAACTCCCAAATGACAAACTCAACACCCACCCCCCAACCTCACCAGTATTCAAATTTGGGCATACCGGGTATTTGTGCCAAATTTGCTCCAGTGAATGAAAATACATCCTGCAGATCATTATTTACATGGCGATTCATAATGTTAGGGTTATGGTTGGGGGTCACCACAACATGAGGAACTGTATTAAGGGGTCGCGGCATTAGGAAGGTTGAGAACCACTGCACTGTACTCTGTGTTTTCCTGCCCTTGGGTCTCTTCCCATTCTAGGATCCTAACTTCAAGTCCACTGTTTCACTACCCATTCAAGAAGACCAAATAATTAGGAAAATCAATCGGCAGGCATGTTTTAAGACAACCCTCTCTCATAGAATCATAGAATCAAAGAGTTGGAAGAGACCTCATGGGCCATCCAGTCCAACCCCATTCTGCCAAGAAGCAGGAATATTGCATTCAAATCACTCCTGACAGATGGCCATCCAACCTCTGTTTAAAAGCTTCCAAAGAAGGAGCCTCCACCACATTCCGTGGCAGAGAGTTCCACTGCTGAATGGCTCTCACAGTCAGGAAGTTCTTCCTCATGTTCAGATGGAATCTCCTCTCTTGTAGTTTGAAGCCATTGTTCCATTGCATCCTAGTCTGCAAGGAAGCAGAAAGGAAGCTTGCTCCCTCCTCCCTGTGACTTCCTCACACATATTTATACATGGCCTTCATCATATCTCCTCTCAGCCTTCTCTTCTTCAGGCTAAACATGCCCAGCTCCTTAAGCCACTCCTCATAAGGCTTGTTCTCCAGACCCTTGATCATTTTAGTCGCCCTCCTCTGGACACATTCCAGCTTGTCAATATCTCTCTTGAATTGTGGTGCCCAGAATTGGACACAATATTCCAGATGTGGTCTAACCAAAGCAGAATAGAGGGGTAGCATTACTTCCTTAGATCTAGACACTATGCTCCTATTGATGCAGGCCAAAATCCCATTGGCTTTTTTGCCACCACATCACATTGTTGGCTCATGTTTAACTTGTTGTCCACGAGGACTCCAAGATCTTTTTCACACGTACTGCTCTCGAGCCAGGCGTCCCCCATTCTGTATCTTTGCATTTCGTTTTTCCTGCCAAAGTGGAGTCTCTTGCATTTGTCACTGTTGAACTTCATTTTGTTAGTTTTGGCCCATCATCTCTCTAATCTGTCAAGATCGTTTTGAATCCTGCTCCTGTCCTCTGGAGTCTTGGCTCTCCCTCCCAATTTGGTGTTGTCTGCAAACTTGATGATCCTGCCTTCTAGCCCTTCATCCAAGTCATTAATAAAGATGTTGAACAGGACCGGGTGAACCTCTCACCCTGAGGTTCCTTCACCTTCCTCCAAAATTTGGAGAAGAGGATCTAACAACAACTACTACTCCTACTACTACGAATTTATTTATATCCTGCCACCATCTCCCAAAAGGGACTCTAGGCTGTGGGCCATATCCTGAGATCGAAGAACGATGTTAGGGATGAAGAGGATAGCAAGCAAAGGGAATGTACCCTGCTGTCAATCTCCTTTCATAAGGGAAGTGGGCTGGAAGAGTTTCTTTCTAGGTCCCATCTGGGAGTCCCGGTGCTTACCAAACCCTGTTTTGTTTTGCTTTAATGCAACATTTTATGCTACCCTTCTTGCAAAGATTACGGTTTGGAGCCACACCAAGGAAAACAGTCAACAGTTGAGCTGGAAGGACGTCAACGGCACTCAGAGAAAGGTCGAGGCGCATTTGCAAGAGCAAAACAAAGACAAAAATGTAGGTTGTCCTGTTGGTTCGGGGGAAGAAAACATAAACACAAAGCCCAAGAGATCTGGGACTATGCTTTACGAAGACCAACAATAATCCTACAACAGCATACAAATTATTGTCGAAGGCTTTTATGGCCGGAATCACTGAGTTGTTATAGGTTTTTTTGGGCTATATGGCCATGTTCCCCCTCTGTTGTGAAATGCCTCTAGAACATGGCCATATAGCCAGAAAAAACCTACAACAACCCAGCGAACAAACTCCTCCGCACCAGAACTTTTCACAACAGAAGGGGAAAACAACCTACAAACTATCTACAGACCCACTAAGAAAATCCAACAAATGCTACATTCACCAAAGGACAAGAGGGATCTTCCCACCTCTGCAGGAGTCTACTGTAGACCATGCAGCTGTGGACAAGTCTTCATAGGGACCACCAAACACAACAGCATTGCCGAGGCACGAATCAAGGAACATGAAAGGCATGCAGACTGATTCAACCAGAGAAGTCAGTCATAGCAGAGCACGTCATGAACCAACCTGGACACAACATATTATTGGAGAACACAGAAATGATAGAATCATAGAATCAAAGAGCCTCATGGGCCATCCAGTCCAACCCCATTCTGCCAAGAAGCAGGAATATTGCATTCAAATCACCCCTGACAGATGGCCATCCAGCCTCTGTTTAAAAGCTTCCAAAGAAGGAGCCTCCACCACACTCCGGGGCAGAGAGTTCCACTGCTTAACGGCTCTCACAGTCAGGAAGTTCTTCCTCATGTTCAGATGAAATCTCCTCTCTTGTAGTTTGAAGCCATTGTTCCGCATCCTAGTCTCCTGGGCAACAGAAAACAAGCTTGCTCCCTCCTCTCTGTCACTTCCTCTTACATATTTACACATGGCTATCATGTCTCCTCTCAGCCTTCTCTTCTTCAGGCTAAACATGCCCAGCTCCTTAAGCCGCTCCTCATAGGGCTTGTTCTTCAGACCCTTGATCATTTTAGTCGCCCTCCTCTGGACACATTCCAGCTTGTCAATATCTCTCTTGAATTGCGGTGCCCAGAATTGGACACAGTATTCGGTGTGGTCTAACCAAAGCGGAATAGAGGGGTAGCATTACTTCCCTGATCTAGACACTATGCTCCTATTGATGCAGGCCAAAATCCCATTGGCTTTTTTGCCGCCACATCACATTGTTGGCTCATGTTTAACTTGTTGTCCACGAGGACACCAAGATCTTTTTCACACGTACTGCTCTCGAGCCAGGCGTCACCCATTCTGTATCTTTGCATTTCATTTTTTCTGCCAAAGTGGAGTATCTTGCATTTGTCACTGTTGAACTTCATTTTGTTAGTTTTGGCCCATCTCTCTAATCTGTCAAGATCGTTTCGAATTCTGCTCCTGTCCTCTGGACTATTGGCTATCCCTCCCAATTTGGTGTCGTCTGCAAACTTGATGATCATGCCTTCTAGCCCTTCATCTAAGTCATTAATAAAGATGTTGAACAGGACCGGGCCCAGGACGGAACCCTGCGGCACTCCACTTGTCACTTCTTTCCAAGATGAAGTGGAAGCATTAGTGAGCACTCTCTGTGTTCGTCCACTTAACCAATTACAGATCCACCTCACCGTAGTTTTGCCTAGCCCACATTGGACTAGTTTCCTTGCCAGAAGGTCATGGGGGACCTTGTCGAAGGCCTTACTGAAACCCAGGTACGCTACATCCACGGCATTCCCCGCATCTACCCAGCTTGTAGCTCTATCGAAGAAAGAGATCAGATTAGTCTGGCATGACTTGTTTTTGATAAATCCATGTTGACTATTAGCGATGACTGCATTTGTTTCTAAGTGTTTGCAGACCGCTTCCTTCACAATCTTTTCCAGAATCTTGCCCGGTATCGACGTGAGGCTGACCGGACGGTAGTTGTTTGGGTCATCCTTTTTTCCCTTCTTGAAGATTGGGACCACATTGGCCCTCCTCCAATCTGCTGGAACTTCTCCCGTTCTCCAAGAACTCTCAAAGATGGTTGCCAATGGTTCCGAAATGACTTCCGCTAGTTCCTTCAATACTCTGGGGTGTAGTTGATCTGGCCCTGGGGGACTTGAACTCGTTAAGAGCGGCCAGGTATTCCTGGACGACTTCTTTCCCAATTTGGGGTTGGATGTCCTCTAATCCCTCATCCACTCCATCTTGCTGAGGTTGAAGACTCTCTTTTTGTGAGAAGACCGAGGCAAAGAAGGCATTAAGTAGTTCTGCCTTTTCCCTATCCCCTGTCAGCATTGCCCCATTTTCTCCTCGAAGAGGCCCTATCGCCTCCTTGTTTTTCTTTTTTCTACTGACATAAGAAAAGAAGCCCTTTTTATTGTTTTTAATGTCCCTGGCAAGCCTGAGCTCGTTTTTTGCTTTAGCCTTGCGGACCTTTTCCCTACAGGTGTTGGCTATTTGTTTGAATTCTTCTTTGGTGATTTCTCCCTTTTTCCACTTCTTGTGCATGTCTCTTTTGTGTCTTAGCACAGTTAGAAGTTCTTTGGACATCCATTCTGACTTCTTTGCACTTGTCCTATTTTTTCTCTTTGTTGGCACGGTTTGCAATTGCGCCTTGAGTATTTCACTCTTGAGAAATTCCCATCCATCCGTAACTCCCTTGTCCTTTAGTATCTGTGTCTCTTTCTCCCACTCTGGACTTTCCACAGATATATAAACCCATTTTCCTAGTTTCCAACAGACCTCACAACCTCTGAGGATGCCTGCCACAGATGCGGGCAAAATGTCAGGAGAGAATGCTTCTGGAACATGGCCAGACAGCCCAGAAAACTCACAGCAATGCAGTGATTCCAGTCATGAAAGCCTTCAACAATACAGAAGGAAAAACAATGGGGAAAATCAGGATGGAATAGGCTGCTCCTTCTTTGGAGATCTTCTTTGGAGCAGAAATTGGATGAGAATCTTTGGGAAATGCTTTTGTTGTGCATTCCTGCACAGCTGGACTACATCAGTGTTTCTCAACCTGGGGGTCGGGACTCCTGGGGGGGGGGGGCGCGAGGGGTTGTCAGAGGGGGTCACCAAAGACAATTAGAAAACACAGTATTTTCTGTTGGTTGTGGGTTCTATGTGGGAAGTTTGGCCCAATTCTATAGTCGGTAGGGTTCAGAATGCTCTTTGATTGTGGGTGAACTATAAATCACAGCAACTACAACTCCCAAATGTCCAGGTCTATTTTCCCCAAACTCCACCAGTGTTCACATTTGGGCATATTGAGTATTTGTGCCAAGTTTGGTCCAGATCCATCATTGTTTGGATCCACAGTGCCTTCTGGATGTAGGTGAACTACAACTCCAAAACTCAAGGTCAATGCCCACCAAAACCTTCTAGTATTTTTATTTATTTATTTATACACTTGTATACCGCTAATATCTCAGCCTAAGTCGGCGACTCATTGCGGTTTACAACAATTAAAAACAGTATTCAATTTAAAACATAAAACACATATACAATACAAATTATTGGGCCACCAATAATAATCCCATGCATCTCATAACTAAAATCACAATCCAAAATTCGTCGTCCATGATTACCAGTCCTTTAGTCATCAATTCGTTGCAACGGATTAACCGAATGCTTGTTTAAACATCCATGTCTTCAATCTCTTCCGAAACACCATCAGCGAGGGGGCTGATCTTACCTCCATGGGAAGGGCGTTCCATAGCCGAGCGGCCACCACAGAAAAGGCCCTGTCTCTCGTTCCCGCCAGCCGCACTTGTGAAGCCGGCGGGATAGAGAGCAGGGACTCTCCAGAAGATCTTAGGGTCCTGGTGGGCTGATAGGCTGAGATACGTTCTAGTATTTTCTGTTGGTCATGGGAGCTCTGTGTGCCAAGTTTGGTTCAATTCCATTGTTGGTGGAGTTCAGAATGCTCTTTGATTGTAGGTGAACTATAAATCCCAGCAACTAGAACTGTCAGATGTCAAGTCTATTTTCCCCAAACTCCACCGGTGTTCACACTTGGGCATGCTGAGTATTCATGCCAAATGACAAAATCAATCCTGCCCTCAAATCCACCAGTATTCAAATTTGGGTGTATCGAGTATTTGTGTCAAATGAATGAAAATACATCCTGCTTATCGGATATTTACAAGATGATTCGTAATAGGAGAAAAATTACAGTTGTGAAATAGCACTGGAAATAATGTTATGGTTGGGGGTCACCACAACATAAGGAACTGTATTAATGGGTCATCGCATTTGGAAGGTTGAGAACCACTGGACTAGATGGCCTTTGGGGGTCTCTTCCAATGCTACAATTCTATGACAAAATTCCAATTTTTTGGCATATCATGAGAGGACAGGACTCACTGGAAACAATGATAAATGCTTGCAAAGGGAAAGGGGGACAATTGCAAGTGAATGGACTCCATCAAGAAGGCCAATAAATTTGCAAGACCTGAGCAAGAAAGTGGGGGATTCTTGGAAGTCCCCCCTGTCTAAGATTTCCAGAAGTTGGAGTCAAAAATAGCATGACCAAATTCGGAAATTGGGGTTGGATATTTGGGGTTTTGTTCCTAAGGCCAACTGTTCTGCAAAGTCTTGAAATGGAGAAATGATGGGGAGATCTATACAAGCATTGCACAATACCAGTTGGGAGGCAAAGAAAATGCTGGTTCTCTCTATCAACACAAAAGCAATCTTACCTCTTCCCATCAGCAAAATAAAGGTTCCTTAGGAAGGCAAATAGCAGGAATACAAAGAGACAGCACCATCCTTATATAAGTAAGAGGGAGAAGGTGAAGTACAAGGCCATCGAGGCTGAAAGGAAAGCATTAGCTAATATTCAATGCAGGCAAGAGAAGCTCTGCAATCACCACTGAGAGATTTAGCCAGGAACAGATAAATGCAGCATTTCTACAACAATAGACACAAAAAGTGGAAGCACATTCCAAAATCAACAGGTGTTGAAATATCTAGCTATAAAAAATGTCAACGACACCTTGGGCAGGAGGGACAAGCAATCTCACCACTGCCCACCAGTTTAAAGGGTTAACGTTCAGCTGGACACTACTTTAACCAGGATAAATGACTGTGACAAAGGGGGAAAGACTCTCTTATCCCACCTCAATAATATTAAGTGACCAACTGTATTAACGATGTTAATGACCGATGTGATAGGTAGATTCGCCGCCGCCACCTCAATTAAATGTCTGAGGAAAACATAAGTGTGAATGTGAAATAGGTAAAATATGTTCAAGCCCTTGGTTCTTCTTTAATAACTGCTTCTTTCGCTGACTAGACTGAAATTAAGTTGTCTTTAGGCTAACTGAGGTCTAATGATTGTGACAGACCGAGGCAGACACCAGTTTAAAATGAAGTACAAACAGGTTTATTTAAACTTGGTGAACAAATCAACTCTTAATAAGAGTGGTACAAAAGTGTAATGCGTTTCAGAGGCTTAACTGGTTAGACAGACAGTCTTTTCTTAAGACTTCAACTTTTGATTCCTGTGAGTTCCTTGCTTCACACTGCTCACTATTTTGACACAGTGTGTCCCTGAGAACAGTCCACTGACCGCCTCACAGAGCAAACAGGTTTTCCTACACTGACCCTACTATGTACAGTGAACCAGGAACCTTTGCCTTCCCTATGCTCTAATCCCAAGGCTCACTTCAAAAGTTTTCTCTCCCTGTCTAAATTCTTCACAGCTCCCTCTTCCTAACTATCCTTCTACACTCTTCGATGTTTAAAGCCCTTCTCCCCAGCTTGTCAAAAAGACACAGCCTTTTTCCCTCTAAAAGCTAACTCCACCCCTGACTGCTCTAGCCAATCAGGAGTCGGCTGACTCCTCCCTCTTGCCTCTTAGCTCTCCTGCCTATCTCTGAACATGTCAGCTACTGACTTTCCAGGCTTCCGCCTTCCTGGCAAAAGGTTAGATTCATCACACTAGCCATTTCTATCTATATATATAGATTTCTATCTATATATATAGATAGAAAAATGCTCTGTGCATAATGAGTTCCTTAAAAACAAAAGAACTAATGAACGAAATCACACCAAATTTGGCAACAAAATGTCTCACTACACAAGGAGTGACCATCACTCAAAAAATTATGATTTTGTCATTTGGGAGTTGAAGTTGCTGGGATTTATAGTTCACCTACAATCAAAGAGCATTTTGAACTCCATCAACGATGGAATTGAACCAAACTTAGCACACAGAACTCCCCTGACTAACAGAAAATACTGGAAGGGTAGGGTGGGCATTGACCTTGAGTTTTGGAGTTGTAGTTCACCTACATGCAGAGAGCACTGTGGACTCAAACAATGATGGATCTGGACCAAATTTGGCATGAATATTCCATATGCCCAAATATGAACACAGATGGAATTTGGGGGAAATAGACCTTGACATTTGGGAGTTGTAGTTACTGGGATTTATAGTTTACCTACAATCAAAGAGCATTCTGAACCCCATGAACGACTGAATTGTGGCAAACTTCCCACACAGAACCCCCATGACCAACAGACAATACTTAAGGCCATCCGGTCCAACTCCCTTCACCAGGGCAAGAAAACGTAATCAAAGTCCTCCTGACAAAGAGCCATCCAGCCATAGATATAGATAGATAGATAGATAGATAGATAGATAGATAGATAGATTCACACACAGAGAGATATAGTATCATAGATTTGAAAGGGACCCTTAAAGAAGGACAATTCTATGTTGCATGTTCCAGAGTAGGCAAAGCAGACACTCTCCACATCAACACCGACATAGAAACAGCAAGAAATACTGTTTACCCACAAGCAGAAAGAAATTACATATATTAGAAACCAACACTTTCTCATTACTTTATTTTCCAGATCAACAGCTGGGCCACAGCAACACCTGGCAAGGGACAGCTAGTATTTTATAGAATCATAGGACTGTGGAGTTGGAAGAGTCCCACCAAGGCCACCCAGTGCAACCCTCTTCTGCCAAACACCATTCAAGCCCTATATATATCTGCTTTTGCCCAGTTCATCTGAAGGGGTAAAGGTAAATGTTCTCCCCTGACATTAAGTCCAATCATGTCCAACTCCGGGGTGGTGGTGCTCATCTCCATTTCTAAGCCGAAGAGCCAGCACTATCCATAGACACCTCCAAGGTCATGTGGCCAGCATGACTGCATGGAGCACCATTACCTGCATTTACGTTACATGATTTATTTATTTCGGTTGCTTCTACCCCGCCCTTCTCACCCCGAAGGGGACTCGGGGTGGCTTACAAGAACAAGGCACAATTCGATGCCCGCATCACAAACAATAGTAAAACAAAATAACATCAATTAACAATTAAACAACATTTCTTACATTACTACCATAAAACCAATAAAACCAAAACAAGCCGGTTTCTCCTCATTGATGGTCAATGTTTGCTAGCTCATAGTTCAATTTCCAATTCCACAGTTGTCAGTCCTGTTAGTCCCATTCGTCTGGTTACCCTTATCTAGAAGTCAGATTGCCCAAAGGCCTGGTCCCAAAGCCACGCCTTTACCTTCTTCCTGAAGGAGAGGAGGGATGTTGATGTCCTAATTTCTCCCGGGAGAGAGTTCCACAGGTGAGGGGCCACCACTGAGAAGGCCCTGCTCCTCGTCCCCAACAACCTCACTTGTGATAGTGGTGGAGTCGAGAGCAGGGCCCCCTCAGATGATCTCAAATTCCGAGGTGGGACGTAGAGGGAGATACGTTCGGACAGATACACTGGACCGGAGTTGTACAGGGTTTTATAGGTCAAGACCAGCACCTTGAATTGTGCTCGGAACTGAACCGACAGCCAGTGGAGCTGACACAGCAGGGGGGTGGTGTGCTCCCTGTATGTCGCTCCGGTGAGCAATCTGGCTGCCGCTCGTTGGACCAGTTGAAGTTTCCGAACAGTCTTCAAGGGCAACCCCATGTAGAGTGCGTTGCAGTAGTCTATTCAGGATGTAACAAGAGCGTGGACCACTGTGGCCAGATCAGACTTCCCAAGGTACAGGCACAACTGGTACACAAGTTTTAGTTGTGCAAAAGCTCTCCCGGCCACCACTGAGACCTGGGGTTCCAGGCTCAGCGATGAGTTCAGGATCACTCCCAAGCTGCGAACCTGAGTCTTCAACCAACTATAAAGTCAGAGTAGCAGATGAGGAAGAAGGCAAAAAGTGCGAATTCTGCGAGGCAGACAGGGTGTTTGATGTAATAGCCATATGATTAGCAAAACTGTCACATCAAACTTTTTCCAGCAAAGTGGGAACACTCTGCCACTCCATATTTTTATAAGTGACATTCTGATTCATGACTGTAAATAGCAACCCATGTTCAATATTGTGACAAAGAACAGAACGGGTTTTTTTTTAGAATGCTCTGTATCAGAATATATATATATATATATATATATATATATATATATATATATGTATGTGTGTATGTGTATATATATATGAGATGATTTGGCAAGGCAAGATCCTTTCTGCTTTGAAGGCAGCACATTTTTTTTAACCAACCAGCTGTACAATTGCTTCCCAAGAAAAACTTTCTACCTACTGAAAAGCAGTGGAGTCAGACACTCAAAGTAATGAAGCATGCATCCCGACATTGATCCAGATGCTTAGAGCGCGAACTTTACACTCATAGGCGTACACAATGGTAGTGCAAATCTATCTTATGAGTGAACTGCAAACCGTGCAACCAATGGAAAACATGTGCATAAGATCCAATGTGCATGCATAATGGCAGCACATGTACAACAAATATGTGTCTGTGTGTCTTATATGATTTCTACAAACACACACTTGACAGGGTTATTGTAGGTTTTTTCAGGCTATATGGCCATGGTCTAGAGGCATTCTCTCGTGACGTTTCGCCTGCATCTATGGCAAGCATCCTCAGAGGTAGCGAGGTCTGTTGGGACTAGGAAAAAGGGTTTATATATCTGTGGAATGACCAGGGTGGGACAAAGGACTCTTGTCTGCTGGAGCTAGGTGAGACTGTTTCAACTGACCACCTTGATTAGCATATAATGGCCTGACAGTGCCTAGAGCAAACTTTTGTTGACACACTTGACAGATACAAAATGGGGGATGCCTGGCTCGAGAGCAGTACGTGTGAAAAAGATCTTGGAGTCCTCGTGGACAACAAGTCAAACATGAGCCAACAATGTGATGTGGCGGCAAAAAAAGCCAATGGGATTTTGGCCTGCATCAATAGGAGCCTAGTGTCTAGATCTAGGGAAGTCATGCTACCCCTCTATTCTGCTTTGGTTAGACCACACCTGGAATATTGTGTCCAATTCTGGGCACCACAATTGAAGAGAGATATTGACAAGCTGGAATGTGTCCAGAGGAGGGCAACTAAAATGATCAAGGGTCTGGAGAACAAGCCCTATGAGGAGCGGCTTAAGGAGCTGGGCATGTTTAGCCTGAAGAAGAGAAGGCTGAGAGGAGATATGATGAAGGCCATGTATAAATATGTGAGAGGAAGCCACAGGGAGGAGGGAGCAAGCTTGTTTTCTGCTTCCCTGGAGACTAGGACGCAATGGAGCCATGGCTTCAAACTACAAGAGAGGAGATTCCATCTGAACATGAGGAAGAACTTCCTGACTGTAAGAGAGCCGTTCAGCAGTGGAACTCTCTGCCCCGGAGTGTGGTGGAGGCTCCTTCTTTGGAAGCTTTTAAACAGAGGCTGGATGGCCATCTGTCAGGGGTGATTTGAATGCAATATTCATGCTTCTTGGCAGGGGGTTGGACTCAAAATATTGCACCAAGTTGGCACTAAAAAAAATGAAGTGGGTAAGGATGAAAATGTTCCCATCCTGTTCTTGGAAGCCTAGCACTACACACAAAATCAACCCTGTGTCTTTCCTTCACCTCCAAAAGAATAAATGCACAACCTCTGGGGATGCTTGCCATAGATGCAGGTGAAACGTCAGGAGAGAATGCTTCTAGAACATGGCCATATAGCCCAAAAAACCTACAACAACCCAGTGATTCCAGCCATGAAAGCCTTCGACAATACAGAATCCATGCAGTTTGATACTTTAGCTTAGATGGCTCAATGTTTTGGAATGCTAGGAGCCGTAGTTTGGTGAGGGACCAAGACTCTTTGGCAGAGAAGGATTGTAAAACTCTAGCTTCCAAGGTTCCCCAGCATTGTTAAAGTGGTATCAGACTGCATTCATTCTGCAGTGTACATGTGCCCACACTATGCTGATATTTCCACCATGAGATGCCTGCAAACTCCCATCCATCCGTCTGTCCATCCATCTCGCTGTCTGCCACTTTGGAGAATATCTTGCAGGAGACACAAACGGAGTCGCGATGGTGGGCCAGCCAGACATCCAAAGCAGACTGGCAAACGCTCTAATTTGTCCGTTCATCAATATGTTTTTCCTGAAAGGGACCATATGCTTCCCTGGAGCTCCCCATATGGTTTCGAGGAAGACGAAGAAGCAAGAGGAAATGGCAATATTTGGTTAGTCACAAGCCACTGAGCAGCACGGATTTTTGGCAATAGGAGGAGATGCCAGGCAGAGCATCGCACGCAGACAAGAATGTGCTTCAACCTTGGATGCATCTACTACACTCTAGAATAAATGCACTTTGGCATCACTTTAACTGCCGTGGCTCAATGATATGAAGTCCTGGGAGTTGTAGTGTGACAAAGTCTTTAGCCTTCTCAAGCCTGAACTCTCCAAACAAGCCAAGATGACTTAAAGGTCCAACTAACAGAACTAATATTTTGGCACCACTTTGACTGCCAGTGCTATTGGGTACCCTGGGATGTATACTTTGGTGAGGCGCCAGCACTCTTTGGCAGAGAAGGCCACATGAAACTACAACTCCTAGGATTCCCTAGCATTGTTTCATGGCAGTTTTAAGTTGTGCTAAACCATATTAATTCTACATTCTGAAATGATTGCAAACTTTTTAGCACTTTGATTTTCATTTGCAATAATTGGAGTAAGCTGAAAACACAGAAGGAGGTGGATAGATGGCCATCTGTTGGGAGGGCTCAGATTGTGTCTCCCTGCCTGGCAAAATGAATCATAGAATCATAGAGTTGGAAGAGACCTCCTGGGCCATCCAGTCCAACCCCCTGCCAAGAAGTAGGAATATTTCATTCAAATCACCCCTGACAGATGGCCATCCAGCCTCTGCATAAAAGTTTCCAAAGAAGAAGCCTCCACCACATTCTGTGGCAGAGAGTTCCACTGCTGAATGGCTCTCACAGTCAGGAAGGTCTTCCTCATGTTCAGATGGAATCTCCTTTCTTGTAGTTTAAAGCCATGGCTCCATTGCGGCCCAGTCTCCAGGGAAGCAGAAAACAAGCTTGCTCCCTCCTCCTCCCTGTGACTTCCTCTCACATATTTATACATGGCTATCATGTCTCCTCTCAGCCTTCTCTTCTTCAGGCTAAACATGCCCAGGTCCTTAAGCCGTTCCTCATAGGGCTTGTTCTCCAGACCCTTGATCATTTCAGTTGCCCTCCTCAGAACACATTCCAGCTTGTCAATATCTTTCTTGAATTGTGGTGCCCAGAACTGGACACAATATTCCAGGTGTGGTCTAACCAAAGCGGAATAGAGCATGGGGAGCATGACTTCCCTGAATCTAGACACTATGCTCCTATTGATGCAGGCCAAAATCCCATTGGCTTTTTTTGCCACCACATCACATTGTTGGCTCATGTTTAACTTGTTGTCCACGAGGACTCCAAGATCTCCAAGATCTTTTTCACACGTACTGCTCTCGAGCCAGGCCTCATCGTCCCCCATTCTGTCTCTTTGCATTTCGTTTTTCCTGCCAAAGTGGAGTATCTTGCATTTGTCACTGTTGAACTTCATTTTGTTATTTTTGGCCCATCATCTCTCTAATCTGTCAAGATCATTTTGAATTCTGCTCCTGTCCTCTGGAGTATTGGCTCTCCCTCCCAATTTGGTGTTGTTGGAAGTTAGACTAGATGACCCTTGGGTTCTCCTCCAGTGTCTATGATTCTAAGTCAGAGACCTGATGCCACAGAACAACAAACAACAGCAGAAATGGAAGAGAAAGGGAATTAATGAGTGGGTTCAAGCATAACATGGCTATAGCAAGAAAGAGGAGTGACCGACAACTCGCCCATTGTCCCTGCTTGTCATCCTCCAAGCGAGTGTCAAGAGAGCAAAATGAGCGAGAGAAATAGAGCTGCGAAATATCTGTATCCAAGCAACTAGTGAGCAACAGCCTTGGACCAAATTCTGACGCACTTTTATTAATTCCCTGTCTGCTTTTCCCCTCTTGCCCTTTATTAATATCCGCAATTGCCTGAGATAAAAGGGATGCTTGAACGACAAAGAACGACTTCTCTTTGCAATTTACAGGTTGAGCAAAAGGACAATTCAAAATTAGGAAGCCAAAAGAAACATTTGGGTGCCACAGGTGGAGGACACCCACTTATTGCTAGATACACTCCAACTAACTTTGCAAGACTTGGAAATAAAATAAAAAGGACTCTGGGAAGGAGTATTGCGCAATCCAATTGACTACGCAATAGAGTTGTGCACAGAAACATTTTCCTTTTGGTACATCCATTCTTTCATTACTTTCATCACCTTGAGGAGCACGTAACGGGAAGGCCCCTCCCGGTACGAAAATCAGCTTGTGTTGGGACTCAGCCTGTGTTTGAACCTGAGCCTGTGCTTGAAGCTGTGATTGTGTTTCAGTCTCCTGATGTTTCTGTGTCTGATGTGGGGAATGAGGAGGGAAATAAGTCTCCTGTTGCTTCTGATGTGGAGGATGATGGGGCTGACTCTACGTTGCAAGATGGAGATACTTTGTTCAATGAGTTTCATGCAGACACTGACAGAGAGGCTTCGGTGCAAAGGGTAGATTCTCATGAGAATGTTTTCAGGCTTTGGGAGGAAGGGTTACTCCCTCCGCCTATGAGCTCTCCAGATTCTAGTTTGGAAAACAGTCTGACACCTGGTAAAGTTAATGAGGAGTCACATAAGCAGAGTCAACGGCTGGAGATTATCCAGAATCAACAATCATACGTCCCCTAATTCAGGCAACCAGTCAAACCCCAAGATTTCCAAATTCGTATTTGCTGTGACACTATAGCTGCCCATCTTACCTCTGTATACAGGGTCCTGATCCAAGAAGGCCAACCTTTACAGGCAACGTTTGAGCAGCCCTGTGAACAGAAACACAGCTGGATTAAGATCAGGTTCTCAGGGTTGGATTAAAGTCCATTATGGAACCCCAGAAAAAAAAATGTTGTTTATTCTTTCTTTTACTTATATCACACTTTTCTCCAATTACAGGATGCAAGATGGTTTCCAATGACTTATGGTGCGGTGTATAAAGAAATGCGTAGTTACCTAACACCAAGAATCCCACAGCTGAACACCACTGTAAAGGATTATATGTAATATCACACTACTGGAAAATAGTATGGTAGCGAGAAGATGTTAGAGGTGTGTAATAGTAGAGTGAACACTGCTTCAGTCTTCTTTTGGTTTAATGCTGCCACCAACCCAAGCTGCTTTAGGATTTTTAAAATGAGTCTTTGAGGTAAACTTTTCCCTTCCCTGCCAACACAGCTCTCCCCTTAGCTCCCAAAATAACTGTTTGGATAAGAGACCTTTCTGTGGTATTAGGATGTTAAAGAGGCTGGAATTATCACAAAGGATTACAGATAGATTGAGGAACGATAGAGACCCTTTTGGAAGTTAAATAGAAAAAGATTTATTTATAAAAACAACAGACAACTAACTTCGTCTGAGAGGCACAAAACACTTGACTTGTTACAAATGTACAGTAGCTTGATGGTTACTTGAAAAGAGTTTCTTCACTTAGTTACATACAGAGCTAATCAAACAGATATAGCTGCTGGTTACAAAAAAAATCCTTCACCCTACTTCAGAGAAATAGCAACGAGTTTCTGACTAACCTAACCTAGGTAGTCCCCTGAGTTATCAGCTAACTCTCCCAGAGGTCTTACCGCTGACTAACTCAGTCTAGAGAACTAATCTCTTGTGCTATCTCCCACAAGAAATCAGGTAGATGTCTGACCCTTCCTGTCAGCTAATCAGCCCTGCCTGACACAGACGCTCTCTCTCTGAAAACCCAGTTTCAAAATCACTTCTTCTTCCCAACTCTCCCAACTCTCATTTCCACAGAAGCTGAAATATTTTCCCTCCTAAGACTTGGTTCCTCTCCTCTGCTCTAGCCAATCCTAAGAGACCTCAAACTCCTCCCATCTTCTAGCTATCCCCACTCAAGATGGCTGCTTCCCTGGCATACACTCTCAAATTGGAGGTTTGCCCTACTGTTATCCAGGCTTCGTTTTCTGGCCTAGTAGGTAAGATTCACTACATAGTGCAAACAATTATTTTAACAGTTTCTATGTATTTTAATTGACTTGTAGATTTGATTCTATTTTAATATCGATACACCATGGATTTTTAAAAAATGTGAGTCACTTTAAGTCTGGATCAAGAGAGAAAAACTGAGTGGTAGTGATGATAATAATCATGGCAACCCATTGGTTGACTCTGCGTAAGTCACACTTTCTCAGCCTCAGAAAGAGGCAAAAGAAAGTCCTCTTCTGGAACCAAAGCTTGGCCTTGGAAATCATAGAATCATAGAATCAGTTGGAAGAGACCTCATGGGCCATCATGCAGTCCAACCCCATTCTGCCAAGAAGCAGGAATATTGCATTCCAATCACCCCTGACAAATGGCCATCCAGCCTCTGCTTAAAAGCTTCCAAAGAAGGAGCCTCCACCACACTCCGGGGCAGAGAGTTCCACTGCTGAACGGCTCTCACAGTCAGGAAGTTCTTCCTAATGTTCAGATGGAATCTCATCTCTTGTAGTTTGAAGCCATTGTTCCGCGTCCTAGTCTCCAAGGAAGCAGAAAACAAGCTTGCTCCCTCCTCCCTGTGGCTTCCTCTCACATATTTATACATGGCTATCATGTCTCCTCTCAGCCTTCTCTTCTTCAGGCTAAACATGCCCAGCTCCTTAAGCCGCTCCTCATAGGGCTTGTTCTCCAGATCCTTGATCATTTTAGTCGCCCTCCTCTGGACACATTCCAGCTTGTCAATATCTCTCTTGAATTGTGGTGCCCAGAATTGGACACAATATTCCAGGTGTGGTCTAACCAATGGTTTGGGTGACCTTGGTGGAGCCCACACTCTCTCAGCTTCAGAATAAGCAAATCCCTGATAAACAACTCTTTGCCTAGGCAAAAAACGCAACAGGTTTAGCTTTTCGGAGTCCTTTTTCTTCACCTTTGGGTCCCTGCATTGCAATCCCATTTCAAAAAGGGGATGATGGGATGTGAAACCACATGGCGTTATGCTCACAAACACACAAACACACAGGCACACAAGACACCTCCCAACACAGCAATGTCAATTGGAAACGAATGTGCGAATGAGCCCCTTGTTCCATTTCTAAATATACCCCGGTTGTCACGACAACCACGGTGCGACTGACGGCTCTCGCACTCGGGGCCTGTATTTATTTAATTGTCAATGGCGCAAGGCTGACTCAGAATAAAGCGCCGCCCGAGACGCCTTATTGCCATGGAGATGGATGGCTTTGAGCTACAGGTGTTTCAGAGCCGCAGAATGAGCTGACGTGAAAAACCCGGAGTCAAAAATTGACGGATGGACAGACTCGGGATGCATCTACACTGCAGAATGAATCCAGTTTGGCACAACTTGAACTGCAGTGTGAAATCCCCAGAAATGTAGTTGCACAAAGTCTTTACAGCACTGGTCACTCATAAAATCATAGAATCATAGAATCAAAGAGTTAGAAGAGACCTCATGGGCCATCCAGTCCAACCCCATTCTGCCAAGAAGCAGGAATGTTGCATTCAAATCACCCCTGACAGATGGCCATCCAGCCTCTGTTTAAAAGCTTCCAAAGAAGGAGCCTCCACCACACTCCAGGGAAGAGTTCCACTGCTGAACGGCTCTCACAGTCAGGAAGTTCTTCCTCGTGTTCAGATGGAATCTCCTTTCTTGTAGTTTGAAACCATTGCTCCATTGCGTCCTAGTCTCCAGGGAAGCAGAAAACAAGCTTGCTCCCTCCTCTTCCCTGTGGCTTCTATGATTCTATGATGGCCATTCTTGTGTTTTCCATATTTCCTGGCATATGGCATGCATCATCTTGAGAGCATCCTATTTCAAGATTTTAAACAGTTTGGCTGGGATCCCGTCGTCTCCCTCTGCCTTGTTGTTAGCAATGCTCCTTAAGGCCCATTCAACCTCACTCCTCAGGATGTCTGGTTCTAATTCACTCACCACACAGTCAAAACTATCCTCGATATTATTATCCTTCCTATACAGATCTTCTGTATAGTCTCGCCACCTTCTCTTGATCTCTTCATCTTCTGTTAGGCAATGAACATAGGGTGGCTTAAAAACACTTGATGGGAAATGCACCTAGAGGTCTTAGTAGACAGCAAGTGGATCATGAGCCAACAGAGTGATGCAGCAGTGTGATGCAGCAGTGACATGACGATGTCAACCACGATGACAATGTCGTCTGTGCGCTTTCAGAAGAAGATCTACAAGCCACTCTAAACACCTTCGCAGAAGCATACACGAAGCTTGGCCTGTCACTGAACATCGAGAAAACCAAAGTGCTGTTCCAGCAGTCACCAGCCATCCCCTCCCCAATGCCAGAGATACAGCTTAATGGTGTAACATTAGAAAATGTTGCCCATTTCCGCTACCTTGGCAGCCACCCCTCCACCAAAGTCAACATCAACACCAAAATACAACACCGCCTGAGCTCTGCGAGTGCAGCATTTTCCCGAATGAACTAGAGAGTGTTTGAGGACCAGGACATCCGTGCTTGTCTATAAAGCTATTGTCCCCCCAACCCTGCTCTATGCCTGCGAAACGTGGACTGTCTATAGACATCACATGCAACTCCTGGAACGATTTCATCAGCGCTGGCTCTGGAAAATCCTGCAAATATCCTGGGAAGACAAGCGGACAAACGTTAGCGTGCTGGAAGAAGCAAAGACCACCAGCACTGAAGCGATGGTCCTCTGCCATCAACTCCGCTGGACCGGCCACGTTGTCCGGATGCCTGACCACCGTCTCCCAAAGCATTTGCTCTACTCTGAACAGAAAACGGAATGTTGAAGGACAGGAAAAGAGATTTAAAGATGGGCTCAAAGCCAACCTTAAAAACTCTGGCATAGACACTGAGAACTGGGAAGCCCTGGCCCTTGACTGCTACAGCTGGAAGTCAGCTGTGATCAGCAGTGCTGCAGAATTCGAGGAGGAACGAGTGGAGGGTGAAAGAGAGAAACATGCCAATGACCAATGTCCGGTCAGCCTCACGTCGATACCAGGCAAGATTCTGGAAAAGATTATTAAGGAAGTGGTCTGCAAACACTTAGAAACAAATGCAGTCATCGCTAATAGTCAACATGGATTTATGAAAAACAAGTCATGCCAGACTAATCTGATCTCTTTTTTCGATAGAGTTACAAGCTGGGTAGATGCGGGGAATGCCGTGGATGTGGCGTACCTGGATTTCAGTAAGGCCTTCGACAAGGTCCCCCATGACCTTCTGGCAAGGAAACTAGTCCAATGTGGGCTAGGCAAAACTACGGTGAGGTGGATCTGTAATTGGTTAAGTGGACGAACACAGAGGGTGCTCACCAATGCTTCCTCTTCATCCTGGAAAGAAGTGACAAGTGGAGTGCCGCAGGGTTCCGTCCTGGGCCCGGTCCTGTTCAACATCTTTAGTAATGACTTAGATGAAGGGTTAGAAGGCAGGATCATCAAGTTTGCAGACGACACCAAATTGGGAGGGATAGCCAATACTCCAGAGGACAGGAGCAGGATTCAAAACGATCTTGACAGATTAGAGAGATGGGCCAAAACTAACAAAATGAAGTTCAACAGTGACAAATGCAAGATACTCCACTTTGGCAGAAAAAATGAAATGCAAAGATACAGAATGGGTGACGCCTGGCTCGAGAGCAGTACGTGTGAAAAAGATCTTGGAGTCCTCGTGGACAACAAGTTAAACATGAGCCAACAATGTGATGTAGCGGCAAAAAAAGCCAATGGGATTTTGGCCTGCATCAAGAGGAGCATAGTGTCTAGACCTAAGGAAGTAATGCTACCCCTCTATTCTGCTTTGGTTAGACCACACCTGGAATATTGTGTCCAATTCTGGGCACCACAATTCAAGAGAGATATTGACAAGCTGGAATGTGTCCAGAGGAGGGCGACTAAAATGATCAAGGGTCTGGAGAACAAGCCCTATGAGGAGCGGCTTAAGGAACTGGGCATGTTTAGCCCGAAGAAGAGAAGGATGAGAGGAGATATGATAGCCATGTATAAATATGTGAGAGGAAGCCACAGGGAGGAGGGAGCAAGCTTGTTTTCTGCTTCCTTGGAGACTAGGACGCGGAACAATGGCTTCAAACTACAAGAGAGGAGATTCCATCTGAACATTGTAAACAGTTCGGCTGGGATCCCGTCGTCTCTCACTGCCTCATTGTTAGCAATGCTTCTTAAGGCCCATTCAACCTCACTCCTCAGGATGTCTGGTTCTAATTCACTCACCACATCATCAAAACTATCCTCCATATTATTATCCTTCCTATACAGATCTTCTGTATAGTCTCGACACCTTCTCTTGATCATCTTCTGTTAAGCAATGAACATAGGGTGGCTTAAAAATACTTCATGAGAAATGCACCTAGAGGACTTAGTAGACAGCAAGTGGATCATGAGCCAACAGTGTGATGCAGCAGTAAAAAAGTCCAAGGCAATTCTAGCCTGCATTCAGAGGAGTCAAGCATCAAGAGCGAGGGAGGTTGTTTTGCTAAGGTTTAGCGTAAAGCTTAGGAAGAATGTTCTAGCAGTATAATATGCTACTTGGGAGTCCGTCGGAGACTCCTTCTGTGCAGGGCTTTAAAGAGAGACTGGGTGTCCATCTGCCAGGAGGGCTTTGATGGTGTTTGACTCGATGGCCTTTTAGCTCTACCATTCTTTGATTCTGTGATTTTATGACAAGAGGAGCGCTTGCAACGGATGCCGTCCTCCATCCTCCGTGCCTTGGCAACCTGAAGCTTTCCTCCATGCTCAGCCTTTGCGTCGTCGCTGCTGCTATGAGCTGTCCTTTGATGACTAAGAACGAATCCAAGACGCAATTTTCGCTCCCGGCTCACAGGGCTGGCTTGAAACCCCGCCACTCGCTGTGTTTATATTTAGTCTCCTCACCACCTCTCTGTGTAATAGCTTTCTGAATCACATTCATCAAAGGGGAGCACGATCCGCTCCTTCTCCAAAGTTGCTCAAATCACAGGTCGGATGTGTTAATTAGAGCTCTCCAAAAATTGCACTCTCTCTTCTTAATTAAAAAACAACAACCAAGATCGCAGGGTGACAGACCTTTTCCTGGCATTAATTTGTAAAGTCCTCTTAGTGCTTGTCTGCGCAGATTATAAGAAACCATGCTCACCTCGCAGCCGCTGCGATCCTGACACACAATGTTCTTTTTTATTTGCTTACAAGAAGGTCATTGGTGTTTTAATCCATTTTTAAAACTTTGCCTTTAACTTCGCCGGGAGCTGGACAGGGGGAGTGTGTCCCTGTTGGTTCTGCTGGACCTCTCAGCGGCCTTTGATACCGTTGACCACGGTATCCTTCTGGAACGCCTCATAGATATGGGACTTGGGGGTACTGCTTTGCAGTGGCTCCAGTCCTTTCTTGAGGGACGGTCCCAGAAGGTGTTACTGGGTGACACCTGTTCGGCCCCACAACCATTGTTGTGTGCAGTTCCACAGGGTTCGATTCTGTCCCCAATGTAGTTTAACATCTACATGAAGCTGCTGGGGGAGATCATCCGGAGTTTCAGAATGAGATGTTATATCTATGCAGATGATGTCCAAATCTGTCACTCCTTCCCACCTGTCACCAAGGAGGCTGTACAGACCTTGAATCGGTGTTTGGCGGCTGTATCGGACTGGATGAGAGCTAACAAATTGAAATTGAATCCAGACAAGACAGAGGTCCTCTTGGTCAGTTGTAAGGCTGAACAGGGCATAGGGTTACAGCCTGTGTTAGACGGAGTTACACTCCCCCTGAAGACGCAGGTTCGCAGCTTGGGAGTGATCCTGGACTCATCGTTGAGCCTGGAACCCCAGGTCTCGGTGGTGGCCGGGAGAGCTTTTGCGCAATTAAAACTTGTGCGCCAGTTGCGCCCGTACCTTGGGAAGTTGGATCTGGACACAGTGGTCCACGCTCTTGTTACATCCCGAATAGATTACTGCAATGCACTCACATGGGGTTTATTTATTATTTATTACAGTCGCTTATACCCCGCCCTTCTCACCCCGAGGGGGACTCAGGGCGGCTTACACAACAAGGCACAATTCGATGCCCGCATTACATGACAACAAAACATAACATCAATAACAATAGCAATTATAACAATGATAACAATTAACCTAGGCAGTCATTATTATCGGCGACACATCCAAAAAACCCATAAAGTAAAACAATTAAAACAATTAAAACAGTAAAAGCAATACAAACCTCATTGCTGGACAGCGTTTAACAGACTCATAGTTAGGTTCTACTTTCCGCACATTGTCAATCCTATCCATCTGGATTCCATATTGCCTTTGAAGACTGTTCGGAAACTTCAACTGGTCCAGCGAGCGGCAGCCAGATTAGTCACCGGAGCGTCGTACAGGGAGCATACCACCCCTCTGTTATGTCAGCTCCACTGGCTGCCGATCCAATTCCGAGCACAATTCAAAGTGATGGTCTTGACCTACAAAACCCTATACGGTTCCGGCCCAGCGTACCTGTCCAAACGCATCTCCCTCTATGTCCCACCTCGGAGTTTGAGATCTTCTGGGGAGGCCCTGCTCTCGACCCCACCTCTATCACAAGTGAGGTTGTTGGGGACGAGGAGCAGGGCCTTCTCGGTGGTAGCCCCTCACCTGTGGAATTCACTCCCCGGGGAGATTAGGTCATCGACATCCCTCCTCTCTTTCAGAAGGAAATTAAAAACATGGTTGTGGGACCAGGCTTCCGGGCAATCTGACGGTTAGATAAGGACAATGACGACCAGAATCGATAGTACTTGACAATGTGGAATGAATTTACGGACTCGGAGATGGCGAACGCTGAGCATTAGATTGTTTTTATTGATTTTGATGTATATACTGACTGTTTTAATTGTTATAATTGCCGTTTACATGTTTTATCCATTGTTATGTTTATGCTGGCATCAAATTGTGCCTTTTGTAAGCCGCCCTGAGTCTCCTCTCGGGGATTGAGAAGGGCGGGGTAGAAATGCGCGAAATAAATAAATAAATAAATTTAATCCAGAGATTTTTATAGAAAATAAAGCCTTTTGGGCATATGGCTGGCTGTTCAGGGCTGCATCTACACTATAGAATTAATGCAGTTTGACACTTGGTTAACTGCCATGGATCCATGTTATAGAGTCATTGGATTTGTATTTTCTTTCTTTGAGACAGAAGGCTAAAGATCCTGTAAAATTGCAACTTCCAGGATTCTATAACACTGAGCCATGGGAGATTGAGTGTTGTCAAACTGAATTATTTCTATAGTGTAGATGTACTCCAAAACCTTGGCCTGTCATTGAATATTGAGAGAACCGAAGTGCTCTTCCAGGAGTCACCAGCCAATCTCTCTCCAGTGCCAGAAATACAGCTTAATGGTGCAACATTAGAAAATGTTGACCATTTTCGCTCCCTTGGCAGCCACCTCTCCACCAAAGTCAACATTGACACTGAAATTCAACACTGCCTGAGCTCTGCGAGTGCAGCATTTTTCCGAATAAAGCACAGAATGTTTGAGGACTGAGACATCCATAGGGAGGGTGTTTGTTTATAAAGCCACTGTCCTCCCAACTCTGCTATATGCATGCGAAATGTGAACTATCTACAGATGTCACATGCATCTCCTGGAACGATTCAATCAGCGCTGCCTCCAAAAAATCCTGCAAATCTCTTGGGAAGACAGGCAGACAAATGTGAGCATGCTGGAAGAAGCAAAGACCACCAGCATTGAAGCGATGGTCCTCTGCCATCAACTCCACTGGAGCGACCATGTTATCCAAATGCCCAACCACCGTCTCCCAAAGCATTTGCTTTACTCCAAACTTGAGAATGGAAAACTGAATGTTTGTGGACAAGAAAACAGATTTAAAGATGGGCTCAAAGCCAACCTTTAAAACTGTGGAATAGACACTGAGAACTGGGAAGCCCTGGCCCTTGAGCACTCCAGCTTGTTGGCTCCAGATGTTTTGGACTACAATCTCGTATGTTGGCTTGTTGGCTCCAGGTGTTTTGGACTACAACCTCTTATGATGGCTTGTTGGCTCCAGATGTTTTGGACTACAATCTCTTATGATGGCTTGTTGGCTCCAGATGTTTTAGACTACAATCTCTTATGATGGCTTGTTGGCTCCAGATGTTTTGGACTTCAATCTCATATGATGGCTTATTGGCTCCAGGTGTTTTGGACTACAATCTCTTATGATGGCTTGTTGGCTCCAGGTGTTTTGGACTTCAATCTACAGAGGCAGATTCTTTCCTGGTATTTACTAGGTGATATTTCCTGGCATTGTTATGGCATGGCAGGCAGAAGCTTTTCTTGTGTTGGCTTGAGGATTCCAGGAGGTGAATTCCAAACAGTAACATTTCCAGGGACAGATAGACCATAGTGTGCTTTTAGTTCTGACTGCCTTGTTGTTGTGCCCTTAGCAGCTCAAAAAGTGAGTCTTTTGGGTTTATGTGCCTGATTGCAAAGGCATTTGTTAGCCTTGCCCATGTTTGACCTGAGGATGCTGGGAGTTGGAATTGTGCTTATATAACAGACATGGGCAAACTTCGACCCTCCAGGTGTTTTGGACTTCAACTCCCACAATTCCTAAGAACTGTTAATTGAAGTCCAAAACATTTGGAGTGTCAAGTTTGCCCACACCTTGTCTAGACCATGAACTGATGGATTCCACCTAAATATTAGGAAGAACTTCATTCCTGTAAGATCTGTTCAATGGTGGAATAGATGGCTTGGAGGATGCTTGGAGGATGCTAAAGTCTCCCTCATTGTAGCCTCAATGGGCATCTTTCAGGAGGGCTGTTTAACATCTACACAAATGACCAGCCACTGCCAGAAGGGACAGAGAGTTTCATCTATGCTGATGATCGTGCCATTACTGCTCAAGCAGGGAGCTTTGAGATGGTAGAACAGAAGCTTTCCTAAGCTCTAGGTGCTCTTACTGCCTATTACAGGGAAAACCAGCTGATCCCCAACCCATCCAAAACACAGACATGTGCCATTCATCTCAAGAACAGAGAAGCATCCCGAGCTTTGAAGATCACCTGGGAAGGAATCCCACTGGAGCATTGCAGCGCACCCAAATACCTGGGAGTCACTCTGGACCGTGCTCTTACCTACCAGAGGCACTGCCTGAACATCAAGCAAAAAGTGGGTGTTAGAAACAATATCATACGAAAGCTGACTGGCACAACCGGGGAATCACAACCAGACACAGTGAAGACATCTGCCCTTGTGCTATGCTACTCTGCTGCCGATTACGCATGCCCAGTGTGGAACACATCTCACCACACTAAAACAGTGGATGTGGCTCTTAAAGAGACATGCCACATTATCACGGGGTGTCTGCGCCCTACACCACTGGGGAAATTACACTGTTTAGCTGGTATTGCACCACCTGACATCCGCCGGGAAGTAGCAGCCAATAGTGAAAGGACCAAGGCAGAGACATCTCCAGCTCATCCCCTGTTTGGGTATCAGCCAGCACGTCAACGACTTAAATCTAGAAATAGTTTTCTAAGATCTACAGAGACAGTCGCTGGAACACCTCAGCAAGCGAGAGTCCAAAAGTGGCAGGCTCAAACCTGGCTGATACCAAATGAGAGACTCCCCCCTGGGCACACAGAAGACTGGGCGACCTGGAAGGCGCTGAAGAGACTGCGCTCTGGCACCACGAGATGCAGAGCCAACCTCAAGAAATGGGGCCACAAAGTGGAATCCTCGACATGTGAGTGTGGAGAAGAGCAAACCACTGACCTCCTGCTGCAATGCACCCTGAGCCCTGCCACATGCACCATGGAGGACCTTCTTACGGCAACACCAGAGGCACTCCAAGTGGCCAGATACTGGTCAAAGAACATTTAATCAACTATCAAACTTCACACATTTTGTATTTTGTCTGTTTGTTTGCTTTGTTCTGTTAGAAATGTAATAAATTTGACTGGTTGTCCTGATACGACAAATAAATAAAAAAGGAGGGCTTGGATTGTGTGGGTTGGACTAGGTGGCCCTTGGAGTTCCTTCCACCTCCAAGATTTTATGATTCTGTATTTAACCATGTCCTAAACAGAAGATCCCCTTCAAAGAAGGCTGACCCATCTACAAAAATATATGGATTCCACTAAGACTTATTTTTAACACCTCAAGGACATCTTCTTCGATTTATTTACCGAATGAAGACAAACAGTTTGCCTTTCTTCTCTCTCTTTTGGGACCGTCTTTCAAAGCCAAGCGTGAGATGAAGAGTCTCGGCAATCACTACCTTTCCTTTCTACCTTCAGAAAGAAGGGGCTAACCTTGTTCTTCATCGCTTTTGCCTGAAGCCACTTCGTCCTCAATCGGAGACAATGCAGTTTTGCAAAACTTTTCCAACAATGTGATTATTGTTGTTCATACTGGGGAAAAAATGCAACAATAATAACTGTTTGCTTCTTAATTGTCCAGAGAAGCAATCTTAATTGTCTTACTAAAGTAAATGGCACTGAGCTGGCAGAGAAAACACAAATTGCCTTTGAAAGAAAGGTGGCATTCAATGGTAGCAAAGAAAATCCAAAAAATGCTACGTTCGGCAAAGAACAAGAGGGATCCTCTCACTTCTGCAGGAGTCTACCGTGTACCATGCAGCTGTGGACAAGAAGTCTACATAGGGACCACCAAACTCAGCATTGCCCAGACACGCATCAAGGAACATGAAAGGCACTGCAAACTACTCCAACCAGAGAAGTCAGCCAAAGCAGAGCACCTGATGAACCAACCTGGACACAGCAGATTATTTGAGAACACAGAAGTGCTGGACCACTCTCACAACCACCATGTCTGACTACACAGAGAAGCCATTGAAATCCACAAGCATGTGGACAATTTCAACAGAAAGGAAGAAACCATGAAAATGAACAAAATCTGGCTACCAGTATTAAAAAAAAACCTCTAAAATTACAACAGCAAAACAACAGAGGGAAACAAACAGGCACATAAAATCACTCTCAACAAAAGATTCCCCCCAGGCACTTCCAAGCCATTGAATGCTAATCAAGGTGATCAGCTGAAACATTCACAGCTAGCCCCAGCAAACAAAAGTCCTTTGTCTCACCCTGGTCATTCCACAGATATATTATTTATTTATTTATTTATTTCTGGTACTTTTACCCCGCCCTTCTCAACCCCAGAAGGGGGACTCAGGGCGGCTTACAGAAAAGGCAGAATTCGATGCCTATACAGATTACATATAATATACAAAAAACATAATTAAAACAGTTATCACGATTAAAAACAGTCAACAGCCAGTACATAATACATCATATAAAACATCCTATAAAATCATTCTTATAATCAGGGTTTCGTTTTCCAGAGTTCCATAGATCCAATCCGTTAATCATTTCCATTGTCCTAGTTCCAACAGACCTCACTACCTCTGAGGATGCTTGCCATAGATGCAGGCGAAACGTCAGGAGAAAAATTGCCTCCGGAACATGGCCATATAGCCCGGAAAAACCTACAACAACCCAATGGTAGCAAAGTTGGAAAGAATCCTTGAAAATATCTGAATAATACTGCCTGTCAGCAGCTTATGATACTTTAAACCATTGCCTCCTCCTGAACAAAATGTATAATATCACTAAGGATTCCCACACCCACTTCATAAGAAATCTGCTACAAAACAGGAACTTTTTTGTTGAGTTCCAGGGCCAGAGAAGCAGATGGCAAAAACAGAAGAACGGCCTGCCTCAGGGGAGCGTGCTTGCTCCATCAATGTTTAACATTTACACAAATGATCAGCCACTGGCAGAAGGGACAGATAATTCATCTATGCTGACGATCGTGCCATCACTGCTCAAGCAGGGAGTTTTGAGATGGTTGAACAGAAACTCTCCAAAGCTTTATGAGAGGAAAGGAGGAGAGGAGGAGAGGAGATATGATAGCCATGTATAAATATGTGAGAGAGGAAGCCACAGGGAGGAGGAGGGAGCAAGCTTGTTTACTGCTTCCATGGAATTAGGACAAGGAACAATGGCTTCAAACTACAAGAGAGGAGATTCCATCTGAACATGAGGAAGAACTTCCTGACTGTGAGAGCCGTTCAGCAGTGGAACTCTCTGCCCCGGAGTGTGGTGGAGGCTCCTTCTTTGGAAGCTTTTAAACAGAGGCTGGATGGCCATCTGTCAGGGGTAATCTGAATGCAATATTCCTACTTCTTGGCAGAATGGGGTTGGATTGGATGGCCCATGAGGTCTCTTCCAACTCTTTGATTCTATGATTCTATGATTTAGGTGCTCTTACAGCCTATTACAGGGAAAACCAGCTGATTCCTACTCCATCTAAAACACAGAAGTGTGCTTTTCACCTTAAGAACAGACAAAAATCTTGAGCTCTGAGGATCACCTGGGAAGAAATCCAACTGGAGCATTGCAGCACACCCAAATACCTGGGAGTTTTTCTTGACCTATAACAGCCACTGCTTGAATATCAAGCAAAAAGTGGGTGCTAGAAATAATATCATACGAAAGCTGACTGGCACAACCTGGGGATAACAACCAGACACAGTGAAGACATCTGCCCTTGCGCTATGCTACTCTGCTGCTGAGTATGCATGCCCAGTGTGGAACATATCTCACTATGCTAAAACAGTGGATGTGGCTCTCAGTGAGACATGGTGCATTGTCTACGCCCAAAACTGCTGGAGAAATTATACCATTTAGCCAATACTGCATCGCCTGACATTTGTCGGGAAGTAGCAAAGTAGCAGCCATCAATGAAAGGACAAAGGCAGTGAGATCTCCAGCCCATCCTCTGTTGAGAAATCAGCCAGCATGCCAATAGTTTAAATCAAGAAATAGTTTTCTAAGATCTACAGAGATACTCGCTGGAACACCTCAGCAAGCGAGAGTCCAAAAGTGGCAGGCTCAAACCAGGAATCTCAATCAATGGCTGATACCAAATGAGAGACTCCCCCCTGGGCACACAGAAAACTGGGCGACTTGGAAGGCGCTGAAAAGACTGCGTTCTGGCACCACGAGATGCAGAGCCAACCTTCAGAAATGGGGCCACAAAGTGGAATCCATGGCATGCGAGTGCAGAGAAGAGCAAACCACTGACCACCTGCTGCAATGCACCCTGAGCCCTGCCACATGCACCATGGAGGACCTCCTTGCCGCAACACCAGAGGCACTCCAAGTGACCAGAAACTGGTCAAAGGACATTTAATAGAATGTCAAGCCTTTAACTTCGTATGTGGTTTTCCTATACATTAAAACTGTATTCTCAATTTGCTTCTGACAAGATAAACAAATAAATCAGAGGTAGGAATCTATCCAGAAGACAGTCCTGGACTAACAAAAATCTTTATCATTTGGGACTTTTCCAGCTTTTTCAATTATGTGTTTTACAAAGAAATTTTTTTTGTGCAGGAAAAGAAGATTTTATGTGCAGAAAATAATATTTACTGCCCAGAACTATTGTTTTCTACCAATAATTTTTTTCTGTCCATAAAATGCTGTTTTCTCCACACACGTGTGATGATGATGATGATGATGATGATGATTGTTATTATTATTATTTTGTAGAATCAATCCCAAACTGTAGTAGTATTGTCAAAGGCTTTCATGGCCGGAATCACTGGGTTGTTGTAGGTTTTTTCGGGCTATATGGCCATGGTCTAGAGGCATTTTCTCCTGACGTTTCGCCTGCATCTATGGCAAGCATCTTCAGAGATAGTGAGGTCTGTTGGAACTAGGAAAAAGGGTTGATATATCTGTGGAATGACCAGATATATGTCTGTTGGAGCTAGGTGTGAATATTTGATGGCCTGGCAGTGCCTGGGGCAATCTTTTGTTGAGAGGTGATTAGGTGTCCTTGTTTGTTTCCTCTCTGTTGTTTAGCTGTTGTAATTTTAGAGTTTTTTTAAATACTGGTAGCCAGATTTTGTTCATTTTCATTATTTCATTGTTATCATTATTACTATTATTTCGCCTGCATCTATGGCAAGCATCCTCAGAGGTAGTGAGGTCTGTTGGAACTAGGAAAAAGGGTTTATATATCTGTGGAATGACCAGGGTGGGACAAAGGACTCTTGTCTGCTGGAACTAGGTCTTTATTCTTGTGGCTTGTTCTTGGTCTTGCAGCTCTTCTGATGTCTGAGGTGGAGTATCCATGTCTACATAGGGACCACCAAACGCAGCATTGCCCAAACACACATCAAGGAACATGAAAGGCACGGCAGACTCCTTCAACCAGAGAAGTCAGCCATAGCAGAGCACCTGATGAACCAACCTGGACACAGCATATTATTTGAGAACACAGAAATGCTGGACCACTCCAACAACCACCATGTCAGACTACACAGAGAAGCCACTGAAATCCACAAGCATGTGGACAATTTCAACAGAAAGGAAGAGACCATGAAAATGAACAAAATCTGGCTACCAGTATTAAAACACTCTAAAAAACAACAACAGAGAGGAAACAAACAAGGACATCTAATCACCTCTCAACAAAAGATTGCTCCAGGCACTGCCAGGCAATCAAATGCTAATCAAGGTGGTCAGTTGAAACATTCACACCTAGCTCCAACAGACAAGAGTCCTTTGTCCCACCCCAGTCATTCCACAGATATATAAACCCATTGTCCTAGTTCCAACAGACCTCACTACCTCTGAGGATGTTTGCCATAGATGCAGGCGAAACGTCAGGAGAGAATGCCTCTAGACCATGGCCATATAGCCCAAAAAAACCTACAACAACCCACTGTAGTAGTATTATTCAGAAACTACAATTTTCAAAGATTTCCCCATGGAGGGAAGAAAAATTGTTAAAATTACTCACTGCTTCTTTCAGGAATGCAATTAGCAAATAAATGCATCTCAAGAGCAGCTGTGCAGATTCTAAAATTGGACCCACAATTTGAAACAAAAGCTGTTCACGGCAAGCCATCTTTAGATCTAAGGAACTAAGGAAGGCAACAAATATTCCTAATTCTTGTGGTCCCAAGAGGAAAGGGGATCCTAATAAACTTCACTGAAAAAAGGTAAATAGCCCTATTTCTATGATTAACAGCCCCAATTCCAAAGTTATGGACATTTGGCAAGAAAAATCAGTCACATTTTGTGCAGAAGCTGTTGGGTTTTATATTAAACTAGCCGTCCCCTGCCAGACGTTGCTGTGGCCCAGTCTGGTGGTCTGGAAAATAAAGTAATGAGAAAGTGTTGGTTTCGAATATATGTCATTTCTTTCTGTTTGTGGGCGAACAGTATTTCTTGTTGTTTCTTTGTCAGTGTTGATGTGAAGATTATTTGGTTTGCCTACTCTGGAACAGGCAACATATCATTGTCCTTCTTTCAAATCTATGATACTATCTTTGTGTCTGTGTGAATCTATCTATCTCTATCTATGGCTGGATGGCTCTTTGTCAGGAGAGCTTTGATTGAGTTTTCTTGCCCTGATGAAGGGAGTTGGACTGGATGGCCTTCAGGCAGCATTTCAGGTGGAGTTGTCTTTGCCTGCTCAGCCTTCCCATGGTGATTTGGTCCAACTGATAAAGAAGAGAAGCGTTGAAGATAGTGAATTAATGAGCAGGCAAGAATGCTTAGATTGGAGGGTCAGGAGGAGTTCTCGCTTAGCTAGTAAGAAAGAAGCCAAGTCGGCAAAAGGTCATCGCAATGCCTTCATGATGGCAAACAAAGGGTATTTAGGCTTCTGGCTGACAAAGAGAGATTGTCAGTTCAACGTGGCTCTTTCCATGAAAGCTTCTATGGATTAATCTTGGCTATAAGCAGCATGCTTTGGGCTTCCTGAATCTTGGATTTTTGGGTCTGGTGTTTCACTGTTTTACCATGGAGTCTTGTTTGATCATTGCTCAAAGGTTTATGATTCATGTTTTTGCATGTGGATCTTTGGAACTGTGCTTTTGCATTTAACCCTTGTCTTTGGAACTTTGCATTGCTTACTCTATGTTTTGACTTTGTTTTTCCTCAATAAACTACAAAATCTACAGCTTGTTGGGGTCCAGCCTCCATGTGAACCTGACCCTCAGCCTCCATGTGAACCTGAACCTGATTCTATGATTGTATTTCCTGATGCAACTGAACAGGCTACTGAACATGTATTTTTCCCTGATGGTTTGGGAACTGTTGATTCTGAGGGCAGTGGCTGGGAAAGTGAAACTAAACATCCTGATGAGGATGTTTCAGAGTCAAGCAGTGATAACTCTCCAGAGGAGTTAACACCTGCCTTTTTTAATGAGGATAGAAGAAGGCAGATTTCGGAAAACAGGAGTGAATTACAGAGTCTGCGAAGGTCAAGTAGATTAAAGCAGAAAGAGGCTTCCAAGCCTGGAGGCGTGTCCCGAAACAGTTTCTTTAGTTTAAAGTGTCTCTCCCCGGGCTGTCTTGTCAGATCAAGCATCGTTTAGACTGAGGCATTACCTTGGCTGAGTTCCCGTTTCTCATGGCCTGCATTCCCAGAGGCTTCTAGTTTCAAGTACGGTTAGTGAGATACTAACAGGTTCCAGGTTTTCTATAGTGTTGCTTTTGGACCTTTGATCTAGTTCAGAGATTTTCCTGACTGCTGAGTTTTACTGTGGCTTTTTGACTTTGCATTTTCCTCTATTTTGTAACCATTTTTTTCATCAATAAAAGGACTGTTTTTCCTACAGTCAAGTGTGGTGGATTTAATCTTATGGTCTTCTTTCCTGATCTGGGCTGCAACACAGCTCTTGTGCGGTGGTGTTTGGGAGCAAGGTGAAGCCTACTCTGAATTGCAACAGGAGTGATACCTATTGATCTACTCACATTTGCATGTTTTCGAACTGCTAGGTTGGCAGAAGCTGGGGCTAACAGCAGGACCTCACGCCACTCCCCGGATTTGAACCTGCAGTCTTTCAGTCAACAAGTTCAACAGCTCAGCGGTTTAACCCACTGCGCCCCCAGGGGTTTTTGCCAAAATGTAGTACCATACATCTCTCTCAACTAATATCCATTTTGTCAGCTTTGGCCCAGCTCTCTAACTTGATACGGCCATTTGGGATTCTGATCCTGTCCTCTGGGATATCTATCATCTTTCCCTCCCAACCTCCTCTAAAGATATCTTGCCAAGGAAACCCTAGGAGATGGAGGCCAGAAGTCAGAGTCAACTTGAAGTCTGGGCACCACAATTCAAGAGAGATATTGACAAGCTGGAATGTGTTCAGAGGAGGTCGACTAAAATGATCAAGGGTCTGGAGAACAAGCCCTGTGAGGAGCGGCTTAAGGAGCTGGGCATGTTTAGCCTGAAGAAGAGAAGGCTGAGAGGGGATATGATAGCCATGTGTAAATATGTGAGAGGAAGCCACAGGGAGGAGGGAGCAAGCTTCCTTTCTGCTTCCCTGGAGACTAGGACACGGAACCATGGCTTCAAACTACAAGCGAGGAGATTCCATCTGAACATTAGGAAGAACTTCCTGACCGTGAGAGCCATTCAGCAGTGGAACTCTCTGCCCCGGAGTGTGGTGGAGGCTCCTTCTTTGGAAGCTTTTAAACAGAGGCTGGATGGCCATCTGTCAGGGGTGATTTGAATGCAATATTCCTGCTTCTTGGCAGAATGGGGTTGGACTGGATGACCCATGAGGTCCCTTCCAACTCTATGATTCTATGATTCTATGAAGGCAAAAGTTCTCTTTGGGAGGCAAATAAGACCTAAAGCCCTGGAAATCTGAGCAAACAAATTCTAGGAATTTCCCTTTGGATGCAAATGAGCAGCCAACCTCATGCAGGTGAAGAAAACTCTTAATAATATTCAACATTTACAGACATTTGGCACTTTTAATTATCCAGTCTGGATTTTAAAAGACAGAGAAACTCTGCTCTACTTGCTGTGGTTTCTGAGATGCCGTATGGACAGCTGCGGCGTCAGTCGCTTTTTGGTTTTGCATTAAAAAGTTGTGAAAGCGAGCAATTTCTGCAAAAGCACCCGGTGACTTCTAGCAATCGGGTTTCAGTGGCGGCAAACCCAAGAGTTACAGTAAAGGCGCTTTCTCACTTCTCGCTTGAATAAAAACGAAAGTGTGGGGCTGGGAAGAAGAGAATGCCTTTCCTCTTTCTGGTTATTATCACAGGGTGAAAGTTGAGACTCCTTGCGAAACTGCAGGCTTGGGTGGGAAACAATCCCAGAAAGGAGAGAGTGTGCGGGAACCAAAACACAGCAATGCCTTGATTTCCACATATACGTACACACCATGCAGACTGGTTTCTACTGCACAGGCCAAGAGCAATGCAAAGTATAGGATGCAGAACCACAATGAAAAGTACAGGATGCACAATCACAATAGAAAATGGAAAGTACTGCATGCACAACCAAATTGCAAAATGTATTGTCAAAGGCTTTCATGGCCGGAATCACTGAGTTGTTGTAGGTTTTTTCGGGCTATATGGCCATGTTCTAAAGGCATTCTCTCCTGATGTTTCGCCTGCATCTATGGCAAGCATCCTCAGAGGTAATGAGTTCTCTTGGAACTAGGAACATGGATTTATATATCTGTGGAAAGACCAGGGTGGGTCAAAGGACTCTTGTCTGCTGGAGCTAGGTTTGAATGTTTCAACTGATCACCTTGATTAGCATTTGATTGCCTGGCAGTGCCTGGAGCAATCTTTTGTTGAGAGGTAATTAGATGCAAAATATCGTATGCATAATCACAATAGAAAATACTGGATGCACAAGCACAACAGAAAGTTTCAGCTGCATAACCAAATTTCAAAGAACAGGATGAACAACCACTACAAAAAATATTGGATGCACGACCAAAATGCGAACTATAGAGTCGTGTCAGGAGCCACGTGAGAAACTGCAAGTCGCTTCTGGTGTGAGAGAATTGGCCGTCTGCAAGGACGTTGCCCAGGGGACGCCCGGATGATTTGATGTTTTATCATCCTTGTGGGAGGCTTCTCTCATGTCCCCGCATGAGGAGCTGGAGCTGACAGAGGGAGCTCACCCGCCTCTCCCAGAATTCGAACCTGCGACCTGTCGGTCTTCAGTCCTGCTGGCACAGGGGTTTAACTCACTGTGCCACCGGGGGCTCCTTAAACTATAGGGTATCTAATCACAATAGAAAGTATGGCATGAACAACCACAACAGAAAGTATTGGATGCACAACCAAAATTCAAAGTATAGGATGAAAAACCAAGTAGAAAGTACTGCATGCACAACTGAAATGCAAACTATAGAGAAGGTATAGAATACACAACCACAATGGGAAGTAAAGGATGCACAACTACAGTGGAAAGTCCTAAATGTACAGCCAAAATCTATATAGATAAAAATGTAATGCTCATTTGTGTGATTAACATAACTCAAAAACCACTGGACGAATTGACACCAAATTTGGACACAATACAGACCAACAAGTGACCATCACTCATAAAAACACTGAAAACACAGCAAAAGAGACTTAAAAAGCCAAAAAACAAAAATACATTTCAACGCATGCTCACAATCACACACACACACACACACACACATATATACACATATACACAAATATATATACTCATATACACAGACTGGGCCATAGCAACATGTGGCAGGGCATGGCTAGTGTATGTGTGTATGTATGTATGTATGTATGTGTGTGTGTGTGTGTGTGTGTGTGTATCTCCTATTCAGATGTGAATAACAGTTGCACATTCACTCAAGGTTGCATCCATACTGTAGAATTCTATGTATTCTATTCTATGTTTCTGTTTCTCTTAAGGTTTCGAAGTAAGGGCTGAATGGCCATCTGTCAGGTGGGCTTCAACTGTGTCTTCCTGTGTGGCTGAAGGGGGTTGGACTAGATGGCCCTTGGGGGTCTCTTCCAGCTCTAGGACTCTATGGTTATATGGCTCTTATTAATGCAGTGTGACCCCACTTTGCCATAACTCAATCCTATGGAGTCCTGGGAGTTGTAGTTTGACACGGTCTTTAGCCTTCTCTGCCAAAGCTTCTATGGAGGCTTTTAAACAAAGCCTGGATGGCCATCTGTTGGGGGTGCTTTGAATGTGATTGTCCTGCTTCTTGGCAGGGGGTTGGACTGGATGGCCCACAAGGTCTCTTTCAACTCTTTGATTCTATGATTCTATGAAAGATTTCTGGGGCACGACCAAACTGCAACTCCCAGGATTCCTTTGCACTCAGCCCTGGCTATCAAAGTGGTGCCAAACTCCATGAAGGGTGCATCTACGCTGTGGAATGAATGCACTTTAACACCACCATGGCAGAACGTCCTTAGTTGTCAAAATCAGCCAGGATCAATCATGGGCAAACTTGGGCCCTCCAGGTGTTTTGGACTGCAACTCCCAGAATTCCTAACAACTGATAGGCTGTTAGGAATTGTGGGAGTTGCGGTCCAAAACACCTGGAGGGCCCAAGTTTTCCCATGCCTGATCCAGAGCAAGTCTTTGATTTCCTTTCATCCCTGCTTCCAATCAATAAGTGCTGCATAAGCAAGGCAGAACCATTCTTTTCCATTCATCCGCTCATTCATGCATTCTCTCCTTACCATTCACAATTTCATACCTATCATTTCATCCCCGCTTTCTTCATTTCTTCCCTAAGTGGAAACCCTTAATCTCTGCCAGAGCTGCAAGGCTAAATGACAAACAGCTCTGTCTTTGCTGCACTTTGCTTTGGATTTCCCTGGCTTTATGCCCCGTGCTTCGTTGCTCTCTGCTTCCCCACCCAAAGGAGCCAGGTATCTTTGAAGGCAGCGAGTGAGTCTTTGCATAATTCTGTTGCCAGAGGCGAAATCTGTTCTCTCAGAAGGACGGAGCTGACATGAGACGCATGCCTCCTTGCACCATGTGTCCGTGTGAGAACACACTCGCTCCTCACCACATTCCACATGACGCTGGCTCTGCAACTGTGGCTTTTCCCATATTCTCGGTCAACAAAAGCAACAGTCTTTACGGTTGCAAAACCTTAAAGACCTAAAATTCCTTCGTTGTTTCATCTTGTTTCATTCCCATGCTTTAAAGAGATGGTCGTGGTTTTCAGCACAAAATGGCCATAAAAAACACAACCAAAACTTCAAAGAACAAGTCAAAGACCATGAGGAGTGGCTTAAAGAGCTGGGCATGTTTAGCCTGAAGAAGAGAAGGCTGAGAGGAGACATGATAGCCATGTATAAGTATGTGAGAGGAAGTCAAAGGGAGGAGGGAGCTGGCTTGTTTTTTTTGCTGCTCTGAAGATTAGGACATGGAACAATGGCTTCAAATGGGGGGGGGGGGGGGGGGGGCGGGGGGGGGGGCGGGGGGGGGGGGGGGGGGGGGGGGGGGGGGGGGGGGGGGGGGGGGGGGGGGGGGTGGGGGGGGGGGGGGGGGGGCTTGAGGGGCTTCAGCCCCCCCCCCCCGAAATTCTCATGGTGGTTCGCGAAAAGGCCTTCCTGGTGCATTATTTAAACTGTTATGTTTATTCATATCATGATCTGATCACCATACTCAATATATCCCATATGCATGGGGGTATTGGGGTAATGATACAAAAGGTTTGCTAGGCTAGACCCTCTTTCACTCAGACTCAGCCCCCCCCCGAAACTCAGCCCCCCCCCCCCCCCTGAAAAAATTCCCCCCCCCCCCCCCCAAAACGAAATCCTGGCTACGGGCTTGCATCTGAACATTGGGAAGAACTTCCTGACTATGAGAGCTGTTCAGCAGTGGAACTCTCTGCACTGGAGTGTGGTGGAGGCGCCTTCTTTGGAGGCTGTAGCGAATTTGGTTCGCCTTAGAAAGTTAGGAAGTGACCTACCTTAAAGGGCTGGCATGTGAGCAGCCATTTTGTGGTGCCCAGAGAACAATAGCACCAGTGGGAAAGCTATTTGCATGCAAGCAACCTGATTGATCAGATGCAAATGAGCGGGTGCTAAGATCTGAAAGGGGGGCAGAGGCAAGGATGACAGTTGGGGAAGCCCAACTGAACATTTTGGTGTGGTTGGTCAGTGAGAGAGGGTGAGGGAGGACATTAGCTGAGAAGCAGGTGGAAATTAGATAAAGGAACAAGTTAAAGATAGTTTGAAACTTGTTTTTATGATTAGTATAACAGTCCTTTTGGGAAGAAAGAAAAGACTGAATGAATCTCTGTAACCATTACGCTTTTGCCACAAGAATGCTACAAATAAACTGAGTTAATGTTTCAATTGAAGTAAAGACTCTCTCTCAATCTCTCTTTTTCGTTTCAGAGGCTTTTAAACAGAGGCTGGATGGCCATCTGTTGGGGGTGCTTTGAATGCAATTTTCCTGCTTCTTGGCAAGGTGTTGGACTGGAAGGCCCATGAGATCTCTTCCAACTCTATGATTCTATGATTCTATGACTAAAGATGGCTTCTGGAAAGAAATACCTGAGAGGAAGAGGTTGGAGGAGTTCACAGGTACGGCACAGAGTTGAAGTCCAAAACACCTGGAGGGCCCAAATTTGCCCGTGCCTGACCTAGATCAAGCCTTTGGCTTGATTGCCTCCCTGCTACCAATCAATAAGTGCTGAAAAAAGCAAGGCAGAATCATTCCTTTCCATTCATTCATTCATTCATTCATCCATGCTCTCCTTACCATTCAAAATTTCATACCTATCATTCAATTCCCTCATAGAATCAAAGAGTTGCCAAGAAGCAGGAATATTGCATTCAAATCACCCCTGACAGATGGCCATCCAGCCTCTGTTTAAAAGCTTCCAAAGAAGGAGCCTCCACCACACTCCGGGGCAGAGAGTTCCACCGCTGAATGGCTCTCACAGTCAGGAAGTTCTTCCTCATGTTCAGATGGAATCTCCTCTCTTGTGAAAAGGTATTTTAGTGCCAGAGTGCAGCACTCATAGGGTTTTCTTAGGCAAGGAAGACTCAGAGGTAGCTTTGCCAGTTCCTTCCTTTAAAAGAGCGTCAAAATCACCTTGGATTTCTTGGCAGGTCCTTCTGAGTTTGGGGGTGGTTCTTTTCTTTTTGGACATTTGGAAAAGATCTTGTATGTACATCAGTGCCTTCTACTTGCAACCAAGCTAGGCCAGATTCAACTCCAAGGAAGTTTGTCATCGCCTTCCTCTGAGGCCAAAAGAGTGTGACTGGCCCAAGGTCTTCCAGTAGATTTCTGCCAACCTTGAACAACCTTTTAACTGGGTTTTTTGGAGATGAGAGTGTGCGACTCTCCCAAGGCACAATGGGTTTCCATGGCTGAGCAAAGATTCAAACCCTGTTCTACTAAGTCAACACTCAAACCATTATACCATGCTGGCTCTCTGTTATCATAATACCTGTTCTGTCGCACACTGGGCTTGAAATAAATTGCTTTTAAGACAGGACGTATAACTTTAGCCCAGCGGTAAACCAGGGGGCCCAAAGAGAAATTCGTAAGGATTTTCACTATAAACAGTCTCTAGAAGGCTTGTAAAATATAACAAAGTATTTTATTGGTAAACAATCAACAGAAACTTCTTTTGTCTTCAAAGGGTTAAACAAATGCTTCCAGGCTTCAAGCAACTGGTGGCTTCTAATTGTTACTTTTACTCTAAAAGAAAATCCCTTTCCAAACTTCTCCCAGGCTAACTGTGAACCTAAATCTAACTGATGTGGACCCACTACCGGGCTGAACTGCGTCTCAAAACTGAGTGGACCTACCAGTAGGCCTGTAGTCACTTAGCTGGAGTTCTTGATGTTTAAACCTGGTATTCCCTCCGAAATTCCTCAGGGCTGTAAGGTTGTTTCCCTGGGAACCTTTGGGAATCTTTAGATGCTCTTAAGACTGTTCTCCCCCAGGAAGTCTTAAGGGTTGAAGCCTTTGTACAGGAGAAGTCTGTATATGTCCTGTACATTGACTTCTTTTGCTGAGACTGACTGAAAATGGCTCCCTTCCCTTCTCAATTGTCCTGAACAGGGGGCGGAACCAAACTTAACGATGATGGACAGGGGGCCTGCCCTATAACTGCAAACTTTAACAGGAAGCCACCCTTCTGCAGAATCCCAAGCCTTGGGCTACAAGCAAACACTTAATACAAGGCAAATAAAGTGGGAGCTTCTGGTACAGCTGTACCAGCACAATACCTTTCTGCTATTTCTCCTCAGAGGATGCAGGTGAAATGTAAGGAGAGAGCTGGGCATGTTTAGCCTGAAGAAGAGAAGGCTGAGAGGAGACATGATGAGGGCCATGTGTAAATATGTGAGAGGAAGCCACAGGGAGGAGGAGGAGGGAGCAAGCTTCCTTTCTGCTTCCCTGGAGACTAGGATGCAATGGAGCAATGGCTTCAAACTACAAGAAAGGAGATTCCATCTGAACATGAGGAAGAACTTCCTGACTGTGAGAGCCGTTCAGCAGTGGAACTCTCTGCCCCGGAGTGTGGTGGAGGCTCCTTCTTTGGAAGCTTTTAAACAGAGGCTGGATGGCCATCTGTCAGGGGTGGTTTGAATGCAATTTTCCTGCTTCTTGGCAGAATGGGGTTGGACTGGATGGCCCATGAGGTCTCTTCCAACTCTTTGATTCTATGATTCTATGAATGCTTCTAGAACATGGCCATACAACTTGAAAAACCTACAAAAAGCCAATGATTCAGGCCATGAAAGCCTTCGACAATAAATTTATCTTCCTTCACTCAGCCTTCCTTATGGTCCAGCTCTCAGTCTGAAAACCAAAATCTAAAACATTTCTGGTTGCAAGCATTTCAGGTAAAGGAAACTACACAGTTTACCTGTTGAGTTTGTTTAAAATTCAGAGAGAGATGAATGTGTTTGTTCCTTCTATCCATCATTGGGTTCATCCTTCCTTCTCTTTTTTGGGGTGAGGAAGGAGCATAGAACGTTCTCCAAAAATATCTTCTGAAGTGGGAGTATTTGTGAGCATCCTGTGAAGTCACAGCCACCTTCCCAGTGCTTTGGGGCGCCTGGCTAGCAAACCAGTTCTGAAGGCATGCAATAGATGGGTCTCATCAAAGCATAAATCCCTTTAGCCTTGGGCAGGGGTTGAGTGGAGGTCCATGAGTTACACCCAAAGGGAGCAGAGGGGAAGGCAAACGGGGCTGTGTTTTACCTTTAAAGGGGGAAGAATGAATGCAAAGGGGAGCGATGTGCTCCTTGCCGCTCCTTTTAATGTCCCTTTTTAGCTGCAGGCCTGCTGTGGATGAACCATTTCTTTCCCTCCCTGTGAAAAGCTATTATCTAGTCCTGAGAAGCGAAGGGTGAAAAATAAAATAAAGGAAGTAAGGTAGTCATAGAGCAGATGCTGGGATGACTCAGCTGGCAATTTATGATCCTGGCCTATTTCTGTACCATCTTCTGTCTTTCGGTTATTTTTTATTCTCTCTCCTTTTTTTGTGTGTTGCAGAAACGTACCGCCGTTTTCTCCTCTTAATATTAGGTCACTGCCATCTCATCCCTGGCTCCCGGATCCACAAATCAAGGCCCTGTTTTGTCCCTTTCAAAAGTGTTCTTGGCACAAAGAGAAGTCTTGGAATTGAGAGCAAACCTTTTGCATGGGCTGGCGGCGCCCCAAATACACTTCAGGACCTATTGATCCTCAGGCCGTTGGCTATTGAGAACGGGTTCTTTTCAATCCAGGATCCCTGAATTATTATTATTGTTCCTATTTTTGTTTTCTGAAAGGCTTTCACTGGGTTGCTGTGAGTTTTCTGCACTGTTTGGCTATGTTCCAGAAGCATTCTCTCCTGATGTTTCACCCACATCTATGACAGACCTCACAACCTCTGAGGAAGCCTGCCATAGATGCAGGTGAAATGTCGGGAGAGAATGTTTCTGGAACATGGCCATACAGCCTGAAAAACACACAGCAACCCAGTGATTCTGGCCATGAAAGACTTCAACAACCCTATTGTTATTATTGGGATGCTGTGCTGTTGCTGATATTATTATTATTATTATTAGGATAGGAGCCTCTGGTGTCAAGAGAGATATTGACAAGCTGGAATGTGTCCAGAGGAGGGCGACTAAAATGATCAAGGGTCTGGAAAACAAGCCCTATGAGGAGCGGCTTAAGGAGCTGGGCATGTTTAGCCTGAAGAAGAGAAGGCTGAGAGGAGATATGATAGCCATGTATAAATATGTGAGAGGAAGCCACAGGGAGGAGGGAGCAAGCTTGTTTTCTGCTTCCCTGGAGACGAGGACGTGGAACAATGGCTTCAAACTACAAGAGAGGAGATTCCATCTGAACATGAGGAAGAACTTCCTGACTGTGAGAGCCGTTCAGCAGTGGAACTCTCTGCCCCGGTGTGTGGTGGAGGCTCCTTCTTTGGAAGCTTTTAAACAGAGGCTGGATGGCCATCTGTCAGGGGTGATTTGAATGCAATATTCCTGCTTCTTGGCAGAATGGGGTTGGACTGGATGGCCCAGGAGGTCTCTTCCAACTCTTGATTCTATGATTCTCTGAGTCGGCAGACTGAAGACTGACAGGTCGCAGGTTTGAATCCGGGGAGAGGCGGATGAGCTCCCTCTATCAGCTCCAGCTCCTCATGCGGGGACATGAGAGAAGCCTCCCACAAGGATGATAAAAACATCAATTCATCCAGGCGTCCCCTGGGCAACGTCCTTGCAGACGGCCAATTCTCTCACACCAGAAGCGACTTGCAGTTTCTCAAGTCGCTCCTGACACGACCAAAAAAATTTATTAGGATGCCTCCAGGCAACAACAGCCAGGCTACCTGTTGTAGTACAGCATGATAGTAATGTTACTACTACCGGTAGAAGGGAGAAGAGGGCTGCGCAGGCGTTGGAGGAGGAGCGGCAGTGAAAGTGGATTACAGACATATTCATGGCTCCAACTGATTCTGAATCCTTCGAGGGTTTCTCAGACTGTGAAATGGGGGAAGGAGAGGAAAGCAGGTGAGTTAAGCGGGCTACTCGAGAACAAGAATCTGATGAGGAGCTCCAAAGGAAGCGTATCCATGATATACTTAGCGCCCCAACAGAAGATGAAGATTTTATGGCTTTTGAAGGGAGTGATTGGACTGGGAGTGACATTGAGTAGGTGGGTGATTTGGACTGGACCCGTGTACAGGAAATAAGGGATATCTGTACTCAGCCTACCTCCAGTTATGACTTTGAGGGGAACACTTGGGAGGACCTAAGTCTTGACAGACGCTGGCAAACGTGGAGAGATGGGAGGCAGTGCTCAGCTGCAGGGAATGGGGCAGCTGAAAGTGATGATGAAAGGGTGGGGAGCAGTTCATCCTCTGATGAGGAGTTATAGGATATAAGTTGGCTTGGTTTCAATGGATCTTTGCAGAAGGCAAAGTGTTTTTTCAGGTGTGTATCTTTGTCCCTGCCATTACTCTCAAGCTTGGGTCCTTGGACTACAGATCTTCGTGTTTCCATGACTTCTGGCTGATACTTTGTAAGTGCTGACTACAACTCTCCCTGTTTGACTCCGGACCGTGTTTTGACAATGACTACGCTTTTTGGACAGCTTCTTCTTACTTCGGACATGCCTGGACTATGGACTGCTTTTGGACTCTGATTTTGCTTGTTCCCATATTGTTTTTTGGTGCCTTTTGGACATTTTGAATTACAAGCAGATTGCTGTACATTTTCTTTATCCCAGATTATACTCCGGGATAATCCGGATTATATTTAAATCATAGAATCATAGAATCATAGAATCAAAGAGTTGGAAGAGACCTCATGGGCCATCCAGTCCAACCCCCATTCTGCCAAGAAGCAGGAATATTGCATTCAAATCACCCCTGACAGATGGCCATCCAGCCTCTGTTTAAAAGCTTCCAAAGAAGGAGCCTCCACCACACTCCGGGGCAGAGAGTTCCACTGCTGAACGGCTCTCACAGTCAGGAAGTTCTTCCTAATGTACAGATGGAATCTCCTCTCTTGTAGTTTGAAGCCATTGTTCCGCGTCCTAGTCTCCAAGGAAGCAGAAAACAAGCTTGCTCCCTCCTCCCTGTGGCTTCCTCTCACATATTTATACATGGCTATCATATCTCCTCTCAGCCTTCCCTTCTTCAGGCTAAACATGCCCAGTTCCCTAAGCCGCTCCTCATAGGGCTTGTTCTCCAGACCCTTGATCATTTTAGTCGCCCTCCTCTGGACACATTCCAGCTTGTCAATATCTCTCTTGAATTGTGGTGCCCAGAATTGGGCACAATATTCCAGATGTGGTCTAACCAAAGCAGAATAGAGGGGTAGCATTACTTCCTTAGATCTAGACACTATGCTCCTATTGATGCAGGCCAAAATCCCATTGGCTTTTTTTGCCGCCACATCACATTCCTGGCTCATGTTTAACTTGTTGTCCACGAGGACTCCAAGATCTTTTTCACACGTACTGCTCTCGAGCCAGGCATTGTCCCCCATTCTGTATCTTTGCATTTCATTTTTTCTGCCAAAGTGGAGTATCTTGCATTTGTCCCTGTTGAACTTCATTTTGTTAGTTTTGGCCCATCTCTTACGTAGCGGTTGCTATAGACTTTTAGTTTGTGCTAGAGACACTGAAGCAAGTGTCTCTAAAGCCTTTTTGTGTTCAATTAACCTGTGTTTGGACCTTTTATATTGTGTTTGGCGTTCTTGGGGCTTCTGGGTCTTGACACTACCTCTATACAGATTCCCTTACTGATTTACTTTGCAGTTGCAAGGCTACTCAATGCTATTCAAGCTTGCTAATTGTAACATTCACACTTGCTTCAAACAGACAAAGGCTCTTTCTCCCACCCTGGACATTATTCCACAGGTATATATACACCGGCCCCCCACCTTGCTTTGAGCCCCCCCATTCCTGCCTCAAAGCAAGGACTACACTCCCATTGCTATCTCTTGCCCAGGAAGAGAGAGAGAGAGAGAGAGAGAGAGAGAGAGAATGGGTTATTCTCCAGCTGAAATGACCCAGCACTGGGAAACGGGGCTCGTAAATGTTCTCAAGGCACAAAGAACTGGACGGGAAACATGTTGAGAACAAACTCCAGACTATTCGAATTTCAAGTGCAAAGCCAAGTCTTGGAGCCTTCCTTCCCAGACAGAGGAATTCCAGCAAACAAGGGCTGATTTTCAGTGGCATTTGTTTCCTTTCTGGAACTCAAGGCTGTCCCAGATTCTCTGGATGTTTTCAAAGGGGAGCTCAGCAGGGAGTTTTTCTTGCTCAGTGCAAGTCAAGTGTGTTCTTGTGTTTTGGTTTCCAATATGGCATTTCGGTACCTTTTAATATAGCAATAAACTTCAGGCCTTCAGCTGAGCCTTTCTCAGTGTGATCAGAGGTGTCCCCCTCCCTCCAGGGCTCTGTAAAAGATAGTTCAAAATCAGGGATTTTTTTGCCAAGGACACCAGACTGAATTGATCCCATAATCCCCTGTCTTGCGTTTTGAAAAATCGTTGGTGTTTGCTGTCTCACCGGGTGTTCCGGATCCTCTTTTTGGCAGAGCCCCCCCCCCCTCCGAATTCGTGTTCAAATCATCAGTTTGGGAGCCCAGGTATTGGCTGAATCTACTCTGCAGATTTAATGCAGTGTAGATGCCACTTTCCATGCAATGGAATCCTGGGATATGTAGTTTGGTGAGGCGCCAGCTGTTCTGTCACGCGCTGGGCTTGAAATGAAGTGCCTTTAAAACAGGACGTGCAGCTTGAGCCCAGCAGGAAGCCAGGGCCCCCGAAGAGAAGCTCTTAGGGATTTTCCACCACAAACAGTCTTTAGATGGCTTGTGAAGTATAACAAAGTCTTGTATTAATGAACAATCAAACAGAAACTTCTCTTGTCTTCAATAAAGCTAAACAAATGCTTCCAAGCTTTATGCAACTGGTGACTTCCTAATCTTGCCCACGAAGGACAGGCACTGTCTTCAATAACTTCATCTTTACTTTAAATGGAAAATCCCCTTTTTAACTTCTCCCAGGTTGACTGTAATCTACCCCTTACTGATGTGGGCTCCGCTACCGGGTCGAACTGCATCTCGAAGCACTGAGTGGACCTACCAGAAAAGGCTTAGATATTCTCCAGCTGGAGTTCTTTGGTTTTTCAAACTGTTCACCTTCCGAAATTCCTCAGAGCTTTAGAGCTGTTTCCCTGGGAATCTTTGGGAATCTTTGGATGCTCTTAAGACTGTTCTCCCCCGGAAGGTCTTAAGACTTGAAGCTTTTGTACAGGGGAAGCTTGCACACGCCCTGTACACATTAGCTTCCCTTGCTGAGACCAACTAAAAAATGGCTCCCTTCCCTTCCCAATTCCCTGAGTAAGGGGCGGAACCAAAACTTAATGATGATGGACAGGTGACTTGCCCTATGACTGCAACCAAAGGAAGCTACCTATCTGCAGAGTCCCTGAAACCTAGGACTGCAAACAAACATTTAATACAAAGCTGTTGGGGTTCAGCCTTAGTTTGAACTTGAACCTGATTCTCTGTTTGTTCCTCCTGATGCTAATGAAAGTATATTTACTGATGCTAGTGGAAATGTACCTTTTGATGCCAATGCTCCTGAAATTAGTGAGGAAGAAACTGCTGTAGGTTTGGAAAATGCCAATGTTCCTGAAATTAGTGAGGAAGGAACTTCTGTAGATTTGGAAAATGAAAGTACCAGTGTTCATGAGAATGTTTCAGAGGGAGACCTTGAACTTTCCCTCCCTTCTGTAACTGTAATGACAACAGAAGAGGCCAAATTTGGGAAGACAGAAGTAAATCACTCAGTTTGCGTCGATCCTCCCGAATTAAAGAATTAAAAACATTGGCTTCAAAAAAGAAGGGCGGTTCACGGAACCAATTCTTGAGTTTTAATTGCAATACGCCGGGCTGATTGTCTCAGTTCAGGCATCGTTTCAGAATTGATGAAGACCTTGGCAGTTCTCCCGGTTCCCTGGCCATAGTTTGGGAAGATTTCTAGGATATCAAGTACTGTTAGTGGATTGCTAACAGATTCCAGTATTTCCCAGTGAGGCTTTTGGTTTTGCTTTGTCCATTTAAATTCATGTTTGCTGATTTTGCTGTGGCTTTTGACTTGCATTTTCCCTTTATTTTGTAACCATTTTTCTTCAATAAAAAAGGATTGTTTTTCACAGCCAAGTGTGGTGGATAGTTATCTTAGGGCCTCGTTCCCTGCTCTGGATTGCAACAAAAGCAAATAAAATTGGAGCTCCTGGTACAGCCATACCAGAACACCAGCTCTCTCTGGCAGAGAAGTCTAAAGACCTTGAAAAACTCCAGCTTCCACGATTCCATTGCATTGAGCCATTATCAAGTGGTGTCAAACTGCATTAATTCTGCAGTGAAGATGCACCCAGAGAATGCATTGGGAACTGGGAGAACTCTCAGAGAAGTCACAGGACAAAAAAAAGTAATTTTTCTAAGTCCTGGGAAAGGACAGAACAATTGGAAGAGATGAAATCTCAGGCAGAAAACTCACTGATGAAGGATGGAAAGATTGTCAGAGAGTTAATGCACAGGTTATTATTTTTTAAAGTGTGTGTGTGTATATTTGTGTGTGTGTGTGTGTGTGTGTGTGTATATATATATATATATCTCCATCCCCCACTAAGCGCTACATTTAAAAAAGCCATATCCATAAATACAAATCAGTTCCTTTGATTCCAATTTCCCAGGTAGGATTAGCTTATGGAGTGCTCCATCTGTTCTGTGTTACACTTCAAGTTTTCCATCCTCCGGGGGTTATTAGCATAATTGGGCTTCTTAAGAAACAAAATACATATTTTCGGTTGTCAAGCCGCCCGCTTTCCCTGGCAATTTGTCATTTCGGGCTTTTACTTAATATCCCACGAGTCTTATTTATTATCTTACTAAATTTGGGATTATAAATTGTCACATTGTGGAGGAGGGAAGGGAGAACGGAGCAGGATGAGATATGCTGCAGGAAGAAAGCTCGGCTTGCTTCACATCGCATTTCAAAACATCCATTCTTTTTCCAAAGTGTGGTGACTTTGAAAATGGATTAATTCTTTCTCTCCATCTAAGCACTTTAGGGGGGGAAATGCACATAGAGAATTGATATTGCATTGAGAATTACATTTATTTATTTGTTTACAGTATTTATATTCTACCCTCTGGTTGCTTCTGGACATGTGCTTTTCACCTTAAGAACAGTCAAGCATCCCGAGCTCTGAGGATCACCTGGGAAGGGATCCCACTGGAGCATTGCAGCGCACCCAAATACCTGGGAGTCACTCTGGACCGTGCTCTGACCTACAAGAAGCACTGCCTGAATATCAAGCAAAAAGTGGGTGCTAGAAACAATATCATACGAAAGCTGACTGGCACAACCTGGGGATCACAACCAGACACAGTGAAGACATCTGCCCTTGCGCTATGCTACTCTGCTGCTGAGTACGCATGCCCAGTGTGGAACACATCTCAACACGCTAAAACAGTGGATGTGGCTCTTAATGAGACATGCCGCATTATCCTGCGCCCTACACCACTGGAGAAATTACACTGCTTAGCCGGTATCGCACCACCTGACATCCGCCGGGAAGTAGGAGCCAAAAGTGAAAGGACCAAGGTAGTGACATCTCCAGCTCATCCCCTGTTTGGGTATCACCCAGCACATCAACGACTTAAATCAAGAAATAGTTTTCTAAGATCTACAGAGACACTCGCTGGAACACCTCAGCAAGCGAGAGTCCAAAAGTGGCAGGCTCAAACCCAGAACCTCAACCAATGGCTGATACCAAATAAGAGACTCCCCCCTGGGCACACAGAAGACAGGGCGACTTGGAAGGCGCTGAACAGACTGCAGAGCCAACCTCAAGAAATGGGGCCACAAAGTGGAATCCACGACATGCGAGTGCAGAGAAGAGCAAACCACTGACCACCTGCTGCAATGCAACCTGAGCCCTGCCACATGCACAATGGAGGACATTCTTGCGGTAACACCAGAGGCACTCCAAGGGGACAGATACTGGTCAAAGGACATTTAATCAACTACCAACCTCACAAATTTTGTATTTTGTCTGTCTGTTTGTTTGTTTTGTTCTGTTAGAAATGTAATACAATTGACTGGTTGCCCTGACACGACAAATAAATAAATTGAGAACTGCATTTATTTATTTGTTTCCAGTATTTATATTCCACCCTTTTCACCTCGCAGGGGACTCAGGGCGGATTACAATGTACATATGCATGGCAAACATTCAATGCCATAGACACACAACATATAGAGACAGACACTCAGAGGCTATTTAACATTTTCATGAGGGTATTCTGGCCACCGGGGGAGCTGTCGCTTCACCGTCCATTTGTGACACTCATTCTTTGCATGCTTACTGGAGATATTTATGGCCTCGTAAATTAGTTAAATTAGCCTCCCCACATAAGTGGTACCTAAATTTCCTACTTGACAGATGCAACTGTCTGTAGCAACTCAGGATAGATTCACCTTGCTCAAGACACCACCACACACCAAGGCTGTAGGTTTTGTAGTTTATTGAGAAAAAACAAAATCAAAACAGAGAAATAAAGATGCAAAGTTCAAAAGGCAAAACAGAGTCTTAAATGCAAAGGCAAAGTTCCCAAGTTCCAAAGGCAAATAACATGAAGCATAGTCCTTTAGCATTGGTTAAACAAGAGTCCGTGGCAGGAAGACAAGGTCTCCAAAAATCAGGATCAAAATCAAAAGTCCCAAAGAGCCAGAAGTTTTCCGCAAAAGCCAAGGTATTTCCACAGAAGTTAACAGGATAAAAGCAACATTGGACTGACAGAGAATGCCCTTTGACCAGATCATTAAATAAGTTTCCCCGACATGAAAGCATTACGTTGACCTCTAGCCTCACGCTTGTTGGCAAGGCGTGCACTTCTCCGAACTCTTAACTGCAAACAGTCCTCTCTAATCAATTCTTCACTATCTTCAAGGCTGGATAGCTCATTATCCTGGCCCTGGGAACCAAGAGGCCCTGAGCTCCCAGAAGGAGCCTCCACCTGCAGCTGCGGAGTTTCACAATCTTTATCTAAAGCCACATTCCTTTCTCTGGGGAACAGAAATGCCATCTCTTCTTCAGAATCAACACCATCTGCCTCTTCTGTCTCACTAACCGGAACATGTTCAGAAATTTGTAACGCATCATCCTCCTCGTCCTGAGGAAACTGAGCCACAACACTGCCTTTCGGGCTGCAAAGGTCGACAACAAGCTACACAAATTGGTCGGAAGCTCACTCTGACCTGGGCTGGCTTCGAACTCATGACCTTTCGGTCAGTAGTGATCTTAATGCAGCTGACTCCCAGACAGCTGTGCCACAGTCTCAGTGCACTGCCACAGTCCCGGTCCTGGTGCACCGCCACATTGCATTGTAGGATTATGTGTGTGTATGTGTGTGTCAGGAGCGACTTGAGAAACTGCAAGTCACTTCTGGTGTAAAAGAACTGGCCGTCTGCAACGACGTTGCCCAGGGGACATTGCTTGGATGTTTTGATGTTTTACCATCCTTGTGGGAGGCTTCTCTCCTGTCCCCGCATGGGGAGCTGGAGCTGACAGAGAGAGCTCACCGATGCTCTCCCCAGATTCAAACCTGTGATCTGTCAGTCTTCAGTCCTGCCAGCACAAGGGTTTAACCCAGGGGATCATATTAATAATGTGCTAGGCTAATAATATAATATATTGTATATACATATAATATTGATGCTAATATTATACCATATAATACAACATAATATTAATCATAACACAATATAATAATATATGCAATAATATAATAATTGCCTATTATAAATTGTGTAGATTAAACATGGGCCCGCCAGGTGTTTTGGACTTCAACTCCCACAATTGTGGAAGTTGGAGTCCAAAACAACTGGCGGGCCCAAGTTTGCCCATGCCTGGTGCAGATGTACACATCAATGATGGCAACGGCACCTTTGAATGAATCTGGGCACGAAACTGTTATGGGAAGGTGGCCCAAAACAGAGCCAACACGCATTCAAAGAGGGAGGCATCTTGCCAAATCCAGGAAAGCACAGCTGGCCTGATGCTGCACATATTATTGGAGAGAGAGACGTGCAAAGCTGCCCCCGGCCTTTGCACCACAACGGCAAAACCACAGCACCAATATCTTTCTCAGTTCCCTTTCCAGGTGCCCAGGCTTCCTGAAATGGCCAGAAGCTGGGCTTTTCGGTGACAGATGCAGCATACAGCATGATCTGAGAGAAAAGAGGGAAAGTGCAACCCAATACTCACAAATCAGGCTTATGCACATGCACACATGGCTTGTTTAGTTAGTCCCTGAAGGGCTGGGGATGCCTTACATTGACCCTTGTGTGGGGCAGAGGTTTATGCTCCGATGAGCTCTTGCACTTGGAATTATAGGATTCCAGAGTTGGAAGGGATCCCAAGGATCATCTTGTCCTGTCCAAAGAAGGACCCTTGGTGGAGGCTCCTTCTTTGGAGGCTTTTAAATTGAGGCTGGATGGCCATCTGTCGGGGGTGCTTTGAATGCAATTTTCCTGCTTCTTGGCAGAATGGGGTTGGACTGGATAGCCCAAGAGGTCTCTTCCAACTTTATGATTCTATAAGCCCTTTCTTTCTGCCAGGCAGGAAGACACAATTAAAGCCCTCCCAGCGGATGGTCATCTAGCCTCTGATTCAAGACCTCCAGAGAAGGAGGCTCCATCACATTCCCAGGCTCTTGTGAATATTGCTTCTAAACAGTATTTCTTGCTGTTACTTTGTCAGTGTTGATGTGGAGAGTGTCTGGTTTGCCTACTCTGGAACATGTAACATATCATAGTCCTTCTTTAGAGGTCCCTTTCCAATCTATGATACTATATCTCTCTGTGTGTGTGAATCATATCTATCTATATCTATGGCTGGATGGCTCTTTGTCAGGAGAACTCATTACGTTATCTTGCTATGGTGAAGAGTGTTGGATTGGATGGCCTTAAGTATTTTCTATTGGTCATGGAGGTTCTGTGTGGGAAATTTGCCCCGATTCTGTCGTTTGTGGGATTCAGAATGCTCTTTGACTGTGGGTGAACTATAAATCCCAGTAACTACAAATCCCAAATGTCAAGGTCTATTTCCCCCAAACTCCATCTGTGTTCATATTTGAGCACATGAAATATGTGTGCCAAGTTTGGTCCAGATCCATCATTGTTTGAGTCCCCAGTGCTCTCTGGATGTAGGTGAACTACAACTCCAAAACTCAAGGTCAATGGCCATCGATGGCCATTTTCTGTTGATCATGGGAGCTCTGTGTGCCAAGTTTGGTTCAATTGTATCATTGGTGAAGTTCAGAATGCTCTTTGTTTGTAGGTGAACTATAAATGAAAGCAACTACAACTCCCAAATGACAAAATCAAAATTTTTGAGTTAAGGACATACATTTGTATGCTGTCCAAATTTGGTGTCAATTGGCCCACTGGATTTTGAGTTCTGTTAATCCCACAAACAAACGTTACTTTTATTTATTTATTTGTGTGTGTGTGTGTGTGTGTGTGTGTGTGTGTGTGTGTGGTATGGCTGACCTCTCTGGTTGAAGTAGTCTGCAGTGCCTTTCATGTTCCTTGATTAGTGTTTGGGCAATGCTGCATTTGGTAGTCCCTCTATAGATGTGTCCTCAGGTGCGTGGTACATGGTAGACTACTGCAGAGGTCAGAGGATCCCTCTTGTCCTTTGCTGAATGTGGCATTTGTTGGATTTTCTTAGTAGGCCTGTAGAGGATGCTTGCCACAGATGCAGGCGAAATGTCAGGAGAGAATGCTTCTAGAACTTGGCCATACAGCCTGAAAAACCTACAACAACCTAGTGATTCCGGCCATGAAAGCCTTCGACAATACAGTTTTTACACTATTTTAAATTAGTGTTTTTAATGGCATAGCTTACCTGTTTTTGATCTTTTTACATTAAATTGTTATAGTGGCATTTCATTTCTGTCTGACCTCTTAGCTATTTCTTTCGTTCATTCCTTCTGTCCTTCCTAATTGTGACAAAGGTGGAATATTACTTAGACAGATAGATTGAATGATTGACAGAGAGATTTACAGGTTTACCGAAAACCCACACACAGAAATAGATATCTACATCAAAATTCCAACCATCACCCAAGTAAAAAAAGAAGCACCATTAAAGCCTTGGCAGACCGTGCAAAAAGAATCTGCGAAGCCCACCTCCTCCAAGATGGACTGAACCACCTCAACTGGGCTCTCCAGGCCAATGGAGACTCCACCTCAGACATCAGAAGAGCTGCAAGACCAAGAACAAGCCACGAGAGTCAAGATGAAGATCCACCCAGAGGAAAAGTGTTCCTGCCATACATCAAGGGAACCACTGACCACAGAGGGAAGCTGATGAGGAAACACAACATACAAACCATCTACAGACCCACCAAGAAAATCCAACCAATGCTCCGTTCAGCAAAGGACAAGAGGGATCCTCTCACCTCTGCAGGAGTCTACCGTGTACCATGCAGCTGTGGACAAGTCTACATAGGGACCACCAAACGCAGCAGCATTGCCCAGACATGCATCAAGGAACATGAAAGGCACTGCAGACTGCTTCAACCAGAGAAGTCAGCCATAGCAGAGCACCCGAGGAAGCAGCCTGGACACAGCATATTATTTGAGAACATGGAAATGCTGGACCACACCAACAACCACCATGTCAGACTACACAGAGAAGCCATTGAAATCCACAAGCAGGTGGACAATTTCAACAGAAAGTAGAAAATATGAAAATGAACAAAATCTATCTACCAGTAGTGCCGCAGGGTTCCCCCCTGGGCCCGGTCCTGTTCAACATCTTTATTAATAACTTAGATGAAGGGCTAGAAGGCAGGATCATCAAGTTTGCAGACGGGACCAAATTGGTAGCCAATACTCCTGAGGACAGGAGCAGAATTCAAAACGATCTTGACAGATTAGAGAGATGGGCCAAAACTAACAAAATGAAGTTCAACAGTGACAAATGCAAGATACTCCACTTTGGCAGAAAAAACGAAATGCAAAGATACAGAATGGGGGACAATGCCTGGCTCGAGAGCAGTACGTGTGAAAAAGATCTTGGAGTCCTCGTGGACAACAAGTTAAACATGAGCCAACAATGTGATGTGGCGGCAAAAAAAGCCAATGGGATTTTGGCCTGCATCAATAGGAGCCTAGTGTCTAGATCTAAGGAAGTCATGCTCCCCATGCTCTATTCCGCTTTGGTTAGACCACACCTGGAATATTGTGTCCAATTCTGGGCACCACAATTCAAGAGAGATATTGACAAGCTGGAATGTGTCCAGAGGAGGGCGACTAAAATGATCAAGGGTCTGGAGAACAAGCCCTATGAGGAGCGGCTTAAGGAGCTGGGCATGTTTAGCCTGAAGAAGAGAAGGCTGAGAGGAGATATGATAGCCATGTATAAATATGTTAGAGGAAGCCACAGGGAGGAGGGAGCAAGCTTGTTTTCTGCTTCCTTGGAGACTAGGACGGAACAATGGCTTCAAACTACAAGAGAGGAGATTCCTTCTGAACATTAGGAAGAACTTCCTGACTGTGAGAGCCGTTCAGCAGTGGAACTCTCTGCCCGGAGTGTGGTGGAGGCTCCTTCTTTGGAAGCTTTTAAACAGAGGCTGGATGGCCATCTGTCAGGGGTGATTTGAATGCAATATTCCTGCTTCTTGGCAGAATGGGGTTGGACTGGATGGCCCATGAGGTCTCTTCCTACTCTTTGATTCTATGATTCTATGATTCTATTCAAAAGCTCTAACATTACAACAGCAAAACAACAGAGAGGAAACAATCAGGGACAGCTAATCACCTCTCAACAAAAGATTCCCCTAGGCACCAACAAGCCACACCAAACAACAGCCAGGCCATCAAATGCTAATGAAGGTGGTCAATTGAAACATTCACACCTAGCTCCAACAGACAAGAGTTCTTTGTCCCACCCTGGTCATTCCACAGATATATAAACCCACTTTCCTAGTTCCAACAGACCTCACTACCTCTGAGGATGCTTGCCATAGATGCAGGAGAAACATCAGGAAAGAATGTCTCTAGACCATGACCATATAGCCTGAAAATACCTACAACAACCCAGTGATTCCGGCCATGAAAGCCTTCGACAATACATTAGACAGAGAGATTACTGTCCATCTATCCATCCATCTGCCTATCTAATATTCTGTCTGTCCATCTATCTGTCGAAGTAATATTCCACAGACCAGGGAGCCCTATCTCTGTTCCCAAAAACTTTCCACCCAGGCCTCCTTTTATTACTTTTTAAAGGATTGGATTGTTTTTATGATGTTTTCTTCCTCCTTCTCCTTCTTCCTTCCACTAAGCAAGACTCCCAAGTTCACCGTATTAAATTAAAGGAATGATTCATAAGAAAACAAGGTTCCAGGAGGCAAAGGTGACACAGAGCGGAGGAGCGAAATTCAATTTCGGATTGCCACAAACAAGCCAGATACATCCTGTGTCCTTTCCTCCCTGCGAGGCTCAAACACGAAAGCGCAACAACCTGTTCCTTCCAATGCAACCCCCCGAAGGACGCACCGAATTAATAATTTTTAAAAGGCGTGTGCGTCACATCCCTAATCTCGTTCGGAGCCCAGGAGATCGCCAAACCTGCTAATTACCTTCCGCAGCGGTTCCCGTAAAACGGAGAGGCAAGAGGATTTGGGGCGCCGTGATTAATTTCCTCCCGCAATCTTGCCACCTCTTGTCGCTGCGAGCGGGAAGAAGCCGTAATGAGAGGTTTTTGCTTCTTCCACAATTGATTCTGAACAGTGCAGCAGCCTTGACGGACTACGCTCTTGTCCAACATCGGAAGCAAACTGGAATAGAATTACTCCAGAGGACCGGAGAAGGATTCAAAATGATCTTGACAGATTAGAGAGATGGGCCAAAACTAACAAAATGAAGTTCAACAGTGACAAATGCAAGATACTCCACTTTGGCAGGAAAAACGAAATGCAAAGATACAGAATGGGGGACGAGGCCTGGCTCGAGAGCAGTACGTGTGAAAAAGATCTTGGAGTCCTCGTGGACAACAAGTTAAACATGAGCCAACAATGTGATGTGGCGGCAAAAAAAGCCAATGGGATTTTGGCCTGCATCAAGAGGAGCATAGTGTCCAGATCCAGGGAAGTCCTGCTCCCCATGCTCTATTCCGCTTTGGTTAGACCACACCTGGAATATTGTGTCCAATTCTGGGCACCACAATTGAAGAGAGATATTGACAAGCTGGAATGTGTCCAGAGGAGGGCGACTAAAATGATCAAGGGTCTGGAGAACAAGCCCTATGAGGAGCGGCTTAAGGAGCTGGGCATGTTTAGCCTGAAGAGGAGAAGGCTGAGAGGAGATATGATAGCCATGTATAAATATGTGAGAGGAAGCCACAGGGAGGAGGGAGCAAGCTTGTTTTCTGCTTCCTTGGAGACTAGGACGCGGAACAATGGCTTCAAACTACAAGAGAGGAGATTCCATCTGAACATGAGGAAGAACTTCCTGACTGTGAGAGCCGTTCAGCAGTGGAACTCTTTGCCTCGGAGTGTGTTGGAGGCTCTTTCTTTGGAAGCTTTTAAACAGAGGCTGGATGGCCATCTGTCAGGGGTGATTTGAATGCAATATTCCTGCTTCTTGGCAGAATGGGGTTGGACTGGATGGCCCATGAGGTCTCTTCCAACTCTTTCATTCTATGATTCTATACTCGCCCTGGAATAAAAAGCCAGAATAAGAGTCCCATCCTTCTAATCTAACTGTTGGACCTAGCCATGGTGGTACATGCCTTGGTGACACCCCGATTGGATTTCTGCAATGCACTCTACATGGGGCTGCCCTTGAAGGATGTTCAGGGTAGCCAACCTGCATTGGCCCATATAGCTGTGGCCAGGTTTTTAACCAGGGTTGGCTACAGGAATGCACAACTCTCTTGTTGCAACGATTTCATGGGCTGCCAGTCCATTTCTGGGTACAATTAAAAGTGCTGCATTGAAGAATCATAGCTTTATTTATTTACATTTTATTTATTTACATCACTTATATCCCGCCCATATCAGCCCGCAGGCGACTCAGGGCGGTCTACATATTGGCACAATTCGATGCCATCAATACAATACAAAAGCAAAAACAATTAAGTGCATTTAGACAAAAAAGACAATAACAATTTAAAAAGAGCTATATCCTCTCATTCCAATCCTCTTCCGTTTCATCGTCTTGGCCGTTCCTGGGTCATTCTCCATCTCAAGCTTGACTATTCCGGGGTTCCGAATGCCTGCTCGAAGAGCCAGGTTTTCACTCTCTTACGAAAGGTCAGGACAAACAAAAGATTGCTCCATGCACTGCCAGGCAATCAAATGCTAATCAAGGTGGTCAGTTGAAACATTCACACCTAGCTCCAGCAGACAAGAGTCCTTTGTCCCACCCAGGTCATTCCACAGATATATAAACCCTTTTGCCTAGTTCCAACAGACCTCACTACCTCTGAGGATGCTTGCCATAGATGCAGGCGAAATGTCAGGAGAAATGCCTCTAGAACATGGCCATATAGCCCGAAAAACCTACAACAACCCACATCAGCAGCATCATCCAAACTGCCTTATATGATATGCATCTGGGAATTGCATTCAAACTACAAGAAAGGAGATTCCACCTAAACATTAGGAAGAACTTCCTGACTGATAGAGCTGTTCAGCAGTGGAACTCCCTGCCCTGGAGTGTGGTGGAGGCTCCTTCTTTGGAGGCTTTGAAGCAGAGGCTGAATGGCCATCTGTTAGGGGTGCTTTGGATGCGATTTTCCTGCTTCTTGGCAGAATGGGGTTGGATTGGATGGCCCATGAGGTCTCTTCCAACTCTATGATTCTATACTCGCCCTGGAATAAAAAGCCAGAATAAGAGCCCCATCCTGCTAGTCTAACTGTTGACCTAGCCATGGTGGTACATGCCTTGGTGGCATTCTGGTTGGACTCCTGCAATGCACTCTACGTGGGGCTGCCCTTGAAGGATGTTCGGAATCCTGCATTGGCCCAAATAGCTCTGGCCAGGTTTTAACCAGGGTTAGCTACAGGAAATGCAAAACCCCCTTGTTGGAACAATTTAATGGGCTACCAGTCCATTTCTGGGTACAACTAAAAGTACTGCATTGAAGAATCATAGCTTTGCAAGGCATCCCAAGAGCCATCTAGTGCCAAGCAGGAGGACACAATCCAAACACTCCTGACAGATAGCCATCCAGTCTCTGCATAAAAACCTCTAAAGAAGGGAATTCCATCAGACTCCCAGGCATAGCTTCCATTGCATCAGGAAGTTTTTCCTAATGTTTAGGTGGGATCTCTTTACCTGCAATGTGAGTCCCTTGGTCCATGACCTGGTTTCTCAAAGCTGAAAACAACAAGCTTAGCCTTCCTCAAATGTGACATCATTTGAAATACATAAACATGGCTGCCATGTCCCTTCTCGGCCTTCTTTTAGTCTAAATATCCCCAGCTCCTTATGGTGATTTTCCTTGGGTTTCATATTTCCAGAACATTGAACATTCTGGAGGCCCATCTATGGACACTTTCCATCTTGTTCATCTTGTCCATCTCCTTCTTGGATTGTTTTGCCCAGAATTGGACACAAAGTTAGCATTCCAGGTGACGCAGGGGGTTGGACTGGATGGTCCATGAGGTCTCTTCCAACTCTAGGATTCTATGATTCTATGATTCTAACACTTTTGTTTTTAAAGAAGGAATTCTAAGCAAGCAGCCACTGTAATGGCCAAATTGCAAAGAGTGCACTTTGCGCCACTGCACATTATTTTCAGCAGCAAACACTTTTTGCGGTTTCAAGGTTTTGCAAATTGAGGTGCGCATTAGATTTGATGGCGCATCAGACTTGGGTAGTTTGAGGGGATCTTTTGCACCTTTCCTTGCCTTTTTGAAAAACACGCAGCTTCATCTGACATGCAAGTGTTCCCTGGAGGTGACACTAAGAGAACATTGGATTCCTTCTGTCCTCCCTGCACGGCTCATGTTCTGCACTGCCGGGAAAGCAGAGGGAAGCCAGCTGGGGAGGAATCCAAGGTATGCCTGGTATTCGCTCTCGCTTCTCCTCCCGTTGCCCCATCCGCCTCACTCTTGGCCATATATGGAGCTGAAAACAGCACCGCCAGGTCACCGGGAGCCTTCTTCCAGCTGCAAGGAGGTCGGCTCGGGTTTCAAGTTCTGTTTTCCTTTGCTGGAAAGCCAAGGGCTCCCTCTAGGAACCGGGGATGCATCCAGGATGGGCATCAACAGACAGAACATTTTCCTCCCTGGGGACCATATAGACATCTAATAATCCCCCTCCCCAAAATGCAAAACTTTTAACTCATTGCATGTCTACTTAAAGCTTTGGAAAAATGGGTAATTTTTGCAATAAATGAGTCTCTTTGACTGAAATGCAATTGACTCTCAACATGCATTAATGTAGTTTGGACCATGGCTCAATGCTATGTGATTGTGAGTTTTAGTTTGGGTAGGTACACTGATGCAGAGAAGTCTAAAGAGCTTGTAAAACTACAACTCGCGGGATGCCTTATCACTGAGTTACGGCAGTAAAAGTGGTGTCAAACTGCATTAAATCTACAGTGTAGATCAGCGTTTCTCAACCTGGGGGTCGGGACCCCTGGAGGAGTCGCCAGGGGGTGTCAGAGGGGTCACCAAAGACACAGTATTTTCTGTTGGTTATGGGGGTTCTGTGTGGGAAGTTTGGCCCAATTCTAACCTTGTTGGGGTTCAGAATGCTCTTTCATTGTAGGTGAACTATAAATCCCAGTAACTACAACTCCCAATGTCAAGGTCTATTTCCCCCAAATTCCAGCAGAGTTCACATTTGGGCATATTGATTGTCATGCCAAATTTGTTCCAGATCCATTATTGTTTGAGTCCACAGTGCTCCCAGCAACTACAAGTCCCAAATGTTAAGGTCTATTTTCCTCAAACTCCACCAGTGTTTACATTTCGGCATATTGAGTTTTGGTGCCAAGTTTGGTCCAGATCCATCACTGTTTGAGTCCACAGTGCTCTCTGGATGTAGGTGAACTACAACTCCAAAACTCAAGGTCAATGGCCATCAAACCCTTCCAGTATTTTCTGTTGGTCATGGGAGTTCTGTGTGCCAAGTTTGGTTCAATTCCATCATTGGTGGAGTTCAGAATGCTCTTTGATTGTATGTGAACTATAAATCCCAGCAACTACAACTCCCAAATGACAAAATCAATCCTCCACCCAACGCCACCAGTGTTCAAATTTGGGCGTATCGGGTATATTTGCCAAATTTGGTCCAGTGAATGAAAATACATCCTGCATATTAGATATTTACATTATGCTTCATAACAGTAGCAGAACTACAGTCTTGAAGTAGCAACGAAAATAATGTTATGGTTGGGGGTCACCACCACATGAAGAGCTGTATTAAGGGGTCACGACATTAGGAAGGTTGAGAACCACTGGTGTAGATGCATCCCTTGAAACCCCGCTTCGATGCAATATGGGTCTTCCCTATCTGTTTTTGGCCTAGTAATAAATGTGAAAGTGAGAGGAAAATGTCCCATATCCCCAAGGAGAAGGGAGGGAGGGAAGGAAATGATGTGTGCGCATATGTCTGTGCATGGCGCGTGCGCATGGGGGCCTGTGTGCGTGCCTCCAGCGCTCCCGATGCAATTAAACACGGCTGACCTCAGACGACCCGAGGATGCGCCATCCAGCCGAAAGGCAGAATACAGAAACATCCCCAGCATTCTAGGTTTTCGCTCTGCGAAATCCAGGACTATTTTTGGCTCCCGCTCTCTCTTTCCACTTTCCCAACCCGCTGACTTGTATTTTCTGGGGAGGGCTGTGCTTCCTTTTCAAGGGTTTCCCCACAGCTGCATTCCCCTTGTCCCCGCTTGCAAGAAAAAGAATGCTTTCCTTCTTCTCTTGGCACCGAATGAGCAGAAGGAGGGTTGAGAGTGAGCAAAAAGAGCCCTTGTTTTGCTGTTTTGGACTACAACTCCCATCATCCCCAGCTAGCACAGCCAATGGGTAGATTTGATAAGGACCTGCTTGGTTATTCTGGAGAGAGAATTTTCCCCAGTTAACCTGGCATCACTGGCATTTTCCAGTTAAATGTCTCCAACTGCAATGATTGTGGGGTAGAGTCATACAATAAGCGATGACAATGATGGTGATGAGCATTACTTGCCCATTTTCCATTGCACTGAATGTGGAAAATGTGGAAAATGGGCAAGTAATGCTCAAGTAATGCACAACCAATGGTGAAGAGCATTACGCACCACTCCACAAAGCTCAAGATGGGTACATCCCGAGCTCTGAGGATGACCTGAGAAGGATTCCCACTGGAGCATTGCAGCGCACCCAAATACCTGGGAGTCACTCTGGACTGTGCTCTGACCTACAAGAAGCACTGCCTGAACATCAAGCAAAAAGTGAGTGCTAGAAACAATATCATACGAAAGCTGACTGGCACAACCTGGGGATCACAACCAGACACAGTGAAGACATCTGCCCTTGCGCTATGCTACTCTGCTGCTGAGTATGCATGCCCGATGTGGAAGACATCTCACCACCCTAAAACAGTGGGTGTGGCTCTTAATGAGATATGCTCCATTATCACAGGGTGTCTGCGCCCTACACCACTGGAGAAATTACACTACTTAGCCGGTATCGCACCACCTGACATCCGCCGGGAAGTAGCAGCCAATAGTGAAAGGACCAAGGCAGAGACATCTCCAGCCCATCCCCTGTTTGGGTATCAGCCAGCACGTTAACGACTTAAATCAAGAAATAGTTTTCTAAGATCTACAGAGACACTCGCTGGAACACCTCAGCAAGCGAGAGTCCAAAAGTGGCAGGCTCAAACCCAGAACCTCAACCAATGGCAGATACCAAATGAGAGACTCCCCCCTGGGCACACAGAAGACTGGGCGACTTGGAAGGCACCGAACAGGCTGCGCTGTGGCACCACGAGCTGCAGAACCAATCTCAAGAAATGGGGCCACAAAATGGAATCCGCGACATGCGAATGTGGAGAGGAGCAAACCACAGACCCCATACTACAATGCAACCTGAGCCCTGCCACATGCACAATGGGGGACCTTCTTGCGGCAACACCAGAGGCACTCTAAGGGGCCAGAGACTGGTCAAAGGACATTTAATCAACTACCAAGCTTGCAAATGTTGTGTTTTGTCTGTTTGTCTGTTTATCTTGTTAAAAATGTAATATAAATGTCTGGTTGCTGATGACACGATAAATAAATAAGATGGTTACAACATAGAACTAAAATGCAATCTAAAACTAAAAGCTTATAGGGTTGCTGAGAGTTTTCCGGGCTGTCTGCCCATAGTGCAGAAGCATTCTCTCCTGATGTTTCACCCACATCTATGGCAGGCATCCTCAGAGGTTGAGAGGTCTGTTGGAAATTAGGCAATTGGGGTTTATATATTTACTAGCCGTCCCCTTCCACACATTGCTGTGGTCCAGGTTGTGTATATGTGTTTTGTGTGTATATATATGTGTGTATATATACTTGTTTATATGTGTGTGTGTGTGTGTGTGTATGTGTGTATATATATATATATATACACACACACACACACACACACAAACAATGCATGCGCAATGCATGCGCAAGTACAATGCATGTGCAAAACTATATATATATATATATATATATATATATATATATATATATATATAGTTTTGCGCATGCATTGTACTGTATTTTGGGGAGGGGTTGCTTTTTAAGTCTCTTCTGTTGTGTTTTTCAGTGTTTTTCTGAGTGATGGTCACTTGCTGGCCTGGTAGGTATATTGTGTCCAAATTTGGTGTCGATTCGTCCGGTAGTTTTTATTTATATATCTTTGGAATGTCCAGGGTGGGAGAAAGAACTCTTGTCCGATGGAGGCAAGTGTGAAAGTTGCAACTGACCAGCTTGATTAGCACTAAATGGCCTTTCAGCTTCAAAGCCTGGCTGGTTACTGTCAGGGAGATCCTTTGTTGGTAGGTGTTAGCTGGCCCTGATTGACTCTTGTCTGGAAATTCCTCTGTTTTCTGAGTGATGTTCTTTTAGATTTTTTTAAATACTAGTTGCCCTAAAACCAGCACTTTGAATTGTGCTCAGAAGCTAATGGGCAGCCAGTGGAGCTGGTGTAACAAGGGAGTTGTACGCTCCCTGAATGCTGCTCCCGTGAGCAGCCTGGCTGACGAGCGTTGAACTAGTTGGAGCTTCGGGCAGTCTTCAGAGGCAACCCCATGTAGAGTGTGTCACAGTAGTCTATTCGGGATGTAACCAGAGCATGGACCACCGTGGCCATGTCAGACTTCCCATAGAGTGCTGGTGCCTCCTCAAATAACAACTCCCAGGATTCCATAACATTGTAGGAAGAACTTCCTGACTGTGAGAGCTGTTCAGCAGTTGAACTCTCTGCCCCGGAGGGAGTGTGGTGGAGGCTCCTTCTTTGGAAGCTTTTAAGCAGAGGCTGGATGGCCATCTGTCAGGGGTGCTTTGAATGCAATATTCCTGCTTCTTGGCAGGGGGTTGGACTGGATGGCCCATGAGGTCTCTTCCAACTCTAGGATTCTATGGTTCTATGAGCTGTGGCAACCAACTGGTATCAAGCTGCATTAACTCTACAGTCTAGAGACGCACCCACAGCCCCACCTGAATCATGAATTTTGATCAAGAGGTGGGAGAGAGGACCTTCCCTGTTGCCTTTCTCTGCTGGCAGAGAAAGACCTTTTTATTGAGGGAGGCATTTGGTTTTGTAAATGTTGTGGCAGATGGAGCTTTTCGTGGGGGCGAGGTGTTTCTATTTTATGATGTTTTACATATGTGTTAAAATTGCTTTTAACTTATATATATATTTAAAAAAACACAGGAATCTGGCTTGAGTGTGAATTGATTTTTGCATTAATAGTTTATTGGCTGTGCTATTCTAAAGCCTTTGACAATTCCAGAGAGATATTGACAAGCTGGAATGTGTCCAGAGGAGGGCAACTCAAATGATCAAGGGTCTGGAGAACAAGCCCTATGAGGAGCGGCTTAAAGAGCTGGGCATGTTTAGCCTGAAGAAGAGAAGGCTGAGAGGGGATATGATAGCCATGTATAAATATGTGAGAGGAAGCCACAGGGAGGAGGAGGGAGCAAGATTGTTTTCTGCTTCCCTGGAGACTAGGATGCAGTGGAACAATGGCTTCAAACTACAAGAAAGGAGATTACATCTGAACATGAGGAAGAACTTCCTGACTGTGAGAGCCGTTCAGCAGTGGAACTCTCTGCCCCGGAGTGTGGTGGAGGCTCCTTCTTTGGAAGCTTTTGAACAGAGGCTGGATGGCCATCTGTCAGTGGTGATTTAAATGCAATATTCCTGCTTCTTGGCAGAATGGGGTTGGACTGGATGGCCCATGAGGTTTCTTCCAACTCTTTGATTCTATTTTATGACTGTGTGGATCATAACAAACTGCGGCAAATTGGTGGGATGGGCATCCCAAGCCACCTTCCCTCTCTCCTGAGGAATCTGTACAAGGACCAAGTAGCAACAGGCAGAACTGACCATGGAACAACAGACTGGTTCAAGATTGGGAAAGGCGTACAGCAAGGCTGCATACTCTCACCCAACCTTTTTAACTTGTATGCAGAACACATCATGCGATGTGCGGGGCTTGACGAATGCAAGGCTGGGGTGAAAATTTCTGGAAGAAACATGAACTACCTTAGATACGCAGATGATACCACCTTGATGGCCGAAAGCAAGGAGAAGCTGAGGAGCCTTCTGAACAAGGTGAAAGAAGAAAGGGCAAAAGCTGGGTTGCAGCTAAACATAAAAAAAACCAAGATTATGGCAACAAGAATGATTGACAACTGGGAAATAGAGGGAGAAAACATAGAGGCCGTGACATACTTTCTAGGTGCAAAGATGACTGCAGACGCAGACTGCAGTCAGGAAATCAGGAGACGCTTACTTCTTGGGAGGAGAGCAAGGACCAATCTCGATAAAATAGTGAAGAGTGGAGACATCACACTGGCAACGAAGATCCGCATAGTTAAAGCAATGGTATTCCCCATAGTCACCTATGGATGGGAGAGCTGGAACACAAGGAAGGCTTAGTGAAGGAAGAGAGACACTTTTGAGCTGTGGTGCTGGAGAAAAGTTCTGAGAGTGCCTTGGACTATGAGAAGATCCAACCAGTCCATCCTCCAGGAAATAAAGCCCAACTACTCATTGGAGGGAAGTATAGTAGAGACAAAGGTGAAGTCCTTTGGCCACATCATGAGAAGACAGGAAAGCTTAGAGAAGACAGTTATGCTGAGGAAAATGGAAGGAAAAAGGAAGAGGGGCCGACCAAGGGCAAGGGGGATGGATGGCATCCTTGAAGTGACTGGATTGACCTTGAAGGAGCTGGGGGTGGTGACGGCCGACAGGGAGCTCTGGCGTGGGCTGGTCCATGAAGTCACGAAGAGTCAGAAATGACTGAACAAATGAACAACAACAAAGCTGTACTGTTGGCTGGAAGTCACCTTCAGTCCTGTAAGAGCATAAAGGCAAAATACAGTGAGAGATAATTGGATGGATGGATGGATGGATGGATGGATGGATGGATGGATGGATGGATGGGTGTATGGATGGGTGGATGGGTGGATAGATGGATGGATAGATAGATAGATTAGATAGATAGATAGATAGATTGATTGGTTAGATAGATAGATAGATAGATAGATAGATAGATAGATAGATAGATAGATAGATAGATAGATAGATAGTAAAGGTAAATTCCCTCCTTTCAGGGCGTTTCTACCTCTTTTCAACCCTGGAACATGTGATGAGCTCTGTACTTCTCTATGCTTGGAAAGAGGCTTTCCTACCAGGGGGAAATGTCTCAGTGTCATGAGGTCGATTATCACAGTCCCCTCCTTGCAGGACACTTCTGACTTTGCAACCACAGAGGACTATGCATGATAGCAAGAAGTAGTTCAACTCATGTGATGAGCTCCATGCCTCTCCATGCTTGAAAAGAGGCTGAAGTGCCCTACGACTGGGAAATTGCTCAATGTGCTAATGTGGCAAGTATCATTGTGCTGGCATGGCTGTGCCAAGAGATTTGAATTTCTTTTTCTTGCACTGTTAGTTTGCACGAATCTATTCAAGCTATGCTTTTTTGAATCAGGTGGCTTCCCCAGGTTGCAATCATAGGGACAACAACCTATCAATCATCATTAGAGCCTTTAGATCTGCCCCTTTCCCCAGGTTCTGGAGGGAAAGGGGGGCTTTCAGTTCAGTCTCACAGTTTGGAGCCCTACAGTAGGACGTGTGGGCTTTTCTCTACCCCACCTGTAAAAAGCTTTGCTTCTTACAGCTCTGCCGGGGTCAAAGAAATAGATCTACAGCCAGCTTTTGCTGGGGTTAAAGAAATAGATCTACAGCCAGCTTTTGCTGGGGAACGAGGAAAACCTCTACAGCTTTGCTGGGGAGTAAGGTTACAGTTCCACAGCTTTGCTGGAGGAATACAGCCAGCCTTTGCTGGGCAAAAGAAATAGTTCCTACAGCCTTCGTTGAGAAACTAAAGGGCAGATCTACAGCAACCATTGCCTGGTAAGGGACCACTTGGGCTATCCATAACGCAGCTTGGAGCCGGGAGTTGGGGCCTCACGCTAGCAGGGTAAAGAAAGATTGCCTAAGGAGGGGTCGGAAGGTTTCCCTAAAGAAGATAGGAACAGTTTTTCAAGATTACATGGCATTTTATTCATTTGTTCGAAGATTTAAGCCTTAATAAAGAACTTTGTTGGACTTATTTAGAGCCTCTACAGAACTTTGTGTTGGGAAATCTGTGGGACCCTTTAGCTGAGGCACCCCGGCGTCTCGTTGGGCATACAGAAAGCACGTCTTATAAACAGACATTGTCATAGGCCCAGCGCGCGACAGCACAATCATAATCACAAATCCTTCCTACTAGCCTTGCCTTGTGGTCAGCCAGGATCAAAAAGCACTATGACTAGCTTCAGCCAGTATCTGTCCCAAAAACCAACCAACCAAAACAAGAGAGCACTGGGAGACCTATTTCTGCTTCCAAGGAATTTCCCCCTCTCTGCGCCCAACGCAAAGGGGAAGCATTGATGTGTGCTCTCTCGAAACAAGAAGTCGTTCCCCTCTCCAGGGATCCGCTGCACGGAACCAAAGGGATTGATCGTCCAAATGTGTCGGGTCAGCCCTTGCTCTAAAATTTCAGCTCGTGCTTGCATCCTGCATGCATTATTTACTTCCCAAAGAGCAGCGAAGGAGAATGGCGGAAGGGCAGAAGAAGGAGCGGTTGCAAAGGGCAAAGCAATGGGCAACACACAACCTGGTTGGGGACAGGTTTTGAAACACTTCATTGAAACACATGTAAACACACACCAAGTTCAGGTTAACCTTCAGAACAATCATAAAAGCTATTTCAGCTGCAAAGAAATGATTGGTCCAAAATCATCAATGGCACATCTTGGCTATTAGAAGATTCGAACCCAAACCGTGATCCCCTTTATTCGTGCATTTACCATAATCCTGCATTCCTCAACCATGGTTTCTGCCAGGGTTCCAAATCGTTGCTTTAAAGGTCATGATTATATAACATTCATGAGATCAGTTCCAATAAATCCCTACCTGGAATCTGCTTTTTGGTCCTGAATCCCTCAGTCCAAAAAGAAATGTTTATTGGGAATGCAGAGGAAGACTTCTGGAGAATGAATGGACCTAGAAAGCAAACCAAAACAAAAGGTTTACATTTGAAGTCCTGCATTCAGGCCTCAAAACATTGGTCAGTTACCATAAAATGCATCATTACTGTCCTTAATGGCAGATTTTCCCAATCTATAAGTTCTTCTACAATGTTGAATTAATTCAGTTTGATGTCACTTCAACTGCCATAGGTCAATGCTGTGGAATCCCGGGAGGTACACTTTGGACATTATTCCGCAGGTCCACTTGCCTCATTTCCAACAAACCTCTGAACAAACCTCTGGGGATGCCATTAGAATCATAGAATCATAGAATCAAAGAGTTGGAAGAGACCTCATGGGCCATCCAGTCCAACCCCCTGCCAAGAAGCAGGAATATTGCATTCAAATCACCCCTGACAAATGGCCATCCAGCCTCTGCTTAAAAGCTTCCAAAGAAGGAGCCTCCACCACACTCCGGGCAGAGAGTTCCACTGCTGAACGGCTCTCACAGTCAGGAAGTTCTTCCTAATGTTCAGATGGAATCTTCTCTCTTGTAGTTTGAAGCCATTGTTCCATTGCGTCCTAGTCTCCAAGGAAGCAGAAAACAAGCTTGCTCCCTCCTCCTCCCTGTGGCTTCCTCTCACATATTTATACATGGCTATCATATCTCCTCTCAGCCTTCTCTTCTTCAGTCTAAACATGCCCAGTTCCCTAAGCCGCTCCTCATAGGGCTTGTTCTCCAGACCCTTGATCATTTTAGTCGCCCTCCTCTGGACACATTCCAGCTTGTCAATATCTCTCTTGAATTGTGGTGCCCAGAATTGGACACAATATTCCAGGTGTGGTCTAACCAAAGCAGAATAGAGGGGTAGCATTACTTCCTTAGATCTAGACACTCTGCTCCTCTTGATGCAGGCCAAAATCCCATTGGCTTTTTTTGCCGCCACATCACATTGTTGGCTCATGTTTAACTTGTTGTCCACGAGGACTCCAAGATCTCCAAGATCTTTTTCACACGTACTGCTCTCGAGCCAGGCATCGTCCCCCATTCTGTATCTTTGCATTTCATTTTTTCTGCCAAAGTGGAGTATCTTATTTGTCACTGTTGAACTTCATTTTGTTAGTTTTGGCCATCTCTCTAATCTGTCAAGATCGTTTTGAATCCTGCTCCTGTCCTCTGGAGTATTGGCTATCCCTCCCAATTTGGTGTCGTCTGCAAACTTGATGATCCTGCCTTCTAGCCCTTCATCTAAGTCATTAATAAAGATGTTGAACAGGACCGGGCCCAGGACGGAACCTGATGTTTTGCCACAGATGCAGGCAAAACATCAGGAAAGAATGCTGCTGGAACAGGGCCATACAGCCCCAAAACCTCACAGCAACCCATTGAATTACTATTTGGAAATCCATTTAAGGGGGCATCTACACTGTAGAATGAATGTAGTTTTACACTCATCTTCATGGAATCCTAAGATTTGGAGTTTTACAAGGTCTTTCGCTTTCTCTGTCTTTTTCTCACCAAACTACAAATCCCAGGATCTCGTTAAACTGAGCCATGGCAGGTCAAGTCGGGGCAAATTACACTAAGTCCACTCCAACATCTAGTTCAGATTAGCCACTGGATTCAGGCTAGGGATGGGAATCATGCAACTGTACTGTCACTCCCAGCATTCTGCATATCTGACTATGCTACGTAGTGGCTGCTGAGCCTTGAAGTCCATCAACCCCCCAGAAGGACGCATGACACTTTCCTCTGAGTGGGCTACTGAATTTGATAGACATGGACATTATACCAACAGGACGTTGCCAAAAAATAAAATGAAAATTCTTGTAAAGTACATCGCGCCCTGGAGAGTGTTCAATTACAGGCGCAGCATTTAACCTGATCTCCCACTTTGCTAATATCAGGCTTATTAGGTGTTTTCACCCCACCCTTCATTTCTGCTTCCTGTCTTTCAAATGGCCCTTTTACAGCTAGACCCAGATCCAAATATTATCTAGTTTTCATATGTAGGCAGAAGGAAAGAAGGAAATGAATGAATGAACTCCTAGAATCATAGAATCATAGAATCAAAGAGTTGGAAGAGACCTCCTGGGCCATCCAGTCCAACCCCATTCTGCCAAGAAGCAGGAATATTGCATTCAAAGCACCCCTGACAGATGGCCATCCAGCCTCTGTTTAAAAGCTTCTAAAGAAGGAGCCTCCACCACACTCCGGGGCAGAGAGTTCCACTGCTGAACGGCTCTCACAGTCAGGAAGTTCTTCCTCATGTTCAGATGGAATCTCCTCTCTTGTAGTTTGAAGCCATTGTTCCTTGTCCTAATCTCCAAGGAAGCAGAAAACAAGTTGCTCCCTCCTCCCTGTGGCTTCCTTTCACATATTTATACATGGCTATCATATCTCCTCTCAGCCTTCTCTTCTTCAGGCTAAACATGCCCAGCTCCTTAAGCCGCTCCTCATAGGGCTTGTTCTCCAGACCCTTGATCATTTTAGTCGCCCTCCTCTGGACACATTCCAGCTTGTCAATATCTCTCTTGAATTGTCCCTAAGGGGACAATTGTCATTATTTCTTCCTCCTTGATATGCCTTCTGTGAAAAACAAGATTTCTTTTTATCTATCACAAGCTGAACCTATAACAGTTCTAAAACTATGGTTCTTAAATCTATATATACAGGGAAGTCATGCTCCCCATGCTCTATTCCGCTTTGGTTAGACCACACCTGGAATACTGTGTCCAATTCTGGGCACCACAAATGAAGGGAGATGTTGACAAGCTGGAATGTGTCCAGAGGAGGGTGACTAAAATGATCAAGGGTCTGGAGAACAAGCCCTATGAGGAGCGGCTTAAAGAGCTAGGCATGTTTAGCCTGAAGAAGAGAAGGCTGAGAGGAGACATGATGACTTTGTATAAGTATGTGAGAGGAAGTCATAGGGAGGAGAGAGCAGGCTTGTTTTCTGCTTCCCTGGAGACTAGGACGCAATGGAAGAATGGCTTCAAACTACAAGAGAGGAGATTCCATCTGAACATGAGGAAGAACTTCCTAACTGTCAGAGCTTTTTAGCTGCTGCATCACAGTGTTGGCTCATGTTCAGCTTGCAGTCTACTAGATCCCTTTCCCATGGACTATTTTCAATGAAGAGATGTGACTTAAGTCAGTAAACTCAGTACCTGATTTAGGAATATCTTTGGTATTCATAGAATCCTAGAATCAAAGAGTTGGAAGAGACCTCCTGGGCCATCCAGTCCAACCCCATTCTGCCAAGAAGCAGGAATATTGCATTCAAAGCACCCCTGACAGATGGCTATCCTGCCTCTGTTTAAAAGCTTCCAAAGAAGGAGCCTCCACCACACTCCAGAGCAGAGAGTTCCACTGCTGAACAGCTCTCACGGTCAGGAAATTCTTCCTCATGTTCAGAAGGAATCTCCTTTCTTGTAGTTTGAAGCCATTGTTGCATGTCCTAGTCTCCAGGGAAGCAGAACACAAGCTTGCTCCCTCCTCCCCGTGGCTTCCTCTCACATATTTATACATGGCTATTATATCTCCTCTCAGCCTTCTCTTCTTCAGGCTAAACATGCCCAGCTCCTTAAACCGCTCCTCATGGGGCTTATTCTCCAGACCCTTGATCATTTGAGTCGCCCTCCTCTGGACACATTCCAGCTTGTTAATATCTCTCTTGAATTGTGGTGCCCAGAATTGGACACAATATTCCAGGTGTGGTTTAACCAAAGCGGAATAGAGGGGTAGCATTGCTTCCCTAGATCTAGACACTAGGCTCCTCTTGATGCAGGCCAAAATCCCATTGGCTTTTTTTGCCGCCACGTCGCATTGTTGGCTCATGTTTAACTTGTTGTCCACGAGGACTCCAAGATCTTTTTCACACGTCCTGCTCTTGAGCCAGGCATCACTGTCCCCCATTCTGTACCTTTGCATTTTGTATTCATTGATATCCTAGTGTTGTGTCTGTTGCAAATGTTTGTCCTTCTCAGCCTTCTCCAATGTAGGCTGGCAAACTGCTTGATTTGCGTCCTTGATATTTGAAAAGGGATGTTTTGTGGCTAAAGTATTGGACGGTGATACAGATTTGCTGGAAATGGGTAAGAGCATTCCTTGGTCCACCATCACCATCGTGAACATTGGCACCTGAAATAGACCTGGGAACAAACCTCCACCTGTAACTGCATTCCTAACGGCTATGTGACTGTATAATTAATGTTTTTGTTTTTAATTTTTTGCATATTTATGGTTTTATATTGATGTTATATTGATACTGCGGCATCGCATTGTTGCTAAAGTTAGCCGCTCTGAGTCCCCCTCGAGGGTAAAAATGCTGTAAATAAATAAATAAATAAATAGAGAGAAGTGCTTGTTTTTGTCTATTCCACTATCCTGGAGGAATTAAAACAATGGTCCTCAAACATTTTAAACAGAGGGCCAGGTCACAGTTCCTCAAACTGTTGGAGATTATAATTTGGAGGGAAAAAATGAATGAATTCCTATGCACACTGCACATATCTTATTCATAGTGCAAAAACAGAAACAATACAATAATTAAAATGAATAACTTATTAAAATTTCAGTGGGAAGTGTGGGCCTGATTTTGCCTGATGAGATAGGATTGTTGTTGTTGTTGTGGCTTTCACAATTTTAGACTTATGTTGACCCTCAGCAAGGGCCGGGTAAATGACCTTGGAGGGCCGTATCCTGCCCCCAGGCCTTAGTTTGAGGACCCCTGAATTAAAGCATACTATTCTTGCTACAGGTTGAGCATTCTTGATCAAGAATACCAAAGTCCAAAATATCTTTAAATCCGTGGCTGAATTCGTGGCACTCAGTGCACACACATTTTGTCTATAAAATGACCTTCCAGGTGCCTATGAAAAAATATGGATATAAGGTTAGATTTGGATATCATGCTGGGGAAAGTGACCAGTGCCCAAGGTTTCCAACGGGACTGTGTTTTAGCTTGCAGAAAACTACAACTCCTACTTCGCAAGTCATGGTCTGGTGCTCTAACTATTGTATTTTGCAGAATCTCACTCCAATCTTTCCTGTCTTCTCATAATGTGGCCAAAGTACTTCATCTTTGCCTCTCATATCCTTTGATCATATCCTGGTCTGGAGAACAAGCCCTATGAGGAGCGGCTTAAGGAGCTGGGCATGTTTATCCTGAAGAAGAGAAGGCTGAGAGGGGATATGATAGCCATGTATAAATATGTGAGAGGAAGCCACAGGGAGGAGGGAGCAAGCTTGTTTTCTGCTTCCCTGGAGACTAGGACACAATGGAATAATGGCTTCAAACTACAAGAGAGGAGATTCCATCTGAACACGAGGAAGAACTTCCTGACTGTGAGAGCCGTTCAGCAGTGGAACTTTCTGCCCCAGAGTGTGGTGGAGGCTCCTTCTTTGGAAGCTTTTAAACAGGGGCTGGATGGCCATCTGTCAGGGGTGATTTGAATGCAATATTCCTGCTTCTTGGCAGAATGGGGGTGGACTGGATGGCCCACGAGGTCTCTTCCAACTCTGATTCTATGATTCTATGATTCCCTCCGGTGAGCAGTCGGGCATTATTTCCTGGAGAATGGACTGGTGTTTTTGTTGCTGTCTGTGACTATGTTCAGGAGATTCCATCTCACTTTCCGTCTCTTGGATTTTGAAAAATTTGGCTTGTTGTGGAAACAAGGATTGGTGATAACGCTTCCCCCTGAGACCCCTTTTCATATGATAACAACTCTTCCAGGAGTGGATCTCCCTTCCGAAAGGAAGATTTCTCTCACTTCCTGTTGTCTTAGTAAGGAATGTGTAAGTCAGATGTTTGTAACTCAGGGACGGCCTGTAATAAGTTCACAATTGGATTGCCATAGCAGAGAACGCTCCTTGGAGATGGCACATCTAGCTTGGTGCATCTCCTCTCTCTTATCAGTGGCTCTCAAGGGTTGGGAGCATCAAAGAGTCTTCTCCTATCAACTGCTCCTTGAACTTCTTAACTGGAGGCAATGTCAAGGGCAGAGGCTGGGACTAGATGTCCTGGGAGCCAGGCATGTGCTCCATCGCTGGAGCAAAGAGTCCCTTTCCTCACAACACTGAGGCATTTACGAGGGGCAGTCATGCGGAAACCCGAGCCTCTTTTCCATGAACTGAAGAGCTGAGCTCAAACGGTACTTGCGTCGCAGGCTCCATGGCCAGCAAGCCGAGAAATGCCTTTGCAATCGGGCAGAGATGAGCTTCTGGGAGGGAGAGCCAGCCGCAGCAGACCCCGAAAAAGCACCCCCCCCCCCGGCTTGGGATGCAGGCTCTTCGTCACTTGCTTTTTAAACACAACGGCGTCCCCAACAAACACGCCTTGCCAGTTGTCTGTCCCAAGACTATGTGTCTCCAAACAGACGAAGAGGAGGCATCCTTGAATAGTGTTAGATGTCCCAGGAGACTGTTCAGCCAAGGCAGCGATCGCATTACTAGTCTCCCATTTAGGTTATGGATCAGCCTCAAAAAAAGGACATTCAGGAGTTCCAAAGAGGTATTGGGTCCCACACGAACGTGTTGGGTTCAGGCCAGGTACATTGGAAGAAACCCAGGCACATTAAGGAAGGATGAAAACTTCCCCATCCAAGGATCCTAGTCATGAACCTTTTCATCACATATTGATAGCTGCAAATAGAACTGAATCAGTGAAGCAATGGGATTTACCTTTGTGTTGACTCACCATTCAACTATCGATTTACACATAGTGGATCTCTTTCCAATATATTTTTGGCCTTTCACACGACCACCACATGTGTAGGAAATTCCCTTCCTGTTTTCCTCATTTCCAACAATTGTTATTCATCTCTTTGTTAAATTTAATTTATTTTGGGGGTGTTATGTACCATTTCGGAGCCCCCAGTGGCGCAATGGGTTAAAGCACTGAGCTGCTGAGCTTGTTGATCGAAAGGTCGCAGGTTCGATTCCGGGGAGCGGCGTGAGCTTCCGCTGTCAGCCCTAGCTTCTGCCAACCTAGCAGTTCGAAAACATGCAAATGTGAGTAGATCAATAGGTACCGCTCTGGCGGGAAGGTAACGGCACTTCATGCAGTCATGCCGGCCACATGACCTTGGAGGTGTCTACAGACAACGCCGGCTCTTCGGCTTAGAAATGGAGATGAGCACCACACCCCAGAGTCAGACATGACTGGACTTAATGTCAGGGGACTCCCCTTACCTATGTACCATTTGGGGGTGTTTGTACCATCATTTTCAGCCCCTTTCCTTGAATATCACATCATTGTGTGTATTTTAATATTTTTTATCCAGATACTCTCCCATTCCTCCATCATAATAGTTCTCCCTATATTTTTAGTCCATTTGTCATGCAAGTACTCCATAATAGCATGAGGACCGCTCCGGTCGCCCTTCTTTTATTACAGACGATTTGATTTGATCGCACACTCAAATCTTTGGTTTTTGTGGTCCTCTGTTAGGAGTTTCGGGACCCAACGGGAGCACAGTTTCCTAAACTTTAGGTGTTCAGAAACAATGTTGTAAAGCACTGATCTCAACACATCAGGAAATTCGTTTGAGAAACCTGTTATTGTGAAGCGCCTGTTGTCATGAATCCTCGCTTCAACTGAAGCCACCAAAGAAGGGCGACCAGAGAGGTCCTCATCATGGACGTTGTCACGGCCATCTTTGAATTATCTAACCCACTTAACGCACTTTGCTTTCACTCATAACAGTATCACCGTACACTTCACAAATCTGTCGATGAATTTCTGCAGCAGGCAGGTTCCTTGCTGACAAAAACCATATCACTGAGTGAACTTCACATGCGGAGGGTGGGTTCATAGTCTTAAACATTTTTAAAGCACAAAACAGAACCGTATGGATTAGCTACAGAGCAGAAACTGAGCACAGTTGTTCCCGAGGCATGCCGGTACACGACACACGCGCTCGTTGCGGAATGCGCGCGAACTACTAGTGTCTACAACAAAACGGACCTTACTTAAAAAGTACCCCTCGTAAACTTACTTACTTACTTACTTACTTAGGCGATCCCTCGTTGGACGAGTAAGATGGTCTTCCATCATGGGTTTTCCTGTGGGTCCGTAGGTGGCTGCGGAGCCCTACTCTTGCTCTGCATCTTCTCCCACAGTGAGGGCATTGGTTTCCAGGTGGAAGGCGGTCCCGGTCGGGGTTGGCTTGACGCGCCTTCCTCCTGGCACGTTTCTCTCTTTCACCCTCCACTTGTGCCTCCTCGAATTCTACAGCACTGCTGGTCACAGCTGACCTCCAGCTGGAGCACTCAAGGGCCAGGGCTTCCCAGTTCTCAGTGTCTATGCCAGAGTTTTTAAGGTTGGCTTTGAGCCCATCTTTAAATCTCTTTTCCTGTCCACCAACGTTCCGTTTTCCGTTCTTAAGTTCAGAGTAGAGCAACTGCTTTGGGAGACGGTGGTCAGGCATCCGGACAACATGGCCGGCCCAGCGGAGTTGATGTTGGAGGACCATCGCTTCAATGCTGGTGGTCTTTGCTTCTTCCAAGCGGATGTTTGTCCACTTGTCTTCCCAGGAGATTTGCAGGATTTTCGGAGGCAGCGCTGATGGAATCGTTCCAGGAGCTGCATGTGAGGTCTGTAGACAGTCCACGTTTCTCAGGCATAGAGCAGGGTTGGGAGGACAATAGCTTTATAGACAAGCACCTTGATATCCCTACGGATGTCCCGGTCCTCAAACACTCTCTGCTTCATTCGGGAAAATGCTGCACTTGCAGAGCTCAGGCGGTGTTGTATTTCGGCGTCGATGTTGACTTTGGTGGAGAGGTGGCTGACAAGGGAGCGGAAATGGTCAACATTTTCTAATGTTACACCATTAAGCTGTATCTCTGGCATTGGGGAGGGATTGGCTGGTGACTGCTGGAACAGCACTTTGGTTTTCTCGATGTTCAGTGACAGGCCAAGCTTCGTGTATGCTCGTAAAACATAGTAAAACATACACGATAAACATATGACATTATCAATAAGACAACATACAATTAACAACTATGGGAAGGCCAAATGTAAAAATTAAAATTGGAAATAGTGCTGAAGCATGGACAAAAAGGTGATAGTGGCGTTTGTGGAAAACATACGAGCAACAACAATATTTATCTGTATGTGTTAAGCATAAAACAGAAAGTAGAACAGAGTTCACCTTAAAACACAAAACACAGAGAGTTGTAGAAAGAAATATCTTTTTTACAGAATTTTTCCTTGGGTCTGCACTTGGCATTGGGTTTGTTCCTGGGAATGCTTTTGGCCTGCTGTCCCAAAGCAGGGTTTCGGAGCTGTGTGATGGTGTGAACAAGGTCACAAGCGGCTCTGGAGATGAACTCATGCAAAGCACATGACGGAGGAGATTACTTTCCAGCCTCGGCTTCTGCAGCGGAGAGGCTCTAGGGTTACATTTACAAAGCTAAGCGGAAACCCAGAGCCTGTCCTGTTTATGAGACGATGCCAACCGGCAGCTAAACAAGAGCAGGTCTTGCCCAGTAATCTGGAGCAGGTGTCACCCTAATGAAGTGCCCGTTACTCGATCCGCCAGAGAGAGGAACATAAAACTGCCGCTGCCCACTCCCATCTCCTGGCTCGACTCAGGCCAGCCCACAACGGACACAACAACAATTTGGCCGGTCAAGTTTGTATCACAGAGAGGGTCAAAGTATGTACAGCATGCATTCCTCCACTGGATGAGGGCATTATGTGCCTCGTGTCTAAATGCAACTGCCACTGTCTGCTCTCGCCTTGGGCCAGCCAATGAAAAACAGTGTGGATGGTCAAGGTGTATCATACAGAGGGCTAAAGATTGTACAACATACAACACTGAAATACAACACCGCCTGAGCTCTGCGAGTGCAGCTTTTTTCCGAATGAAGCAGAGAGTGCTTGAGGACCAGAACATCCATAGGGAGACCAAGGGACTTGTTTATAAAGCTATTGTCCTCCCAACCCTGCTATACGCCTGCGAAACATGGACTGTCTACAGACGTCACATGCAACTCCTATAATGATTCCATCAGCGCTGCCTCCTGAAAATTCTGCAGATCTCTTGAGAAGACAAGCGGACAAATGTCAGCATGCTAGAAGAAGCAAAGACTACCAGCATTGAAGGGATGGTCCTCCACCATCAACTCCGCTGGACCGGTCATGTTGTCTGGATGCCCAACCACGGTCTCCCAAAGCAGTTGCTCTCTTCCGAACTCAAGAACCAAAAACGGAATGTTGGAGGACAGGAAAAGAGATTTAAAGATGGGCTCAAAGCCAGCCTTAAAAACTCTGGCATAAACACTGACAACTGGGAAGCCCTGGGCCATGAGCACACCAGCTGGAAGTCAGCTGTGACCAGCAGTGCTGTAGAATTTGAAGAAGCATGAATGGAAGGCGAAAGAGAGAAACGTGCCAAGAGAAAGGTGCATCAAGCCAACCCCGACCGAGACCACCTTCCAACTGGAAACTAATGCCTTCACTGTGGGAGAAGATGCAGGCCAAGAATAGGGCTCCACAGTCCGGACTACGTGGCCGGTCCAGCGGAGTTGATGGTGGAGGACCATCACTTCAATGCAGGTGGTCTTTGCTTCTTCCAGCACGCTGGCGTTTGTCCGCCTGTCCTCCCAAGAGATTTGTAGGATTTTCCGGAGGCAGCGCTGGTGGAATCGTTCCAGGAGTTGCATGTGACGTCTGTAGACAGTCCACGTCTCACAGGCATATAGCAGGGTTGGGAGGACAATATTTATTTATTTATTTATTTACTTTGCTTATATACCACTGTATCTCAAGCCCGAAGGCGACTCACAGCGGTTCACAAACAGTAAAAACAGTAGAAACAGCAGTGGTTCCATGCAACATATAACAATTGACTTAACACATTATCCATAAATTACCAATAAGCAATTACAATGCACAATTATTACGAAAAACAACCGTACCCAATCTTCTCATCATCCAAGCGTAGTCCAGGTTCGTCGTCCATTGTTCCATTCCTATGTTCCATTACCAGATTGCACTAAATTACTCAAACGCCTGCACAAACATCCAGGTCTTCACCTTTTTGCGGAATACCATTAGAGATGGTGCTGGTCTAATGTCCGTAGGAAGGGCGTTCCACAGCCGAGGAGCCACCACCGAGAAGGCCCTATCTCTCGTCCCCGCCAGCCGAGCTTGAGAAGCAGGCGGGATCGAGAGCAGGGTCTCCCCGGAAGATCTCAAAGTCCTGGTGGGTTCATAGGCAGAGATGTGGTCAGATAGGTAGCTTGGGCCAGAACCGTTTATAGCTCTATAGACAAGCCCCTTGGTCTCCCTACGGATGTCCCGGTCCTCAAACACTCTCTGCTTCATTCGGAAAAATGCTGCACTCGCAGAGCTCAGGCAGTGTTGTATTTCGGTGTCGATGTTGATTTTGGTGGACATGATGGCGACAGTTTTGGACAGCAGTGGCTCCCAAAGTGACCCATTTAAGGTGGAATCGGGTGTCAAACAGGGATGTGTTATTGCCCCAACTCTATTCTCCATCTTCATCGCTATGATACTTCACCTTGTTGATGGGAAGCTTCTCACAGGAGTGAACATCATCTATCGGACAGATGGCAAGCTATTCAACCTCAGCGGACTGAAAAGCAAAACCATGGTGACAACAACATCTATAGAACTCCAGTATGCTGATGACAACGTTGTCTGTGTGCATTCAGAAGAAGATCTACAAGCCACTCTAAACACCTTTGCAGAAGCATACGAGAAGCTCGGCCTCTCATTGAACATTGAAAAAACCAAGGGGCTGTTCCAGCAGTCACCAGCCAACCCCTCTCCAATGCCAGTGATACAGCTTAATGGTGTAACATTGGAAAATGTTGATCATTTCCGCTACCTAGTTATGAAGTAGCAACTAAAACAGTGTTATGGTTGGGAGTCACAACCTCATGAGGAACTGTATTAAGGTGTCGTGGCATTAAGAAGGTTTAGAAACCCCTTTGCCACTTCAAGTTGGTCACAAACTCCTGGCCGTTGAGGCACTTCTGTGGACATCAAACTCCTTTTTGCTCTTTGAAGCCATTTTGCAACCACATAAACCGGGACCTTTTAAAAGCCGCTGGAAAAGTGGGAAGGGAGAGGACAGGTTGCCCCTGCCAAATTGGTGCAAGAGGCAGAGAAGATAACTTCCCAATCTGCTGAGGCCTACGATTTGCTCCCTCCGCCTTTTCCCTCGCTCAGTCTAATCCAGCCCTGGGCCTGCCATTCCTTTGTTTTTCAACATGGTCCCCTGACTCCGAGATCAAAACCAGTTAAGCGGGAATTAGTCGGAAAGCAGACAGGCAGGCAGCTGCTCTCAGACTGGAGGCAGAAAACGTTTTCTGGCAGGAAGGCCGAGCGTGTGCCTCCCCGCGCATCCTCATCATCCTCGTCGTGCCAGAAGATATAAGTACCAAAACAATCTGAGAGACATACGCCAGGGAGTCTCTCCCTCCCCGAATCCCTCCCCTGTTGCACATCTCTTTTCATGCGCCCCCTTCTCTCCGCGGCTTCTGTCACTGTGTGCTCTCAGCGAGATATTTTTAAATCCCTCGTCGCAGCTCATAACTGCGAGCGCATCAGCCAAAATACCTCCCACGGAGGGGAGTTATATATAGATCGGTGCGCAGCCGGCGAGGGGTTGCGCATGAGGAGTGTGACATGCAGCCAATGCGGGTCGAGTTGTAAGGAACCTAAGGCGAAGGGCTCCAGACCCACGGCATTGGCTCTCCGTCCGGGGGGCTGGCCTCGGCGTTGCACAAAGCAAAGCCCGGAGGCATTATGTCTATCTCTGTATAAATGTATACGACGTACCTTGTTGACAGTAGACACAGCCATGTTCTGCCAAAATGCAAGCGGCTCAACTTTCCACCTACTTTGGCTGGGAGCCAGATGTGGATGGGAACATGAACCGGGCCCGTTTAGCAAGTAAGCGCTTGGCACATCTCACCCGGTACTCCTTGTTCTGAATCACACAAGACCTGGAAGGTCAGGGTGAGAAGAGGACTTTGCGGGATCCCTTCCCCAAATCACTCAGAGGGACCCATCCAGGGGCTTATTGTTTACCATATATACCCAGGTATGTCTTGAAATATACCCAGGTGACGCAGTGAGTTAAAGCGCTGAGCTGCTCAACTTGTTTACCGAAGGGTCAAAGGTTCAAATTTGGGGAGCGGCGTGAGCTCCTGCTGTTAGCCCCAGCTTCTGCCAACCTAGCAGTTCGAAAACATGCAAATGGGAGTAGATCAATAGGTATTGCTTTGGCAGGAAGGTAAATCACTCAGAGGGACCCATTCAGGGGCTTATTGTTTACCATATATACCCAGGTATAAGTCTCAAAATATACCCAGGTGAGGCAGTGGGTTAAAGCGCTGAGCAGCTGAACTTGCTGACCAAAGGGTTGAAGGTTCAAATTTGGGGAGCGGCGTGAGCTGCCGCTGTTAGCCCCAGCTTCTGCCAACCTAGCAGTTCGAAAACATGAAAAGGGGAGTAGATCAATAGGTATTGCTCTGGCGGGAAGGTAATAACAACAACAACAACAACAACAACAACACTTTATTGGTACCCCGCTACCATCTCCCCAAGGGACTCGGTGCGGCTTACACGAGGCCGAGGCCGAATACAACAATACAAGCAAAACAACAACAGTACAAGCAATTAAAATAAAACATAGACAATAAAATATACAACATTATCAATAAGACAACACGCAATTAAAAACAGTGGGAAGGCCAAATGTAAAGTTAAAATGGAAATAATGCTGGGACATGGACGAAAGGTGATAGTGGCGTTTGTGGAAGGGCATACGAGCAGATCTAAAAAGTGTAAAGTGCTTTGGAGGACAAAGTGGTATGGGATCATTATTTCGGGAAGCCACACTGGAACAACCACATCTTCAAGCTCCTCCCAAAGACTGCCAAGGTTGCGGCCTGTCTTATGTCTTTAGGGAGTGAGTTCCAGAGTCGAGGGGCCACCACCGAAAAGGCCCTCTCTCTTGTCCCCACCAACCGTTCAGGGCTTTGTAGGTAAGAACCTGCTCTCCATGCAGTCATGCTGGCTACATGACCTTGGAGGTGTCTACGGACAACGCTGGCTCTTTAGCTTAGAAATGGAGATGAGCACCAGAGTCCCAGAGTCGGACGCAACTAGACTTAATGACAGAGGAAAACCTTTACCTTTAATACCCAGGTACAAGTCTATAAATATGCCCAGGTTTAAGTCTAGAAATTTTGGTCAAACTATCAACCCCAAAAAACTAGACTGACTTATTCACAGGTCAATCAGATAAGAGGGATCCTCTCACGACTGCAGGAGTCTACCGTATATTGTGCAGCTGTGCACAAGACTACATAGAGATGTGCAAGAGGGGAGGGATTGGAATTCTCTACTCCAAAGTGTGGTGGAGACTCCTTCTATGGAGGCTTTTAAACAGAGGCCAATGGAGACTCCACCTCAGACATCAGAAGAACTGCAAGACCGAGAACAAGCTACGAGAGTCAAGATGAAGATCCACCCAGAGGGAAAGTGTTCTTGCCAGACATCAAGGGAACCACTGACCGCAAAGGGAAGCGGATGAGGAAACACAACATACAAACTATCTACAAACCCACCAAGAAAATCCAACAAATGCTCCGTTCAGCAAAGGACAAGAGGGATCCTCTCACTTCTGCAGGAGTCTACCGTATTCCATTCAGCTGTGGACAAGTCTACATAGGGACCACCAAACGCAGCAGCATTGCCCAGGCACGAATCAAGGAACATGAAAGGCACTGCAGACTACTTCAACCAGAGAAGTCAGCCATTGCAGAGCACCTGAGGAACCAACCTGGACACAGCATATTATTTGAGAACACAGAAATGCTGGACCACTCTCACAACCACCATGTCAGGCTACACAGAGAAGCCACTGAAATATACAAGAAGCATATGGACAATTTCAACAGAAAGGAGGAAACCATGAAAATGAACAAAATCTGGCTACCAGTATTAAAAAACTCTAAAATTGCAACAGCAAAACAACAGAGAGGGGGAAAAAAAGGACATCTAATCACCTCTCAACAAAAGTTTGCTCCAGGCACTGTCAGGCCATTATATGCTAATCAAGGTGATCAGTTGAAACATTCACACCTAGCTCCAGCAGATAAGAGTCCTTTGTCCCACCCTGGTCATTCCACAGATATATAAACCCTTTTTCCTAGTTCCAACAGACCTCACTACCTCTGAGGATGCTTGCCATAGATGCAGGTAAAACGTCAGGAGAGAATGCCTCTAGACCATGGCCATATAGCCCGAAAAAACCTGCAACAACCCAGAGGCTGGATGGCTATCTGTTAGGGGAGCTTTGAACGTGATTGTCCTGCTTCTTGGCAGAATGGGGTTGGACTGGATGGCCCATAAGGTCTCTTCCAACTCTAGGATTCTATGATTCTAATGTGGAATATCTGCATCCAGTTACAGAAGTAAAGAAGAAGAATGTGCCCAGTTCAAGTGGTGTACAAGCACCTGCAAATGAAACGTGCCTTTTGGTTGTGTACCTGGTTGCCCATTCAGTTTCTGCAATGTTCTCATTCAGCACCAGATTTGCGCTGCACATGGAGAAACTCTGCACATGGGGAAAAACCTGGTTACGCAACCCTTACATGGGATTTTGGCCATTTATAATTTTTTTGCATGTTTTGTGCAATTGGTTTCTCTCCTTGACGGCATGGCAACCCACACGCTTTTGTCCTTGTGATGGATTAACAATCTTATTTCCTCAGACAAGGAAATGTTCACTCAAAGAAACTCAGAGCGCTTTGGGGCAGAAACGAGCGGCTGAGGTGGTTTCAGGAAATAATACTTTCAAAAGAAAGGAAACTCAAGTAGATTTTTGGGATTTAAAATGATGATTGCATTGATTAGAGATTTACGTGACATACTCATCTGACTCTATGATTTATATTTTAGTTAAGAGGTGCATTTTAGGATGCATTATTATTATTATCCCTGACATCCTGTTAGTGGCATTGGAGTCTTCACTTTTGGAAGTGGGGGACGTTTCTTTGTGTTTTGATATGCTTTAGGTCAGTGTTTCTCAACCTTCCTTATGCCACAACACCTTATTACAGTTTCTCGTGTTGTGGTGCCCCCCCCCCCCCATAACAATAAAATTATTTTCGTTGCTACTTCATAACTGTCATTTTGCTCCTGTTATGAATCGTCATGTAAATATCTGATGTGCAGGATGTATTTTCATTCACTGGACCCAATGTGGCACAAATACCCAATACGCCCAAATTTGAATATCAGTGGGGTTGGGATTTTGTCACTTGGGAGTTGTAGTTTCTGGGATTTATAGTTCACCTACAATCAAAGAGCCTTCTGAACTCCACCAATGACAGAATTGAACCAAACTTGGCACACAGAACTCCCATGACCAAGAGTAAATACTGGAAGGGTTTGGTGGGCATTGAATCATAGAATAATAGAATCCTAGAGTTGGAAGAGACCTCATGGGCCATCCAGTCTAACTCCCTGCCAAGAAGCAGGAATATTGCATTCAAATCACCCCTGACAGATGGCCATCCAGCCTCCGTTTAAAAGCTTCCAAAGAAGGAGCCTCCACCACACTCCGGGGCAGAGAGTTCCACGGAACGGCTCTCACAGTCAGGAAGTTCTTCCTCATGTTCAGATGGAATCTCCTCTCTTGTAGTTTGAAGCCATTGTTCCATTGCGTCCTAGTCTCCATGGAAGTGGTAAACAAGTTTGCTCCCTCCTCCCTGTGGCTTCCTCTCATATATTTATACATGGCTATCATATCCCCTCTCAGCCTTCTCTTCTTCAGGCTAAACATGCCCAGCTCCTTAAGCCGCTCCTCATAGGGCTTGTTCTCCAGGCCCTTGATAATTTCAGTCACCTTCCTCTGGACACATTCCAGCTTGCCAATATCTCTCTTGAATTGTGGTGCCCAGAATTGGACATGATATTCCAGATGTGGTCTAACCAAAGCGGGATAGAGCATGGGGAGCATGACTTCCCTAGATCTAGACACTATGCTCCTATTGATGCCCAAAATCCCATTGGCTTTTTTTTTTGCCACTGCATGACACTGTTGGCTCATGTTTAACTTGTTGTCCACGAGGACCCCAAGATCTTTTTCACACATACTGCTCTCGAGCCAGGCCTCGTCCCCCACTCTGTATCTTTGCATTTCGTTTTTCCTGCCTAAGTGGAGTATCTTGCATTTGTCCGCCTTGAACTTCATTTTGTTAGTTTTGGCCCATCATCTCTCTAATATGTCAAGATCCTTTTGAATCCTGCTCCTGTCCTCTGGAGTATTGGCTATCCTCCCAATCTGGTGTCATCTCCTGGGATTTGTAATTTGTGGAGGCACCAGAACATTTTGGCAGGGAAGACTACAAACTATGTAAAACTACAGCTCTCAGGTTTCCACAGCATTGAGCTATGGTGGTTAAAATGGAGACAAAGTGCAATAATTTTGCAGTGTAGATGGTTTCTCTCTGGAAACCATCCAAAGCCTCTTGGATCTCCCATTCTATAAAAGAAATATGAACTTTCCTGAATTTACTGCCAAATGTCACGGCTGTGCTGAAATAAAATTAAAAAATAATAAATCGAGGAGTGCCCTCCAGTTTCCGTTTCCCAATGTAAACAATATCTGATTTTGTACGCTGACTTTGCTGGCTCCAATATGACTTCCTTTCAGGAAAGACAGAGACAGAGAGAACAAACTTAGCAGAGCTCACAATCCATATATTACTGTATGTCCTGGTTCAGTTCACAATCTTTATTAATGACTTAGGTCAGTGCTTCTCAACCTTCCTAATGCTGTGACCCCTTAATACAGTTCCTCATGTTGTGGCGACCCCCAACCATTAAATTATTTTTGGTGTTATTTCATAATGGTAATTTTGCTACTGTTATTAATCGTAATGAAATATCAGATACCCAGGATGTATTTTCATTCACTGGACCAAATTTGGCACAAATACCCGATACGCCCAAATTGGAATACTGGTGGGGTTGGGGGGGGGGGGGATTTTGTCATTTGGGAGTTGTAGTCGCTGGGATTTATAGTTCACCCTACAATCAAAGAACTTTCTGAACTCCACCAATGATGGAATTGGCACACAGAACTCCCATGACCAACAGAAAATATTAGAAAGGTTTGGTGGGCATTGACCTTATGTTTGGGAGTTGTAGTTCACCTACATCTTGAGAGCACTGTGGATTCAAACAATGACGGATCAGGACCAAACTTGGCACAAATACTCAATATGCCCAAATATGAACATTGGTGGAGTTTGGGGAAAATAGACTGACATTTGGGAGTTGTAGCTGCTGGGATTTATAGTTCACCTGCAATCAAAGAGCATTCTGAACCCCACCAACGACAGAATTGGGGCAAACCTCCCACACAGAACCCCCATGATCAACCGAAAATATTGTATTTTCTGATGGTCTTTGGCAACCCCAATGACACCCCCTCGTTACCCCCAGGTTGAGAAACACTGACTTAGATGAAGTGTTAGAAGGCATGATCATCAAGTTTGCCAATGGCACCAAATTGGGAGGGATGGCCAATACTCCAGAATACAGGAGCAGAATTAAAAATGATTTTTTTTCTTTTTCTTTCTGGGTCAGGAGTGACTTGAGAAACTGCAAGTCACTTCTGGTCTGAAAGAATTGGCCGTCTGCAAGGACGTTGATCAGGGGACGACTGTATGTTTTGATGTTTTACCCTCCTTGTGGGAGGCTTCTCTCATGTCCCCACATAGGAAGCTGGAGCTGACAGAGGGAGCTCAACCTGCTCTCCTTGGATTTGAACCTCCAACATGTTGGTCCTCAGTCCTGCCAGCACAAGGGTTTAACCCACTGCGCCATTGCAATGAGAGAGATGATTGGCCAAAACTAACAAAAGGAAGTTAACAGGGACAAATGCAAGAGACTCTACTTAGGCAGAAAAAAGGAAATGCAAAGAGACAGAATGGGGGACGACACCTGGCTCGACAACAGGACGTGGGGAAAAGATCTTGGAGTCCTCATGGGGAGGAAGGTAAACATGAGCCAACAATGTCATGTGTTGGCAAAAAAAGGCCAATGGGATTTTGGCCTCCATGAATAGGAGCATAGTGTCTAGATCCAGAGAAGTCATGCTACCCATGCTCTATTCTGCCTTGGTCAGACCACGTTACCTGGAATCATACTGTGTCCAATTTTGGGCACCACAATTGAAGGGAGATGTTGACTCTAAGCTGGAATGTGTGCAGAGAAGGGCGACTAAAATGATCAAGGGTCTGGAGAAGAAGCCCTACGAGGAGTGGCTTAAAGAGCTGAGCATGTTTAGACTTCAAAAGAGAATGGCCAAGTGAGGGGAAGTCCTAGGGAGGAGGGATCAAGCTCCGTTTCTGCTGCCCTGGAGACTAGGATGCAATGGAACAATGGTTTCAAACTACAGGAAAAAAAGGAGATTCCACCTGAACATGAGGAAGAACTTCCTGACTGTAAGGAGAGCTGTTCAGCAGTGGAACTCTTTCTCTGCCCTGGAGTGTGGTGGAGACTCCTTCTTTGGAAGCTGGATGGCCATCTGGCAGGGGTGCTTTGAATGTGATTTCCCTGCTTCTTGGCAGAATGGGGTTGGACTGGATGGCCTACGAGATCTCTTCCAACTCTGGCATTCTATCATTCTAGGTAGGCAGAAGCTGGGCTAAAGACTAGGAGCTCACCCTGACTCGGGGTTCAAACTGTCAACATTTCAATTGATGAGATTGACTGCAGCTGGTGGTTAACCTGCTGTGTTAAAGCCCGGCCTGATGTTTGTTCCTGGGTTATATACAAGGGTTGAATGAAAAGTAATGCCTCCATCTTTCATTACTTGGGTTTGGATGGGAATATTTTAATGATTGAAATGCAGAAATAATCCTTAGAAATGTGCTCTTTAGCTTCCACTATGCACTTTTCCACATAATCACCAGACAATTGGATATATTTCTGCCAACAATGAACTCTGTTTCTGCAACCCATCGTGCACAGATCTTCCAAAAGCCAAGCAAAGCAATAATGTGACCCACACATTCTTGTGAAATGCTGATTATGCTTGAAATTTCTTTCTGAGTGATACGACGATCAACCTGAATCCATCTGTCAACCTTCTGCTTGTGAAACTCGGTGGTTGCTGTCATTCTTTGTTTGTCACACAAGTCAGATGTTCCCATCTCAACATCTTTAAACTTACTTGTCCAATGACGCATAGTACTCACATCAACACAATCACCATAAACAGCTTGCATTCTCTGATGAATCTCTTTGGGGTGACAACTTCTGCTGTCAAGAATTTAATGACTGCGCATTGCTTAAGTCGCATTGACCGACCGTCTACACAGGGTTCCATACTTTACACTTTAACACTCTCTTACTATTCTCTTAGGCGATCCCTCGTTTTCCGAGGATGATTGTCTTCCAGTATTCTTGTGGGTCCGTATGTGGCTGTGGAGCCCTATTCTTGCTCTGCATCTTCTTCCGCAGAGAGGGCATTGGTTTCCAGGTGGAAGGCGGTCTCAGTCGGGGTTGGCTTGACGCACCTTCCTCTTGGCATGCTTCTCCCTTTCGCCCTCCATTCGTGCCTCTTCAAATTCTGCAGCACTGCTGGTCACAGCTGACCTCCAGCTGGAGCGGTCAAGGGCCAGGGCTTCTCAGTTCTCAGTGTCTATGCCAGAGTTTTTAAGGTTGGCTTTGAGCCCATCTTTCAATCTCTTTTCCTGTCCAACAACATTCCGTTTTCCATTCTTGAGTTCAGAGTAGAGCAAATGCTTTGGGAGACGGTGGTCAGGCATTCGGACAACATGGCCGGTCCAGCGGAGTTGATGGCAGAGGACCATCACTTCAATGCTGGTGGTCTTTGCTTCTTCCAGCACGCTGATGAGCCACTGGTGGCGCAGTGGGTTAAACCCCTGTGCCGGCAGGACTGAAGACTGTCAGGTCGCAGGTTCAAATCCGGGGAGAGGCGGATGAGCTCCCTCTGTCAGCTTCAGCTCCTCATGCGGGGACATGAGAGAAGCCTCACACAAGGATGATAAAAACATCAAAAATCATCCAGGCGTCCCGTGGGCAACGTCCTTGCAGACGGCCAATTCTCTCACACCAGAAGCAACTTGCAGTTTCTCAAGTCGCTCCTGACACGACAAAAAAAAAAGCACGCTGACGTTTGTCTGCCTGTCTTCCCAAGAGATTTGCAGGATTTTCCGGAGGCAGCGCTGATGGAATCGTTCCAGGAGTTGCATGTGACGTCTATAGACAGTCCACATCTCACAGGCATATAGCAGGGTTTCGAGGGAGATACTTTAACAGCACAACTGTTCAATGCTAAGGCTTCCCACCAAAATGGAACTGTAGAGGAGAGTCTTCTGAATAAGCCAGTACATGCCACATACCAGTACTTCCATCTGTTGAGGAGTTACGAAGGTGGAGGCATTACTTTTCATTCAACCCTCATATGTTATTTCCTAATTGGTTCTATCACAAAAACTTGGGGAAAGTTAAACTGCAAAAAAATTGTTTTTATTTGACATCCTACAGCACATTTTGCTTCAAATGAATATCTAATCATAGAGTCTTAACCAATTCAACCGAGTTTGTGGCAGCCACAAAAAAATGAAGTTTCTGAAGTAGAACAATTGCTTTCACAGTAAGGACTTCACAATTCAACTGGAAATAACACTTTCAACTCATTTCAAATTTTGTTACATAGTGTTATATTTGAAAAGGCCACCAAAGGAGAAAAAGAAATGCAGTAGGAAAGCAAAAAAAAAAAAAAAAAAAGCAATCTGCAGCAAAAGCCAAACAAGTGGGAGCTGGAGAAATCCTTCTCCCTCAGATCTCGATTTCCTCAAATCTCCAAAGAATCAGAGACAAGTATTGACTCATGCAATACGTTCGCCTCCCGGCTAAAGAAACCCATAAATGGGCAAGTAAGTCTTTGCAAGGGGAAAGTGTCCAGTTTCACGGATTTGCAGAAATCCCCCGAAAGAAGACAAATATGGAGCGCACTTGGATGGGCAAGCATAGGAAACACGTGAAATCTTCACAGTTTGGGTACTTTTTTGGATTTCTTAGATGACAACTCCCAGCTTGTGGATTTCAATGGCTTCTCTGTGTAGCCTGACATGGTGGTTGTGAGAGTGGTCCAGCATTTCTGTGTTGTTGTCAAATAAAATGCTGTGTCCAGGTTGGTTCATTGAAGCCATTTAAATACACAAGCATGTGGACAATTTCAACAGAAAGGAGGAAACCATGAAAATGAACAAAATCTGGCTACCAGTATTAAAAAAACTCTAAAATTACAACAGCACAACAACAGAGAGGAAACAAACAAGGACATCTAATCACCTCTCAACAAAAGTTTGCTCCAGGCACTGTCAGACCATTATATGCTAATCAAGGTGGTCAGTTGAAACATTCACACCAAGCTCCAGCAGACAAGAGTCCTTTGTCCCACCCTGGTCATTCCACAGATATATAAACCCTTTTTCCTAGTTCCAACAGACCTCACTACCTCTGAGGTTGCTTGCCATAGATGCAGGCGAAACGTCAGGAGAAAATGCCACTAGACCATGGCCATGTAGCCCGAAAAAATCTACAACAACCCAGTGATTCCAGCCATGAAAGCCTTCAACTATACATGTTTTTTCGTTTCTGGGATGACAGCTTCTAGCATTCTGGTCACAAAATGAGAAGCTTGCTAAATTTTCACTATTTGAATAAGTTTTCCAGTTTTTGGATGACAGCTCCCAGCATCCCCCAGCCGCATGAATGTGAATGGATGGGAAACTTGTCAAACTTTCATTGTTGGGACACATCTTTGGATGGCAGCTTTCGCCATCCCCAGTTGCTTGGATATGCAAAGACTGGCTAAACTTGAGCACTTTGGATACCTTTCCTAGGTTCTTGGATGACATTTCTCCAAATCCCCCAATGATTTCTATACGCAGTGATCAAAAAGTTGCAGTTTGGAAACTTTCTGAGAGTTTTTTTTCTATGCTTGTTGAAGGATGCTGGGTGCTGTCATCCAAAAATGAAACCAATCCAAAAAATGTGTCCAAACTCCAATATTAGGCTGCAAAACTTCAGGGAATCGCTCACAAATAATCCCAAACCACTGGGTTGTTGTAGGTTTTTCGGGCTATGGCAAGCATCCTCTGAGGATGCTCACCATAGATCAGTGTTTATCAACCTGGGGGTTGGGACCCCTGGAGGGGTCACGAGGGGGTGTCAGAAGGGTCACCAAAGACCACCAGAAAACACAGTATTTTCTGTTGGTCATAGAGGTGTGGGAAGTTTGGCCCAATTCAATCTGTGTGGGAAGTTTGGCCCAATTCAATCATTGGTAGGGTTCAGAATGCTCTTTGATTGTAGGTGAACTATAAATCCCAGCAAGTACAACTCCAAAATGCCAAGGTCTATTTCCTCCAAACTCAACTAGTGTGTACATTTGGGCATATTGAGAATTCGTGAGTTCTGGTTACCAAGTTTGGTTCAATTCCATTGTTGGTGGAGTTCAGAATGGTCTTTGATTGTAGCTGAACTATAAATCCCAGCAACTACAACTCACAGATGTGAATTTCTATTCCCCCCAAACTCCATCTGAGTTCACACTTGGGCATATTGAGTATTCATGCAAAATTTGGTCCAGATCCATCATTGTTTGAGTCCACAGTGCTCTCTAGATGTAGGTGAACTACAACTCCCAAAAGTCAAGGTCAATGCCTACCAAACCCTTCCAGTATTTTCTGTTGGTCATGGGAGTTCTGTGTGCCAAGTTTGATTCAATTCAATCGTTGGTGGAGTTCAGAATGCTCTTTGATTGTAGGTGAACTATAAATCCCAGCAACTACAACTCCCAAATGACAAATCAATCCCCCCCAACCCCACCAATATTCAAATTTGGGTTATTGGGTATTTGTGCCAAATTTGGTCCAGTGTATGAAAATACATCCTGCATATCAGATATTTACATTGCTATTCATAACAGCAGCAAAATGACAGTTAGGAAGTAGCAATTGAACTAATTTTATGGTTGGGGGTCACCATAACATGAGGAAGCGTATTAAGGGGTCGTGGCATTAGGAAGGTTGAGAAACACTGTTCTAGCGTGAGTTTGGGCCCAGCTCTCAAAGTAGATCAGTGGTTCTCAACCTTCCTAATGCCGTGACCCCTGAATCCAGTCCTTCATGTTGTGGTGACCCCCAACCATGACATTGTTTTTGTTGCTACTTCATAACAGTCATTTTACTACTGTTATAAATCATAATGTAAATATACGATATGCAGGATGTATTTTCATTCACTGGACCAAACTGGGCACAAATACCCAATGCACCCACATGTAAATGCTAGTGGGGTTGGGGGAGGATTGATTTTGTAATTTGGGAGTTGTAGTTGCTGGGATTTATAGTTCACCTACAATCAAAGAGCATTCTGAACTCCACCAATGATAGAATTGAACCAATCTTGGCACACAGAACTCCAATGACAAACAGAGAATACTGGAAGGGTTTGGTGGGCATTGACCTTGAGTTTGGGAAGTTGTAGTTCACCTACATCCAGAGAGCACTGTGGACTCAAACAATGATGGATCTGGACCAAACTTGGCACAGATACTCAATATGCTCAAATGTGGACACTGGTGGAGACTGGGAAAAATAGACCTTGACTTTTGGGAGTTGTAGTTGCTGGGATTTATAGTTCACCTACAATCAAAGAGCATTCTGAACTCCACCAGCGATGGATTTGAACCTAATTTGCCACACAGAACTCCCATGACCAACAGAAAACACTTGAAGGGTTTGGTGGGCATAGACCTTGAGTTTGGGAGTTGTAGTTCACCTATGTCCAGAGAGCACTGTGGACTCACGCAATGGTGGATCTGGACCAAACTTGGCACAAATACTCAATATGCGCAAATGTGGACACTGGTGGAGACTGGGGAAAATAGACCTTGACTTTTGGGAGTTGTAGTTGCTGGGATTTATAGTTCACCTACAATCAAAGAGCATTCTGAACTCCACCAGCGATGGATTTGAACCTAATTTGCCACACAGAACTCCCATGACCAACGGAAAACACTTGAAGGGTTTGGTGGGCATTGACCTTAAGTTTGGGAGTTGTAGTTCACCTATGTCCAGAGACCACTGTGGACTCACGCAATGGTGGATCTGGACCAAACTTGGCACAAATACTCAATATGCGCAAATGTGAACACTGGTGGAGACTGGGGAAAATAGACCTTGACTTTTGGGAGTTGTAGTTGCTGGGATTTATAGTTCACTACAATCAAAGAATATTCTGAACTCCACCAATGATAGAATTGGCTCAAACTTCCCACATGGAATCCCCATGACCATCAGAAAATACTGTGTTTTCTGATGATCTCTGGCGACCCCTCTTGACACCCCTTTGCGACCCCCTCAGGGGTCCCGACCCCCAGGTTGAGAAACACTGTTCTAGAACATGGACATATAGCCTGAAAAACCTACAACAACCCAATCTCAAATCAGTTCTGTTTCTTTCTTCTTCCAGTACTGCTGGGAAGTCTCACCACACTGGGACCCCAAATGTTCACTATCATATCCTCTTCCCCTTTTTGCACGGCTCTCGTGCAAACCTCCCTCGCACCAACGCCCCGTCCCTGTCCATCCGCCCCATTCGCCACGCCAAGGAAGACGTAGTACTCACTGCAGTCTGGCTCCAGGCGCCCTCCCAGGAAGAGAACCCACCTCTGGCCCCAGAGCGGAACAAATCCGGGACCGAGAGCGAATCCTGATGCTGAACGGCACTCCAGCAAAAAGAAGAGAAAGAAAAGAGAGAGGAAAAGAAGGAGGAGTGTGTGGGAATCCCTTCTTCTGGCTACAGGAATCCAGATCTTGCATCCACCAGGCCCTGACTCAGACCAGGGCAAGGGTAAACATTTCCAAATATGGAGATTGCAACGGACAAAAGGGATGTCAGGAGGGGAAAATCACCCTTCTGAGGAACCAGATCAATGATTAACTCCACGCGATGTATATGCACAGCCTGGGCGTTACGCCCTATTGATACGGGACAAGGAAATGCCGTGAGGATAATGTGGAGGCGGCTTCCTGCAACAAAGCCCGGCTTTCCAGAAAATCCCTTAACACGAAAATCACAGGTTCCAGATCCTATTGGGTTTATTTCTCTCCTTCCAACTTTGTCAAAAGGTGCATCTACACCAGTGTTTCTCAACCTGGGGGTCGGGACCCCTGAGGGGGGTCACAAAGGGATGTCAGAGGGGTCACAAAAGACCATAAGAAAACATAGTATTTTCTCTTTGTCATGGGTGTTCTGCGTGGGAAGTTTGGTCCAATTCTATCATTGGTGGGGTTGAGAATGCTATTTCATTGTGGGTGAACTATGAATCCCAGCAACTACAACTCCCAAATGGCAAGGTCTATTTTCTCCAAACTCTACCAGTGTTCACATTTGGGCATATTGATTATCTGCGCCAAGTTTGATCCAGATCCATCACTGTTTGAGTCCACAGTGTTCTCTGGATGTAGGTGAACTACAACTCCAAAAACTCAAGTTCAGTGTCCACCAGACTCTCCCAGTATTTCTCTTGGCCACGGGAATTCTGTGTGCCAAGTTTGATTCAATTCCATCATTGGTGGAGTTCAAAAGGCTCTTTGATTTTAGGTGAACTATAAATCCCAGCAACTCCAACATTCCCAAATGACAAAATCAATCCCCTCCAACCCCACCAGTATTCAAATTTGGGCGTATCAGGTATTTGTGCCAAATTTGGTCCAGTGAATGAAAATGCATCTTGAAAATAACGTTATGGTTGGGGGTCACCACAAGGTGAGAACCTGTACTAAGGGGTCGCGGTATTAGGAAGGTTGAGAACTACTGATCTACACTATAGAATGAATGCAGCTTGAATCATAGAATCAAAGAGTTGGAAGAGAACTCCTGGGCCATCCAGTCCAACCCCATTCTGCCAAGAAGCAGGAATATCTGCATTCAAAGCACCCCTGACAGATGGCCATCCAGCCTCTGTTTAAAAGCTTCCAAAGAAGGAGCCTCCACCACACTCCGTCCGGGGCAGAGAGTTCCACTGCTGAACAGCTCTCACAGTCAGGAAGTTCTTCCTCATGTTCAGATGGAATCTCCTCTCTTGTAGTTTGAAGCCATTCTTCCATTGCGTCCTAGTCTCCAGGGAAGCAGAAAGGAAGCTTGCTCCCTCCTCCCTGTGGCTTCCTCTCACATATTTATACATGGCTATCATCATATCTCCTCTCAGCCTTCTCTTCTTCAGGCTAAACATGCCCAGCTCCTTAAGCCACTCCTCATAGGGCTTGTTCTCCAGACCCTTGATCATTTTAGTCGCCCTCCTCTGGACACATTCCAGCTTGTGTCTCCTTCCAACTTTGTCAAGAGGTGCATCTACACTGTAGAATGAATGCAGCTCGACACCACTTTAACTACCATGCTATGGAATACCGGGAGTTGTAGTTTTCCACCAGCAATCTTTGGCAGAGAAGCCTCAAAACCTTGCTATCATATCTCCTCTCAGCCTTCTCTTCTCCAGGCTAAACATGCCCAGCTCCTTAAGCCGCTCCTCATAGGGCTTGTTCTCCAGACCATTTGATCATTTTAGTCGACCTCCTCTGGACACATTCCAGCTTGTGTCTCCTTCCAACTTTGTCAAGAAGTGCATCTACACTATAGAATGAATGCAGCTTGACACCACTTTAACCACCATGCTATGGAATACTGGGAGTTGTAGTTTTCCACCAGCAATCTTTGGCAGAGAAGCCTCAAGACCTTGCAATACTACAGCTCCCGGCATTCCCGTAGCATTGAGCCATGGCGGTTAAAGTGGTGCCAGGTGGCATTCATTCCACACTAGCGATGCACCCTAAATGACATATCTCTCCTGTAAAACTACAACTCCCAACCTCATTTAGGGGGCATCTCCATTGTAGAATGAATGCAAACTGACACCACTTTAACTACCATGCTATGGAATAATGGGAGTTGTAGTTTTCCACCAGTAATCTTTGGCAGAGAAGCCTCAAGACCTTGCAATACTACAACTCCCGGCATTCCCGTAGCATTGAGCCATAGCGGTTAAAGTGGTGCCGGGTGGCATTCATTCCACACTAGCGATGCATCCTAAATGATGCCTCTCCCCAGTAAAACTACAACTCCCAATATTCCATAGCATGGAGAGACCTCGTTTAGGGGGCATCTCCATTGTAGAATGAATGCAAACTGACACCACTTTAACTGCCATGATGGCTCCATGCTATGGAAAGCTGGGAGTTGTAGTTTTACAAGGGAGAGACCTCATTTAGGGTGCATCTCCACTTTAACTGCCATGGCTCAATGCTATGGAATGCTGGGAGTTGTAGTATCACAAGGTCTTGTGACTTCTCTGCTAAAGATTGCTGGTGCTTCCCCAAACTACAACTCCCAACATTCCATAGCACTGAGAAACCTCATTTAGAGGGCATCTCCATTGTAGAATGAATTAAAAAATGACACCACTTTAACTGCCATGATGTCTACACACTACAGAAAGCTGGGAGTTGTAGTTTTACAAGGGAGAGACCTCATTTAGGGTGCATCTCCACTGTAGAATGAATGCCACCACTTTAACTGCCATGGCTCAAAGTTATGGAATGCTGGGAGTTGTAGTATCACTAGGTCTTGTGACTTCTCTGCTAAAGAGTGCTGGTGCTTCCCCAAACTACAACTCCCAGGATTCCACAGCTGTCAAAGTGGTATCCAACTACATGGCTAGATTGGGATTTGTAGTCCAACCTCGTTTGGAAGCCTACATGATTCTCATACCTGAAAATAATGCTTAATTTGGCTAAGTGGGCAAAGGCGAAAAGGATTTGTAGTCCAACAATATCTAGACGCCTTTGTGATCCCTCTACTTGAAACTAATGCTTAATTTCATTCTTGCTCCAAACATTACAAAGCATTCGAGTTGTTGTATTGTCGGCTTTCATGGCTGGAATCACTGGGTTGTTGTAGGTTTTTTCGGGTTATATGGCCATCTTCTAGAGGCATTCTCTCCTGACGTTTCGCCTGCATCTATGGCAAGCATCCTCAGAGGCAGTGAAGTCTGTTGGAACTAGGAAAAAGGGTTTATATATCTGTGGAATGACCAGGGTGGGACAAAGGACTCTTGTCTGCTGGAGCTAGGTGTGAATGTTTCAACTGACCACCTTAATTAGCATTTGATTGCCTGGTAGTGCCTAGAGCAATCTTTTGTTGTGAGGTGATTAGAACCCATTGGGTTGTTGTAGGTTTTTTCGGGCTACATGGCCATGTTCTAGAGGCATTTTCTCCTGACCTTTTGCCTGCATCTATGACAAGCACCCTCAGAGGTAGTGAGGTCTGTTGGAACTAGGAAAAAGGGTTTATATATCTGTCGAATGACCAGGGTGGGGCAAAGGACTCTTGTCTACTGGAGCTAGGTGTGAATGTTTCAACTGACCACCTCGATTAGCATTTGATTGCCTGGCAGTGCATGGAGCAATCTTTTGTTGTGAGGTGATTAGAACCCATTGGGTTGTTGTAGGTTTTTTCGGGCTATATGGCCATGTTCTAGAGGCATTCTCTCCTGACGTTTCACCTACATCTATGGCAAGCATCCTCATAAGTAGTGAGGGGTTACAAAGCATATTGCATCTGCACTGTAGAATGAATGCAGTTTGATGTCCCTTTAACTGCAGGATCCTGGCAAAGAAGGCGAAAGTCCTTGAGGAACTAAAACTCCCAGGATTCAAACGCCTGGAATCATAGCACTTCAAGAGGTATCAAACTGCATTCATTCTACAATATAGATGCATTCCCAGACTCTGAGTTCTGAAGGCCAAACACTTAAGCCGTAGGACTGAATGATAGATATCACAGGAAGCAGATATCGATGGTGCAACAAGGAGCTGCTTCTGGTGAGATCACTGTTGAAGTCCAAAACACAGGGAGGGCTGAAGTTTGCCCATGCTTGCCCTATAGTCAACCTCTGCCAGAAGTTGCACCAGAAGTCCTAGCAATAAGCAAACCTACAAAGGTGGAGGAGTTGACTGTACTTCTTGAACCTTAATGCACCAAGAAAAGAAAACCGAAAGCACGTTTTTCAAAGTGCAAAGTGAAAACAGTTTAAAGCATAATAAAACATAATAATGCAAACATAATGCAAATCTGGGTTGTTGTGAGTTTTCCAGGCTGTCTAGCCACGTTCCAGAGTCATAGAATCATAGAATCAAAGAGTTGGAAGAGACCTCCTGGGCCATCCAGTCCAACCCCATTCTGCCAAGAAGCAGGAATATTGCATTCAAATCACCCCTGACAGATGGCCATCCAGCCTCTGTTTAAAAGCTTCCAAAGACGGAGCCTCCACCACACTCTGGGGCAGAGAGTTCCACTGTTGAACAGCTCTCACAGTCGGGAAGAGAGATATTTACAAGCTGGAATGTGTCCAGAGGAAGGCGACTAAAATGATCAAGAGTCTGGAGAACAAGCCCTGTGAAGAGCGGCTTAAAGAGCTGAGCATGTTTAGCCTGAAGAAGAGAAGGCTGAGAGGAGATATGATGATAGCCATGTATATCACAGTCAGAAAGTTCTTCCTCATGTTCAGATGGAATCTCCTTTCCTGTAGTTTGAAGCCATCGTTCTGTGTCCTAGTCTCCAGGGAAGCAGAAATTAAGCTTGCTCCCTCCTCCCTGTGGCTTCCTCTCACATATTTATACATGGCTATCATATCTCCTCTCAGCCTTCTCTTCTTCAGGCTAAACATGCTCAGCTCTTTAAGCTGCTCTTCATAGGGCTTGTTCTCCAGACTCTTGATCATTTTAGTCACCCTCCTCTGGACACATTCCAGCTTGTAAATATCTCTCTTTCCGACTGTGAGAGCTGTTCAACAGTGGAACTCTCTGCCCCGGAGTGTGGTGGAGGCTCCTTCCTTGGGGTTTTTAAACAGAGGCCGGATGGCCATCTGTCAGGGGTGCTTTGAATGCAATATTCCTGGTTCTTGGCAGAAAGAGGTTGGACTGGATGGCCCAGGAGGTCTCTTCCAACTCTAGGATTCTATGATTCTATGAAAAAGAGCCAGTCTTGGTAAAATTATAATAGATTTCCTGAGTCAACAGAATCCATTACCATGCTGGCTGGAGATAATGGGAGCTGTGGTGCTATAAACACATTCACATATTTCTCAACTCAAACTGGGAAAGCATAAGAGGAATGTGCCCAGCTGGCAAAAAATGTGCCTTTGCATCTGCTTCCTCCTTAACTCCCGGATGTTTACCCACAAGGCACTGTGTGGCCTCGGCCGGCCGCCATAGGTTCCCCCATTCCTAACCCCAAGCAATCTGTCCATCAGCCACACTCTCTCTTCACAAACAGCTGGATTCGAAAGCAAGCCATGAGTCCCATTTCCGGCCAAAGGAAGGACGCCACAGAGCCCTGGACTTTGCCAACAGGATCCTCCTTTGGTGGACTGATTCCCTAGATGGAAACTTTCCCTGCAAGGTGCAGAGATGCATTCCAAAGACAATCACATCTTGATAACCCTACTTGGAGGGACAGGAGACAGAGTCATCTTGAGGAGGTGCTTTCCAAGAACTGAGCACTTACCATCTAAAAAATGCACAACCCTGCCATTCTTGGACAGGAACAAGATGCAAAAGCGGAGACCATGAAAGCAGAGCACTGTTTTCCTTCAAACAGGAAACTTATGGGTTGGGTAGGCAACAGCCAAGAGCTCTTGGCTTTAGCCATATATGGCCAAGGACTGCTTCGAAACTAGAAAGCCAAGCTGGTTGCATGGCTGTCTGGGGTGTTATCACTCGGCACAATCTATTCCCATTTGGCACAATCCAGTCCCACTCCCACAAAGGACAAAGGGACACCAAGGGCTCGTGATAGTCAGAAATCCACATCTGTGAAAAAGCAAACAAACCACCATACAACCAAAAGCACATTAAGAACATAAACAACTTAAACAACAAGAGTCCAGCACAGCATACCAGACCTCTTTCCCCTGAAAAATCCAATTCTTAGTCTGCAAGAATCATAGAATAATAGAGAGCCGTTCAGCAGTGGAACTCTCTGCCCCAGGGTGTGGTGGAGGCTCCTTCTTTGGAGGCTTTTAAACAGAGGCTGGATGGCCATCTGTCAGGGGTGATTTGAATGCAATATTCCTGCTTCTTGGTAGAATGGGATAGGACTGGATGGCCCATGAGGTCTCTTCCAACTCTTGGATGCTATTCTATGCTTCTATGAGTTGAAAGAGTCTTCCAACTCTTATGCTTCTATGAGTTGGAAGAGACCACATGGGTCATCTAGTCCAACCTCCTGCCATGCAGGAAAAGCACAAAACGTCCCTGAGAGATGACCACCCAGCCTCTGTTTAAAAGCCTCCAAAGAAGGAGCTTCCACCACACTCTGAGGCAGAGAGTTCCACTGTTGAACAACTCTTCTTACAGAGGGAAATTCTTCCTAATATTCAGTGGAATATCCTTTCCTGCCATTTGAACCCATGGCTCCATTGAGTCCTAGTCTCCAGGGCAGCAGAAAGGAAGCCCCCTCCCTTCCTTATGACACCCTTTCACATATTGATACATGGCTCCTCTCATGTCTCCTCTCAACCTTCTCTTCTGCAGGCTAAACAGACCCAGTTTTTTAAGACGCTCCTCAGTGGGATTATTCTTGGTTTCCAGACCTCTTCCTCTGGACACCTTCCAACCTAGAGTCAATATCTCTTTTGAACTGTGGGGCTTATTTACTTTACTTAGGCGATCCCTTGTTTTCCAGGTAGGATTGTCTTCCAAGATAGGTGTACTAGCGATGAGTACGTAGGTGACTGTGGAGCCCTATTCTTGATCCGCATGTTCTCCTGCAGTGAGGGCATCAGTTTCCAGGTAGAAGGCTGTCCCGGTTGGGATTGGCTTGATGCGCCATCTTCCTCTTGGCACATTTCTCTCTTTCACCCTCCATTCGTGCCTCTTCAAATTCTACAGCACTGCTAGTCACAACTGACCTCCAGTTGGAGCGCTCAAGGGCCAGGGCTTCCCAGTTCTCAGTGTCTATGCCAGAGTTTTTAAGGTTGGCTTTGAGCCCATCTTTCAATCTCTTTTCCTGTCCACCAACGTTCCGTTTTCCGTTCTTAAGTTCAGAGTAGAGTAACTGCTTTGGGAGACAGTGGTCGGGCATCTGGACAATGTGGCCGGTCCAGTGGAGTTGATGGTGGAGCATCGCTTCAATGCTGGTGGTCTTTGCTTCTTCCAGCACGCTCACATTTGTCCGCGTGTCTTCCCAAGAGATGTGCAGGATTTTTCGGAGGCAGCACTGATGGAATCATTCTAGGAGTTGCATGTGACGTCTGAAGACAGTACACGTCTCGCAGGCGTATAGCAGGGTTGGGAGGACAATAGCTTTATAGACAAGCACCTTGGTATTTCTATGGATGTCCCGGTCCTCAAACACTCTCTGCTTCAATCGGAAAAATCTTTGGCCCAGAATTGGACACAGTGTGATTCCAGGTAAAGAGGCCTGACCAAAGCAGAAGAAAGAGGCACCAAGATCTTTTTCACATGGACATATTTATGGCTGCAAGTCTGGCAAGTTTCCTGACAAGTTTCAGGTTTTTATTATACTTTATTGTACTATTTTAATCTGTAATGATGTTGCACTCTGTTGTACCTGTATATTATTGTATTTGCATATATGCTGTAAACCGACCTGAGTCCCTCGTTTGAGATGAGAAGCCCGGTATAGAAAACTTCCAAATAATAATAATAATGACATTTCACCCATCCACTGATATTTTGGAATTTTAAAAAGGATTTTACCAATAACTTAAAAAAAAAACTACAACAGGGATTTCTGGCATTTGAAGTCCAAAAGAGCGCATGCCACAAAGGGGGAGGAGAATGGACAGAACCAAGCCTGTGATTGGCTGAGATACGTGATGGTTGCATTCACCACTCAGCCCCGTTGTCCCTAGCATGCAGAGATTGCTGCGTGTGCTTGCAAAACAAGCAAACAATCAGAATAAGTCTGAATCAAGTAATCTTTCCTGAATGTTTAGGTGGATTGTTTGTTGTTCCGGGCTCCTTCCTGGTTCGTTTCTGGTGGTTTGAGTGCCGGATCTCCGAAATTATCCAAAATCCAACAGAATTTTGCATACCCCTGCATATTATTGAAGGTAAAGGTTTTCCCCTGACATTAAGTCCAGTCGTGTCCAACTCTGGGGGTTGGCGCTCATCTCCATATCTAAGCCAAAGAGCCAGCATTGTCTGTAGACACCTCCATCATATGGGTGGCATGACTGCATGGAATGCTGTTACCTTCCCGTCGGAGTGGTACCTATTGATCTACTCACATTTGCATGTTTTGGAACTGATAGGTTGGCGGAAGCTGGGGCTGATAACAGGAGCTTACACCGCCCCGCAGATTCTAACCTGAGACCTTTCAGTCAATGAGTTTTTCCTGCCTAAAAAGCGAAGAGCAAGAGGTGTGCTCATTCTGGAATAGAAGAAGTTCGTCAAAAGTACGCAAATGAGACTCCACGTACCAGTTCTTGCCTGGGAGCAGCTCGCCCTCCTTGGAAGTCACTGAGCTGAGTTACAAAATTCCTTCCTCCTGATTTTCTCCACTCACCAAGTTGAGTTTTCTTTCATTGCCCTAGGAAAAAGAAAAACAATTATGAAGGTAATAGAAAAATTGCAGATATTGCTTTCCCCCAACTGGTTATAAGTTCAGACAACTGGCAGAAAACAAGAGAATAACCTGGTGGACCACATCTGACCTACAAGAAGCACTGCCTGAATATCAAGCAAAAAGTGGGCGCTAGAAACAATATCATATGAAAGCTGACTGGCACAACTTGGGGATCACAACCAGACACAGTGAAGACATCTGCCCTTGCGCCTGGCTACTATGCTGCTGAGTACGCATGCCCAGTTTGGGCATTGACCGTGAGTTTGGGAGTTGTAGTTCACCTACATCCAGAGAGCACTGTGGACTCAAAGAATGATGGATCTGGACAAAACTTGGCATGAATACTCAATATGCCCAAATGTGAACACTGGTGGTGTTTTAGGAAAATAGACCTTGACACCTGAGAGTTTTAGTTGCTGGGATTTATAGTTCACCTACAAACAATGAGCATTTTGAATTGGATCAAATTTGGCACACAGAACCCCATGACCAACAGAAAATACTGTGTTTTCTGATGGTCTTTGGTGACCCCTCTGACAACCCCCTTGCGACTGCCCCAGGGGCCATGATCCCCAGTTTGAGAAATGCTGTTGTAGAACTATAACTCCCAGGACTCCATGGAATTGAGCCAGGGAATATTAAAGTGGGGTAAAGCTGATAGATAGATAGATAGATAGATAGATAGATAGATAGATAGATAGATAGATAGATAGATAGATGCTTTTGAGCTGTGGTGTTGGAGGAAAGTTCTGAGAGTGCCTTGGAATGTGAGAAGATCCAACCAGTCCATCCTCCAGGAAAGAAAGCCCGACTGCTCACTGGAGGGAAGGAGACTAGAGGCTAAGATGAAGTCCTTTGGCCACATCATGAGGAGACAGCAAAGCCAAGAGAAGACAATTATGCTGGGGAAAGTGGAAGGCAAAAGGAAGAGGGGCCAACCAAGGGCAAGATGGATGGATGGCATCCTTGAAGTGACTGGACTGACCTTGAAGGAGCTGGGGGTGGTGACGGCCGACAGGGAGCTCTGGCGTGGGCTGGTCCGTGAGGTCACAAAGAGTCAGAGATGACTGAATGAATGAACAACAAAGCTGTGTAGACGTGGAATAACAGTGAACCCTACTGAAATGAATGACTGTGTCAGAATCATAGAATCACTCATAGAATCAAATAGTTGGAAGAGACCTCCTGGGCCATCCAGTCCAACCCCATTCTGCCAAGAAGCAGGAATATTGCATACAAATCACCCCTGACAGATGGCCATCCAGCCTCTGTTTAAAAGCTTCCAAAGAAGGAGCCTCCACCACACTCTGGGGCAGAGAGTTCCACTGCTGAACGGCTCTCACAGTCAGGAAGTTCTTCCTCATGTTCAGATGGAATCTCCTCTCTTGTAGTTTGAAGCCATTGTTCCATTGCGCCCTAGTCTCCAGGGAAGCAGAAAACAAGCTTGCTCCCTCCTCCCTATGACTCCTTCTCACATATTTATACATGGCTATCATATCTCCTCTCAGCTTTCTCTTCTTCAGGCTAAACATGCCCGGCTCTTTAAGCCACTCCTCATAGGGCTTGTTCTCCAGACCCTTGATCATTTTAGTTGCCCTCCTCTGGACACATTCCAGCTTGTCAATATCTCTCTTGAATTGTGGTGCCCAGAATTGGACACAATATTCCAGGTGTGGTCTAACCAAGGCAGAATAGAGCATGGGGAGCATGACTTCCCTAGATCTAGACACTATGCTCCTCTTGATGCAGGCTGAAATCCCATTGGGTTTTTTTGCCGCCACATCACATTGTTGGCTCATGTTTAACATGTTGTCCACGAGGACTCCAAGATCTTTTTCACACGGACTGCTCTCAAGCCAGGCATTGTCATAGAGTGACTTCTGGCACAGTCATTCCTTTCAGTAGGGTTTACTATTATCCACCAATTCCTGTTTCCAAGGTAAGTTCAAGAAAATACTGCAGTGGATACTAAGGGCACATTTTATTTAAAAAGCCCCAACACAACAAAATGCATCATCTTCCAAAGAGAGAAGATATTGAAATTACAGGAAGGGAGTCATTAGAGACACCTACATTTCATTTTAAAAGTTGAGCCTTCTCAAATAATCACGGATTCCTTTCCTAGCAGGGTCTTGGGGACCTTCTACACAACAGAATTATTTATTTACTTCACATGTATACCACTCTTCTCAGCCATCAGGCGACTCAGAGCGGTTAACAACCAGTATCAACAACACAGTACAAAATCATTAATCATTTAAAACAGTAATATCAATTAATTAAAATCAAAACATCAATACAACAATACAGCAAAACAACAATCCATCACGTCTCATCAATAGAATCAGCATCCGATCTCATTGTCCATTAATCCATATTCCAGTAATCAATCAATTGCACTGCTTAGTTGAAAGCCTGTTCGAAGAGCCAGGTCTTCACTCTCTTCCTGAATGCCAATAAGGAGGGGGCCGATCTAATGTCTGTAGGAAGGGCGTTCCACAGCCGAGGGGCCACCACTGAGAAGGCCCTGTCTCTCGTCCCCGCCAGGCGTGCTTGTGAAGCCGGCGGGATCGAGAGCAGGGCCTCCCCAGACGATCTTAACGTCCTAACTGGTTCATAGGAGGAGATGCGTTAGGACAGATAGGTCGGGCCAGAACCGTTTAGGGCTTTAAAGGCTAAAGCCAGCACTTTGAATTGTGCCCGGTAGCAAATTGGCAGCCAGTGGAGCTGGCGCAGCAGAGGAGTGGTGTGCTCCCTGAGTGCCGCTCCTGTTAACAACCTGGCTGCCGATCGTTGGACCATTTGTAGCTTCCGAGCAGTCTTCAGAGGCAACCCCATGTAGAGAGCGTTGCAGTAGTCTATACGGGATGTAACCAGAGCGTGGACTACCGTGGCCAAGTCAGACTTCCCAAGGTACGGGCGCAGCTGGCGCACAAGTTTTAACTGTGCAAAAGCTCTCCTGGTCACCGCTGAAACCTGGGGTTCCAGGCTCAGCGATGAGTCCAGGATCACACCCAAGCTGCGAACCTGCGTCTTCAGGGGGAGTGTAACCCCGTCCAACACAGGCTGTAACCCTATGCCCTGTTCAGCCTTACGACTGACCAGGAGTACCTCTGTCTTGTCTGGATTCAATTTCAATTTGTTCGCCCTCATCCAGACCGTCACAGTGGCCAAGCACCGGTTCAGGACCTGAACAGCCTCCTTAGTAGTAGGTGGAAAGGAGTGACAGAGTTGGACATCACCCGCTTACAGATGACACCGAACCCCGAAATTCCGGATGATCTCCCCCAGCGGCTTCATGTAGATGTTAAACAACATGGGAGACAATATTGAACCCTGAGGAACCCCACAAGATAATGGTTGTGGGGTAGAACAGGTGTCTCCAGTAACACCTTCTGAGAGCAACCCTCTAGGAAGGACTGGAGCCACTGCAAAACAGTGCCTCCAAGGCCCATTTCTACGAGGCGTCCCAGAAGGATATCATGGTCGACAGTATCGAAGGCTGCTGAGAGGTCCAGCAGAACCAACAGGGACACACTCCCCCTGTCTAGTTGCAGTTTGCTTTTGATTTCTCTGCCATGGCTGCATCATATGGATTTCCAGTATTTACACTTTGGTGGGACATGATAGGAGCTCTCCATCTCCAAAACCTTTTTCTGAACTACAAATCCCAGGGACATAGGATGGAGCAATGGCAGTTAAAGTGTAATCCCTACTGCTGTGCACGGTGCAACAGCCCTTTCCAAACTCCCAGGAGTTTCACTGGACCTGTGAGCTTCTGAATTGTATCCTGGTTGCAAAGATCAAGAGTAGATTTATTCACCGGTGTGTTTCTAAGGCCGGAACCATTATTTTTCCTTCCAGAAGTGAAGCTGTAAAATATGCCACCTCTTGCCTCTCCCCTAAGCTTACTGTCAGCGACAGACAGAGATGAATAACAGCTGGAGTCTCTTTATTACAACGCAGAAACTCTTTCTCCCCATCCATCAGGAAGGAGAGATCCAAGCGCAAGCGAAAACCCTCAAGCCGCCTTGTTTGCTTTTGCCAGAGAGCTTTCTGTGGGTCAGATCCTGCTCACGATGCATCACAAGGTCAGGAGAAAACCATTCAAAGAGACAGCAGAGGATAATGGTTTACGTGTTGGACTAGGATTCAAGGAGGCCGGGATCCAACACTTCCAGAGATGGAATCCCACTGGGTGACTTGGGCCAAGGTGCACACTCTCAGCCTATGTGCACCTTCACATTGTTTCCAACTTATACCAACCCTAAGGTGAACCTATCTGAGTATGGGACCTGCTCAATGGTTGGTTTCCATAGCCATGTGAGGGGTCGAACCCAGGTCTACAGAGTTGTAGTCAATACTCAAACCACTATACCATGTGTTGTTGAAGGTTTCCATGGCCAGAATCACTGGGTTGCTGTGAAATTTTCGAGCTGTATGGTCATGTTCCAGCAGCATTCTCTCTTGATTTCACCTACATATGTGGCTGATATCTTCAGAAGTTCTGTTGGCACTGAAGCAAGTGGAGTGTGTGTGTGTGTGTGTGTCTGTACCTATCTACCTACCAGGCATGTAGCCGGGGGGGGGGGGGCTTGAGGGGCTTCAACCCCCCCCCCCCAAATCTCAATGTGTCCACGAGAAGGCCTTACTGGTACATTATTTAAACTGTTATATTTAATCATATCATGATCTGATCACCATGCTCAATATATCCCATATGCATGAGAGTATTGGGATAATACAAAAGGTTTGCTAGGGTAGATCCTCTCTCACTCAGACTCAGCCCCCCCCCCCCAAATCAAACTCAGCCCCCATCCCCGAATCAAAATTCTGGCTACAGGCCTGCTACTTACCTATCTGTGGAATGTCCAGGGTGGGAGAAAGCTTGTCTGCTTAAAGCAAATGTGAATGTTGCCATTAGCAAGCTTGAATAGCACGGAGTAGCCATGAAGTTTACAAAATCAATCAGTGAGTGTATCTGCATATAGGTTGCCTGACCTCTGTTGCCTGGAGGCATCCTCTGTTTAGGAGGTGTTAACTGGCACCTTGAAGGAGCTGGGGGTGGTGACAGCCCACAGGGAGCTCTGACATGGACTGGTCCATGAGGTCACAAAGAGTTGGAAGCGACTGAACGTATGAACAACAACTGGCACTTTATTATTTGTTGTTCCCCTGTTTCTGAGTAGTGTTCATTTGCTGTTTCATGGCTACTCATGCTATTCAAGCTTGCTAATTGCAATGTTGCTTCAATGTTCAAACAATCAAGGGTTCTTTCTCTCACCTTGGACGTTATTTCACAAATAAATATATACACACCACTTGCCTCACTACCCACAGAACCTCTGAAGATGCCAGCCACAGATGCAGGTGAAACACCAGGAGAGAATGCTGCTGGAACATGGCCATACAGCCCGAAAAAATCACAACAATCCACTGTACCATGCTCTCCCCTTTAGCAGAAGGGAAAGGGTGGCATCTTCTGAATCAATCAGTCAAGAAAACTCCATATGTTGGGGTCTACCTACACTGAAATCATTCTGAAGGTAAACCAGACCAAGAATATCTTCTATCCAACATCTACTACTACTTCAATTAGGAGATTAACGTCCATACACACACCCAAGCATACTTCAGTGGAAGAAATACAGAACCATAGAATCTTTCCACTGGAGGGGGGACCCTAGGGGCCATGTAGTCCATCCTGTACCATGCAGGAATCCATAACTAGAGCACTCCTGAAAGATGCCCATTCTACTGCTGTTAAAAGTCGGTCTTAAACCATACTCTATGATAGGTTCACCTTAGGGTTGATATAAGTTGGAACGTGGGCAGAATCAGAAATGTTGGTTTTTGTTGTTGTTCATTCGTTCAGTCGTCTCCGACTCTTCGTGACCTCATGGACCAGCCCACGCCAGAGCTCCCTGTCAGCCGTCACCACCCCCAGCTCCTTCAAGATCAGTCCAGTCACTTCAAGGATGCCATCCATCCATTTTGCCCTTGGTCGGCCTCTCTTCCTTTTACCTTCCACTTTCCTCAGCATCATTGTCTTCTCTAGGCTTTGCTGTCTCCTCATGATGTGGCCAAAGGACTTCAACTTTGTCTCTAGTATCTTTCCCTCCAATGAGCAGCCGGGATTTATTTCCTGGAGGATGGACTGGTTGGATCTTCTCGCAGTCCAAGGCACTCTCAGCACTTTCCTCCAACACCACAGCTCAAAAGCATCTCTCTTCCTTCGCTCAGCCTTCCCTAAGGTCCAGCTCTCACATCCGTAGGTTACTACAGGGAAGACCATGGCTTTGACTAGGCAATGGATCTTTGGTTACTCCAGGTATAATGGTGGATGCCCATCTGTCAGGGGTACTTTGATTGTGCTTTTCCTGCATGGCGGAGGGTTGGGTTGGATGGTCCTTAGAGTCTCTTCCAAGTCTATGATTCTACATGTGGGAACATGGTTCACATATGGCACACTGGGCCCCATTTGGGGGAGGGGGCTGGTGACAGCCTTCAGGACCCAGGGCCCACCAGTCATTTATGGCCACTCTTTGCCCACCTTGCCCCTGCTTTTCCTCCGGGCCAGACTTTCCCTAACTTGGGCAAGCGACATTGGCTGTGACCAAAGTTGCCTCCTCCATTCCGTGCGCGCACTCCCCTCCGGCGCGTCAATGTCAGATGTACCGGGACGCGATGCATCAGGACACCTCTCACATTAAGAACGAGCTGGCAGGGGAGAGATCAGCTGAGCCTGACTCCAGCAGGTAAAAAAACATAAGTGGCGAAGTGTGAAAAATGCAGCTCCAGGCACATTCGGGTCAGGGAGCTTCTCTCTGAAAGTGAATACTTCCCCGGTATCAAAAGGCACGATGATGAAGAGCTAAACCCTGCCGCTCGCCCAGGTTTCCATTCCTAACAACTCCCAACTGAGACATTTCCAAGCCCTGATCAAACTGTTTCCAAAAGCAGTGACGAGACCCACCTTTGCCCTAAAATGGCTTGTTATTCCGGTATTGGCCCACCTGAGTTAATGCATAGCCAATCCAATATCATCTCCCATTGCTCCTGGCTTGAATCTCTGACCGATCCATTCATCCAAAAATGGTAATTTTTACAAGGAAGGTGTTTTCCTTGAGGACAACTCACCACTGAGTTTTAGTTCAATGAGGAAAGCAAATGACTTCGTCCAATGCACTTTTACTGATTTATAGTCAACACGGATTTACCATAGAATCATAGAATCAAAGAGTTGGAAGAGACCTCATGGGCCATCCAGTCCAACCCCATTCTACCAAGAAGCAGGAATGTTGCATTCAAATCACCCCTGACAAATGGTCATCCAGCCCCTGTTTAAAAGCTTCCAAAGAAGGAGCCTCCACCACACTCCGGGGCAGAGAGTTCCACTGCTGAACGGCTCTCACAGTCAGAAAGTTCTTCCTCATGTTCAGATGGAATCTCCTCTCTTGTAGTTTGAAGCCATTGTTCCATTGCGTCCTAGTCTCCAGGGAAGCAGAAAACAAGCTTGCTCCTTTCTCCCTGTGGCTTCCTCTCACATATTTATACATGGCTATCATATCTCCTCTCATCCTTCTCTTCTTCAGGCTAAACATGCCCAGCTCCTTAAGCCACTCCTCATGGGGCTTGTTCTCCAGACCCTTGATCATTTTAGTCACCCTCCTCTGGACACATTCCAGCTTGTCAATATCTCTCTTGAATTGTGGTGCCCAGAATTTGACACAATATTCCAGGTGTGGTCTAACAAAGGCGGAATAGAGGGGTAGCATTACTTCCCTAGATCTAGACACTAGGCTCCTCTTGATGCAGGCCAAAATCCCATTGGCTTTTTTTACCGCCACATCACATTGTTGGCTCATGTTCCCCTTCCTCCCCACGAGGACTCCAAGATCTTTTTCACACGTACTGCTCTCGAGCCAGGCGTCCCCCATTCTGTATCTTTGCATTTCGTTTTTCCTGCCAAAGTGGAGTATCTTGCATTTGTCACTGTTGAACTTCATTTTGTTAGTTTCAAAGTCATGCCAGACTAATCTGATCTTTCTTTCTTTCTTTCTTTCTTTTTTTTTTTTTTTGATAGTTACAAGCTGGGTAGATGTGGGGAATGCCATGGATGTAGTGTATCTGGATTTCAGGAAGGGCTTCGACAAGGTTCCTCCTGGCAAACAAAATAGTCAAATGTGGGCTAGGCAAAACTAAGGTTAGGTGGGTCTGTAAATGGTTAAATGAACAAACCCAGAGGGTGATTCTCCCCAATGCTTCCTCTTCATCCTGGAAAGAAGTGGTAAGTGGAGTGCCATCAGCAGGGTTCCATCCTGGGCCCGGTCCTGCCCAGGATCTTTATTAATGACTTAGATGAAGGGCTAGAAGGCAGGATCATCAAGTTTGCAGACGACACCAAATTGGGAGGGATAGCCAGTACTCCAGAGGACAGGAGCAGGATTCAAAACGATCTTGACAGATTAGAGAGATGATTGGCCAAAGCTAACAAAATGAAGTTCAACAGGGACAAATGCAAGATACTCCACATAGGCAGGAAAAACGAAATGCAAAAGTACAGAATGGGGGACGAGGCCTGGCTCGAGAGCAGTACGTGTGAAAAAGATCTTGGAGTCCTCGTGGACAACAAGTTAAACATGAGCCAACAGTGTGATGTGGCGGCAAAAAAAGCCAATGGGATTTTGGCCTGCATCAATAGGAGCATAGTGTCTCGATCTAGGAAAGTCATGCTCCCCATGCTCTATTCTGCTTTGGTTAGACCACACCTGGAATATTGTGTCCAGTTCTGGGCACCACAATTGAAGAGAGATGTTGACAAGCTGGAATGTGTCCAGAGGAGGGCGACTAAAATGATCAAGGGTTTGGAGAACAAGCCCTATGAGGAGCGGCTTAAGGAGCTGGGAATGTTTAGCCTGAAGAAGAGAAGGATGAGAGAAGATATGGTAGCCATGTATAAATATGTGAGAGGAAGCCACAGGGAAGAGGGAGCAAGCTTGTTTACTGCTTCCAAGGAGATCAGGACAAGGAACAATGGCTTCAAACTACAAGAAAGGAGATTCCATCTGAACATGAAAAAGAACTTCCTGACTGTGAAAGCCGTTCAGCAGTGGAACTCTCTGCCCCGGAGTGTGGTGGAGGCTCCTTCTTTGGAATCTTTTAAACAGAGGCTGGACAGCCATCTGTCAGGGGTGATTTGAATGCAATATTCCTGCTTCTTGGCAGAATGGGGTTGGACTGGATGGCCCATGAGGTCTCTTCCAACTCTTTGATTCTATGATTCTATGATTCTATTCTCAATTTGCTTCTGACACGATAAATAAATAACCAAACTACAAGTCTAACAATTCCACAGCACTGAAACATGGCAGTTCAAGTGGTATCAAACTGCATACTTTCTAATGTGTAGGCATGGCCTATATCATAATTTACCCCTATATCATAATTTACCCCTTTTTCAGTTTTTTAGTTCTGCCCTCTTCGTCCTGGAGCCAGTGCAGCTCAGCAGATCTCCCACCAGGCACTTCTTCTTTTGCCTCGCACCATCTGCCTGTTAGGAGTGATGAAGGGCTCTCCTGCCTGGCTATTTATCCTCTTTGCTCTCTTTGCCTGTCGTGCAAATGGGCCTTTTGAAAAGCCAACAGACTGTACCGACCTCCAAAGCATCTGAAGGCAAGCAATGCACAGAGAACATGGAGACAGCCTTGATCTCCCAGGGCAGAGGCAACATCAGTCGTAGATCCTCAGCTCCTCGCTTTATCCGCCTTTGAGAGGCCAAAGGAGCGTTCCCTTGCTTCTCGCCAAAAATCCCTTCTCAATGCTTGAAACCTGTCAGCGCATCCTTCCTTAATCACCTTCTTCATCCAGACTGAAATATACCCAACACCTCGAGGCTGTCCTTGGAGCATTCTTATCTTCCTACAGATATTGCAAACCTTCAAGAAGTTGTATTGTCGAAGGCTTTCATGGCTGGAATCACTAGGTTCTTGTGGGTTTTTTCGGGCTATATGGCCATGTTCTAGAGGCATTTTTCCTGATGTTTGGCAAGCATCCTCAGATGTAGTGAGGTCTGTTGGAACTAGGAAAAAGGGTTTATATATGACTCTGACCAAAAGGTCATGAGTTCGAAGCCAGCCCGGGCTGGAGTAGGTGTCCAGCCATTGTGTAGCCCGTTGTCGACCTTTGCAACCCGAAAGACAGTTGCATCTGTCAAGTAGGAAAATAAGGGACCACCTTGTGTGGGAGGCTAAATTTAACTAATTTATGAGGCCATAAAGAAAGAAGACTCCGGGGAATGTGGAATGCGGAAGAACTTCATCGGTGTCGTTGATGGACGATGAAAAGCAGCAGCTCCCCTGGCGGCCAGAAAAAAGTTAAATAGCCTTTGTCTGTTAAATGTTGTTTGTCAAACTGGCATTGAATGTTTGCCATATATGTGTTTACTGTAATCCGCCCTGAGTCCCCTGCGGGGTGAGAAGGGTGGAATATAAGAACTGTAAATAATAATAATAATAATATATCTGTGGAATGGCTGGGGTGGAGCACAGAGCTCTTCTCTGCTGAAACTCGGTGTGAATGTTTCAACTGACCACCTTCATTAGCATTTGAAGGCCTGGCTGAGCCTGGGAAAATGTTCTGTTGAGAGGTGTTAAGATGTGCCTGGTTGTTTCCTCTCTGCTGTTTTTGCTGTTGTAATTTTAGAGTTTTTTAATAATGGTAGCCAGATTTTGTTCATTTTCATGGTTTCCTCCTTTCTGATGAAATTGTCCACATGCCTGTGGATTTCAATGGCTTCTCTGTGTAGTCTGACATGGTGGTTGTTGGAGTGGTCCAGCATTTCTGTGTTCTCAAATAATATGCTGTGTCCAGGCTGGTTCATCAGGTGCTCTGCTATGGCTGATTTCTTTGGTTGAAGTAGTCTGCAGTGCCTTTCATGTTCCTTCACTCGTGTCTGGGCAATGCTGCTGCGTTTGGTGGTCCCTATGTAGACTTGTCCACAGCTGCATGGAATACGGTAGACTCCTGCAGAGATGAGAGGATCCCTCTTGTCCTTTGCTGAACGTAGCATTTGTTGGATTTTCTTGGTGGGTCTGTAGATTGTTTGTAGAAGAGCTCTTTGCCCCACCCCAGCCATTCCACAGATATATAAACCCTTTTTCCTAGTTCCAACAGACCTCACTACATCTGAGGATGTTTGCCATAGATGCAGGCGAAACGTCAGGAGAAAATGCTTCTAGACCATGGCCATATAGCCCAAAAAACCCCACAAGAACCTTCAAGAAGTTACTTTTATTTTTAAAATGAAATGCCCAGAAAAATTCTCTTGCAACCAACCTATCTATATAAATAAAAATGTAATGTTCGTTTGTGGAATTAACAGAACTCAAAAACCACTGGGGGGAATTGACACCAAATTTGGACACAAGACACCTAACAGCCAATGTATGTCCTTCACTCATAAAAACACTGAAAAACACAGCGGAAGGGACTTAAAAAGCCCCCAAAAGCTAAATGACGAAAAGCTAAATGACAATACAGAAAAAAGGAAGAAAGAGGGAGGGAAGGGGAGAAAAAAGAAAGAAAGAAAGAAAAGAAAGGAGGAAAGGGAGAAGGAAGCATGGAAGCAAAGAGAGAAGGAAGGAAAGGTAGAGAAGGAAGAAAGGAGAGAAAGAGGGAGGGAAAGAAAAAGGGAAAGGAAGGAAAGTTAGAGAAGGAAGGAAGGAGAGAAGGAAAGAAAAAAGGGAAAGAAGGAAGGAAAGAGGGAGAGAGGAAGGGGGAAGATGTAGAGAAAGAGGGAGGGAAGGAAAGAAGAAAAGAGAGAAGGAAGAAAAAAGAGACAGCAGAAGATAAAGAAAAGGGGGAAGGAAGGAAAGAGATAGAGAAGGAAGGAAGGAAGGAAGGAAGGAAGGAAGGAAGGAAGGAAGGAAGGAAGGAAGATGTGACGGAAGGAGGGAAAGTGGAGAAAGAGGGAAGGTTGGCCACAGCAACGCGTGGCAGGTACAGCTAGTCCAACTATAAATACTGTGGTTTTTGTGGGTTTTTTTGGGCTATAGAGCCATGTTCTAGAGGCATTTCTCCTGACGTTTCGCCTGCATCTATGGCAAGCATCCTCAGAGGTAGATGCCTGTAGGTAGATGCAGGCGAAACGTCAGGAGAAATGCCTCTAGAACATGGCTCTATAGCCCGAAAAAACCCACAAGAACCTAGTGATTCCAGCCATGAAAGCCTTCGACAATACATATAAATACTGTGTTTGTGTGCCTTCAAATCCTTTCCATCTTCTCTCAACAATAAAGTGAACCTAACTCTCACGGGGTCTTCTTTTGTTCAGGGTGTGTTTAATCTTTGCCTTACTTTGGGGGTGTGAGACTGTGACTGTGATGGCCTAGGATTCTTAGACAATGCCCCAAGCCTTTAGTGACTGTAGAAAAGGAAGGAGTCCAGCAAAAGAGCTCTATACAGGAATGGAATAGACCAACTAAGACTGGCCTCTGGGGGGAATTTAAGCTCCAGCAAAAAACTAATACAAAGGAAGGCCTCTACACTATTGGGAAGGCCTATAAACAGGGGGAACTAAATCAGAGGAGAGAAGAAGACAGTGACTTTTAGGGTGCATCTACACAGAAGAATTAATGCAGTTTGAAACCACTTGGATCCCCATGGCTCAATGATATGGAATCCTGGGAGTTGTAACCTGGTGATCCACTAGCACTTGTTGGCAGAGAAGGCTAAAGGATGACCTCAGACAACTACAATTCCCAGGATTCCATAGCATTTCTACCAGCACCCATTCACAGATTAAAATAAATTGATTAGATTCCAAATATAGGTATAGGCATATTACAATCAAGAAAGCCTGTGACAAAGGATGCATCTACACTGTAGAATGAAAGTGTCTAGAGCCCACCTGTACTGCCATGGCTCAATGCTGTGGGGTTTTGGGAGTTGTGGCTTACAAAGGCTTTAGCCTTCTCCACCAAAGGATTCTGGTGCTTCATCAAACTCCCAGGAACATACAGCATTGAGCCATACCAACCAAAGTGGAGTCAAACTGCACTCATTCTATAGTGCAGATGTCCCCAAAGATGCTGCATCTAATGCCTGCCCAACACCCCAATTTTTCCTCATCCTCTGTCTAGTTGGAAGGTTTTCCAGCAGCATTACGAGCATGGTAATGGTGAGCTAACTAGATGAACACAAAGTTTCAGTGCAATGAAGACGACTAAGACAATGAAGCTTAAGGTGGGGAAAAGCAGGATTTTACAAGTCTAGCCAATTCTATTGTCTGCCTATATACAATAGGAAAGCTAAGCAGCAGCTGCCTCCAGAATCTCTTAAATGAAATGCATGAATTGCAAAAGGAGGGAGGGACGGATACCTGTAGCTTGCCCATAGAAAGCTATGATAACCATATCTAAGAAACTAGAGCTGATGTGGTCCATCCAATGCAATTTTCTAAACCAGTGCCCCAGGAACTGTTGGGGTTCAGCAGCAAGATGCTATGGATTCTGCCTCAGACGATGAGGGGAATGATGTATTTTTCACTGAATCTGTGTCTGATCAGGCTGACACACAGACAGAAATGCAGGCCGTAGATCAGAGAGATGGGCCGGCAGTTGCAGAAGAGATAGGAGATGTTTGGAATTCCATTTCTCTTAAGATTTGGCCTTCTCGGCCTTCAGAAAATGGGAGGTTACCCCGATATATGAGATAAGGTCTCTGGTTAGGGAGAGCAAAGAAAAGGTTAACTAGAAGGTCAAAAAGACTTAGTGAGAAGCAGTCCTTGAAATCCAGGTGCTGTAGGGATGATCTCATGGCTGTTTTGTTAGGTTTGAGTTTGAATTTAGTGGTGTTGTCCTGGGCTCTTTAGAGCAGACAACATTGCCTTAAGATCAAGTTCATGTTCAGCTCTCAAGTTTGCCTTTGTTCCTGTTTGAGTTTTGTCTTGGAAAAGTTTCTGTATTTATACTGATGGATTTATGCCTATGTTCTTGGCTTCATTGATTTCTTGTGTCTTACTATTTTGGACTATTGATCTTTATAGATTTGGACTATCTACTGCTTTGGGGAAATGACCATTTTCCCTTTTCTTATATGCTTTCTGTAAATAAACTGCTGTAGTTAGCTACTAGGCCTGGGTGGTTTCGTTCGTTAATTTTGTAATTCGTTAAATATTCGTTGTTTTTAACAATTACAAAACGATTACAAAACTTATTTTCAAACCTGGAAGTGTTTTTAAATATCGAAACGGCATCCTCCATCTTTTTTACGAGCTTCCGCCCGTTTCGGAAATGACGTTTTAGGGATGGAGGATGCTGGGTGCGCCGGGAGCCAATCCTGCGCTCCCAAGCACCGTGGCTGATTGTGATTGGGCGGGCTGCCCTTTAAAAGCGGCTCCGCGTGGCCGCATTGCTCATTGCTGGGGAAGGCGAGGAGACGGGAGGTTCGGGAGGGAGGCTTGGCTTGCATTCATTCATTGCTTGCATTCATTCCCTGGGCTGGGAGCAGCGAGGAGGCTTTGCCCTGTTTTCGCCCTACATTTTTAAATATTTCTGAAAGTTTTTTCTTTTATTCTTCAAAAAATTCAAAAAATATTCTAAAAAAAGAAAACAAACTTGTGTGCCTGTGTGTGTGTGTTTGTCCCTGTCCTGTGGCTGTGTTCGCTCCACAACAGGGCAAGCATTTGGTTAATTTTCCATTTTTAAATATTTCTGAAAAATATATTTCTTTTATTCTTCAAAAAATTCAAAAAATATTCTAAAAAAAGAAAAGAAACTTGTGTGCCTGTGTGTGCGTTTGTCCCTGTCCTGTGGCTGTGTTTACTTTATCTTATTACTTTTTTATTTAATATCTTTATCTTAATATCTTGTTCTATTTGATTATTTTTTTGATTTATTTTATGAAATGATTTTGTTTATAGAGCATTTAGCATTGCGCAATCGCGTCCGCCATTTTAACGAATCGATTCGTTATTATTTTAATAACGAATCGATTCGTATTTAATAACGAAGTTCGGAAGTCGTTTTTGCGCATGCGCAAATCGTGTCTGCCATTTTAACTAATCGATTCGTTATTACCTTAACGAATCGACCCCGCATCAATAATGAAGTTTCGGAGGTGATTTGCGCATGCGCGGGGGGTCCGCCATTTTAACGAATCGATTCGTTAATAATAACGAAATTTCGTAAATACCGAGCTTTTTTAAAGGAAAATTTTGTAATTCTTTTAAATAACGAAACGCAAAAAAAACCCCAAAAACGAATCGATTTTAGAAACAAATTTTTGCGTTGTTACCCAGGCCTATTAGCTACAACTGGACTCTGTGTGATGCTGGGTAAAAAGTGGTTCCTGGCCTAAAGTGCAACAGGAACAGGCCTAAAAACCAAGTCAACAAAACTGGGGCAATGTAATACTACTAATACTAACAACAACAACAACAACAACAACTGCAACAACCTGCAGGGAGAGACCCAGATGATATACACTGCACTCAGTGTGTGTGTGTGTGAGTGGATGAGGATGTGTGTATAAGTTTGGCCACCAAAATGGAAATTACAGTGGAAAGTGGTGAAAGAAAAAAACTTGGATTTTGAAATAGTTTCCAAGCAATCTCTCTAAATCTGGATTGTTTTTAAAATTTACGCACGGGTTCTTTGACCTGTTTCTTTTAACTCGCATGGGCATATTGTCTGTTCTGAATAAATAGCTGGAATATATGAATCATCGAGGACTTTAAGATCATGTGGAAAGGCCCTGCTCTCAGTCCCACCACCAACACAAGCACAGCTGGCGGGGACGAGAGACAGGGCCTTCTCAGCGGTGGCCCCTCAGCTATTGAACAGCCTTCCTAGGGAGATCAGATCGGCTTCTTTGCTTCTAGCATTTCAGAAAATACTCAAGACATGGCTATTCAAGCAAGCATTTGCAAATACTGAGTAACGGACATAAGAAACGGAACAACTACACGATGGGACTGGAGAATGTTTTCATGAGTATTTATTGACTTATGTTTTATTGTTGCTGTTATGATTTTATTGATGCTAATGTTTTATATTATACTTGTGTTTTTGTGGCATTGAATTTTGCCTTGTGAACCACCTCGAGTTGCCGGAAATAAACAGTAAATAAATAAATAAAATTTATTGCTGGCTCTGGTACCAAAACCATGCCCAGGAACACTTGCTTAACTAAAGTACACCTGTAATGTTTTGCTCACTTTTCCTCCTTAGATGCTGGAGGGGTTGCAGCCTCTATTTTCAGGTGGAGGGCAATCTAATCCCTCTCCAAGACTTAAACCTTTCCTTCCTCAGCGCACCATACGTCAAATCTTCATTTTCCTGCCAGGGATTTGGGCTTCTTAAGGCTTTTGTTCAACCTTCACGACTCATAATGAAAACGGCGGGCAACCTCATTAGTCCCTTGGGCTCGACAGATCAGGACCTGGCAGGAGTCGGGGCGCAAATGGGTAATCGGTGCAATTCTCCTTTTTTTCTCTCAGATAATTGCTGCGACAAAGCAGGGCTTCTCTTTGCGCTGCGGAAATTAGCTGAAATAACCCAATCAGCTCTGCTTGCTTATTAGTCCGGGCAAAGGGATGGGCAAGGGGAAGCGGGAAAACACATCCATAACTGCCCTTTGCTCCGTCTGTAAATGTGGATTGGCAAAAAACATGGGCAGGAAAGGAGAAATGCAGAGGCGTTGGTTGTCTCAGCTATAGCTGCTTCCTGGAGCAACTGTACGGTTCATCTACACTATAGAATTAATGCAGTTTTGTACCACTTTGGCCGCCATGGCTCAATACTATGCAGTCCTGGGAATTGCAAGGTTTTAAAGCTTTCTTTGCCAAAGAATAAAAGTGCCTCATCAATCTACAGTTCCCAGGACACCCTTGCACTGAACCACAGCAGTTTAAGTGGAATCAAACTGCATTATTTCTACAGTGTAGAATCAGATGCATTCTTAGGTAAAAGGTAAAGGTAGCCCCCTGACATTAAGTCCAGTCATGTCTGACTCTGGGGTGTGGTGCTCATCTCCATTTCTAAACCGAAGAGCCAGTGTTGTCCATAGACACCCCCAAGGTCATGTGGCCACTGGCATGACTGCATGGAGTGCTTTTACCTTCCCGCCGGAGCGGTACCTATTGATTTACTCACATTTGCATGTTTTTGAACTGCTAGGTTGGCAGAAGCTAAGGTTGACAGCGGAAGCTCACACCGCTCCTCGGAAACGAACCTCTGACCTTTCGGTCAACAAGCTCAGTGCTTTAACCCACTGCAACATCGAGGGCTCCTTTGCCTCCATTCTTAGTACATGCATATTATAATCCACACAGCCTATGACAAAGGGTGCATCTACACCAGGGGTCCTCAAACATTTTAAACAGAGGGCCAGGTCACAGTCCTTCAAACTATTGGAGGGCCAGATTATAATTTGAAAAAAACACGAATAAATGAATTCCTATGCACACTGCACATATCTTATTTGTAGTGCAAAAATACTTAAAAACAAAACAATAATTATAATGAAAAACAATTTTAACGAATACAAACTTATTAGTATTTCAATGGGAAGTGTGGGTCTGCTTTTGGCTGATGAGATAGGATTGTTGTGGTTGTTGTTGTGTGCTTTCAAGTCATTTCAGGCATAGGTTGACCCTGAGCAAGGGCTGGGAAAATGACCTTGGAGGGTCGTATCCAGCCCTCGGGCCTTAGTTTGAGGACCCCTGTTCTAGAGGCATTTCTCCTTACGTTTCGCCTGCATCTATGGCAAGCATCCTCAAGGAACATGAAAGGAACATGTTTCAAGGAACATGAAAGGCATTGCAGACTACTTCAACCAGAGAAGTCAGCCATAGCAGAGCACCTGATGAACCAACCTGGACACAGCAGATTATTGGAGAACATGGAAATGCTGGACCACTCTCACAACCATCATGTCAGACTACACAGAGAAGACACTGAAATCCACAAGCATGTGGACAATTTCAACAGAAAGGAGGAAACAATGAAAATGAACAAAATCTGGCTACCAGTATTAAAAAACTCCAAAATTACAACAGCACAACAATAGAGAGGAAACAAACAAGGACATCTAATCACCTCTCAACAAAAGATTGCTCCAGGCACTGCCAGGAAATCAAATGCTAATCCAGGTGGTCAGTTGAAACATTCACACCTAGCTCCAACAGACAAGAATCCTTTGTCCCACCCTGGTCTTTCCAAAGATATATAAACCCTTTTTCCTAGTTCCAACAGACCTCACTACCTCTGAGGATGCTTGCCATAAGTGCAGGCGAAACGTCAGGAGAGAATGCCTCTAGACCATGGCCATATAGCCCAAAAAAACCTACAACAACCCAGTGATTCTGGCCATGAAAGCCTTCGACAATACATTAAAACCATTAGAGCTCACTTGAACTGCTGTGGCTCAGTGCTCTGGGGTTTTGGGAGCTGTAGATTTACAAGGGCTTTGACCTTCTTCACCAAAGGAGATGCATCAATTCGACAGACACATCCTTGGTGCCCTCTCCATTTCCTCTGTCTGAGGGTGCATCTACGTTTTCCTCAGTTTTACTCCTTGGATGCTAGAATCCCATGATTCCATAGCTATGGAAGTTAAAAGTGAAGCAAAGCTGTGTTATCTCTGCAGTGTAGATACACTTTTTTTGATGCAAACGAAAGCATTCAAAGCACAAGGAAAGAGATTCCACCTAAACATTAGAATAATCTATTTCCTATATGTAACCATATTTTTTAGTAAACAACCAAATCTCTCAAAAATCCCTTGATTGACTTATCCATTGCTTAATGTAAAGGAATTGTACACTGAAGCTGATGAGGGCGAGAAATGACAGCAGCAAGAACAAAACGTCATCTCATTTATGCAAGGGTTCTTTGACCCACGTAGGATAGCCTCAATTAAGTCAAACAAACCCCACATTAGGAGGACTCTTATTGCTAAGCCCAACTAAGGAAAAACTTATTGAAACAAGTGAGTTTACCAATATGTAGACTAATCAATGCAATTAATATATTCTGATTCAGGTGAAGCAAAAGAATTTGGGCCATGTTATCTCTAATACCCATCCCAATGCAACCCCAGACATCCTGAGCAGTGAGGTTGAATGGGCCTTAAGAAGCATTGCTAACAACAAGGCAGAAGGAGACGACGGGATCCCAGCTGAACTGTTGAAAGAGGATGCTGTCGAGGTGATGCATGCCATATGCCAGCAAATATGGAAAACACAAGAATGGCCATCAGACTGGAAAAAATCCACTTCTATCCCCATACCAAAAAAGGGAAACGCTAAAGATGGCTTAAACTTCCATACAGTGGCCCTTATTTCTCATGCCAGTAAGGTAAAGCTCAAGATCCTGCAAGGAAGACTCCAGCAAGAATCATAGAATCCGGGGCAGTGAGTTCCACTGCTGAACGGCTCTCACAGTCAGGAAGTTCTTCCTCATGTTCAGATGGAATCTCCTTTCTTGTAGTTTGAAGCCATTGTTCCCTTGCGTCCTAATCTCCAGGAAGCAGAAAACAAGCTTGCTCCCTCCTCCCTGTGACTTCCTCTCACATATTTATACATGGTGATCATATCTCCTCTCAGCCTTCTCTTCTTCAGGCTAAACATGCCCAGCTCCTTAAGTCGCTCCTCATAGGGCTTGTTCTCCAGACCCTTGATCATTTTAGTCGTCTCCTCTGGACACATTCCAGCTTGTCAATATCTCTCTTGAATTGTGGTGCCCAGAATTGGACACAATATTCCAGGTGTGGTCTAACCAAAGCGGAATAGAGCATGGGGAGCATGACTTCCCTAGATCTAGACACTAGGCTCCTCTTGATGCAGGCCAAAATCCCATTGGCTTTTTTTGCCGCCACATCACATTGTTGGCTCATGTTTAACTTGTTGTCCACGAGGACTCCAAGACATGGGGAGAGAGTTGCCAGATGTTCAAGCTGGGTTTAGAAAAGGCAGAGGAACGAGAGACCCAATTGCCAATATCCAGATGCTGGATAATGGAGAAAGGCAGGGAGTTTCAGAAAAACTTCTCTTTCTGCTTCATTGACTCTTCTAAAGCCTTTGACTGTGTGGATCATAATAAACTGTGTCATGTTCTTGGTGGGATGGGCATCCCAAGCCCCCTTCCCTCTCTCCTGAGGAATCTGTACAAGGACCAAGTAGCAACAGTCAGAACTGACCATGGAACAACAGACTGGTTCAAGATTGGGAAAGGCGTACGGCAGGGTTGTATCCTCTCCCCCAACCTATTCAACTTGTATGCAGAACACATCATGCGAGGATGTGCGGGGCTTCACGAATCCAAGGCTGAGATTAAAATTGCTGAAAGAAACATTAACAACCTTAGATATGCAGATGACACCACTCTGATGGCCGAAAGCGAGGAGGAGCGGAGGAGCCTTCTAATCAAGGTGAAAGAAGAAAGCGCAAAAGCTGGGTTGCAGCTAAACATAAAAAAAAACAAGATTATGGCAACAAGAATGATTGACGACTGAAAAATAGAGGAAGAAAACATGGAGGCAGAGACAGACTTTGTATTTCTAGGTGCAAATATGTCTGCAGATGCAGACTGTGGCCAGGAAATCAGAAGACGCTTCCTTCTTGGGAGGAGAGCAATGTCCAGTCTCGATAAAATAGTCAAGAGTAGAGACATCACACTGGCAACAAAGATCCGCATAGTTAAAGCAATGGTATTCCCCATAGTCACCTACAGACGTGAGAGCTGGACCATAGGGAAGGCTGAGTGAAAGAAGAGAGATGCTTTTGAGCTGTGGTGTTGGAGGAAACTTCTGAGAATGTCTTGGACCGCGAGAAGATCCAACCAGTCCATCCTCCAGGAAATAAAGCCCGGCTGCCCACTGGAAGGAAGGAGACTAGAGACAAAGTTAAAGTACTTTGCCCACATCATGAGGAGACAGCAAAGCCTGGAGAAGACAATGATGCTGGGGAAAGTGGAAGGTAAAAGGAAGAGGGGCCAAACAAGGGCAAGATGGATGGATGGCATCCTTGAAGTGACTGGACTGACCTTGAAGGAGCTGGGGGTGGGGATGGCCAACAGGGAGCTCTGGCGTGGAATGGTCTATGAAGTCACAAAGAGTCGGAAATGACTGAACGAATGAACAACATTCCCCATAGTCACCTACGGATGTGAGAGCTGGACCATAAGGAAGGCTGAGCAAAGGAAGAGAGACGCTTTTGAACTGTGGTGTTGGAGGAAAATTCCGAGAGTGCCTTGGACTGCAAGAAGATCCAACCAGTCCATACTTCAGGAAAGAAAGCTTGACTGCTCATTGAAGGGAAGGAGATGAGAGGCAAAGATGAAGTCCTTTGGCCACATCATGAGGAGACAGGAAAGCTTAGAGAAGACAATGATGAGGGGCCGACCAAGGGCAAGATGGGTGGATGGTATCCTTGAAGTGTCTGGCTTGACTCTGAAGGAGCTGGGGGTGGGGACGACCAACAGGGAGCTCTGGTGTGGAATGGTCTATGAAGTCATGAAGAGTTGGAAATGACTGAACGAATGAACAACAACAACCCACCCAAAACTCATTCCACCCAGAGATTCCTTGAGAGACCACATTAATCAAATTCATGTATAACAAACTCATTAAACTGAGAAACGTGCAAAGCCAATTGTAGTCAAAGGACTGGTTCAACATGGTTGGCTCAGGTGAGTTCATTCTGTTGAGCCAAGGCCAAGCCACAGAGGGGCGCCGTCAGCACATGTGTCACATGCTTCTCCTTCCCACAGGTTTTGGCAGGAATGAAGCCAGGTCCTCTGCCCCAAGGAGGCTGCAGATCTGTCAGCCGCTCCTTGCAGATACACACCAAGATCCTCTTTGGAGATCCAGATGTTCCTGGGCAGAATGGCAGATCCGGATCGGCAGGAACGCTGGAGGGGAGCCTTTGATCTAGTCGCCTGGCCCCATCCCTGTCCCGCCTTGGCTACAGCCTTATAATTATGGCACAATTTGCAAAGCGAGATAATATTAGCAAAGAGACGGATCTGGGCCAGCAGAGACCTGTAACCTATTTTATCGATGATGCAGGCAAAGGAAGCCTAAGGATCTCTATGGAGAAAGTCCTATGGAGAAGTAGCCTCTATAAATTCAGCCACGTATCCTTGTTAAGCCATCCGATACGCAAAATCCTCCGCCGCCGCATGCCGATAAAGTTTACGAGAGTTGAGCTATAATAACATGCTATTCATGCACTTTAATGCACTGAGCAACACTTGGATTTTTGGAAGGACCCTGGAATATATAGCCTGAAGAAAAGATAATTATGGGGTAGCCTCATCGTCCAGTCTCCAAATACCCGAATAGCCAGTTAGTGCAGAAGATGAAGCAAAGATGGCACAGGACTAGAAGCAAAGGATGGACAGACATCTCAAGGGAGTTTGGATGTCAGGACGTGCTTCCTGGTGGTAAGAATTGCCTGAGGTTTCTGGAGATGGTTCAACCCCAACCAGATACCATCAACTTGAGTGACTGGGGACAGAGTATGAGAAGTTACTTATGACCCTGGTTACTAATGGCCATAATATGGAGATGTTGGGAAAGTACAACCATCCTTCTGCATTTGTGGTGTAGACTTTTGCAGCTTTCATGATTCATGGATTTGGTTGAAAACGTTCTCTCTAGAGACCTCTAGGCCCTTCGATCAGCTTCCTCCAGATTCCTAGAGAGAAAACCTCTCAAGGAATCGCATGGTCCTCCAATGTGATTCTTATCTGTGAGACTGTGAGAGCCGTTCAGCAGTGGAACTCTCTGCGCCGGAGTGTGGTGGAGGCTCCTTCTTTGGAAGCTTTTAAACAGAGGCTGGATGGCCATCTGTCAGGGGTGATTTGAATGCAATATTCCTGCTTCTTGGCAAAATGGGGTTGGACTGGATGATGGCCCATGATGTCTCTTCCAACTCTTTGATTCTATGATTCTATAATTATGGTCAGCTTCCAGTAGAAGATGACCACAGAGTCATTCTGGAAGACATAGACATTCCTAGAGATGTCTTTTCTTGGATACAAAATAGCATTTGTATTCACTTTTTCCCACTTTCATAGCGATTCTGTGTCCCTAATTCTGACAAATATAGAAGGCTGAAAGTAACCTAAGATGTGTTGTCGAAGGTTTTCATGGCTGGATTCACTGGGTTGCTTTGAGGTTTTCGGGCTGTATGGCCATGTTCCAGCAGCATTTCCTCCTGACATTTTGCCTGCATCTGTGGCTGGAATCCTCAGAGGTTCCGTTGGCAGTAAGGCAAGTGAGGTGTATATATATCTCCGGAATAATGTCCAGGGTGGGAGAAAGAACCCTTGTCTATTTAAAGCAAGTGGAAATGTTGCAATTAGCAAGCTGGAATTAGCATTGGAGTAGACATGAAGTTTGCAAAGTCAATCAGTGAGGATATCTGCATAGAAGTAGCATGGTCTTGGTTGCCCGGAGGCTTCCTCTGTTTAGGAAGTGTTAATTGGTACTTGATTCATCCAGACAGCAAGCAATCAAGTGCCAGTTAAACCTGAATAGGGGGTTAGTGCAGAAGATGAAGCAAAGACAGCATCTGCTGCTCCAGACTCACAGGACTAGAAACAAAGGATGGACAGACATCTCAAGGGAATTTGGTAAACACCTCCCAAATAAAGGAAGTCTCCAGGCAACAAAAAGCAGGCTACCCCTATGCAGATACCATAACTGAGTGACTTATAGAATCATAGAGTTGGAAGAGACCTCCTGGGCCATCCAGTCCAACCCCATTCTGCCAAGAAGCAGGAATATTGCATTCAAATCACCCCTGACAGATGGCCATCCAGCCTCTGTTTAAAAGCTTCCAAAGAAGGAGCCTCCACCACACTCCGGGGAAGAGAGTTCCACTGCTGAACAGCTCTAACAATCGGGAAATTCTTCTTCATGTTCAGGTGGAATCTCCTTTCCATTGTGTCCTAGTCTCCAGGGCAGCAGAAAACTATGACATCCTCTCACATATTTATACATGGCTATCATGTTTCCTCTCAGCCTTCTTTTCTTCAGGCTAAACATGCCCAGCTCTTTAAGCCACTCCTCACAGGACTTGTTCTCCAGACCCTTGATCATTTTAGTTGCCCTCCTCTGGACACATTCCAGCTTGTCAATACCTCTCATCAATTGTGGGGTTTTTTTAAAAAAAAACAACAACTTTGCAGCCACAATGCTATTCAATGCTATTCAAGCTTGCTAATTGCAACATTCACACTTGCTTTAAACAGACAAGGGTTCTTTCTCCTACCCTGGACATTATTCCACAGAGATAGATAGATAGATAGATAGATAGATAGATAGATAGATAGATAGATAGATAGATAGATAGATAGATAGATGATAGATAGATGATAGATAGATGATAGATAGATAGACACACATACACACACACACTCCATTTGCTTCACTTCCAACCGAACGTCTGAAGATGCCATAAGCCAGAGATATTGGCAAAACGTCAGGAGAGAATGCTGCTGGATTATGGTCTACAGCCCAAAATGGTCACAGCAACCCTGTAATCCAAGATGATGGAGATTGTTCAACTGCACTGCTTTTGGACAGTTTTTTCAATAGAGTAAGATCCCCTTATCCACAAAATACACATTTGCTGCCAGACTACAGTTCCCTGAAACCACAGACATAACCAAACAACATTAAATTACATGTAACCCAGTGTCGACATATAATTGGGTTGTGCTGGAGGACCTAGAGGTTTCTAGAGAGTTAGACTCTCTAAGAATTTGCTAGGTCCTCTAGTGCAAGCTCTGTGGTAACTTCCAAAGGATGAATGCCATAGAATCGTGCTGGAAGAACTAGTAAAGACCTGTTGGGGGTGCTTTGATTGTGCTTTTACTGCATGGCAGAAGGGAGTTGAACTGGTTGGCCCATGGGGTTCCTGCTACTACTACATCATCATCATCATTATTACTATCATCATCATCATCATTATTACTAATATTATTTCAAAGGCTGGGTGGCCATCTTTTGGGGGTGCTTTGATTGTTTTTCCTGCATGGCAGAATAAAGAGGATTGTGCTGGATGGCTCTTCAGGTCTTCCACTTAAATATATACTATTAAGTTTATGTTGGTCAAAAGTATGCCCATGCCTGATACATATAATATAATATAATATAATATAATATAATATAATATAATATAATAATAGCATGTCTTGGGGCTCCACCAGAAACTTTTGCATCAAAAAGTGCTCCATGACTGAAAAAATTTGGGAACCCTTGCCCTAGATCAGTGTTATTTTTCATTTATTTGATTTCAATGTTAAGCAGTGCAAAGGAGCTCTTCTTAATAAAACAACAACAAGAGAATCCAATTTAGAAATATGGAAATAATTCCATAATATCCCCCCCCCCCCATCTACTTTACTAGTATTCTAGGTGTCTAGTGCTGCATCGGACAGGTATTTTTGTTCACTGGACCAAATTTGGCACAAAGACCTGATACGCCCAACTTAGAATATTGGTGGGGTTGGGGTGGAGATTGATTTTGTCATTTGGGAGTTGTAGTTATTTGGATTTATAGTTCACCTGCAATCAAAGAGCATTCTGATATCCACCAACTGATGGAATTGAACCAAACTTGGCACACAGAACTCCCACGACAAAAACAAAATACTGGAAGGGTTTGGTGAGCATTGATCTTGTCTTGAAGTTGTTGTTGTTGTTGTTCATTCGTTCAGTCGTCTCCGACTCTTCGTGACCTCATGGACCAGCCCACACCAGAGCTCCCTGTCGGCCGTTACCACCCCCAGCTCCCTCAAGGTCAGTCCAGTCACTTCAAGGATGCCATCCATCCATCTTGCCCTTGGTCGGCCCCTCTTCCTTTTGCCTTCCACTTTCCCCAGCATAATTGTCTTCTCTAGGCTTTCCTGTCTCCTCAGTATGTGGCCAAAGTACTTCAACTTTGTCTCTAGTATCTTTCCCTCAAGTGAGCAGTCGGGCTTTATTTCCTGGAGGATGGACTGGTTGGATCTTCTCGCAGTCCAAGGCACTCTCAGCACTTTCCTCCAACACCACAGTTCAAAAGCATCGATCTTCCTTCGCTCAGCCTTCCCTAAGGTCCAGCTCTCACATCCGTAGGTCACTACAGGGAATACCATGGCTTTGACTAGGCGGATCTTGGTTGCCAGTCTGATGCTGGGATTTATACTTAACCTACAGTCAAAGAGCATTCTGAACTCCACCAATGATGGAACTGAAACAAACTTGGCACACAGAACTCCCATGACCAACAGACGATACTGGAAGGGTCTGGTGGGTATTGAACTTGAGTTTTGGAGTTATAGTTCACCTATGTCCAGAGAGCACTGCAGACTCAAACAATGATGGATCTGGACCAAATTTGGCGAAATACTCACTATGCCCAAATGTGAACACTGGTAACATTTGGGGAAAATAGACCTTGACATTTGGGAGTTGTAGTTGCGGGGATTTGTAGTTCACCTATAATCAAAGAGCATTCTGAAACCCACCAACGATAGAACTGGCCAAACTTCCCACACAGAATCCCCATAACCAACAGAAAATACTGTGTTTTATGATGGTCACTGACGACCCCTCTGACACCCCCTCGCAACCCCCCCCCCGGGGTCCCGACCCCCAGGTTGGGAAACACTGTATTTGACTACCTATAGTTGTTTCTCCTTTTTATAGTTTGTATCCTATTACCATTACCTTCACTCAACATTTAAAAAAATCAGTTTGCATGTTACATTTTGGGAAAAAATCAGTATGCTTGTTACATTTTGGAAAACTTAAATTATATTTAAAAGCAGATGGCCTGTGAGTTCCATTGCAACTCCAAAATCAGGGAGAATCTTTGCTTCTGCGATTCTAATAAACATCTCCAAAGTCACAGCAAAGGCTTGGCAAAGATGCAAGAATGTTCCAAGCCTTGCACATTTTTCATTGTCTCCCAAAACAATGGCGTTACCTAACCGGTCCGATATTTGCATACAGGTGAAAGCTCTGGCATTGCTCTTCCTCGCCAAGGGCATCCATACACTCGGTGGCGTTCTCCCATTCCTTCTGGTTCATATCTCTCTCTCTCTCTCTCTCTTTCATCCTTCCAACCCTTACATCAGCTAACTGCCTTTAATGCCAGAACAATGGAATAAAGCCGGGATTGCTTCACAAGCCATAAAAGTGCTGATATCGGGGGATTTCCCCTTTTTCAAAAGCAAATTCCTCCACCCAGTAGCTTCTCTGGGCCACTCAGGCTGTTAATAGCATTATGAGCCAATGAACGTTTTGCAAATGAAAGCCATGAGCCAAAAAAAATATGGAAATGTGATAAAGAAGGCAAAAACAAGGTGGTAAAAGGTCCAAAGTTCCTTTGTTGGACTACAACTCCTGGACTCCCCTCGCCAGTAAACATGCTGCTATCCAATATATCTGTGCACATTCGGAAGAAGGCCTACAAGCCACTCTAAACACCTTTTCAGAAGCATACGAGAAGCTCAGACTCTCTTTGAACATTGTGAAAACCAAAGTGCTCTTCCATCAGGCACCAGCCAATCCATGTGCAATGCCAGAAATACATCTTAATGGTATAGCACTAGAAAATATTGACCATTTCCGCTGCCTTAGAATCATAGAATCATAGAATCAAGGAGTTGGAAGAGACCTCATGGGCCATCCAGTCCAACCCCATTCTGCCAAGAAGCAGGAATATTGCATTCAAATCACCCCTGACAGATGGCCATCCAGCCTCTGTTTAAAAGCTTCCAAAGAAGGAGCCTCCACCACTCCGGGGCAGAGAGTTCCACTGCTGAACGGCTCTCACAGTCAGGAAGTTCTTCCTCATGTTCAGATGGAATCTCCTCTCTTGTAGTTTGAAGCCATTGTTCCGTTGCGTCCTAGTCTCCAAGGAAGCAGAAAACAAACTTGCTCCCTCCTCCCTGTGGCTTCCTCTCACATATTTATACATGGCTATCATATCCCCTCTCAGCCTTCTCTTGTTCAGGCTAAACATGCCCAGCTCCTTAAGCCGCTCCTCATAGGGCTTGTTCTCCAGACCCTTGATCATTTTAGTCACCCTCCTCTGGACACATTCCAGCTTGTCAATATCTCTCTTGAATTGTGGTGCCCAGAATTGGACACAGTATTCCAGTTGTGGTCTAACCAAGGCAGAATAGAGCATGACTAACACTAGACTCCTATTGATGCAGGCCAAAATCCCATTGCCTTTTTTTGCCGCCACATCACATTGTTGGCTCATGTTTAATTTGTTGTCCACAAGGACTCCAAGATCTTCTTCACACGTCCTGCCCTCGAGCCAGGCATTCCCCATTCTGTCTCTTTGCATTTCGTTTTTTCTGCCTAAGTGGAGTATCTTGCATTTGTCCCTGTTGAACTTCATTTTGTTAGTTTTGGCCATTCATCTCTCTAATCTGTCAAGATCGTTTTGAATCCTGCTCCTGTCCTCTGGAGTATTGGCTCTCCCTCCCAATTTGGTGTCGTCTGCAAACGTGATGATCCTGCCTTCTAGCCCTTCATCTAAGTCATTAATAAAGATGTTGAACAGGACCGGGCCCAGGACGGAACCCTGCTGGTGGCACACTCTTCACTTCTTTCCAGGATGAAGAGGAAGCATTGGTGAGCACCCTCTGGGTTCGTCCATTTAACCAATTACAGATCCACCTCACCGTAGTTTTGCCTAGCCCACATAGAAGTCGACACTGACACTGAAAGACAACACCGCCTGAGCTCTGCGAGTGTGTTGGTACGGCTATACCAGGAGCTCCAATTTCTTTTCCTTTCTATTGTGTGTTTGCATGTATTCCAAAGTTCCATGCATTTTGCAATAAGGTGGCTTCCCTTGGTTTGCAATCATAAGGCGCAATGACCCATCAATCATCATTAGGTTCTTTAGTTCCGCCCCTTTTTCTGGGTTTAGGAGGGAAAAGGGGGACCTCTAGTTCAGTTCACACAGAGAAGCCTTTCGTACAGGACATGAATCAGTTCCACCTGTAGAAAGCTTCGTCTTTTACAGCTTTGCTGGGGGGATTCAGTCCCACAGCTCTACAGATAACTACAGCATAGCTTGGGGAATCTAGTTCCACAACTCTACAGCCAGCTCTTTGCTGGAGAAATACAGCTCCACGGTTTTACAGCCAGCCTTCGCTGGGAATTGAAAGCCTTCTTTCCTCTTGGAAATCTACTAAAGGACTCTGTTTGGTAAGAACCACTCGCGGCAGCCACAACGCAATTTGGACTGGGTGTAGGGGCCCACATCAGCAGAGCTTAAGTCAGATTGCCCAGGGAGGGGTCAAGGATTTCCCTAGTAGAAGGAAGAAACAATTTATGAAGAAAGTTGCCTGACCCTTGTGGACAAGATTTAAGCAAGCTGCCAGTTGATTCAAAGCCTTGAAGTATTTGTTTGATTTACTGAAGATTTAAGCAACAATAAAAACTTTGTTGAACTTTCCAAGTCTTTAAAAGAACTTTGTGTGGGGAAATCCGAAAGGCCTCTCAGCCAAGGCACCCCCGGCGTCCCGTTGGGCATTCAGAAAACACATCCTGTCTACAGACTCTTTCACAGGCCCAGCGCATGACAGCACAGCAAGTGCAGCATTTTTCCGAATGAAGCAGAGAGTGTTTGAGGACCAGGACATCCGTAGGGACACCAAGGACCAAACTTTCCCATACTACCATATATACCTGTGTATAAGTCAGGAAAAAATTAACAAACTGTTGCCTTGCAAAACCTGGGTCAATTTATACGAGGGGCAATTGTACAACAGGATCTCAACACAAAAACCAGAGGCAGAGCCAAAATATCCTTTCCTTTTCCAAAACCAATGAGGAGAAAAACACAGTTCACCCCCATACCTCTTTCCTCCCCTTTTTTTTACTTATTTCCAATGGGAAAAAGCCATTTGGGGCACTGGGTACAGAACAGAGTCCTGTGCCTATTTTTTTTAAATAAGGGCTTACTGCATAAGCCTCTCTGCAGCAGCCATTTTTAATAGGGTTGACTCTATGAATAAAAATGGGTGCCATTTCAATCAAATTCTGACCAAATCTTTCTCATTTTCGACATGTTACAAGATAAAGGGAAGATTTGTTTTTATTTTATTTATTTTTTTGCATTTTAGGTGGTTTTCACCTGTTTGGGGCAACACTGTTTCCCAAAATAATTTTAAAATAATTTTGAGGGGAATGGACCTCAAAATGTTCCACTCCAATTGACCCTCGTATAAGTTGACCCAGGTTTTGGGTGGGTCTAAGGGCTGGTGAGGACTTTTGGCGGTTCCCAAGGACTGTACTTAGGTGTCACAAGGATTACATGCAGTCCATCCTTTGACCACCTTTTGCCTTAAAAGGAGTTACCTCCTTCTTCGAACTCAGCCTCCAAAGTAATTCCAGTCTTTGCTCTCATCCAGGCTTTGCTCGCATTCCCATCATGTTATATTCCTGAAGCTGTTGTCATGTTATGGGGAGATTTACACGCAGCTCATGTATCCTCTTCCCAGGGAGTCAACCCTCAGAGGCAAGGCATGCATACATACCAATGGAGATTGCTCTGGTCTGCAGGGACATTCCTGCAATATGATTCAACACAGGGAGATACCTTACCGGCTTACAGCATCAGTTTATCTATCCCAGATCTGTTTACTGCACAGCCAAGAAAGCTTGGAGGAGATTTGTTTTTCTGGACTACAACTCCCAGAATCCCTCAATGGACCCATAATCTAAAAACCAATACTTTCCAACCTGGATTGTGGCACAGCTGGCTTAGTGTCAGCTGCATTAAGATCACTCTGACCAGAAGGTCATGAGTCTGAAGCCAGCCCGGGTCGGAGTGAGCTTCCGGCCAATTTTGTGTAGCTTGTTGTCGACCTTTGCAACCCGAAAGACAGTTGCATCTGTCAAGTAGGAAAATTAGGTACCACCTATGTGTGGGGATGCTAATTAACTAATTTATGAGGCCATAAAAAGACTCCAGCAAAAAGCACTCCAGCAAAAGCATGCGGGTGATGCGGAAGTACTTCATCAGTGTTGCAGATGGACAATGAAAGCGACAGCTCCCCTGGTGGCCAGAAAAAGTTAAATGGCCTCTGTGTATGTCTATATACGTTGTATGTCAAATCGGCATTGAATGTTTGCCATATATGTGTACACTGTAATCTGCCCTGAGTCCCCTGCGGGGTGAGAAGGGCAGAATATAAATTTTGTAAATAATAAATAAATAATAGCCTCTGCAAGCTCTCAAGCAGCTGAGATATTTCAAGAACCTTTGATCAGAAGAAACATGTACCAATGTGACAAAAGGAGATGATTCAATCCTTTTGCTCCATCCAATAGTGCTATAGTGATGTCAGTTCTCTGTTCTCCATCTTGCCTCCAAGACTATGTACCTCAATGGGAAAAATTCCAGTTTTGCACATCACTAATTCATGCTAGAAAAAAAATATAATTGGTCTTCCACATTTTGGTTTTTGCCTCTTGCAGATTGGATTAAAATCTTCTCACTAGGAATCTCCAAGTTCCCCCATTACAACTCTAGGTTCAACCTGATCCAGACACTAGATTCATGTTGGAGGCCAAGAATCCCCTAGGGCAGTGGTTCTCAACCTGTGAGTCCCCAGGTGTTATGGCCTACAACTCCCAGAAATCCCAGCCAGTTTATCATCTGTTAGGATTTCTGGGAGTTGAAGGCCAAAAACTTCTGGGGACCCCAGGTTGAGAACTATTGCCCTAGGGAGAACACCTCTCCAGAAATCCCTAGATCTTTCTGTTCAAGTCTGGAGCTTCTCCTGGAACTTGACCACATGCTGGAGGACCTAGAAATTCCTAAAGAGAACACCTCTCTAAGAATCCCTCGTCCTCCACTGTAATTCTATGGCCAACTTCTACTATGAGGGTTGAATGAAAAGTAATGCCTCCACCTTCGTTACTAGGGTTTGGATGGGAATATTTTAATAAATTAAACGCAGAAATAATCCTTGGAATGTGCTCTTTAACTACCACTATTCACCTATCCACATAATCACCAGACAATTGGATACATTTCTGCCAACAATGAACAAGTTTTCTGAAGCCGTCACGAAAGAAGTTGACACTCTGTTTCCGCAAGCAGTGTCCCACAGTTCTCTCAATGTCTTCATCAGAAGCATATTGATGTCCCTGCAGATCTTCATTCATTATCGGAAACAGATGGAAGTAAGGTGGTGCTAAATCTGAACTGTATGGAGGATGTTGTGGTGAGATCCAGTCTCTGAAATTTCAAGTTTGTGCGCTTTCATTTCAGGCGTCAGCATCCTGGGTATCCATCGTGCACAGATCTTCCGATAGCCAAGCAAAGCAATAATGTGACCCACACGTTCTTGCGAAATGCCGATTATGCTTGAAATTTCTCTCTGAGTGATACGACGATCATCCTGAATCAATCTGTCAACCTTCTGCTTGTGAAACTCGGTGGTTGCTGTCACAGGACGTCCAACTCTTGTTTCTCATGCAAGTTAGAAGTTCAATTCGTCCAGTGGTTTTTGAGTTATGCTAATCCCACAAACGAATATTACATTACAAGACCTCACCTCTGAGGATGCTTGCCATAGATGCAGGCGAAATGTCAGGAGAAATGCCTCTAGAACATGGCCATATAGCCCGAAAAAACCCACAAGAACTGAGTGATTCCAGCCATGAAAGCCTTCGACTATACATTGAATATTACATTGTTATTCATATAGATGTTTTAATATGTAGCTTTTATAGAAATACATTTAATATGTGTACTGTAGCATTTTTACAATGTTTATGTGATTGAATTATTCTGTAACCTGCCATGAGGAGAGGAGGGTAAGAAATAAAATTATTATTATTATTATTATTATTATTATTATTATTATTATTATTATTACCAGGCATCTTACTTTCTTTTTTCCTAACTTTTAAAAATATTTGTCTACTCTCCATGCATAATGCCATGCACTCCTTTATCCTGGTACAGAAAAGTTTCACAGGAGCCTAGGAGGCTTTGCACAAAAGATGCCAAATTCATAACCGGGGATTTAGTGCATGCAAAAAAAATAATAATAGCAATAACTCTGTACGAATAATGTGCTTTCCTGCAGAGCTTAATCTCTCTGGGATTAAGGCAGAATTGCAACTCAAGTGCCTCTGACACTCATCTTAAATGCTTCTTAATCTCAACAATCAGGCAGGATTTGGGGTTTCGGGATTAGTAACCCAACCACACTTTGTTGTTTCGCCAGGCACAAACACAAGCAAATATCACACCCACCTCACCTACGTTTCCCTGAACTTGCCAAAAGTGTGCCATTTTAAGGGAGAAAATAAAAGAATTGGTGGGTTTGTGGTTTTTCACTTTGACTCCTTAATGTTCTCCTTTTCGGAGACTTTTTTGTTTCTCTTTTGCAAAACTCCAAAAAACTCTCCAGGAGGAAAAAGAAAGAGATAAAACACAAACAACTGTTTTGTACACAGCACTCAGAATTCCCTTATTACGAAAGGTTTGCAACCTCCTCCTTGCTCATGCCCATGTTTGGGAAACTTAGTGTTTTCTGTTTGCTCTTCATCATCATCCAGACCTCGCTCCCTTTTTGATTCCTGCCTTTTGCTGTCCATTCTCTGCTCACGGAAAACAGGACTTCAAGACTAAAGGGTGCAATCTACACTGTCAAAAGCATCATCGTCATCATCCTGCTCTTATCTCCAGACTGAGACACAATGCAAGTTGAAAACACGTCAACTGACGTGGCTCAATGCTATGGGATCCTAGGAGACGGCTAAAGACCTTGCAAAACTACAATTCCCATAATTCTGGAGTATTGACCCATAACAGTAAAAGCAGTGTCAAGCTACATTCATTCTAGAGCCAGCCTTTGACCAGTTAGCCTGAAGACCTTGTAAAACTACAACTCCCACCATTCCACAGTATTGAACCATGACAGTAGAAGCAGTGTCGAGCTGCATTCATTCTAGAGTCAGCCTTTGACCAGTTAGCCTAAAGACCTTGCAAAACTACAACTCCCATCATTCCACAGTATTGAACCATGACAGTAGAAGCAGTGTTGAACTGCATTCATTCTAGATGCACCCTTTGACCAGATAGCCTGAAGACCTTGCAAAACTACAACTCCCATCATTTTGCAGTATTGAACCATGACAGTAAAAGTAGTGTTGAGCTGCATTCATTCTAGATCCAGTTTTTGACCAGATAGTCTGAAGACCTTGCAAAACTACAACTCCCATCATTCCGCAGTATTGAACCATGACAGTAAAAGCAATGTCAAGCTGCATTCATTCTAGAGCCAGCCTTTGACCAGATAGCCTGAAGACCTTGCAAAACTACAATTCCCATACTTCTGGAGTATTGAACCATAACAGTAAAAGCAGTGTCAAGCTGCATTCATTCTAGAGTCAGCCTTTGACCAGATAGCCTGAAGACCTTGCAAAACTACAACTCCTATCATTCTGGAGTATTGAACCATGACAGTAAAAGCAGGGTCAAGCTGCATTCATTCTAGATACACCCTTTGACTTGATAGTCTGAAGACCTTGTGAAACTACAACTCCCATCATTCCACAGTATTGAACCATGACAGTAAAAGCAGTGTCAAGCTGCATTCATGCTAGATACACCTTTGGTCCACAGAGGCTGAAGACCATGCAAAACTACAACTGCTAGATGCACCTGAAAACCTTGCAAAACTACAACTCCCATCATTCCACACTACTGAACCTTGACAGTAAAAGCAGTGTCAAGATGCATTCATTCTAGATCCAGCCTTTGACCAGATAGCCTGAAGACCTTGCAAAACTACAACTCCCATCATTCCACACTACTGAACCATGACAGTAAAAGCAGTGTCGAGCTGCATTCATTCTAGATCCAACCTTTGCAAAACTACAACTCCCACATTTCCATAGCATTGAGTTGTGGCAGTTCAGGTAGCATGAAAAGGTGCATCTGCTTTGCATAATAAACGCTGTTTGAAACCACTTGAACTGCTATGGTATCAAATCATCTGTGGTTTGAAAATATTTTTAAAAATCCCAAATCAAATCTTGATTTTGCCGTGTGTGTGCATAAGAGAGAGAGATGTGATTTTATTATGTCACTAGCCGTCCCTTACCACGTGTTGCTGTGGCCCAGCATATGTGTGCATATGTGTTTTGTGTGTGTATATGTGTGTGCTTTATTTATATATATATATATATATATATATATCTCACAAGTATGGTTGGTGGGAACAAGAGACAGGGCCTTCTCAGTGGTGGCCCCTCGGCTATGGAACGCCCTTCCTAGGGAGATTAGATCGCCTTCCTTGCTCCTGTCATTCCGTAAAAATCTTAAGACATGGCTATTTGAGCGGGCATTTTAAAATATGGAGTAACGGACATAATAACGGAATAACTATATGGTGGAACTGGACATTGTTTTAATGATTATCAATTGAAGTATGTTTTATTGTAATGTTTGATTTTATTGTTGCTGATGTTTTTATATTGTATATTGTAATTGTGTCCTTGGTGGCATTGAATTCTTGCCTTGTAAACCGCCTCAAGTCACCGGAACGCTGAGAGGGGCGGTATAGAAATGTACTAAATAAAATAAATAAATAAATGTGTGTGTATGTGTGTGTGTGTGTGTGGTTTTGCGCATGTATTGTAATGTATTTCTCTCTTTTTTTTGCTTTTAAAGTCTCTTCTGCTGTGTTTTTCAGGGTTTTTCTGAGTGATGGTCACTTGTTGGCCTGAGAGGTGTCTTGTGTCAAAATTTGGTGTCAGTTCATCCAGTGGTTTTTGAGTTACGTTAATCCCACAAACGAACATTACATTTGTATTTATATACTAGACTAGACTAGATAGATGTACCCTGCCACACCTTGTTGTGGCCCAGTCTATGTATATGTGTTTTGTGTGTGTGTATGTGTATATATATTTGTGTATATGTGTATATATGTGTGTTTGCATGTATATATATGTGTGTGTGTGTGGTTTTGCACATGCATTGTAATGTATCTTTTTTGGCTTTTTAACTCTCTTCCACTGTGTCTTTCAGTGTTTTTATGAGTGATGGTCACTCGTTGGCCTGATCGGTGTCTTGTGTCCAAATTTGGGGTCAATTCGTCCAGTGGTTTTTGAGTTATGTTAATCCCACAAACAAACATTACATGTTTATTTATATAGATTGTACATAACAGGACCTGAACTTCTACAGATTTTGGTATCCAAAACATCATACCCAAATATTTAACACAGCATTAGCAAAAACAATAACAACAACAACAACAACAACGAACACATTCATTTAAGAACATATGCAGATGATCTTGTGATACTGATGTAAGACCCACTGGACTCCCTACAGCTCTTTTGGACATGGTTTGCTCTAGTTCATGTGAACTAGGACGAAACAAAATTGAAGACTAAAAACACAACATCAAAACAGAGCAATGAATAAACTCCTTTACTTTTGAAATTGGGAAAAAGAGGGATTGGGAGCCACAATCACGAAAAAACACAGTTTGGTATATCAAAGCAACACTAAAAAGAAATTAAAGGAGACTAAGAAAAATGGGTCAAATTCCATTTTTAAAAAAGCCAATGCTAAAGGCGTTTATTTTCTCTTTCGAGTGATCCTTATAACACTATGTATGTAACATGATTTTTGTTCCTGGGTTATAAATATAATTTCTTAATTGGTTCTATCATTAAAACATGGGGAAAAAGTTTATTAAACTGCCAAAACTTTATCGTTGCCAGAGGGAGTTGAAGGCCAAAAACATCTGGGGACCCCAGGTTGAGAACCACTGCCCTAAACCATCTAAAACACAGACATGTGCCTTTCACCTTAAGAACAGACAAGCATCCTGAGCTCTGAAGATCACCTGGGAAGGAATCCCACTGGAGCATTGCAGCGCACCCAGATACCTGGGAGTCACTCTGGACCATGCTCTGACTTATAAGAAGCACTGCCTGAACATCAAGCAAAAAGTGGGCGCTAGAAACAATATCATACGAAAGCTTACTGGCACAACCTGGGGATCACAACCAGATACAGTGAAGACATCCGCCCTTGCGCAATGCTACTCTGCTGCTGAGTATGCATGCCCAGTGTGCTGCATTATCACGGGCTGTCTGCGCCCTACACCACTGGAGAAATTACACTGTCTAGCCGGTATCGCACCACCTGACATCCACCGGGAAGTAGCAGCCAATAGTGAAAGGACCAAGACAATGACATCTCCAGCTCATCCCTCGTTTGGGTATCAGCCAGCACGTCAATGACTTAATTCAAGAAATAGTTTTCTAAGATCTACAGAAACACTCGCTGGAACACCTCAGCAAGCGAGAGTTCAAAAGTGGCAGGCTCAAACCCAGAACCTCAACCAATGGCTGATACCAAATGAGAGACTCCCCCCTGGGCACACAGAAGACTGGGTGACTTGGAAGGCACTGAACAGACTGCGCGATGTACACGAGATGCAGAGCCAACCTTCAGAAATGGGGCCACAAAGTGGAATCCGCGACATGCGAGTGTGGAGAAGAGCAAACCACTGACCACCTGCTGCAATGCAACCTGAGCCCCACCACATGCACAATGGAGGACCTCCTTGCGGCAACACCAGAGGCACTCCAAGTGGCCAGATACTGGTCAAAGGACATTTAGTCAACTACCAAGCTTGCAAACTTTGTGTTTTGTTTGTTTGTTTATTAAAAAATGCAGTACAACTGTTTGGTTTGCTCCTGACACGATAAATAAATAAACTTCTCTGACTTATCCATGGGTCATGTAAAATTCCATAGTTTTGCCCTCCAAACCTGCCTTCAAGTCATACATGACTTAATACTCAAGTATCCATAAACACACACACACACATATGTAAACATATGTATGTATATGATAGTGTATGTTTGCAGCAGCTTTCCCATTGGCTCCCACGTCCAGGGACCACCGTGACTCCCACCAATGATGGATCTGGACCAGACTTGGGACACAGACCCTCCATGACCCACTTTATGTCCTGGAGAGGTTTGGGGAGGATGGATCATGGATGATGGGATTTGTAGTACCTTCACCCACATCCAAAGACTACTGCAAACCCTATCATCAATGGATATGGACCAAAGTTGGCACACAGACTCCCCATGACACACTTTATGTCCTGGTGAAATTTGGGGGAGGATGGACCATGGATGATGGCATTTGCAGTCCCTTCATCCACTTCCAGAGACCACTGAGACCCCCACCAATGGCAGATGTGGACCAAACTTTGGGCATGGACTCCCTTATAACTGAACATACTGGAGGGGTCTGGGGAAATTGATCTTACATTCTGGGAGTTGTAGTTCACCTGCATCCAGGGAAATGGTGACCTCCCACCAAGAATGCACTGAGACCAAACATGGCACAGAGAACTGCCATGCCCAACTGAACAAACTGGAGTATTTTTTTTTTGGCTGGGGGGGGGGGGGGGGGGGGGGGCTTGCTTTCTGGGAGTTCTAGTTCACCAGAATCCAAAGAGCATCGAACCCAGCCAATGACAGATCTGAACCAAATTTGGCATATTGACTCAACATGGTGTGGTTTGATCCACAATTTTGGGAATTGTAGTTCAGCCACATTTGTATGCATTTTCTAATGGCAGCATTCATACAAAACAAAAGAAAGATTGACTCACCCCCCCCCCCCCCCCCCATAAATAGCTTCCCCCGCCCCCCCCCCCCCCCCCCCCAATAAATAGCATTACAAATTACCTAACTGATATTACCTAACATCCAAAAACAAACAATGTATTTTTCAAAGAGTTTGGGCATCATCAGGTACCTGATCTTCAGCCTCCACCATCTTTTAGATGCTGAGGGACACTTTTTCACCTTCTCTAATCTTGTGAAGCCAATTCCAAACTCAGAAGGTAAGAACTTGAAGTAATTACTGGGCACAAAACAAACCCATCCACTCTCTGGCAAAGCTTCTCAGCTGCAGCAGAGATGAAAGATCCCAAACGATGAAAATTAAAGGAGGGGAAGCCCCTTGTCCAACCAGGACAAGGAAATCTGGGAATGGCACACCGCATGCAGAGGGCTCAAAGAAAGGAAAAACATGCCCTGCCTTCCTTTGGGGAAACAGAAACAACTTTCCCCAAACATACCTCTGGCATCAAGAGGCAGCTTGCTTGTTCTATCCATGCTCTGGATGACTGTTTAAAGGCAAGAAGATGTGCCAAACCAGAGCATTGAAAAGCATAATTTGCATGGCAAACATGCCAAATTCCTCCATTGTTTTGGGGAGTTGTACTCCATAAAGGCATATTGTTTTAACCTTTGGCTTAGATCTCTCAAAGACAAAAGTATTGTCAAGTGCCTTGCAATGAATTAGTATGAGTCACCCATGTTGTTCTGTAAATTATTATCTACAGCAGAGGAAGTAAGACAACAATTCATAGTACAGTAGAGTACTGATCCAACCTTCGCTCATCCAACATTCTGTATTATCCAACACAGTTTGCTTCCCATCTGGATCAACAGCTGTTTCAATACATTGCAATGTTTTGGTGCTAAATTCGTAAATACAGTAATTAGTACATAACGCTGCCGTGTATTGAACTGCTTTTTCTAAATGCGTCGTGATATTATTGTTATTGTTTTGCTTTGTTTTTGAGTTATTTACTGTTGTATTGTTGTCGTTGTGTTTTACTGTTGTTGTATTTAGGCTCGGCCTCTTGTAAGCCACACCGAGTCCTGCGGGAGATGGTAGCGGGGTATAAATAAAGGTTTATTATTATTTATTATTATTTTTCTGTCGATTAATTGTAAAACATATTGTTTTGGTGCTTAATTTGTAAAATCATAATGTAATTTGACATTTAATAGGCTTTTTCTCAATCCCTCCTTATTATCCAACATTTTCGCTTATCCAACATTCTGCTGACCCATTTATGTTGGATAAGTGAGACTCAACTGAATTAGCAACACTGATTGGAGCTGAGCAAGGCTGCAATCCAACAAGGTTTTCCAACTCGAATACATAGTATTGTTGAGAGTCAGGATCCCCTCTGACTTTCAACACCACACAGTTGAGTTAAAATAGTAAAAATAGTAAAAACCACAGCAAATAAAGTAAACCAACAGTAAAAAGGTAAATTCAATTGATTAGGAAGTAAAAAGAGCAATGAATCCACAAAGAAAGAGTCCCAAAAATACAATGAACCAGAGGCTTGAGTTCAAAGGCAAAAAAGAACAGCAAAGGTATTTAAACAGGAATTAATCAAAAAACAAGGTCCAGGAACATGGCATGGAGAACTAGCCATAGAATCCAATGATGCTTCGTCTGAAGCTAAGCTCCATACTTGGCACTATATATCTACTTTATTTCCCAAACAGCAAGAAACAGATTTTTGTTTAGTTTTGGTTTGTCTGCTAGCCTCTGCCGTAATCTGTCTGAGCACCTTAGATTCTCATTTGTTTGTCTCTGCTGGCTGAAAGCTCTTCGTCTATTCAAGGCCTTATTGAATTCTACACCTGGAGATTACTGACCCTGCGACTGTAGCTCAGAGCTTCTCCCAGGCTCAAAACCTTGAGATTCCCTTTGCAGCAACACAGGCCTGTCTAAGCCATCAACTGAACTGCATTCAGGCCCAGGAGACAGACCATCATCCCCATTCCCTTCAGAGATATCAACTTGAACATGAACAACATTGTCATTCCCATCATCCAAAGAAACCTGATCATTAGGCACAACATTGTCAATCCCATCATTCAAAGCAACCTGATCATCAAACACAATCACAGGCTGAATAGGCCTGTGTCTACAGTATTTGGTATACATTGGTTGTCTCCCATCCAAATGCTAACCAAGTTTGATCCTGGTTATCCTCCAAAATTACACCAGATCTGGTGCCTTTAGGGCAGTGGTTTGCAAATATTTTCTCCTCCCTTTCTGTCCCTGTGATAACTGGATTTTGGGAAAATTGGCTTGTTATGGAAACAAGGATTAGGGATAAAGCTTAATTGGAGAGCCATTTTCCCCATGATAACTCTTTCGGTAGTGAATTTCCCTTCCAAAGATTAGATTCCTCACACTTCCTGTTGTTTCAGCCGCATTCTTATGTAAAGGTAAAGGTCTAGTCATGCCCGACTCTGAGACGCTGGTGTCCATCTCTATTTCTAAGTTGAAGAGCCGGTGTTGTCCGTAGACACTTCCAACATCATGTGGCAGGCATGACTGAGTTGCCTTCGGGCTTTTTTTTTTTTTTTTTTTTGTCGTGTCAGGAGCAACTTGAGAAACTGCAAGTCGCTTCTGGTGTGAGAGAATTGGCCGTCTGCAAGGACGTTGCCTAGGGGATGCCCGGATGGTTTTGATGTTTTTATCATCCTTGTGGGAGGCTTCTCTCATGTCCCCGCATGAGGAGCTGGAGCTAATAGAGGGAGCTCATCCGCCTCTCCCCGGATTCGAACCTGTGACCTGTCAGTCTTCAGTCCTGCCGGCACTGCGCCACCGGGGGCTCCTTGCCTTCGGGCTGATATGGGCGGGACAAAAGTGATGCAAATAAAATAAATAAATAAATTTGCATGTTTTTGAACTGCTAGGTTGGCAGAAGCTGGGCCTAACAGCGGGAGCTTACCCTGGTCCCTGGATTTGAACTGCCAACCTTTCAGTCAGCAAGTCCAGCAGCTCAGCAGTTTAACCCAAAGATCTGCGGTATAAAAATAAAGTTGTTGTTGTTGTTGTTGTTCTTCTTCTTCTTCTTCTTATTATTATTATTATTATTATTACCTAGCTCCAGCAGACAAGAGTCCTTTGTCCCACCCTAGTCATTCATATAAAAATAAATATAAATAAAATAATATAAATAAAAATAAATATAAAAATAAAGTTGTTGTTGTTCTTCTTCTTATTATTATTATTATTATTATTACTATTATTACCTAGCTCCAGCAGACAAGAGTCCTTTGTCCCACCCTGGTCATTCCACAGATATATAAACCCACTTTCCTAGTTCCAACAGACCTCACTACCTCTGAGGATGCTTGCTATAGATGCAGGCGAAACGTCAGGAGAGAATGCCTCTAGAACATGGCCATATAGCCCGAAAAAACCTACAACAACCCATTATTATTATTATTATTATTATTATTATTATTATTATTATTATTATTATATTAACCCACTCCACCACCATTCTTAACTAAGAATCAGTTGTAAGTTGGATGTTTGTAACTCAAGAACTGCCTGTATATATAGATATAGATATTAGGTAAAGGTAAAGGTTGTCCCCTGACATTAAGTCCAGTCATGTCTGACTCTGGGGGCTGGTGCTCATCTCCATTTCTAAGCCGAAGAGCCAGCGTTGCCCTAGACACCTCCAATGTCATGTGGCCGGCATGACTGCATGGAGCGCCGTTACCTTCCCACCGGAGCGGTACCTATTGATCTACTCACATTTGCATGTTTTCGAACTGCTAGGTTGGCAGAAGCTAGGGCTGACAGCGGTAGCTCACACCGCTCCCCGGAATCGAACCTGCGACCTTTCGATCAACAAGCTCAGCAGCTCAGTGCTTTAACCCACTGCGCGTAAGTTGTTAGTAATTCGTAAGATTTGTGCAAACTGCCCGTAGATTTGGAAATAAAGGGGTCAAATTTTCATTCTGGAAGCTGAATCAATCTGAATTTCGATAAGATCTTCCGACTCTGGCATGGGCTTCTTGAAAAGTGTTTCGTAAAGATTTTAAAAGATGTTTCGCGGAACTCCTAGGATGCTTTTGCGGAACATGAGGGTTCCACCAAACACGGAACAGGAACTACTGCTTGAGGGTACTTCGGCGCATTTCGCATTCGACACACATAAATAGTTACACTCTGTGTTTTCCACAAAGAAGTACACACCCTATACATTTTGCAATACTGGCCTCAACTGCACCAGTGAGTCAGGACTTCATGCCCAGAGGGACACTCTGCACATCTCCATTTCAAACCCGCTCACCCCCTTCGCCTGCTTTGCTTCTCACTGGTGCATCACTGGCTTGCAACTCTTTTAATCACATCTTCGTCATAAATTTGCACATAGCCTTCTCACTTGTTCGATGTGTCTCAAAAGCAACTTTTGCATAGGGATGAGTTCTCATTTGCAAACTCTGGAGCTCTGGCGTGCATTTCCACTGGAGAATTATTGCAGCTTGGCACCACCTGAACTGCCAAGGCTCAATGCTAAAGAAGATATAGCTTGGGTTGGGTTAAGATGCTTGCCATAGATGCAGGTGAAACGTCAGGAGAGAATGCCTCTAGAACATGGCCATATAGCCCGAAAAAACCTACAACAACCCAGTGATTCTGGCCATGAAAACCTTCGACAAGATATACCTTGGTGAGATCTTGAGATGCATCTACATTGCAGAATGAATGAAGTTCAGCACCATTTGAACTGCCATGGCTCAAAGCTATGGAATACTGTAAGTTGTAGTTTTACAAGGTTTTTTACCTTCTCCCCCGAAGAGGTGCCTTACCAAACTACAACTCTCAGGATCCCATAGCATTCAGCATAGGGAGCAGCCAGACTTTGAAGCTGCAATCATGAGGAGCATAGTATCTAGATCTAGGGAAGTCCTGCTCCCCATGCTCTATTCTGTTTTGGTTAGACCACATCCTGGAAATTGTGTCCAATTCTGGGCACCACAATTCAAGAGAGATATTGACAAGCTGGAATGTGTCCAGAGGAGGGCGACTAAAATGATCAAGGGTCTGGAGAACAAGCCCTATGAGGAGCGGCTTAAGGAGCTGGGCATGTTTAGCTTGAAGAAGAGAAGGCTGAGAGGAGATATGATAGCCATGTATAAATATGTGAGAGGAAGCCACAGGGAGGAGGGAGCAAGCTTGTTTTCTGCTTCCCTGGAGACTAGGACGCGGAACAATGGCTTCAAAATACAAGAGAGGAGATTCCATCTGAACAGGAGGAAGAACTTCCTGACTGTGAGAGCCGTTCAGCAGTGGAACTCTCTGCCCCGGAGTGTGGTGGAGGCTCCTTCTTTGGAAGCTTTTAAACAGAGGCTGGATGGCCATCTGTCAGGGGTGCTTTGAATGCAATATTCCTGCTTCTTGGCAGAATGGGGTTGGACTGGCTCCATATTTATACATGACTATCATATCTCCTCTCAGCCTTCTCTTCTTCAGGCTAAACATGCCCAGCTCCTTAAGCTTCTCCTCATAGGGCTTGTTCTCCAGGCCCTTGATCATTTTAGTCACCCTCCTCTGGACACATTCCAGCTTGTCAACATCTCCCTTCAATTGTGGTGCCCAGAATTGGACACAATATTCCAGGTGTGTAACCAAGGCAGAATAGAGGGGTAGCATGACTTCCCTGGATCTAGACACTATGCACATATTGATGCAGGCCAAAATTCCATTGGCTTTTTTTGCCGCCACATCACACTGTTGGCTCATGTTTAACTTGCTGTCCATGAGGTCTTCTTTTATTATTATTATCATCAACATCATTGTCATCATTTAAACACAACAAAATGAGTCCACAGCAGACAAGATTACTCTACTGGCTGTTGTATTGGATCACATGTCGGACACTTCCCAAGTGTCTACGACGGTGTGATGTACTGGCAAATAATGCGAGCAGATCCCAGTAAGGTGGCCTTCTGCAGCTGGCAGATGGTAATTTTGTCAGCGCCAATTGTGTTTAAGTGCAGGCCACGGTCTTTAGGCACCGCACCCAGTGTGCCAATCACCACTGGGACAAACTTTACTGGCTTGTGCCAGAGTCTTTGCAGTTCGATTATTATTATTTCTGGAATTGCACTGCTGCAAAAACCTCTTTGGACATCTCTTTAGACATCTCTAACCACCCAAATACCAGGGAGTCACTCTGGACCGTGCTCTTACCTACAAGAAGCACTGCCTGAACATCAAGTAAAAAGTGGCTGCTAGAAACAATATCATATGAAAGCTGACTGGCACAACCTGGGGATCACAACCAGATACAGTGAAGACATCTGCCCTTGCGCTGTGCTACTCTGCTGATGAGTATGCATGCCCAGTGTGGAACACATCTCACCACACCAAAACAGTGGATGTGGCTCTTAATGAGACATGCCGCATCATCACGGAGTGTCTGCGCCCTACACCACTGGAGAAATTACACTGCTTAGCCGGTACTGCACCACCTGACATCCGCCGGGAAGTAGCAGCCAATAGTGAAAGGGCCAAGGCAGAGACATCTCCAGCTCATTCCCTGTTTGGGTATCAGCCATCACGTCAACAACTTAAATCAAGAAATAGTTTTCTAAGATCTACAGAGACACTCGCTGGAACACCTCAGCAAGTGAGAGTCAAAAGTGGCAGGCTCAAACCCAGAACCTCAACCAATGGTTGATACCAAATGAGAGACTCCCCCCTGGGCACACAGAAGACAGGGCAACTTGGAAGGCGCTGAACAGACTGCGCTCTGGCACCACGAGATGCAGAGCCAACCTCAAGAAATGGGGCCACAAAGTGGAATCCACGACATGCGAGTGCGGAGAAGAGCAAACCACTGACCACCTGCTGCAACGCACCCTGAGCCCTGCCACATGCACAACGGAGGACCTTCTTGCGGCAACACCAGAGGCACTCCAAGTGGCCAGATACTGCTCAAAGGACATTTAATCAACTACCAAGTTTGCAAAATTTGTGTAGTTTTTTTTATCTGCTTGTTTGTTTTGTTCTGTTAGAAATGTAATACTATGGTATGGTTGCTGATGACACGATAAATAAATAAATATATATAATATTTATTTGTTCTTTGCTTTTCTCTCCAAGTTAAAAGCGATACAATTATGACCCTGACCATGACAAACTTTCCAATTATACAATTACAACCCTACAAAACACAAACAGAGAATGAAATGTTTCAAATCTTTTCCTTCTTTGGAAGCTTTTAAACAGATGGCCATCTGTCAGGGGTGATTTGAATGCAATATTCCTGCTTCTTGGCAGAATGGGGTTGGACTGGATGGCCCATGAGGTCTCTTCCAACTCTTTGATTCTGTCATTCTATCATTCTATGATTCCTTCTTTTCTTCTGGAAGGAAACTTGCAACATTACTAAAAGTTGCAAGAATCTTTCGACATTAAAAAACGATACAATGTATTTAAAAAACATAAATATCAGAATAGGATGAACCATTTCGATTCTTTCTTTCCTTGCTTGATTCTGGAATGCAACTCCCATCATCCCTTCCTCCCAAACTTGGGGATTAACTGTGGGACTTCAGTGTCTTGCAACATTATAAACTATTCAACTCAACAAAATGTAAATATTCAAATAGGATTTCAATGCTCTTCCTTACTTTCCTTCTCTTAGGAATGCAATTCCCATATTTTATTTATTTATTTATTTATTTTATTTATTTATTTACTATTTACTATTTATTTATTTACAAGCCCGAGGGCGACTCACAGCGGTTTCCAAACAGCAAAGACAATAAAAACAGCAATAATTAATATACAATAACAGTTACATTACACATTTCCATTAATAACTAATAAGCAATCATCAATACACAGTTATCACAAATCCCATCCCTGATCGCCTCATCATCCAAGCGTGATCCAAATTCGTCGTCCATTGTTCCGTTCCTATGTTCAAATTATCAAAATTGCACTGAATTACTCAAACGCCTGCACAAACATCCAGGTCTTCCAACTTTTCTAACGGTAAAAATGTCGATGAGAGATGGTGCAAGCCCTTAATGTCTGACAAGGAAGGGGCTGTGAGCTCAGTCACAGCCGAGGAGCACAACACGCACCGAGAAGCATCCCTCATCTCTCGTGCCCCCCGCATGTATGAACTTGCTTGTCCAGCCGTGCTTGCGAGGCGGGCGAGATCCGAGAGCAGGGCCTCCCCGGAAGATCTCAAAGTCCGGGTGGGTTCATAGGCAGAGATGCGGTCAGATAGGTATCTTGGGCCGGAACCGTTTAGGGCTTTATAGGCCAATACCAACACCTTGAATTGGGCCCGGTAGCGAATCGGCAGCCAGTAGAGCTGGTGCAACAGGGGGGTTGTGTGCTCCCTGCGCTCCGCTCCTGTTAGGATCATGGCTGCCGCGCGTTGGACTAATTGCAGCTTCCGGGCCGTCTTCAGGGGCAGCCCCACGTAGCCATTTTGTATACCGGTCTTCTCCCCTCTATCCCCTCTATCACAGAAATATTGATTCACTCATCGAAAGCCAAACCCCATAGCCAGGTTTTCACCCGTTTTCTGAACGACAGAATGGAGGGGGCAGTTCTGATCTCCAGTGGGAGAGAGTTCCAGAGTCGAGGGGCCACCACCAAGAAGGCCCTGTCCCTCGTCCCCACCAGCTGCGCCTGAGAGGCTGGTGGGACCGAGAGCAGGGCCCCTCCAGACGATCTTAACAACCTAGATAGTTCATATTCCTCTAACTAACTATGGAGATTATAGGAATTGTGGTCCCTCCAAAAAAGGAACTTTTCCTAACTTTTCTGTACTGTTGAATGAATGCAGTTTGGCCTCACTTGAACTGTGATGTCTCAATGGTAGGGAATCATGGGGCTTGTAGTTTGGCGAGACCCCAGACCATGTTGAACTACAACTCCCAGGATTGCCTAGCATTCAGCCTTGGGAGTTCCAAGTGGGGCCAAACTGCATCAATTCTCCAGTGTAGACTCACCCAAAGAGTCATGCAAGTTGGGAATGCTGACCCTCCCTCCCCCTCTCCCTCCCTCCCTCTCCTTCTCTTCCCAGGATGTGACACGCATCCCGGATGCGAACGTCAGGACGCAACACCCGTGTCCTGCTGCTGCTGCTGAGCCACCCTCACAACTTCCTGCAATGCAACTTTTTTCCAAAGGCTGCAGTTTTGTTTCCTTGCAAGACATGTATGGGGCAAACTACAGATCCCAGAAGGTGGTGGGGCAAACTACAGATCCCAAGTCTTCCCCCATCCGGTGCTCACTGCTTCTCAGGAAATGCCCAAGGCCCAAAGGGAGTGGGGGGTTATGGGGGGGGGGCTTGCAGGGGGGAGTTCCAGGGGCTCAGGCGGCCCTACCTGTTTGGGGGCGGCGAGGGCCTCAGGCGGCGAAAACTCGGGA
>NW_026846588.1:5076716-5113016 GCF_025583915.1 Anolis sagrei ordinatus
ATCACATGCAACTCCTGGAACGATTCCATCAGCGCTGCCTCCGGAAAAATCCTGCAAATCTCTTGGGAAGACAAGTGGACAAACGTCAGCGTGCTGGAAGAAGCAAAGACCACCAGCATTGAAGCAATGGTCCTTCGCTATCAACTCTGCTGGACTGGCCACGTTGTCCAGATGCCCAACTACCGTCTCCCAAAGCAGTTGCTCTACTCCGAACTCAAGATGGAAAACGGAATGTTGGAGGACAGGAAAAGAGATTTAAAGATGGGCTCAAAGCCAACCTTAAAAACTCTGGCATAGACACTGAGAACTGGGAAGCCCTGGCCCTTGAGCGCTCCAGCTGGAGGTCAGCTGTGACCAGCAGTGCTGCAGAATTTGAAGAGGCACGAATGGAGGGTGAAAGAGAGAAACGTGCCAAGAGGAAGGCACGTCAAGCCAACCCCGACCGAGACCGCCTTCCACCTGGAAACCGATACCCTCACTGCGGAAGAAGATGCAAATCAAGAATAGGGCTCCACAGCCACCTACGGACCCACCATAATACTGATCCTGGAAGACTATCCTACTCGGCCAACGAGGAATTGCCTAAGTAAGTAAAGTAAGTAAATACCGGCTGTTAGGAATTGTGAGAGTTGAAGTCCAAAACAACTGGAGGACCAAAGTTTGCCCATGCCTGGTGTAGATGTAAGCAAAGAGAGGAGTAGTTTAGGGACTCCATTTCTCTCATTGATTTTCCCTGCTTCGTTCATTCATTCATTCATTCATTCATTCATCTATCCTGCCTCCCATGCTTTGCCTTGTCTTTTCTCTCCTTTCTTCATTTCCTCTTTCCCTGCATCTCTTCTTTTGCCAATTTCCATTCCTTTCCTCCCTTTGCATTCATTCTTCCAGAATCTCCCTGCATCCCCTCACTGCCCCCTATTCTTCCTCCCCCCCCCCCAAAGAATGCAACACCTCACCTTACCTGCCCTTCCGGAAAGGCTCTTCTCACCCAGCAAATCCAGCAAGGCTCATTGGTGCCCAGGGAGGGCTTTTCCAGGCTGGACCCCCAAAAAGTCAAAAGCAAACCATCTGCTGAGCCTCTACTCTTTGGTGTACCCCCCCCCCACTCTTTTTTTGTTGAACCTCCCCCTGGCCTTTGCCCAAAAAAATACTCCGACTGCCAAGTCAGCCTGACGTCAGGAATCCCAAATTCCTTGCTTTGCCTTGAAGGCAGTTTTGACCATGTAAGGCATGGGGATGGCAAGGGAACGTGGCCAGAGGAAATGAGGGGTGGGGGTGGGTGCTTAGACGCTGGAAGGTCAATCTGGCCAAGGGAGTTTTAGAGGGAGGGAGACGACATTCCTAATCTGCGAGACAAGACTCAGGACTTCTCCAGAGTTTTCTGAACTCCACCAGACGTAAGGAGTGACTTTAGAAACTGCAAGTCGCTTCTGGTATGAGAAAATTGGCCGTCTGCAAGGACATTGCCCAGAGGATGTTTGATGTTTTACCATCCTTGTGGGAGGCTTTTCTCATGTTCCCACATGGGGAGCTGAAGCTGACAGAGGGAGCTCATCTGCGCTTTCCTCAGATTCGAACCTCTGACCTCTCATTCTTCAGTCCTGCCAGCACAAGGATTTAACCCATCGTGCCACCCAGGGCTCCAAATGGGTAAAGGAATAGGAAAGCAGGGAATGTTTTGGGATTGTTAATATGACCCAGTTGTGGATCATACAATCACAAAGGGGCCCCATCACACGGAGAAATTCCCCCCTAGTAGGACACTTCAGCCTCTCTTCAAGCATGGAAGTAGCACTGAGCTCATCAAATGTGTTGAGCTACTTCTGGCCCTCTTGCTTGTTGTTGTTTATTCGTTCTGTCATTCCGACTCTTGGTGACCTCCTGGACCAGCTCAGGCCAGAGCTCCCTGTCGGCCATCACCACCCCCAGCTCCTTGAAGGTCAAGCCAGTCCCTTCAAGGATACCATCCATCCGTCTTGCCCTTGGTTGGCCCCTCTTCCTTTTTCCTTCCATTTCCCCCAGCATCATTGTCTTCTCTAAGCTTTCCTGTCTCCTCAAAATGTGGCCAAAGTACTCCATCTTTGCCTGTCATATCCTTCCTTCCAGTGAGCAGTCGGGCTTTATTTCCTGAAGGACGGACTGGTTGGATCTTCTTGCGGTCCAAGGCACTCTCAGCATTTTCCTCCTTACTTACTTAGGCAATCTCTCATAGTCCGAGGATGATGGTCCTCCAAGTTCAGTGTCCTGGGGGTGGGTTCGTAGGTGACTGTGGAGCCCTATTCTTGACCTGCATTTTTTCCCACAGTGAGAGCATTGGTTTCCAGGAGGGAGGTGGTCAAGGTCGGGGTTGGTTTGATGCCCATTCCTCTTGACACATTTCTCTCTTTCTCCCTCCATTCGTGCCTCTTCAAATTCTGCAGCACTGCTGGTCACAGCTGACCTCCAGCTGGAGCACTCAAGGTCCAGGGCTTCCCAGTTCTCAGTGTCTATGACAGAGTTTGGTGCTGGAGGAAAGTTCTGAGAGTGCCTTGGACTGCGAGAAGATCCAACCAGTCCATCCTCCAGGAAATAAAGCCCGACTGCTCATTGGAGGGAAGGATACTAGAGACAAAGTTGAAGTACTTTGGCCACATCATGAGGAGACAGCAAAGCCTAGAGAAGGGAATGATGCTGGGGAAAGTGGAAGGCAAAAGGAAGAGGGGCCGACCAAGGGCAAGATGGATGGATGGCATCCTTGAAGTGACTAGACTGACCTTGAAGGAGCTGGGCGTGGTGACGGCCGACAGGGAGCTCTCTCTGGCGTGGGCTGGTCCATGAGGTCACGAAGAGTCGGACACGACTGAACGAATGAACAACAACATGCCAGAGTTTTTAAGGTTGGCTTTGAGCCCATCTTTAAATCTCTTTTCCTGTCCTCCAACCTTCCGTTTTCCGTTCTTGAGTTCGGAGTAGAGCAACTGCTTTGGGAGACGGCGGTCGGGCATCCGGACAACGTGACCAGTCCAGCGGAGTTGATGGCGGAGGACCATCGCTTCAATGCTGGTGGTCTTTGCTTCTTCCAGCACGCTGATGTTTGTCCGCATGTCTTCCCAAGAGATTTGCAGGATTTTCCGGAGGCAGCGCTGATGGAATCGTTCCAGGAGTTGCATGTGACGTCTGTAGACAGTCCACATTTTGCAGGTTGGGAGGACAATAGCTTTATAAACAAGCACCTTGGTATCCCTACGGATGTCCCGGTCCTCAAACACTCTCTGCTTCATTCGGAAAAATTCTGCACTCGCAGAGCTCAGGCGGTGTTGTATTTCGGTGTCGATGTTGACTTTGGTGGAGAGGTGGCTGCCAAGGGAGCGGAAACGGTCAACATTTTCAAATGTTTTACCATTAAGCTGTATTTCTGGCAGTTTCCTCCAACACCACAGTTCAAAAGCATCTCTCTTCCTTCGCTCAGCCTTCCTTATGGTCCAGCTCTCGCATCCATAGGTGACTATGGGGAATACTACTGCTTTAACTATCCGTTGCCGGTGTGATGTCTCTACTCTTCACTATCTTATTGATATTAGTCCTTTCTCTCCTCCCAAGAAGGAAACATCTTCTGATTTATTCTCAAGGGCTTTCATGGCTGGAATCAATGGGTTGTTGTAGGTTTTTTGGGCTATATGGCCATGTTCTAGAGGCATTCTCTCCTGATGTTTCACCTGCATCTATGGCAAGCACCCTCAGAGGTAGTGAGATCTATTGGAACTAGGAAAGTAGGTTTCTATATCTGTGGAATGACCAGGGTGGGGCAAAGTCACATGTAGCTCCAACAGACAAGAGTTCTTTGTCCCACTCTGGTCATTCCACAGATATATAAACCCTTTTTCCTAGTTCCAACAGACCTCACTACCTCTGAGGATGCTTGCCACAGATGCAGGCAAAACATCAGGAGAGAATGCCTCTAGAACATGGCCATATAGCCCAAAAAAACCTACAATAACCCAAAGACCATCAGCATCAGTGATGGTCCTCCGCCATCAACTCCTCTGGACCGGCCCCATTGTCTGGATGCCTGACCACTATCTCCCAAAGCAGTTGCTCTACTCCAAACTCAAGAATGGATAATGGAAGGTTGAAGGACAGGAAAAGAGATTTAAAGATGGGCTCAAAGCCAACCTCAAAAACTCTGGCATTGACACAGAGAACTGGGGAACCCTGGCTCTTGAGCGCTCCAGCTGGAGGTCAGCTGTGACCAGCACTGCTGTAGAATTTGAAGAAGCACGAATGGAGGGCGAAAGAGAGAAACATGCCAAGAGGAAGGTGCATCAAGCCAACCCCAACCGGGACTACCTTCCACCTGGAAACCGATGCCCTCACTGCGGGAGAAGATGCAGGTCAAGAATAGGGCTCCACAGCCACCTACGGTCCCACTGCCAGGACACTACACTTGGAGGACCATCATCCTCAGACTACAAGGGATCGCCTAAGTATCCAAAACTGCATAAAGGTTCCCCAAACATACCTTGGAAATGCAAATAAAAGGAAATGCATTCTCATCCTATGCGATGGACTTGCAAGAGAGCAAGAAAATATTGTATTCTATTACACTGCTATTTGGGAGAGATATTAAAAGCAAACATTTGGTTTAAACCAGAATTTTCTCTCTCCTGGGACTATTGGAAGATTAACTAGAAAGGAAATATGCGAGGAAAATCTTCAGTATGTGATAACTGCAGTTAGAATGCATTTGCACAGAAATGGAAAAGATCTGAGATAGGGATGGATGATGAAACTTCAAGACAATTAAGAAACGGATAAATTAGCCATGTTTATTAGGCCTGGTTGATCAAGAAAAAAATTGTTTCTAAAATCAATTTGTAATTGGGGTGTTTTTTTGTTTCGATATTTAAAATAATTACAAAACTTTCCCAAAAAAAGTTTCGGTATTTACGAAATTTTGTAAATATTTACAAAACATTTTGTAAAGATGGCGGACCCCCGCGCATGCGCAGAATCACTTCCGAATCTTCGTTATGGGCGCGGAGGTCGATTCGTTAAGGTTATAACGAATCGATTCGTTAAAATGGCGGACGCAATCGCGCATGCGCAAAAGCGGCTTCCAAACATCGTTATTAAATACGATTTGATTCAATATTGAGATAATAACGAATCGATTCGTTAAAGCGAATATTTTGTATTTTTTTAACAATAAAAGACAGGTATTTTTAGAAAATATTCAGAAATGGAAAATTAACCAAAAACTGGCCCTGATGAACAGCTAACACAGCCACGAGACAGGGCAAGTGAGAGCAAACACCAACAGAAGAGTATTTTCTTTTTTTGGAATATTTTTTGTATTTTTTTAAAGAATAAAAGACAGGTATTTTTTAAAAATATTCAGAAATGGAAAATTAACCAAAAACTGGCCCTGATGAACAGCTAACACAGCCACGAGACAGGGCAAGTGAGAGCAAACACCAACAGAAGAGTATTTTCTTTTTTTAGAATATTTTTTGTATTTTTTTAAAAAAATAAAAGACAGGTATTTTTAGAAAATATTCAAAAATGGAAAATTAACCAAAAACTGGCCCTGATGAACAGCAAACACAGCCACGAGACAGGGCAAACGAGAGCACACACCAACAGAAGAGTCTTTTCTTTTTTTAGAATATTTTTTGTATTTTTTTAAAGAATAAAAGACAGGTATTTTTAGAAAATATTCAGAAATGGAAAATTAACCAAAAACTGGCCCTGATGAACAGCTAACACAGCCACGAGACAGGGCAAGTGAGAGCAAACACCAACAGAAGAGTATTTTCTTTTTTTAGAATATTTTTTGTATTTTTTTAAAGAATAAAAGGCAGGTATTTTTTAAAAATATTCAGAAATGGAAAATTAACCAAAAACTGGCCCTGATGAACAGCTAACACAGCCACGAGACAGGGCAAGTGAGAGCAAACACCAACAGAAGAGTATTTTCTTTTTTTAGAATATTTTTTGTATTTTTTTAAAGAATAAAAGACAGGTATTTTTTAAAAATATTCAGAAATGGAAAATTAACCAAAAACTGGCCCTGATGTAGAGCTAACACAGCCACGAGACAGGGCAATCGAGAGCACACACCAACAGAAGAGTCTTTTCTTTTTTTTGAATATTTTTTGTATTTTTTTAAAGAATAAAAGACAGGTATTTTTAAAAAATATTCAAAAATGGAAAATTAACCAAAAACTGGCCCTGATGAACAGCTAACACAGCCACGAGACAGGGCAAGTGAGAGCACACACCAACAGAAGAGTATTTTCTTTTTTTAGAATATTTTTTGTATTTTTTTAAAGAATAAAAGACAGGTATTTTTTAAAAATATTCAAGAAATGGAAAATTAACCAAAAACTGGCCCTGATGAACAGCTAACACAGCCACGAGACAGGGCAAGTGAGAGCAAACACCAACAGAAGAGTATTTTCTTTTTTTAGAATATTTTTTGTATTTTTTTAAGAATAAAAGGCAGGTATTTTTAGAAAATATTCAGAAATGGAAAATTAACCCAAAACTGGCCCTGATGAACAGCTAACACAGCCACGAGACAGGGCAAGTGAGAGCACACACCAACAGAAGAGTATTTTCTTTTTTAGAATATTTTTTGTATTTTTTTAAAGAATAAAAGACAGGTATTTTTAAAAAATATTCAAAAATGGAAAATTAACCAAAAACTGGCCCTGATGAACAGCTAACACAGCCACGAGACAGGGCAAGTGAGAGCACACACCAACAGAAGAGTCTTTTCTTTTTTTAGAATATTTTTTGTATTTTTTTAAGAATAAAAGTCAGGTATTTTTAAAAAATATTCAAAAATGGAAAATTAACCAAAAACTGGCCCTGATGTGGACCAAACACAGCCACGAGACAGGGCAAACGAGAGCACACACCAACAGAAGAGTCTTTTCTTTTTTTAGAATATTTTTTGTATTTTTTTAAAGAATAAAAGACAGGTATTTTTTAAAAATATTCAGAAATGGAAAATTAACCAAAAACTGGCCCTGATGAACAGCTAACACAGCCACGAGACAGGGCAAGTGAGAGCAAACACCAACAGAAGAGTCTTTTCTTTTTTTAGAATATTTTTTGTATTTTTTTTAAGAATAAAAGACAGGTATTTTTTAAAAATATTCAAAAATGGAAAATTAACCAAAAACTGGCCCTGATGAACAGCTAACACAGCCACGAGACAGGGCAAGTGAGAGCACACACCAACAGAAGAGTATTTTCTTTTTTTAGAATATTTTTTGTATTTTTTTAAAGAATAAAAGGCAGGTATTTTTTAAAAATATTCAAAAATGGAAAATTAACCAAAAACTGGCCCTGATGAACAGCTAACACAGCCACGAGACAGGGCAAGTGAGAGCACACACCAACAGAAGAGTATTTTCTTTTTTTGGAATATTTTTTTGTTTTTTTTTAAGAATAAAACAGGTATTTTTAGAAAATATTCAAAAATGGAAAATTAACCAAAAACTGGCCCTGATGTAGAGCTAACACAGCCACGAGACAGGGCAAGTGAGAGCAAACACCAACAAAGAAGTCTTTTTCCTTTATTATTTTGTATTTTTTTTAAAGAATAAAAGGCAGGTATTTTTTAGAAAATATTCAAAAATGGAAAATTAACCAAAAACTGGCCCTGATGTAGAGCTAACACAGCCACGAGACAGGACAAACGAGAGCAAACACCAACAGAAGAGTCTTCTCTTTTTTTGGAATATTTTTTGTATTTTTTTTAAGAATAAAAGGCAGAAGAATAAAATTTTAAAGAATTTTAAAGAATAAAAGCTAACACAGGCAGGAGACACACAGCCAAAAGACAGCCAAAAGCACACACCAACAGAAGAGTCTACTCTTTTCAACCAAGCCAACCCAATGCAAGTCTTTTTCCTGCCCAAGCCAACCCAAAGCAGCAGCCCTCCCGGACCTCTCTCCTCCCTCGCCTCCGCGCAACAAATGAGCTCTGCGGCCACGCGGAGCCGCTTTTAAAGGCCTTGCCGGCCAATGAAAATCAGCCACGGTGCACTGCTTGGGTGCTTGGGAGCGCCGGATTGGCTCCCAGGCACCAGCATCCTCCATCCAATTTCCGAAACGGGCGGAAGCTCGTTAAAAGGATGGGGGATGCCGCTTCGATATTTTAAAACCCTTCCGGGTTTGAAAAAGTGTTTTGATATCGCCTCGTAAATGCCAAAAATAACGAATGTTTAACGAATAACGAAATTAACGAACGAAACCGCACAGGCCTAATGTTTATATGAGAAAAAAACTGTGGAACTTTAAAAAGAAAAATGGAGTTTGGAACATAAAGAAAAAACTGGAAGTCTGGAGTTAAAATAAGTAACAATAAACAACAAAAACAGCACAAGTTGGGAAACAACTTAAGTTAAAATACATAGAAGATCATTAAGCAAATTAAAATACATAAATTAAAATAACAAAAATTTAAACACATTTAACTCATGCTGTGCAATATGTAAAAGCAATATGTATTTGTGATATTAGCATTTATTTTTTATTTTTAAGAGAGATCAATTTAAACCAGATTGCTTTTCTTCTTGGAGAAAATCCAAGTATAGTATCAGTAGTCGCAATCCGGAAAGTTGGAAATGACTTCTGCAGATTTGATTAAAATTTTCTCTCTAGGATTTTCTAAGGCTGGTTCTACACTGCCATATAATCCAAACAGTTGTACTGCATTTTTTTAACAAACAAACAAACCACAAAGTTTGCAAGCTTGGTAGCTGATTAAACTTCCTTTGACCAGTATCTGACCACTTGGAGTGCCTCTGGTGTTACTATAAGAAGGTCCTCCATGGTGCATGTGGCAGGGCTCAGGTTGCATTGCAGCAGGTGGTCAGTGGTTTGCTCTTCTCCACACTCGTATGTCGAGGATTCCACTTTGTAGCCCCATTTCTTGAGACTGGCTCTGCATCTCGTGGTGCCAGAGCGCAGTCTGTTCAGCGCCTTCCAAGTCGCCCAGTCTTCCGTGTGCCCAGAAGGGAGTCTCTCATTTGATATCAGCCATGGGTTGAGGTTCTGGGTTTGAGCCTGCCACTTTTGGACTCTCGCTTGCTGAGGTGTTCCAGCAAGTATCTGTAGATCTTAGAAAACTATTACGTGATTTAAGTTATTAGCGTACTGACTGATACCCAAACAGGGGATGAGGTGGAGAGGTCACTGCCTTGGTCCTTTCACTATTGGCTGCTACTTCCCGGCGGATGTCAGGTGGTGCAATACCGGCTAAGCAGTGTAATTTCTCCAGTGGTGTAGGGCGCAGACACCCCGTGATGATGTGGCATGTCTCATTAAGAGCCACATCCATTGTTTTAGTGTGGTGAGATGTGTTCCTGGAGGATGGACTGGTTGGATAATCCAGATTATCAAAGTAGATGATCCACATCTTCTTTGAACTGGATTATATGAGTCTACACTGCCAGATAATCCAGTTTGAAGCAGATAATCTGGTTTTTATATCACAATGTAGATCAAGCCTAAATCATTGCCATAGATGCAGGCGAAACATCAGGAGAAAATGCCTCTAGAACATGGCCATATAGCCCGAAAAACCTACAACAACCCAGTGATTCCGGCCATGAAAGCCTTCAACAATACACTGATGGTCTTTGCTTCTTCCAGCACTCTGACATTTGTCCACTTGTCTTCCCAAGATATTTGCAGGATTTTTTGGAGGCAGCGCTGATGGAATTGTTCCAGGTGTTGCATCTGACGTCTGTAGACTGTCCACGTTATGCAGACATATGGTAGGGTTGGGAGGACAATAGCTTTATAAACAAGCACCTTGGTATCACTACAGCTCTCCCAATCCTCAAACATTCTCTGCTTCATTCGGAAAAAAGCTGCACTCACAGAGCTCAGGCGGTATTGTATTTCGGTGTCAATGTTGAGTTTTATGGAGAGGTGGCTGCCAAGGGAGCAGAAATGATTTTCTAATATTACACCATTCAGCTGTGTCTCTGGCATTGGAGAGGGATTGGCTGGTGTCTGCTGGAAGAGGACTTTGGTTTTCTCGATGTTTAATGACAAGCCGAGCTTCTCGTAAGCTTCTGCGAAGGTGTTTAGAGTGGCTTGTAGGTCTTCTTCTGAATGCGCACAGACAACGTTGTCATCAGCATAGTTTTGGATAGTTTGATGTTAAATACCATTTGAAGCTTTGAACTGGATACAGATTAAATTCTCCAAACATTTCTGGAGATGAATTTGCACATCCATAAATACCAAGATGAAATCTTCTGAGTTGTAGTTTTCCAAGGGCTTTGGCCTTCTCTGCCATAGTGTTGGTGCTTCATGAAACTGCAAACTGTAGGATTGCATAGCATTGAGCCCTGTCAGTTAAAGTGGGATGAAACTGCATTAATTCTGCAGTATAGATGCCCCCATGGAGAACAAAACAAGAGCCACAACTTTATATCTTTCCCAGATCGGCTTCCGTGGGTTTATTTACAGCTTCCAGTTTACACAGAAATCTTCATTAGGCAATTGGGAAAACCTGGATGCAGCTGTTGAGGCCTGCCTAATGGGCTCCCTTGTCATGTTAACAACTGACACAAACAAGATGTCCTGATTTTCAAGAAGATAGGAATGGATTCACCCCTCCCTCTATCCCTCTTTATGGCAGCTGTCCTGCTTTCCTAGCCGTTTTGTCAGTATAAGTAGAGTATCCTTTATCCAAAACACTTGGAACTGAAAGGCAAGATTCTGGAAAAGATTGTTAAGGAAGCGGTCTGCAAACACTTAGAAACAAATGCAGTCATCGCTAATAGTCAACATGGATTTATCAAAAACAAGTCATGCCAGACTCATCTGATCTCTTTTTTCGATAGAGTTACAAGCTGGGTAGATGCGGGGAATGCCGTGGATGTAGCGTACCTGGATTTCAGGAAGGCCTTCTTTGACAAGGTCCCCCATGACCTTCTGGCAAGGAAACTAGTCCAATGTGGGCGAGGCAAAACTACAGTGAGGTGGATCTGTAATTGGTTAAGTGGATGAACCCAGAGGGTGATTCTCCCCAAGGCTTCCTCTTCTTCATCCTGGACAGAAGTGGTGAGTGGAGTGCCATCAGCAGGGTTGCCTTCTGGGCCCGGTCCTGTTCAGGATCTATACTAATGACTTAGGAAGGGTTAGAAGGCATGATCATCAAGTTTGCAGATGACACCAAATGGAGAAGGAGAGCCAATACTCCAGAGGACAGGAGCAGAATTAAAAATGATCTTAACAGATTAGAGAGATGATGGGCCAAAACTAACAAAATGAAGTTCAATAGTGACAAATGCAAGAGACTCTTTAGGCTAAAAACATAAAATGCAAAAATGCAGAATGTGGGATGCGTGGCTCGAGAGCAGTACATGTGAAAAAGATCTTAGAGTCCTCGTAGACAACAAGTTAAACATGAGCCAACAATGTGATGTGGCTGCAAAAAAAGCCAATGGGATTTTGGCCTGCATCAACAGGAGTCTCGTGTTTAGATCCAGAGAAGTCATGCTCCCCATGCTCTATTCTGCCTTGGTTAGACCACTTTACCTGGAATAATGTGTCCAATTATGGGCACCACAATTCAAGAGAGATATTGACAAGCTGGAATGTGTCCAGAGGAGGGCGACTAAAATAATCAAGGGTCTGGAGAACAAGCCCTATGAGGATCGGCTTAAGGAGCTGGGCATGTTTAGCCTGAAGATGAGAAATCTGAGAGGAGATAGGATAGCCATGTGTAAATATGTGAGAGGAAGCAACGGGGAGGAGGAAGCAAGCTTGTTTTCTGCTGCCCTGGAGACTAGAATACAATGGAATAATGGCTTTAAACTACAAGAAAGGAGATTCCATCTGAACATGAGGAAGAACTTTGTGACTATGAGAGCAGTTCAGCAGTGGAACTCTCTGTCCTGGAGTGTGGTAGAGGCTCCTTCTTTGGAAGCTTTTAAACAGAGACTGGATGGCCATCTTTCGGGGGTGCTTTGAATGCAGTTTTCCTGCTTCTTGGCAGGGGGTTGGACCAGATGGCTCATGAGATCTCTTCCAACTCTATGATTCCATGAAAGTGTTTTGGATTCGAACCCTGGTTTTCAGAATCTTAGTCCAACACCCAAAGGACTACAACATGCAGGTTCCATCTAAGGTTGGCACACAAAATTGTGTGTATGATCTACAAGTCTGTTTCCACATCTCCAGCTACAGAGTTCTGAGTAGGTGAGAAGGGGCAGCTTTGCAAACACCTGACAATAGCATTGGCTCCTTCTGGAACTAAATGTAAAAGAGACCATGGAGGAAGAGGATGTGATGGAGGAGAACTTGGCAGAGTTGAAGGTGGTGATGGGGTAGTACTTGATGGAGCAGGATGTGGTGGAGCACGACATGGTGATGGAGGACATTTTATGGCAGGAAATGATGGAGGAGAATGTGGTGGAGGAGAATGTGGTGAAAGAGAATGTGGTGGACGAGGACATGGAGGGAGAGAATGTCTGGAGGAGAAAGTGATGGAAGTGAATGTGAATGGAGCAAAACATGATGGAGGAAGACATGGAGGAAGAGAATGTGTGGAGGAGAATGTGATGGAGGAGGATGGAGGAAGGAAATGCGGTGGAGGAGAAAGTGGTAGAGGATGGAGGAGAATGTGGTGGAAGAGGACATGGAGGTAGAGAATGCAGTGAAGAAGAATGTAATGGAGAAGAAGGTGGTGGATGAGAATGAAGAAGATCATGGTGGAGGAGATCATTGATTCTATGATTCTATGGCAGAGGAAGTCTTAGTGGAGGAGAACATGGTGGAGGAAAATGTGGTGGAAGGGAATGTCGTGGTGGAGAATGTGTTGGATGACATTGGAGGACAACATGGGTTAGAGGATGTGTGGAGAAGAATCTCATGTAAGTATAATATTGAGGAGAACATGGAGGAGGAAAACTTGGCAGAGGAGAGCATGGTAAAAGAGAATGCCGTTCATTAGAATGTGAAGAAAGAGAATGTGGTGGAGGATAACATGTTGGAAGAGGATTTGGCAGAGGAGAACCTAGTTCAGGAGAATGTGGTAGAGGAGAACAAAGTGGGAGAGAATGTGGTGAAGGAGAACATGGTGGAGGAGAACGTAGTGGAGGAGCAGGCTGGTTGGCGCACCAAAAAGGCACATCTTGGACGCCTTTTCCAGCCAGCTTGCTTCTCTTCATGGCAGTGAGATGAACAAAAGTGGCAGCTTGTTGGAACAGAAGTGGTGTCGGCAAGCGCAGAAGAGTCAGACTTCCCCTTCCTTTGGCACGGAGGAACGTGGGACAAGCTGTCAAGTGAAGAAAATTACCCACTGGAAGGAGCCAACAAACAGAAAGGCTCGGTTTTAAGCTTGTCGCTTTCGACAAATGTGCCGAAGCAGAGTGCAGAGAGTGCAGAAAGCGAGTCAGAGTCTTGATGCAGCGTCTCTGAAAATAATCACTCATTTCCCCTCACTATCGATTTTCTCCTCAGTCTGGAGATAGCGGCTGGTTTACTCATGTCTCACGTGCTCGACTTTAGCAATCGCAGCAGAAATTATTTCCAGAAGATGTCGTAGTTGTAGATGCTATCAGTTACCATCAGAGCTTGGCTTATTTCAGAAGCTCAGCAGGGTTGGACTTGGTTAGGTCTTGGATGGAGAACATCAGGGGAAATCAGGGATCTCCAGCTAGATCTGGGAAAGAATTTAGGCTGAAGTTCTTAGCTAAGGGACCATCAGGAAAATCAGGGAGCTCCAACTGGATCTAGGAAAAAATCTGAAGTTCTTGGATGGAGGCAGAGGTGGCCCTAGGTAATTTTCAGACTGGAAAAAATCAACTTATATCCCCATACCAAAAAAGGGAAATGCGAAAGACTGCTCCAACTTCCGTACAGTGGCCCTTATTTCTCATGCCAGTAAGGTAATGCTCAAGATCCTGCAAGGAAGACTCCAGCAATACATGGAGCGAGAGTTGCCAGATGTTCAAGCTGGGTTTAGAAAAGGCAGAGGAACGAGAGACCAGATTGCCAATATCTGCTGGATAATGGAGAAAGGCAGGGAGTTTCAGAAAAACATCTACTTCTGCTTCATTGACTATTCTAAAGCCTTTGACTGTGTGGATCATAATAAATTGTGGCAAGTTCTTGGTGGGATGGGCATCCCAAGCCCCCTTCCCTCTCTCCTGAGGAATCTGTACAAGGACCAAGTAGCAACAGTCAGAACTGACCACGGAACAGGAGACTGGTTCAAGATTGGGAAAGGCGTACGGCAAGGCTGCATCCTCTCACCCAACCTTTTTAACTTGTATGCAGAACACATCATGCGATGTGCGGGGCTGGATGAATGCAAAGCTGGGGTGAAAATTGCTGGAAGAAACATTAACAACCTCAGATATGCAGATGACACCACTCTGATGGCCGAAAGCGAGGAGGAGCTGAGGAGCCTTCTAATGAAGGTGAAAGAAGAAAGCGCAAAAGCCGGGTTGCAGCTAAACGTCAAAAAAACCAAGATTATGGCAACAAGAATGATTGACAACTGGAAAATAGAGGGAGAAACCGTGGAGGCCGTGACAGACTTTGTATTTCTAGTGCACAAAGATTACTGCAGATGCAGACTGTGGCCAGGAAATCAGAAGACGCTTACTTCTTGGGAGGAGAGCAATGTCCAGTCTCGATAAAATAGTAAAGAGTAGAGACATCAGACTGGCAACAAAGATCCGCCTAGTCAAAGCCATGGTATTCCCTGTAGTAACCTACGGATGTGAGAGCTGGACCTTAGGGAAGGCTGAGCGAAGGAAGATCGATGCTTTTGAGCTGTGGTGCTGGAGGAAAGTTCTGAGAGTGCCTTGGACTGCGAGAAGATCCAACCAGTCCATCCTCCAGGAAATAAAGCCCGACTGCTCACTGGAGGGAAGGAGACTAGAGACAAAGTTGAAGTACTTTGGCCACATCATGAGGAGACAGCAAAGCCTAGAGAAGACAATTATGCTGGGGAAAGTGGAAGGCAAAAGGAAGAGGGGCCGACCAAGGGCAAGATGGATGGATGGCATCCTTGAAGTGACTGGACTGACCTTGAGCGAGCTGGGGGTGGTAACGGCCGACAGGGAGCTCTGGCGTGGGCTGGTCCATGAAGTCACGAAGAGTCGGAGACGACTGAACGAATGAACAACAACATTTGCCCCCAAGAGTGCCTCAAGAGCACCCCTGGGCAAAATCAATTATACTGCAAATGCTTACTTTGCGTAATGCAGCGTTTCTCAACCTGGGAGTCGGGACCCCTGAGGGGGTCGTGAGGGGGTGTCAGAGGGATCGCCAAAGACCACCAGAAAACACAGTATTGTCGAAGGCTTTCATGGCTGGAATCACTAGGTTCTTGTGGGTTTTTCGGGCTATAGGGCCATGTTCTAGAGGCATTTCTCCTGACGTTTTGCCTGCATCTATGGCAAGCATCCTCAGAGGAAGTGAGGTCTGTTGGAATTAGGACAATGGGTTTATATATCTGTGGAATGGCTGGGGTGGGGCAAAGAGCTCTTCTCTGCTGGAGCTAGGTGTGAATGTTTCAACTGACCACCTTCATTAGCATTTGAAGGCCTGGCTGAGTCACAACAGCAAAACAGCAGAGAGGAAACAACCAGGCACATCTTAACACCTCTCAACAGAAGATTTTCCCAGGCTCAGCCAGGCCTTCAAATGCTAATGAAGGTGGTCAGTTGAAACATTCACACCTAGCTCCAGCAGGGAAGAGCTCTTTGCCCCACCCCAGCCATTCCACAGATATATAAACCCATTGTCCTAATTCCAACAGACCTCACTACCTCTGAGGATGCTTGCCATAGATGCAGGCGAAACGTCAGGAGAAATGCCTCTAGAACATGGCCCTATAGCCCGAAAAAACCCACAAGAACCAAATGATAAAGGCTTTGACTATTGGTCATGGGGGTTCTGTGTGGGAAGTTTGGCCCAATTCTATTGGTGGGGTTCAGAATGCTCTTTGATTGTAGGCAAACTATAAATCCCAGCAACTACAACTCCCAAATGTCAAGATCTATTTTCCCCAAACTCCAGCAGTGTTCACACTGAGTATTTGTGCCAAGTTTGGTCCAGATCCATCATAGTTTGAGTCCACAGCTCTCTGGATGTAGTTGAACTACAACTCCAAAATTCAAGGTCCACCAAACCTTTCCAGTATTTTCTGTTGGTCATGGGATTTCTTTGTGCCAAGTTTGGTTCAATGCCATCGTTGGTGGAGTCCAGAATGTTCTTTGATTGTAGGTTGACTATAAATCCCAGCAAATACAACTCCTAAATGACAAAATTGGGAATTCGTGTCAAATTTGGTCCAGTGAATGAAAATACATCCTGCTTATCAGATATTTACATTGCAATTAATAACATTAGCAAAATGACAGTTATGAAGTAGCAACAAAAATAATTTTATGGTTGGGGGTCAACACAACAGGAGAAACTGTATTAAGGGGTTGCAGCATTACTTTGCGTAATGGGTTGAGCCGCCCCTGGATGGAGGACCATCAAGGGAGATCAAGGAGAATCTAGGAAATAATCCCAGCTGTTTGTTCTCAAAATAAGAATTATTGCAACCAATACTGCAGGCTCTGAACATATTTGCCCCATTATGATTATACAACTAGTGAGAATGCAAGAGGAAAAAACCCAGCACGCATTGCCAGCAGGTTGGCTTTCTCATCTCCGTCATTGTTTTCTTTAGAGATTATCTCCTGAAATTTCCTCATTTGTTGTTTGCACATTTTGTCCGCAGAACAAAGGGTTTCCTCATTCGTACAGCTCATTACATAAAAAGAGAAGGAGGAATCCCCTTTCAAGAGGGTGCACCTTGTCTTTCATCCCCAGTGTGCAAATTTGCATTGCGGGTTTTTCTTTTCTATGGTGAAAGGGAGGGATGTTGCCCAGTTCCTTCTGAGGACAAAGGGATGGAAATAGAACTTGGGAAAGGTACGTATTTGGATCATAGAATCATAGAATCAAAGAGTTGGAAGAGACTTCCTGGGCCATCCAGTCCAACCCCATTCTGCCAAGAAGCAGGAATATTGCATTCAAATCACCCCTGACAGATGGCCATCCAGCCTCTGTTTAAAAGCTTCCAAAGAAGGAGCCTCCACCACACTCTGGGGCAGAGAGTTCCACTGCTGAACGGCTTTCACAGTCAGGAAGTTCTTCCTCATGTTCAGATGGAATCTCCTTTCTTGTAGGTTGAAGCCATTGTTCCATTGTATTGTCGAAGGCTTTCATGGCCGGAATCACTCAGTTCTTGTGGGTTTTTTCGGGCTATATGGCCATGTTCTAGAGGCATTTCTCCATTTCCATTGCGTCCTAGTCTCCAAGGAAGCAGAAAACAAGCTTGCTCCCTCCTCCCTGTGGCTTCCTCTCACATATTTATACATGGCTATCATATCTCCTCTCAGCCTTCTCTTCTTCAGGCTAAACATGCCCAGCTCCTTAAGCCACTCCTCATAGGGCTTCTTCTCCAGACCCTTGATCATTTTAGTCGCCCTCCTCTGGACACATTCCAGCTTGTCAATATCTCTCTTGAATTGTGGTGCCCAGAATTGGACACAATATTCCAGGTGTGGTCTAACCAAAGCGGAATAGAGCATGGGGAGCATTACTTCCCTAGATCTAGACACTAGGCTCCTATTGATGCAGGCCAAAATCCCATTGGCTTTTTTTGCCGCCACATCACACTGTTGGCTCATGTTTAATTTGTTGTCCACGAGGACTCCAAGATCGCAAGTCCCAAAATCCCCAAGTGGTGTGGCCACAGAAGGAGGCTCCATTGAGCTCCAAGGCAGGATATTCCAGGTTGTTGTTGTTTATTCGTTCAGTCGTTTCTGACTCTTTGTGACCTCATAGGAGCCCATGCCAGCCCAGCATTGAAACTCTCCAATTGTCAGAAAGCTTTTCCTCACTTTTAGCGGTAATCTCTTTTCCTGCAATTTGCACCCATGGCTCCATTGTGGGCCAAATGAGACAGGACAGGGGTAAATGGCTTCTGAGCCATCCATGTGACAAGGTTCAAGTCATTCAATGCTTTTTGCACTTTAGTCACATATGCATGTACTCTGTACATGGCATTCATTGACCTTGCAAAGGCATTCGACACAGTGAATCGCAGTGCTCTCTGGACCATCCTCCAAAAAATTGGATGCCCTGACAAATTTGTGAACATCCTTCGCCTCCTCCACGATGACATGATTGCAACAGTCTTGGACAGCAATGGCTCCCAAAGTGACCCATTTAAGGTGGAATCAGGTGTCAAACAGGGATGTGTTATTGCCCCAACCTTATTTTCCATCTTCATCTTGGAGTCCTTGTAGACAACAAGTTAAACATGAGCCAACAATGTGATGTGGCTGCAAAAAAAGCCAATGGGATTTTGGCCTGCATTAATAGGAGTATAGTGTCTAGGGAAGTAATGCTCCCCATGCTCTATTCCGCTTGGCTTAGACCACACCTGGAATATTGTGTCCAATTCTGGGCACCAAAATTCAAGAGAGATATTGACAAGTTGGAATGTGTCCAGAGGAGGGCGACTAAAATGATCAAGGGTCTGGAGAAGAAGCCCTATGAGGAGTGGCTTAAGGAGCTGGCCATGTTTAGCCTGCAGAAGAGAAGGATGAGAGGAGATATGATAGCCATGTATAAATATGTGAAAGGAAGTCACAGGGAGGAGGGAGCAAGCTTGTTTTCTGCTTCCCTGGAGACTAGGACGCGAAACAATGGCTTCAAACTACAAGAGAGGAGATTCCATCTGAACATGAGGAAGAACTTCCTGACTGTGAGAGCCGTTCAGCAGTGGAACTCTCTGTCCCTAGAGTGTGGTGGAGGCTCCTTCTTTGGAAGCTTTTAAAAAGAGGCTGGATGGGGGGGGGGGGGGGGGGGTAGTCACCTCCGATTACATAAAGCAAGACTTCTAGACTCTTTTCCAAGCCAGGCGTTGCCCATCCTATATCTGTGCATTTTATTTTGTTTTTCCTGCCTTAATGTGATATCTTACATTTTCTTGCTTGTTTGTTTCCAGCTTCTTGCCTTGGCCCATTGGGGGCTTGATCCTGGCAAAAGATCCTGGCAAACTCAGTTTGGCTTGAGATATGAAATACCTGAAGAATCTCAGGGTTAGAAAACAAAATAAACCATATGGTAATCACTAGAGCCTTTGTTGGCAGTCACCAGGGCATTGGGCAACAGCTGCTTAACTGAACAGCCCTTCTAGACACACCTTCTGGGATGCATTTGGCTCTCAGGGATTTTTATTTTCTCTCAGCAGATTCCCATTTCTCTCAGCAGATTCCCAGGATCTCGGGTATCAGAGGCTGGGCTTGTTCTCCAATCCTTAAGGCGAAGGTTGAGAAATCTCAGGGCAAGGGTGCTGCCTTGAAAGCAAGAGTGTCTAGGTTTCAGATTTGGACCTTGCAACATTTCTCAGATGCAAACTGGGATGTTGTTGTTCATTCGTTCAGTCGTCTCCGACTCTTCGTGACCTCATGGACCAGCCCACACCAGAGCTCCCTGTCGGCCGTCACCACCCCAGCTCCTTCAAGGTCAGTCCAGTCACTTCAAGGATGCCATCCATCCATCCTTGGTCGGCCCCTCTTCCTTTTACCTTCCACTTTCCCCAGCATAATTGTCTTCTCTAGGCTTTGCTGTCTCCTCATGATGTGGCCAAAGGACTTCCACTTTGTCTCTAGTCTCCTTCCCTCCAATGAGCAGACGGGCTTTCTTTCCTGGAGGATGGACTGGTTGGATCTTCTCGCAGTCCAAGGCACTCTCAGAACTTTCCTCCAACACCACAGCTCAAAAGCATCGATCTTCCTTCGCTCAGCCTTCCCTAAGGTCCAGCTCTCACATCCGTAGGTTACTACAGGGAATACCATGGCTTTGAGTATGCGGATCTTTGTTGCCAGTCTGATGTCTCTACTCTTTACTATTTTATCGAGACTGGACATTGCTCTCCTCCCAAGAAGGAAGCGTCTTCTGATTTCCTGGCCACAGTCTGCGTCTGCAGTCATCTTTGCGCCTAGAAATACAAAGTCTGTCACGGCCTCCACATTTTCTCCCTCTATTTTCCAGTTGTCAATCATTCTTGTTGCCATAATCTTGGTTTTTTTGATGTTTAGCTGCAACCCGGCTTTTGCGCTTTCTTCTTTCACCTTGATTAGAAGGCTCCTCAGCTCCTCCTCGCTTTCGGCCATCAGAGTGGTGTCATCTGCATATCTGAGGTTGTTAATGTTTCTTCCAGCCATTTTCACCCCAGCTTTGCATTCCTCAAGCCCCGCACATTTATTTATTTATTATTTATTTATTTTGTATGCTTATATACCGCAATATCTCAGCCTACAACGGCGACTCATTGCGGTTAACAGTACTTAAAAACAACAATAATCAAACAATTTAAAAGCATAAAAAACATATACAGTACACAGTATCGGGCCACCAATACCGACCAATGCATCTCTTAGTTAAAATCATAATCCGAATTCATCGTCAATAATTACCAGTCCTTGTCATCAACTTCATCGCACCGGATTACCCGAATGCTTGTTCAAACATCCATGTCTTAAGTTTTTTTCGAAATACCAACAGCGAGGGAGCTGATCTTATCTCTATAGGGAGGGCATTCCAAAGCCGAGGGGCCACCACAGAGAAGGCCCTGTCTCTCGTTCCCGCCAGCCGCACTTCTGAAGCCGGAGGGACAGAGAGCAGGGACTCTCCAGAAGATCTTAGGGTCCTGGTGGGCTGATAGGCTGAGATACGTTCGGATAGATAAGTTGGGCCAGAACCGTTTAGGGCTTTAAAGGCCAACGCCAGCACTTTGAATTGGGTCCGGTAGCTAATCGGCAGCCAGTGGAGCTGGTACAGCAGAGGAGTTGTATGCTCCCTGCGCCCTGCTCCTGTTAGTACCATGGCTGCCGCCCGTTGGACTAGTTGGAGCTTCCGAGCCGTCTTCAAAGGCAACCCCACGTAGAGAGCGTTGCAGTAGTCAAGGCGGGATGTAACCAGAGCGTGGACTACCGTGGCCAAGTCAGACTTCCCAAGGTACGGTCGCAGTTGGCGCACGAGTCTTAACTGTGCGAATGCTCCCCTGGTCACCGCCGAAACCTGGGGGTCCAGGCTCAGCGCTGAATCCAGGATCACACCCAAACTGCGAACCTGTGTCTTCAGGGGGAGTGCGACCCCGTCTAACACAGGCTGTAACCCTGTACCCTGTTCGGCCTTGCGACTGACCAGGAGTACCTCTGTCTTGTCTGGATTCAATTTCAATTTGTTCGCCCCCATCCAGACCGTCACAGCGGCCAAGCACCGGTTCAGGACCTCGACAGCCTCCTTAGTAGCAGGTGGAAAGGAGTGACAGAGCTGGACATCATCTGCGTACAGATGACACCGCACCCCGAAACTCCGGATGATCTCACCCAGCGGCTTCATGTAGATGTTAAACAACATGGGGGACAGTATGGAACCCTGTGGAACCCCACAAGACAAAGGTTGTGGGGTTGAACAGGAGTCCCCCAGTAACACCTTCTGAGACCGACCCTCGAGGAATGACCGGAGCCACTGCAAAGCAGTACCTCCGAGACCCATTCCCGCGAGGCGTCCCAGAAGGATACCGTGGTCGACGGTATCGAAGGCCGCTGAGAGGTCGAGTAGCACCAACAGGGACACACTCCCCCTGTCGAGCTCCCGGAGATCATCCACTAAGGCGACCAAGGCTGTCTCGGTACCATGCCCCGGCCTAAAGCCAGACTGTGCCGGATCCAGATAATCCGTGTCTACCAAGAATGCCTGGAGTTGTGAGGCCACCACACGTTCCATGACTTTGCCCAAAAAGGGGAGATTGGAAACAGGCCGATAGTTGACGAATTGAGTGGGGTCCAGTGATGGTTTCTTCAACAGCGGTTTTATCACAGCTTGCTTTAAGCTGGCTGGAAATATGCCTTCCCGAAGGGAGGCATTAACCACCACCTTAACCCACTCGGCCAATCCCCCTCTGGCCTCCTTTAGAAGCCAGGATGGGCAGGGGTCTAGGATGCATGTGGTAGCTCTCATTCCTCCAAGCACCTTGTCCACATCCTCGGATTGAACCAATTGAAATGAATCCATCAAAACCGGACAAGCAGATGCTCGTGTTACATCCTCAGAGACTGCCGTTAATATGGTGTCCAGTCCAGAGCGGATCAAAGCGACTTTGTCTGCAAAGAACTGAGCAAAGGCTTCACAGCGAGCTGCCGAGTCATCAGGGCTCCCATCCTGAATGGTGGGTTTTAACAGGCCTCTGACAACTCGAAACAGTTCGGCCGGACGGTTCTTTGCAGACGCAATAGTGGCCGTAAAGAAAGTTTTCTTTGCGGCTTTTATTGCCGCGGCGTATGACCTTAAAAAGGACACAAACCGTGTTCGGTTTGGCTCGCTCGGATCCGAACGCCACACGCCCTCTAGTTCCCTCTTCTTTCGCTTCAACGCTGCCAGCTCCTCAGTAAACCAAGGGGCTGGTTTTGTTCGGCTACTTGAGAGGGGACGTTCTGGAGCGATCGTGTCTATTGCCCTAGTCATCTCCCCATTCCAGAGAGCGACCAGGGCATCAACAGGATCACCAACCGAGGTGGCGGGAAATTCCCCAAGAGCCATCAGGAATCCCTCCGGATCCATAAGCCTCCTGGGGCGGACCAATTTAATAGGTCCTCCACCTCTGCGGAGGTTAGGGGGTGCAGTAAGTCTAAAGCTGACCAGGTGGTGGTCGGTCCATGGCAACGGAGAGATGGATAACTCCTCAACACCGCCACCTTCCTCCCATCCCTGACAGAAAACCAAGTCCAATGTATGTCCAGCACTGTGGGTGGGGCCAGATACTTGTTGGGACAGCCCCATGGTCGCCATGGTAGACATGAAGTCCTGAGCCGCTCCTGTTAGGGCAGCCTCAGCGTGGACAAGGTTGGGTGAGAGTATGCAGCCTTGCCGCACGCCTTTCCCAATCTTGAACCAGTCTGTTGTTCCGTGGTCAGTTCTGACTGTTGCTACTTGGTCCTTGTACAGATTCCTCAGGAGAGAGACAAGGTGGCTTGGGATGCCCATCCCACTAAGAACTTGCCACAATTTATTATGATCCACACAGTCAAAGGCTTTAGAATAGTCAATGAAGCAGAAGTAGATGTTTTTCTGAAACTCCCTGCCTTTCTCCATTATCCAGCGGATATTGGCAATCTGGTCTCTCGTTCCTCTGCCTTTTCTAAACCCAGCTTGAACATCTGGCAACTCTCGCTCCATGTATTGCTGGAGTCTTCCTTGCAGGATCTTGAGCATTACCTTACTGGCATGAGAAATAAGGGCCACTGTACGGAAGTTTGAGCAGTCTTTCACATTTCCCTTTTTTGGTATGGGGATAGAAGTTGATTTTTTCCAGTCTGATGGCCATTCTTGTGTTTTCCATATTTGCTGGCATATGGCATGCATCACCTTGACAGTATCCTCTTTCAAGAATTTAATCAGTTGGCAAAATATATTGATGAAGAAAAGTAGGCACAAGTTGGGAGAGGCTACAGCAGGTTGCTTTTGCTTGAGCCTCCTCCCTTCTGAGTTAATTCCGTGTAAATTCCTCTTGCCCTTTAATCCAACTTGCAGCATCTAGAGTCAGCTGAGGATAAAGGAGGAAAATGGAGAGTTGGGACAGCCAACTTAAAAGGCTTTAAAGAGGGACTCAATTCAGGGAAACAACAACAACAACAATTTTAGTTCTTACTCTCCTCTCATCACAGCTCGAGGAGGTGGGGCATATCAATAGCTATTAGTAACAATGGATACAAGAATACACGATATTGAATTCAGGTTGAAGGAAGACAGAGAGATGGTATTGTCGAAGGCTTTCATGGCCAGAATCACTGGGTTGTTGTAGGTTTTTTCAAGCTATATGGCCATGTTCTAGAAGCATTTTCTCCCGACGTTTCGCCTGCATCTATGGCAAGCATCCTCAGAGATAGTGAGGTCTGTTGGAACTAGGAAAAATGGGTTTATATATCTGTGGATATATACCAGGATGGGACAGGAGCTAGGTGTGAATATTTCAACTGACTACCTTGATTAGCATTTGATTGCCTGGCAGTGCCTGGAGCAAACTTTTGTTGAGAGGTGATTAGATGTCCTTGTTTGTTTCCTCTCTGTTGTTGTGCTGTTCTAATTTTAGAGTTTTTTAATACTGGTAGCCAGATTTTGTTCATTTTCATGGTTTCCTCCTTTCTGTTGAAATTGTCCACATGCTTGTGGATTTCAATGGCTTCTCTGTGTAGTCTGACATGGTGGTTGTGAGAGTGGTTCAGTATTTCTGTGTTCTCAAATAATATGCTGTGTCCAGGTTGGTTCATCAGGTGCTCTGCTATGGCTGACTTCTCTGGTTGAAGTAGTCTGCAGTGCCTTTCATGTTCCTTGATTGTCTGGGCGCTGCGTTTGGTCCCTATGTAGACTTGTCCACAGCTGCATGGTATACGGTAGACTCCTGCAGAGGTGAGAGGATCCCTCTTGTCCTTTGCTGAATGAAGCATTTGTTGGATTTTCTTGGTGGGTCTGTAGATAGTTTGTAGGTTGTGTTTCATCATCATCTTCCCTATGCGGTCAGTGGTTCCCTTGATGTCTGGCAAGAACACTTTTAGGAGAAAATGCCTCTAGAACATGGCCATATAGCCCGAAAAAACCTACCAGAAGGACAAAAAACAACCCAGAAGGACAAAAGGGTTGTTTGTGTTATCAAACCATGGCACCCTTCTTAAAGATTTATAGCATACCAAGAGACTTCAAGCAAATATGATATTTTTCCTCTTTTGTTTTCTTAAAACCTCTTCCACTGAACCAAAATAGTGAAATATTGAAGGACTAGAGGTTCCAGAAAAGACCTAGCAGCAGTTGTACCCAACAAACTCTATCATATCTAACCCTTTGATAAAATGTATCAATTTGATGATTTTCTGTATACCTTGCATCTTTTATGTGCTGTGTCAATCCCTAAATGTATAAGCTGTATCAACTGTATGAAATGCATGTATCAAAATACCCTTTGAAGACAGCCACCTCTCTGTGCCCCCAATTTACGTAACATCTTGGAAAAAAGAGACGGTGGCCAGGATCCCTCCAGCTATTTCCCAAGTCAAATACCTATCAGAGTCAACAAAATATGCTTAGGGAGCAGTACGTATTGAGTCTCCTGGTCCCAAGGAAGAGGAGGCTTAGGAGATGTGCATTCATTAGCTTTCTATACTGGCAGCCATGTCCTTGATTGTCTTGCACCTTTGTTTCACATGGAATCAGACACTTAAGTTAATCAGAAATTAATTAGCATATCCACGCCACCATATCCTCATGGACTGTGGCCTCCCAGTGGGTATCTCTGCAATGGATTGGTTCATTGAACTGACCAACCACAAGCCATTATTCTTCCTGCCATGGGAGTCTCTTGCAGGCTGTGATGTCAAGGGAATGCCTGGCCAATCCTGGTATGGATCCTAGCCGGTCTCATTTTCAGCCAATCAAGGGAGGAAGCAGAAAGTCTGAATAGCTGTCAGAGCCAGGGCCATAGCCAGATTTTTTTTCGGTGAGGGTTGAAAATTTGGGGGGGGGGTTGAAAATTTCAGGGGGGGTAGGGTCACGCTGAAGCAAAGAGCACAGCAGGGGGCAGAGCAGCCTTCAATAGCCTGCAGCTCCGCCCCTGTCAACCACCTCCACCAAGTCTGGCCTCCTTAATGAGAGCATTCAACACCCCCCCCCCCCAAACTTGGTTGCTTCGCTACATTGGCTATTGCTGCAAGTAATGACAGTGTGAATAAATTGTCAATATTTGCTTGAGATAGTGCTTGCAGTTCTGGAGGGACTCTTAATTTTTTGCGTCTCATAGACTTAGCATGGGATTAGGTTAACCAGTTTCTCCTGACTTTTCGCCTACCTCTGAAGATGCTTGCCATAGATGCAGGCGAAACGTCAGGAGAAATGCCTCTAGAACATGGCCCTATAGCCCGAAAAAACCCACAAGAACCTTGTCAATATTTGCTTGAGATAGTGCTTGCAGTTCTGGAGGGGCTCTTAATTTTTTGTATCTCATAGACTTAGCATGGGGATTTGGTTAACTAGTTAAAATTCATGAGTAAACCAGTTTTTTTAAACCTGAAAAATTGGGGGGGGGGGTTGAACCCCTAACCCCCCCCCCCCCCCCCGGCTACAGGCCTGGTCAGAGCTGTATAAAATGTAATGTATTTCTTTGTCAGTTTGTGCTTGTACCCTTCGAAGCCAGTTGTTTGTACTTGCATCCTGTTTGTCGGAATTATAATAAACCTCTGTGGCTTTGCCTTCAACCTGGTGAGTTTATTTCTTTGTCCTGAGTGATCTGGATTAGTGGATACACACCAGGAATTGACCCTTTTAGCCATGGTCCTAGCTGAAATCATTACACTTGTTCGGGATTGTTCCAAACCCTGAGGTTTCTGGATCAACGCCTGAGACCAAGGCCCTTTCTACCCAGCCCTATATCCTAGGATCTGATCCTGGATTATCTTCTTACCCCAGATTAACTGGCAGTGTAGACTCTAGGCCTGGGTAACAACGGAAAAATTTGTTTCTAAAATCGATTCGGTTTTTGGGGGGTTTTTGCGTTTCGATATTTAAAAGAATTCCGAAATTTTTCTTTTAAAAAGTTCGATATTTACGAAATTTCGTAAATAAAAAATTACAAAACATTAACGAAACAAATACGAAACAATAACGAATCGATTCGTTAATGGCGGACGCGACCGCGCAATACGCTAAAAAACCTCCAAATGGGACAGGGGGAACTTCTGAAGCTTCCCTCTCCCTCTGTTGTTGACTGTTGGTGTGATATTATAATTTTTTTTCACTAATTAAACAAAAAACAACTATAAAACTTGCCCCAGACATGCGGAAATAATAACGAAACGACCTCAAACTGATAACGAAACGAATACATAACGAATCCGAAGCATTTACGAAACGAATTTAAAAATTCGTTTCGTTTTTAAGTTGCTCCAGAATGGTTCGTTATCGCTTCGTTATAAAAAAAATAACGAATTTTTAACGAATTACGAATTAACGAAACGAAACCGCCCAGCCCTAGTAGACTCATATAATTCAGTTCAAAGCGGATCACTTGAGATCAGATCCTGCGATATAGGGCAGGGTAGATCTAGCCCTAGAGATTACCATTTTCAGTGCCATGGATCATGGCGACTTAAGGATCAAACACTACACTTTGCAGCTTCTCATTCCATTTCACACAACATATTTTCTGCTTTGGAAACGAGGGCAGAAACCACAACTAAAAGGGCTGTTCCCAGATCAAGGTGAAATGAGGGATTATCCTTTCTTATGTACTTAAAGAGATGGGATAAGGAATAGTTAATCCAACTTGTTTTTAAGCAGAATATAGAGGCAGAACAAAGTGGATGGTGGGTCCTGGGAAAGAGGGAAAGAGGATGGTAAGTAAATGCATTAATCATCCTGGAAAATAGTTGGAAGTTGTTCCACTTAATTAATGAAGCAAACAGAAGCAAGCTACTCCTCTATTAGATGTGCTGAAGATTTGCAGGCAGCACTTTCTTTCCTCTTGCCAGGAGCCAAGTCCAGCAAAACTGGAGAAATTGCACCACGAAACATGGAAACTCAGGGCCAGACCTAGAGCTCCAATGACCTTAATAGACCAGCGTTCTCGTCTTGGTGGTGGACGTGATTTCGACGCGGCCCATTTCAAGTCCAGAAACCATCCCACCTCAAATAGAATCGGTAGAGAGAGGTCAAAGTACATCCAACACTCCTGGGAATACGTGTCTGCCTTTGCTTTTAAGTTACATAACCGAATCAAGGATGCTGCCAAATGGAAGCCCCTTGTGGATTTCTTTCAGGCCAGATTCCTGGGATCTGGTTGGAGTTATTTGCAAGATGCAGTTTCTCCCTGCCAGGCAAAAGTTTCAAAAATAAAACATGCAAGCAGAACATAGCTTCGCAGTGACCCCGTTCCTTTGGCTGGCTGAGCGGACACCGTGTTCCTACTTCTCCATCTTTTAAAACACAGGAAATTGCCTTTTCTCTATTTTCTCCAGAAAAAAACAATTCTCCAATAATAATAATAATAATAATGATGATGATGATGATGATGATGATGATGATGATGATGATGATGCTGGTACAGCTGTACCAGGAGCTCCAACTTTATTTTCTTTCTGTTGTCTGTTTGCAGTCATAGGGCAGGCCTCCTGTCCATCATAATTAAGCATTGGTTCCACCCTTTGTTCTGGGCTCTGGGAGGGAAAGGAGCCAGTTTTTGGGCAGTCTCACATAAGGAAGCTAAACTATAGGACATAGACCAGCTCGTCCTGTAGAAAAGCTTCTTTTCTCCAGAACATCCGGGGAAACAGAAACTCCAGGGAAAAGGTCCCAAGGCTCTGGCTGAGAGCTCACAGCCTCTCAGCCTCACAGCAATCAGAGGGAAAACAGCCTTGAAGTTTCCAAAGAATTATCTGAGGGAGGACAGCATTACAGATCCACGGAACTCCAGCTGAAATATCTACAAGCCTCGGCTGGTAGGTCTACTCGATACCCAGACACATTTGGAATCGGTAGTAGGACCCACACCGATGAGGCATAGATAGTAAACAGCCTGGAAGAGGTTAAATAGGGTTTTTCCTACAGAGAAAGTACAGTTAATTAAAGTCAGGTACCAGTCCATTGAGGACTAGACTAAGAAAGCTTTGAAGTGTTGTTTGAACCATTGAAGATTTGTTGTTTGTTCCATAATAAAGACTTTGTTGTATCATTAAAGACTCTAAAGACCATCTCTTCAGTAAAATCCCTGAGAATCTCTCTTTGAGGCGCCCTGGCTTCCCGCTGGGCTTAAAGTATACATCCTATAGAAAAGACAGTTGTTACAGGCCCAGCGCGCAACAGAACAATAATAACCACTTTCCTCTCTTAAACGAGACTTAAAATGGTTCACTAAGACCAGCATTGTCAGCACTGGCCAGCAGCCACGGCTGTCCAAGCAAATCTTTCTCCTAAGTCAACCTGAAAACGTAAAGTATGTGTATCCAAAACCATCTGCATAGATATCAAGGAAGCTGTCCTATAAGCAATCAGGCCATTGATAGCCCATATAGTCCAGTATTGTGAGCTCTGATTAGTAGCTGTGGTTTTAAAGGCTTTAAAGCAGGGTTTCTCAACCTGGGGGTTGGGACCCCTGGGAGGAGTTGCGAGGGAGTGTCAGAAGGATCAACAAAGACCATCTGAAAACACAGTATTTTCTTTTTGTCATGGGATTTCTGTGTGGGAAGTTTGGCCCAATTCTATCATTGGTGGGATTCAGAATGCTCTTTGATTGAACTGTAAATAAAAGCAACTACAACTTCCAAATGTCAAGGTCTATTTTCCACAAACTCCACCAGTGTTCACATTTGGGCATACTGAGTATTCATGGTGATCTGGAAAATAAAGTAATGTGAAAGTGTTGGTTTCTAATATATGCAATGTCTTGAAGTTTGTGGGTAAACAGTATTTCTTGCTGTTTCTTTGTCAGTGTTGATGTAGAGATTGTCTGGTTTGCCTACTCTGGAACAGGCAACATAGATTTGTCCTTCTTTAGTGGTCCCTTTCAAATCTAGGATACTATATCTGTGTGTGTATGAATCATATCTATCTATCTGTCTATATCTATGGCTGGATGGCTTTTTGTCAAGAGGGCTTTCGTGACGTTTTCTTGCCCTGGTGAAGGGAGTTGGACTGGATGGCCTTAAGTATTTTATTTTCTGTTGGTCATGGGGGTTCTGTGTGGGAAGTTTGCCCCAATTCTGTCGTTGATGGGGTTCAGAATGCTCTTTGATTGTAGGTGCACTATAAATCCCAGTAACTACAACTCCCTAATATCAAGGTCTATTTCCCCCAAACTCCATCTGAGTCCATACTTATGCATATTAAGTATTCATGCCAAGTTTGGTCCAGATCCATCATTATTTGAGTCCACAATGCTCTCTGGATGTAAGTGAACTACAACTCCCAAACTCAAGGTCAATGCCCACCAAACCCTTTCAGGATTTTCTGTTGGTCATGGGAGTTCTGTGTGCCAAGATTGGTTCAATTCCATCATTGGTGGAGTTCAGAACGCTCTTTGATTTTAGGTTAACTATAAATCCCAGCAACTACAACTCCCAAATGACAAACTCAACCCCCTCCCCCACCCCACCATATTCAAATTTGGGCGTATCGGGTATTTGTGCCAAATTTGGTCCAGTGAATGAAAATAAATCCTGCAAATCAGATATTTACATTACGATTCAGAACAGTAGCAAAATTACAGTTATGGAGTATCAATGGAAATAATGTTATGGTTGGGGGTCACCACAATATGAGGAACTGTATTAATGGGCTGCGGCATTAGGAAGGTTGAGAAACACTGCTTTAAAGGAATATTTTTGCTATCTGTGCCTGAAGATTAAATGTGGGATGACTTGCTTAGGAACATATTGGCTTATACAGAATCAGGTCATCCAGCCCAATAGTGTCAGCTCTGACTGGCAGCCAAGGCTCTCCAAGGGCTCTCTCCTCCTCTGGAGAAAACCTGCTGAGAAAACCCTACAATAGGATTGCCATGCATTTTAATGGAGTCAACAGCAGTGGGGTATAGTGGCTTGAATGACAGAATGGTATTCAAAGGAACAAGAGTTCGAATCCGTGCCCAGCCATGGAAAAAAACTGGGTTGACCTTGGGCATGTCCCTCTCTCTCAGCCTCAGGGGAAAGGAGTGGCAGATGCCCTCCAAATAAATCTTGCCATGACAATTTTAAGACAACTTATGTGTGTAATGCATCTTTATTAGTGACTAGCTTGGGGACCCAGCGTTGCCCAGGTTATTTGAGAAAGACATTGTGTGCCAAGGCTGGTCTTTATCTATTATTTATGTGACTTGCAGTGGTCTCAGGAAGTTAGTGAAGGTATTGTGAGTCCCATCATCCATGGTCCATCCTCTTCCAAACAGCACCAGGATGTAAAGTGGGTCATGGGGTCTCTGTGTGTCAAGTTTGGTCTTGATCAGTCATTGGATCAGTCATTGGATGCTTCCAAACTCTGTACTGGTATGCTTGTATGTGAGCTATCACTACATTGCATCCGCTTCAGCTGAATCGCTCCAATAAAAGCCTCAGAAGCTGCTTCTTCCGCTTTGGTGAGGATATTTATTTTTAATAATTTACGTATCTGCTGAAATCCCTGTCTCGCCAAAGTAGCGGGCCCTCTTTGGTGCGGTCCTAGGGTCTTACCTACTGGGAAGACCCTCCTAAAGTCAGTATCTACTTCACAGCCATGTTTCACATTTGAATGGATGTCCCATTTAGGAGTGAGGCGTAAACTTGTTTTCTGTTGCTCTGGAGACTAGGACACAATGGAGTCCAATTGCTGGAAAAGAGATTCTACCTAAACATTAGGAAGAACTTTGTCTGTAGAATCCACTTCTGCTTGTGAGTCCTTCTCTGGAAGGAGTGGATGCCATGGCGGAACAGCCCTTTCCACCAGGAGGTTTGACTGAATGTTTAGGTGGAATCTCTTATCGTGCAGTTTGGATTCAGAGTTTTGTGTTTCTAAGATGCCTTTAGCATCAAAGGTAACATGCCTCTGGGTAATTTGCTGGGAAACTGGAAAGTGGAATTGTGTTGGTGTTTTACTTTTAGGTTTTCCAGACTTCAGGGTCTGGCCTGGAGTCTCAGTGTCTGGTCTTCAAGGCGGTGGGAGTGCCTCGTAAAGTATAAAAGTGCACATTAGGCCTGGGTAACAACGGAAAAATTTGTTTCTAAAATCGATTTGTATTTGGGGGGTTTTTTTTGTTTCGATATTTAAAATAATTACAAAATTTTCCTTTTAAAAAGTTCGATATTTACGAAATTTCGTAAATGGTAAAAGATTAACGAATCGATTTCCGAAACAATAACGAATCGATTCGTTAATGGCGGACGCGACCGCGAAATACGCTAAAAAACCTCCAAAACCTTCTGAAGCTTCCCTCTCCCTCTGTTGTTGACTGTTGGTGTGATATTATAATTTTTTTTCACTAATTAAACCATAAAACTGGCCCAGACATGCGGAAATAATAACGAAACGACCTCAAAACAATAACGAAACGAATACAGTATCAAAATACGAAGCATTTACAAAACGTTTTTGAAAATTCGTTTTTTTTAATAATTGCTCCAGAATGGTTCGTTATCGTTTTGTAATTGAAAAAATTAACGAATTATTAACGAATTACGAATTAACGAAACGAAACCGCCCAGCCCTAGTGCACATACATGCAACTTACTTGTTTAGCTGCAGACTGCTTTGGCATGTGTGCCATAGAACCTTTGGGGGTTTGCCAGGCATGCTCCTTTCCATCATCCTCTCCTGCTCAAACCTCACTAGAGATCATTCCTACGAGGGTTGAATGAAAAGTAATGCCTCCACCTTCGTAACCCCTCAACAGATGGCAGTACTGGTATGTGTCAGGTACTGGCTTGTTCAGTAGACTCTCCTCTACAATTCCATTTTGGCAGGAAGCCTTAGCATTAAATGGTTGTGTTGTTAATGTGTGAAGTATGGAACCCTGTGCAGATGGTCGGTCAATGTGACTTAAGCAGCAAGCAGTTGTTGAATTCTTGACAGCAGAAGGTGTCACCCCAAAGGAGATTCATCAGATAATGAAAGCTGTTTATGGGGATTGTGTTGATGTGAGTACAGTGCGTCATTGGGCGAATAAGTTTAAAGATGTTGAGATGGGAACATCTGACTTGCGTGACAAACAAAGAGTTGGACGTCCTTTGACAGCAACCACCAAGTTTCACAAGCAAAAGGATGACAGATTGATTCAGGACGATTGTCGTATCACTCAAAGAGAAATTTCAAGCACAATCAGCATTTCACAAGAATATGTGGGTCACATTATTGCTTTGCTTGGCTGTCGGAAGATCTGTGCACGATGGGTGCACAGCAGAACTTCAGAGACTGGATCTCACCATCGTACAGCATCCTCCATACAGTCCAGATTTAGCATCATCTGACTTCAATCTGTTCCCAATAATGAAAGAAGACCTGTGTGGACATCATTATGCTTCTAATGAAGCCATTGAGAGAACTGTGAGATGCTGGTTATGGAAAAAGAGTGTCGACTTCTTCCGTGACGGCTTCAGAAAACTTGTTCATCGTTGGCAGAAATGTATTCAATTGTCTGGTGATTATGTAGAAAGGTGAATAGTGGTAGTTATGTCTGGTGATTATGTAGAAAGGTGAATAGTGGTAGAGAACATTCTAAGGATTATTTCTGCATTTGATTTATTAAAAATATTCCCATCCAAACCCAAGTAACGATGGTGGAGGTATTACTTTTCATTCAACCCTCGTAGCATTCAGGGTTCAGGCTCTAAAATACTAACTAGGTTCTGAAAATCCAGAATGTTGAATTTGTAAGGGCTTTGGGGTGCATCTACACCAGTGGTTCTCAACCTGTGGGTCCCCAGGTGTTTTGGCCTACAACTCCCAGAAATCCCAGCCAGTTTAGCAGCTGTTAGGATTTCTGGGAGTTGGAGGCCAAAACATCTGGGGATCCACAGGTTGAGAACCACTGATCTACACTGTGGAGCTCTGTGAGTGCAGCATTTTTCCGAATGAAGCAGAGAGTATTTGAGGACCGGGACATCTGTAGAGATAACAAGGTGCTTGTTTAAAAAGCTATTGTCCTCCCAACCCTGCTATATGCCTGCGAAACATGGACTGTCTATAGATGTCAAATGCAACTCCTGGAACGAATCCATCAACGCTGCCTCCGGAAAATCCTGCAAATCTCTTGGGAAGACAGGCGGACAAATGTCGGTGTGCTGGAAGAAACAAAGACCACCAGAATTGCAGCGATGGTCCTCCGCCATCAACTCCTCTGGACTGGCCACATTGTCCAGATGCTCGACCACCATCTCCCAAAGCAGTTGCTCTACTCCGAACTCAAGAATGGAAAATGGAATGTTGGTGGACAGGAAAAGAGATTTAAAGATGGGCTCAAAGCCAATCTCAAAAACTCTGGCATAGACACTGAGAACTGGGAAGCCCTGGCCCTTGAGCGCTCCAGCTGGAGGTCAGCTGTGACCAGCAGTGCTGTGGAATTTGAAAAGGCATGAATGGAGGGCGAAAGAGAGAAACGTGCCAAGAGGAAAGCATGTCAAGCCAACCCCGACCGAGACCGCCTTCCACCTGGAAACCGATGCCCTCACTGTGAGAGAAGATGGAGATCAAGATCACTCACCTACGGACCCACCACACACTGCACACTGACCCTGCAGGACCATCCTACTTGGGCAATGAGGGATCGCCTAACCAACCAACCATGACAATTGTAAGATTGCATCCCAAATCCAAGGTTTGGTGGCAACATTCCAGGAGAAAATCATGAAAAGTTACTACAGGACAAACAGAGAAGGCAATGGAGCCACAGATCATAATTCATACTTTTGGGATCTTATTTTCAATAACATCACAATTTCACAGCATTGGGATAGGATAGTTAAAGTGCTTGTCAAGCTGTATTAGTTCTACAAGGTGGATGCACCCTGGGCTTACATAGCAAAAGTGATGGAAGAAGATCGGATTTAGAAATAGATTGGTATGAGGAATGTTCTTGGAGAGCATTCAGGGCCTGTTTTTGGAGAGTCCCCTTCTCATCCCTGTACATGATGTGCCCCACCGTGCGGCTTCCCAGGAATAGCCGTAACCACAACAAATCCACATTGAAACATGTGCCTGTCTGGGTTATTTAATTGTTTACTCTGTTCTTCCTTTGCTCTTCATTGCAGATAGATTTCATACATTTTTCTCACACTCCTTCCCTAGACTGGAGCGATTTTCCTGGAAAGGTCTGTCCAGTAATAAGAAAATGAAAATATTAATATTAATGTGTAGAGAAGTGTTCATTATACTGTGTTTCAAACTGTGTTTAGGCTTTACATTGTGGCCAGGGCCTAGCTGAGAGAGAGATAGGTTGCCATGGTGACAAGCCAGAGGAGGTGGGCGGAGCTTAGGTAAAAAAGGTTTGAAAGCGACAGTTTATTTTCAGTCAGGCGGATGAGACCCTGAGGAGAGTAGCAGAGTCAAGGAGGCTCTGTGGAGTAGTGTAAATTCAGTTAGTTCTTAGGTTTTGTGAATATTATTCCAGCTAGGAAGCTGAAGGTGGAAACTCGTTAGATTGCTTGAGTAGAAAAGAATCTAACAAGAAAGGGTTTCAGGGATCCCAGTGGTGAAAATCTGGAGATCGTTGGTTTGATCCGGTGAAGGACAAACAGTTGTAAATATTCACAATAGGGAACACTGAAATAATAAAGTACCTCACTGTAGAAAGAGTTAAAGGATTGTAACATCGGAAGACTTAATGTAACTCAACCAAGCCATTTTGTATCCATCAAGCTTGTGCCAAGTTCAACAGTTTAATTTTGCAACAATTTACGCTCTGATAACAATAAACCTGTTCTTTTTGTGTTTTAAACTTGCCTCCTTCACTGATTTCCACGTTTGAAGCATTCCACACTACCCAAGGTGCCTCACAACACAGATAAGGATAACCAGAGATCATTTTTACCAATATCACTTATATTATGGTGGCAATTTAAGCTAGAAGTCTCAAATCTTTATTACATCTGTGTGGTGATCCTATTTATTTGGGATTTTACACCATTATTTCATTTTGGAGACTTCCTCACATATTTTGGTGGCAGCAAGTGAACGGTTTTAAATTTTTAGTAACAAGCGGTGGGAGTCACGGCTTCGCAAATTTGGTGGCAGACGACGGGATTCGTGTAACAGCTAATCGAGTGCCTTAAGTTTAATTTTGAAATAAGTTGTGAGGTAAAAGTTGCTGAAAAAATGGCTACCAGGCGGCAGAGAAAGCTAGCTGAGGAAAGAGTAGAGGAAAATTCGAGCTCTGAAACAGATGAGCCAATACCTTTCTCAGAAATGGCTTTTAAGTACAAGTTAGAGATGAAACGATTGGAGATGGAGAAAGAAAGAGAGAGAGAGAACTGGAGAAAGAGGCAAAACAGAGAGAGTTTGAAGAAAAACAGAGAGAGAGAGAACTACAGAGAGAGTTTGAAGAAAGACAGAGAGTGAGAGAATTGGAACAGGAGTTAGAATTGAAGAGAATGGAGTTTGAGCTAGAGAAACAAAGATTGGCTTTGTCTCGAACAGCCAGTGAAACCCAGGAGGGAAGATCTGGAGGAAATACCCCAGATTTGATGAAGAAATTCCCAA
>NW_026846588.1:5116503-5173937 GCF_025583915.1 Anolis sagrei ordinatus
AGCTAGGAAGCTGAAGGTGGAAACTCGTTAGATTGCTTGAGTAGAAAAGAATCTAACAAGAAAGGGTTTCAGGGATCCCAGTGGTGAAAATCTGGAGATCGTTGGTTTGATCCGGTGAAGGACAAACAGTTGTAAATATTCACAATAGGGAACACTGAAATAATAAAGTACCTCACTGTAGAAAGAGTTAAAGGATTGTAACATCGGAAGACTTAATGTAACTCAACCAAGCCATTTTGTATCCATCAAGCTTGTGCCAGGTTCAACAGTTTAATTTTGCAACAATTTACGCTCTGATAACAATAAACCTGTTCTTTTTGTGTTTTAAACTTGCCTCCTTCACTGATTTCCACGTTTGAAGCATTCCACACTACCCAAGGTGCCTCACAACACAGATAAGGATAACCAGAGATCATTTTTACCAATATCACTTATATTATGGTGGCAATTTAAGCTAGAAGTCTCAAATCTTTATTACATCTGTGTGGTGATCCTATTTATTTGGGATTTTACACCATTATTTCATTTTGGAGACTTCCTCACATATTTTGGTGGCAGCAAGAAAACGGTTTTAAATTTTTAGTAACAAGCGGTGGGAGTCACGGCTTCGCAAATGAAACAGAGCAAGCTGAAAATTTCTCCTACTTTCTCCCATTATTGAAACCTCATTATTGAAACCTCCCCTAACTTATTGGCCATCTGTTGGGGGTGCTTTGATTGTGACCTGTGCATGGCAGAATAAAGGGGGTTGGACTGGATGGCCTCTGAGGTCTTCCACTGAAATACTGTCAAGTTTATGTTGGTCAAATAGTTTTCCCATGCCTGATATATATATATACGTCATCTATATAAATAAAAATGTAATGTTCGTTTGTGGGATTAACAGAACTCAAAAACCACTGGACGAATTGACACCAAATTTGGACACAAGACACCTAACAACCAATGTATGTCCTTCACTCAAAAAAATTGATTTTGTCATTTGGGAGTTGTAGTTGCTGGGATTTATAATTCACCTACAATCAAAGGGCATTCTGGACTCCAAAAACGATGGAATTGAACCAAACTTGGCACACAGTTCTCCCATGACCAACAGAAAATACTGGAAGGGTTTGGTGGGCATTGACCTTGAGTTTGGGAGTTGTAGTTCACCTACATCCAGAGAGCACTGTGGACTCAAACAATGATGGATCTGGGCCAAACTTGGCACGAATACTCAATATGCCCAAATATGAACACTGGTAGAGTTTGGGGGAAATAGAGCTTGACATTTGGGAGTTGTAGTTGCTGGGATTTATAGTTCACCTACAATCAAGAAGCATTCTGAACCCCACCAATGATAGAATTGGGGCAAACTTCCCACACAGAACCCTCATGACCACCAGAAAATACTGTGTTTTCTGGTGGTCTTTGGTGACCCTTCTGACACCCCCTCGCAACCTCCCCAGGGGTCCCAAACCCCAGGTTGAGAAATGCTGCCTTAAGGCCATCCAGTCCAACTCCCTTCACCAGGCAAGAAAACATAATCAAAGCCCTCCTGACAAAGAGCCATTCAGCCATTCACACACACACACACACACATGTATATGACACATGCAGTATCATAGATTTGAAAGGGGGGGGCTAATTTTTTTCAGGGGGGGTTTCGGGGGGGGGCTGAGTTTCGGGGGGGGGGTGAGTCTGAGTGAAAGAGGGTCTACCCTAGCAAACCTTTTGTATCGTTACCCCAATACCCCCATGCATATGGGATATATTGAGTATGGTGATCAGATCATGATCTGAATAAACATAACAGTTTAAATAATGTACCAGTAAGGCCTTTTCGCAGACCACCATGAGAATTTCACATACACATATATATGTATATGACAGATGCAGTATCAAAGATTTGAAAGGGACCCCTAAAAAAGGACAATGATATGTTGCATATTCCAGAGTAGGCAAACCAGACAATATCTACATCAACACTCACAAAGAAACAGCAAGAAATATTGTTTACTCACAAGCAGAAAGAAATTACGTATATTAGAAACCAACACTTTCTCATTGCTTTATTTTCCAGATCACCAAACTGGGCCACAGCAACACGTGGCAGGGGACCGCTAGTAATATATAAACATTTCTTGGGGCTCCGCAAGAAACATTTTCTTCCCAAAGAGCTCCATGCTGAAAATGTTTGAGAACCCCTGCTCTAATCCAATGGGTTGGTGAACCTTCTCCAAATATGAGTCTGAACCAAAACCCCATTGGAGGATAATAACCAGTATCATCCAGGTGTTTAGGTCTGGCATGCAAGCAGTAGAATGTAATCAGGGGCGGTTCGTACATTACGCGAAGTAAGCGGTCGCAGAACACTTTTTTTGCCAGGGGCGCAGAGGCACCTCTGTAAATTCCCCTTGACCGCCACTTGAGGAGTCACAACAGCCCTAGCAGTCCGGGGGGAGCCTCGGCTTTCTTGCCTCGCTGCCGGGCAATCCTCTTCCCAAAGGGGCCGTGCCCTTGAGCCTCGCCTAGCCCCTCTCGTTCCTGCTCCACCCGGCCACCAGGTGCGCGAGCAGAGCCGGCGCTCAATCGTTCTCCGCGTTGGATCCCTTCCCCATGACCGGCTCCCTTTCCCGATCCCCCGGCGCTCCACCCGCCTCCTCTCCTCTCCCCAATCCGCGGGTGGGCCAAGGGGCGGAGCCGCCGTGCCTGGCCCGCTTCGGGTCCGGAGGCGTGTCTGAAGACCCCAGCGTGCGCACCAAAAGTCGCCTCTTCTCCTGACTTTCTCTTCAGCCATTGGGACCAAGAGAGAGAGAGAGAGAGCCCCTCCGGCTGGAGGTATCTCCCACCTCCGCTCCCTCCTTTGTTTTTGCGCCTACCTTCAGGAAAGGTGGGCATCTCCACCTCTCTCTCTCTCTCTCTCTTGGTCCCAATGGCTGAGGAGAAAGTCAGGAGAAGAGGTGACTTTTGGTGCACATGCCGGGGTCTTCAGGCACGCCTCCGGACCCAAAGCAGGCCAGGCAAGGGAGCAAGTGCGGCAAGTGTAGTTACTGGGATGTATAGTTCACCTACAATCAAAGAGCATTCTGAACTCCACCAATGATGGAATTGAACCAAATATGGCACACAGAACTCCCACGACAAACAGAAAATATATATCAATGATTGGTTGGGTGGGGGGGGGTGTGTGCCAAAATACTGTTTGCTTACTGTTGAAAATTACCTAGGGCCGTCTCTGAATGTAATTGAGAAACTGAGGATGTCCTTTCTCCCTCGCACTCAGATCCCAGGCTGGCATTTGGAGGGCAGATCCAATACAGCATGAATGCAAAACCGCCTGCAATCACCAAGGCCTACCTGCAAAAGGGCAGCTCCTTTGGAAGGAGGCGCTGTGGAATGAGATACCCATGGATGGATCGGATGGATCCCCAAGAAGGGACGTTCCCATTCAGGGCAGGCCATATCCTACCCAGACAATCTTCTCAGGGCGCCTCCGTTGCTTTGCGGTTCTCTCATCAACACAATCCATCATTAGCGTGAAAAGGAATCATCCAAGGTATCATTAAAAGTCATCCTAAACCCTACGCTGCGTACATTCCATCCTCGGCTAAACAAAAGGGAAACGGATCCTGCTGGCAGAGGAATGCAGAGAAGAAGGTGTTCTCGACAGAGAAATATACAGAGGCAAATCAGATTAACAGCGGTTGTATAAAAGGCCGTTTGGTGAACTTAGACAACAATCAGACAGGGAGGAATTTAGGAGAGGGAACCCAGTTTAGGGAGGCAAAGCTGTGATGATGCGTTTTGGATTCAAAATCGCTTTAGGATTTTTAAAAGTTTTGTTTCCATTTTTATTTTATTCATTGTTTATGGTTAAAGTCCAGTGGAAACAGGCTATAGATAAACAAAGAAAACACAGTAGGCTCTCACGCCCCATCTACACATTATATTTATATTTATATTTATTTATATATCTTCAAAGGGGACTCAAAGCGGCTTGATATAAAAGCATTAGTATACAATTAGTACTTACTTACTTAGGCGATCCCTCATTTTCCGAGGATGATTGTCTTCCAGTGTTCTTGTGGGTCCGTATGTGGCTGTGGAGCCCTATTCTTGCTCTGCATCTTCTTCCGCAGTGAGGGCATTGGGTTCCAGGTGGGAGGCGGTCTCGGTCAGGGTTGGCTTGACGCGCCTTCCTCTTGGCACGCTTCTCCCTTTCGCCCTCCATTCATGCCTCTTCAAATTCTGCAGCACTGTTGGTCACAGCTGACCTCCAGCTAGAGTGGTCAAGGGTCAGGGCTTCCCAGTTCTCAGTGTCTATGCCAGAGTTTTTAAGGTTGGCTTTGACCCCATCTTTAAATCTTTTTTCCTGTCCACCAACATTCCGTTTTCCGTTCTTAAGTTCGGAGTAGAGCAACTGCTTTGGGAGACTGTGGTCGGGCATCTGGACAATGTGGCCGGTCCAGCGGAGATGATGGCGGAGGGCCATCGCTTCGATGCTGGTGGTCTTTGCTTCTTCCAGCACACTGACATTTGCCTGCCTGTCTTCCCAAGAGATTTGCAAGATTTTCCGGAGGCAGCGCTGATGGAATCGTTCCAGGAGCTGCGTGTGACGTCTGTAGACAGTCCACATTTCGCAGGCATAGAGCAGGGTTGGGAGGACAATAGCTTTATAGACAAGCCCCTTGGTCTCCCTACGGATGTCCCGGTCCTCAAACACTCTCTGCTTCATTCGGAAAAATGCTGCGCTCGCAGAGCTCAGGCGGTGTTGTATTTCGGTGTCGATGTTGACTTTGGTGGAGAGGTGGCTGCCAAGGGAGCAGAAATGGTCAACATTTTCTAATGTTACACCATTAAGCTGTATCGCTGGCATTGAAGAGGGGTTGGCTGGTGTCTGCTGGAACAGAACCTTGGTTTTTTCAATGTTCAGTGACAGGCTGAGCTTCTCGTATGCTTCTGCAATTTAAAATATACAAACATGCAAACATTGAAACAGAACTAAACACAAACAGCACTAAACAATTCACAGTTAAAGTCCATCAAAACATATTAAAAATTAAAAACCACAGTTTTAAACTGCATTATATGGTCAGTGTAAATTCATATAATGCAGCTTCACTGCTTTATATTGATGCCGAATTCACTCCAGACCCCTGCTTTCCAGCTGATCTGACCAGCTGCAGGGAGTTCCGCAGTTCCTGGATGCTCCGTTGGGCCAGTGCTGATGAAATGTGCTCCAGCAGCATCCTCAACCAAGGACTCTTTGCAACCTTGAGATCTCTCCTTTCGCTTCTTTCCCCAGCCCAAACATTGTAACAAAACCCCAAATAAAGATTAATTGAATTGTAACCTTCACCTCTTTATAGTGATACATTTTGTCCCTTTCCTGACTCACTAACATGTAATGCATGAATTCACCCTTTTCCAGGCTGCGGTTTGAAGAATCTGTGTTTCTTCAAACCGCAGATACGGAAACCCCTCGGGCCCCTGTATCCGCGAGTTGACGAAATGACTCAATTTTGGTGCCATATTTTTCCCAGCTGAATTCTAACACTATCTGCTATCTCGCTTTTTGCATTTCGGGCTCCTGCGCTCAAGGAATAACCTTTTATTTTCTGAGAATATATTTTAAAAGGAAAACAGCTGATTGTCAAACCGAGCCTTTTTGCTGCTGTGCTGCTCCCGCCATTGCTGCTTCTTCATCCTTCTGGAGCACCAGGACCCGGGGCTCCTTGATGCGGTTACCATCTGCCAGCTGCAAAAGGCCACCCTACATGGATCTGCATGCATAATTCACTGATACCTCACATAGTCCTCAATACTTGAGAAGTGTCCGACGTGTAATCTAATACGACAACCAGCATCTTGTTGTTTATAACAACAACAATGACAACACTTTATTTGTATTCCACCCTATCTGTCTGAGGGGACTCAAGGCAGATTCCAGCATGCACAGACACAATGCAAACATTCAATACCTTGAAACAGACACATAAATAAAGGTAAAGGTTTTCCCTTCATCTCTGGCTCTGGGGGTGGTGCTCATCTCCAATTCAATTCTAAACAGCCTGTCTACAGATATCACATGCAACTCCTAGAACGATTCCATCAGCACTGCCTTCAGAAAATCCTGCAAATCTCTTGGGAAGACAGGCGGACAAATATCAGCGTGCTGGAAGAAGCAAAAACCGCCAGCACTGAAGCGATGGTCCTCCGCCATCAACTCTGCTGGACTGGCCATGTTGTCCGGATGCCTGACCACTGCCTCCCAAAGCAGTTGCTCTACTCTGAGAATGGAAAACATAATGTTGGAGGACAGGAAAAGAGATTTAAAGATGGGCTCAAAGCCAACCTTAAAAATTCTGTCATAGACACCGAGAACTGGGAAGCCCTGGCCCTTGACCGCTCCAGCTGGAGGTCAGCTGTGACCAGCAGTGCTGCAGAATTTGAAGAGGCACGAATGGAGAGCAAAAGAGGGAAACGTTCCAAGTGGAAGGCACGTCAAGCCAACCCTGACTGAGACTGCCTTCCACCTGCAAACCAATGCCCTCGCTGTGGGAGAAGATGCAGGTCAAGAATAGGGCTCCACAGTCACCTACGGACCCACCGATAGAACACTGAATCTGGAAGACAATCTTAATCAGTCAATGAGGAATCAGTCAATAAGTCAACGAAATGCCTGCTGAGGCTTCCTCCTTTATCTGATTTATCTCAAGTGTATAGATTACCTGCAGAGGCTCCCGTGGGTTTGTTTGTTTGTTCAGCTTGTTTGTTTATAAACATTTAGTATCCAACCCTTTCATTTAACAACCAGCAGAAATGATTCACAAGTCATAATTACAACAAACAGCATGTAAAGCATGTAAAGACATTACAGATGATGTTTTGACAAACCAAGCGAAGAGGATAACCTAGCAGTGAGCCAGGATTATGTAGCGGCTTGAGCAGAGGACTACGGTTCTGAGTTTGAATCCCTTTCTGAGCAGGGTTTGAAACTCTGGCCTCCAGAGTTATACAGTGCACCTTCCCTGTCTAGATCCAGGGAAGTCATGCTCCCCATGCTCTATTCTACCTTGGTTAGACCACACTTGGAATATTTTGTCCAATTCTGGGCACCACAATTGAAGGGAAATGTTGACTCTAAGCTGGAAGGTGTCCAGAGGAGGGCAACTAAAATGATCAAGGGTCTGGAGAACAAGCCCTATGAGGAGTGGCTTAAAGAGCTGGGTATATTTAGCCTGAAGAAGAGAAGGCTAAGAGGAGACATGATAGCCATGTATAAATATGTGAGAGGAAGTCATAGGGAGGAGGGAGCAAACTTGTTTTCTGCTTCCTTGGAGACTAGGACGCAATGGAGCAATGGCTTCAAACTACAAGAAAGGAGATTCCATCTGAACATGAGGAAGAACTTCCTGACTGTGAGAGCTGTTCAGCAGTGGAACTCTCTGCCCCGGAGTGTGGTTGAGGCTCCTTCTTTGGAAGCTTTTAAACAAAGGTTGGATGGCCATCTGTTGGGGGTGCTCTGAGTGACAGGCAGCATGAAGAGAGTGGAAATAAAATAAAATAAAATAAAGAGGAAGGGTGCTCATGGACCAGATTTTTGTCCTCGCAGCCCACTGGTGGTCTGCAGCCCACAAGTCTAGACTAGTGGTTCTCAACCTTTGGGTCCCCAGGTGTTTTGGGCTATAACTCCCAGAAATCCCAACCAGCTTAGCAGCTGTTAGGATTTTTGGGAATTGAAGGCCAACATATCTGAGAACAACTGGTCTAGATGGAGGGAAGCCAGGGTGCCATTCTATTCTGCTTTGGTAAGACCTCACCTGGAAGAACTTTATGTCCAGTTCTGGACATTACAATTCAAGAGGGAGATGTCAAAGGAGGTGGAAGGTGCCCAGAATGCTCCAAGTTCTGGAAACTATGCATCCCTCTAATGAGCAGCTTAGCAACCTAGATATCTTTAGTTTAGAGAAAATTGAGAGAAGGGGACATTAGAAGCATGCTTAAATATTTGAAAGGATGTCCCATTGAAGAGGGAGTAGACCTATTCTTCTGCTGCTCTAGAGACTAAGGCACAATGGAACAATGGATTCAAAGTGCAGGAGAAAGGATTCCACTTAAACCTTAAGAAGAACTTCCTGATGGTCAGAGCTGCGGGACAGCTGAATGTGAGTCTCGGAGTCTGGTGGACTCTTCTTTTCTGAAGGTTTTTACACAGCTTCTGTCAGAAACTGACCACGGAATCACTCTGGAGGATCTACAGAAGCTTGGAGAAGTGTTCTGTCTAGGTCTCTTAGCCACTCAGTACAACTCATGGCAGAAGCTGACCATGGGGCAGTGTTTCTCAACCTGGGGGTCGGGACCACTGTGGGGGTCATGAGGGGGTGTCAGAGGGGTCACCAAAGACCATCAGAAACATAGTATTTTCTCTTTGTCATGGGTGTTCTGTGTGGGAAGTTTGGTCCAATTCTATCATTGGTGGGGTTCAGAATGCTATTTCATTGTGGGTGAACTATGAATCTCAACAACTACAACTCCCAAATGGCAAGGTCTATTTTCTCCAAACTCTATCAGTGTTCACATTTGGGCATACTGATTATCTGTGCCAAGTTTGATCCAGATCCATCACTGTTTGAGTCCACAGTGTTCTCTCGATGGAGGTAAACTACAACTCCAAAAACTCAAGGTCAGTGTCCACCAGACTCTCCCAGTATTTCTCTTGGCCATGGCAATTCTGTGTGCCAAGTTTGATTCAATTCCATCATTGGTGGAGTTCAAAAGGCTCTTTGATTTTAGGTGAACTATAAATCCCATCAACTCCAACATTCCCAAATGACAAAATCTATCCCCTCCAACCCCACCAGTATTCAAATTTGGGCGTATCGGGTATTTGTGCCAAATTTGGTCCAGTGAATGAAAATACATCCTGCATATTAGACATTTATATTACGATTCATAGCAGTAGCAAAATTAAAGAAATAGCAACAAAAATAATGTTATGGTTTGGGGTCACCACAACGTGAGGACCTTTACTAGGGGTTGCGGCATTAGGAAGGTTGAGAACCACAGCCATAGGGAGATTTGATTCCTAGGGAGAACGTAATAACAAAAATCTGCAAAAAAAAAAAAAAGTCAAATCCGTAGAAGTGAAACCTGCAACCATACAGCCATGCACACTTGGGGCTTGCATCCTTCAATGAGTCGTGCAATCTAGCCAACCTCCTCCTTCTGCTATTTACAATTTGTGGCATGCAAAGGTGGCATGGAAATAGGATGGGGAAAGAACAAACAGATAGGAAGGAAATGAATGGGAAGATTAAATGGGTATGTGGGGGGTGGGGGGCAGAACAACAACAGAGCTCAAGAAGTAAAGTTCTCACTGGAAAAGTCAATTGTCCTTGCAAAAAAGTCACTGTTGATGGCTAATGTCTTGCTTGTCAGAGTTGATTAGAAAAAGAAGAAGACAACCCTATCAAGGAAAAACAAGTCGATGGTCAGTCCCCACCTGAGGCTGGCTGTGAACCTGACCTGCAACACCAGTTCTGGAGCTCCAGGGAAGATGCGCTTCTGTCTCTTGCCATTTTGAGTTCTGACATTGTGTTTTGTGGCCATTGCCCCCATGACCCCTCTTTTCCCATTCCCTGAGGTCCTTCTGACATTTGACTTTTGCCTTTTGCAAAGGAGCTCAGCTTGAATTGGCTCCTTCCTCCTTCAGGAAGTAACGATGGATGGATGTGAAGGACAGGGACCAAGGAGGTGACCCAGTTGGAATTGGAAGCAGGCCTTGGGCTTCATCCATGTTGGCTTCCCATTGGCTGCTTCTCCTGAGTCCTCTGTAGCTACATCAGGTTGGAAAGGAGGACAGATGAGGGTGCATTGCAAGGAAATGCAATCTGATGTGAAGGGCAGAGATTTTAAATTATGACATTGAATGTTTGCCTTTTTATATGTATGTAAACTCCCCTGACTCCCATTGGGGGTCTACAAATTAATTGATTAATTAATTAATTTTGTTATTGTTATTAGGAGATCTCTTGGGAAGGCAGGCAGACAAAGGTCAGTGTGCTGGAAGCAGCATTTTTGCAATGTAATGTAATATATTGTATATACATATAATATTTATAATATTATAATGAAATACAATATACTACTACTAATAATAATGTATTATAATTATATATTTTATATTACATGTAATATTACTAATAATATTACAATATAATGGTATAGTACAATATAGTAATATATAATACCTATATTGTACTATCAATATCATATTGTACTATCAATATTGTACTATCAATATCCACTCCCTTGGCAGCCACCTCTCTACAAAAGTCAACAATGACACTGAAATACAACACCGCCTGAGCTCTGCGAGTGCATCATTTTTCCGAATGTAGCAGAGAGTGTTTGAGGACCAGGACATCCATAGGAAGACCAAGGGGCTTGTTGATAAAGCTATTGTCCTCCCAACCCTGCTATACGCCTGTGAGACGTGGACAGTCTACAGACATCACATGCAACTCCTGGAATGATTCCATCAGCGCTGCCTCTTGAAAATCCTGCAAATCTCTTGGGAAGACAGGCAGACAAATGTCAGCGTGCTGGAAGAAGCAAAGACCCAGCATTGAAGCAATGCTCCTCGCCATCAACTCTGCTGGACTCACATTGTCCGGATGCCTGACCACGTTCCCAAAGCAGTTGCTCTCCTGAACTCAAGAATGGAAAATGGAATGTTGGTGGACAGGAAAAGAGATTTAAAGATGGGCAAAGCCAACCTTAAAAACTGTGGCATAGACACCAAGAACTGGGAAGTCCTGGTCCTTGAGCACTCTAACTGAAGGTCAGCTGTGACCAGCAATGCTGCAGAATTCAAAGAGGCATGAATGGAGGCCTACAGGGAGAAACGTGCCTAGAGGAAGGCATGTCAAGCCAACCCTGACCAGGACTGCCTTCTGTCTGAAAACCGATGTCCTCACTGTGAGAGAACATGTTCATCAACGATATGGCTCCACCACCACCAAGACACCACATCTGGAAGACAATCATCCTCGAGCTATGAGGGATCACCTAAGTAAATAAAGTATTAGGAGATGACCCAGTTGGAAGTAGAAGCAGGCCTTGGGCTTCATCCATGTTGGCTTCCCATTGGCTGCTTCTCCTGAGTCTTCTGTGGCTCCATCAGATTGGAAAGGGGAACAGACAAGGATGCAGGCTGAGGAAACATTCTAATGAAGGAGGATCCAACTAATCTTTTGGAAGAACTTTGCAATTGTAAGAATTTTTGATGGCGGAATGGACTCCTTCAAGAAAGTGGTGGTTTGTCCTTCATTGGAGGTTTCCAATGTTTTGATTCCTACAAGGACAGCAGGAATCTTCACCAGATGTTTCTAATGGTACCTTCAAGATCAATGAGTCTAAAACATATATATAGAAGAATCCAGTCATACCTTTGAGGTTTACCCAGAAGAAGAAAGATATGATGAAACAGTGTCTTAGCTAAAGTGATATCAAACTACATTAATTCTACAGTGTAGATGCACCACAAGTGGGGCTTTGGAGCTAGCAGAAGAGGCAGGTTAAACCTTTCCTCCTCCATCATTTCCTGTCTTGAACTGCCAAGGCCTAGACATTAAATAGACTATTTTGTCATATCTTTCTCCATCTTAGTGAGTCCCAAAGCTATAACCGTGTTCCTTCACATCTTTTTATGACCTCTAGAATCACAAAATGACAGAGCTAGAAGGTACCTCAGTCTTCTCCTGTTCAGCAATTTGCATCATCCCTGCAGGCAGAGGACGATGAATGTGAGAATTGCAGTCCAAAAAGGAACAACATTCCACGTTGGCAAAATATGTGACACATAAACTTGTGAGACCTCACAACCTCTAAGGATGCCTGCCATAAATGCAGCCAAAACATCAGGAGAGAATGCTTCTGCACTTAGGCAGAAAAATGCTTCTCCACTTAGGCAGAAAAAAGGAAATGCAAAGATACAGAATGCGGGATAAGGCCTGGCTCGAGAGCAGGACATGTGAAAAAGATCTTGGAGTCCTCATGGACAGCAAGTTAAACATGAGCCAACAATGTGATGTGGCACCAAAAAAAAAAGCCAATGGGATTTTGGCCTGCATCAAGAGGAGCATAGTGTCTACATCTAGAGAAGTAATGCTACCCCTCTATTCTGCTTTGGTTAGACCACACGTGGAATATTGTGTCCAATTCTGGGCACCACAATTCAAGAGAGATATTGACAAGCTGGAATGTGTCCAGAGGAGGGCGACTAAAATGATCAAGGGTCTGGAGAACAAGCCCTATGAGGAGCGGCTTAAGGAGCTGTGCATGTTTAGCCTGAAGAAGAGAAGGCTGAGAGGAGATATGATAGCCATGTATAAATATGTGAGAGGAAGCCACAGGGAGGAGGGAGCAAGCTTGTTTTCTGCTTCCTTGGAGACTAGGACGCATGGAACAATGGCTTCAAACTACAAGAGAGGAGATTCCATCTGAACATGAGGAAGAACTTCCTGACTGTGAGAGCCATTCAGCAGTGGAACTCTCTGCCCCAGATTGTGGTGGAGGCTCCTTCTTTGGAAGCTTTTAAACAGAGGCTGGATGGCCATCTGTCAGGGGTGATTTGAATGCAATATTCCTGCTTCTTGGCAGGGGGTTGGACTGGATGGCCCATGAGGTCTCTTCCAACTCTCTATGATTCTATGGTTCTATGGCCATACAGCCCGGAAAACCTACAACAACCCAACTTGTGAGTTGTTTTGTTTTTGTTTTTGCCTGTAAAACTTGCCTAGCTGCTGTGTACATTTGATGGTTCTATATAAAGAGCAATAATTAAACACACAAATAAGCCCATTGCCATCATTTCTTCCACCATGAAAGCCAAGCTTTATTTTTGTAGTGCCGGGCAAGCGCACCCAATCCCGTAAAGAACACTGTTCTGGCACATTTTGCACTAGCCGCCAGGCGCATGATTGGGAACATAACAAGTGTTTGTCAGGCACTCCTTGTTTACTCAAAGTACTTAAAATAATTGCATCTTGACAAGGGGTGGGGGGAACAGATCCCACGGAGATTAATTTTTCCATGACAGTACACCGAAGAAAGGGGGAAATTGCACATTTGTACGGCATTGGTGCGTTCTCATTGGCTCCCTGGTGCGCTGTCTGAATGCAATTTGTTTGGAGAGAAGTTGAGGACCTCTTACGTCGGAAATTGGGAGCGAACGGAACATTGAGCCCCCTTGAAAACAATGCCAAAGCTAGGCTCTACCTCAGAACCCAGCCTAAATAGTTCCCTCTCTGGGTCTGTCATATAAGAGAGTTTGCATTTGCAACCCATAATGTCATTGTCAAAGCAGAAGAAGAGACGTTGGATGGCAGACACCTCCTGACTCTTCTGTTATTCCAATGATGCTCTTGACAGAATTAAAGCATGAAGATGGAGTGCTTCTTGTGCATTGCATGGCAACACATTGATAATAGCTATTATTATTATTATTATTATTTGAAACACAACAAGATAAGTCCACAGGAAACAAGATTACTCTGCTGGCTGTTGTATTGGATCACACGTCGGACACTTCCCAAGTGTCTAGGACTGTGTGATATATTGGTGAATAATGCGTGCAGATCCCAGTAAGGTGGCCTTTGGCAGCTGGCAGATGGTAATTTTGTCAGCGCCGATTGTGTTTAAGTGCAGGCCAAGGTCTTTAGGCACTGCACCCAGTTTGCCGATCACCACTGGGACCACCTTTACTGGTTTGTGCCAGAGTCTTTGCAGTTCTATCTTTAAATCCTCATATCGTGTAAGCTTTTCCAGTTGCTTCTCGTCAACCCTGCTGTTGCCTGGGATTGCAACATCGACAATCCATACTACTTCTTCTTCTTCTTCTTCTTTTTACAGCTTTTATATTCTGCCCTTCTCACCCCGCAGGGGACTCAGCGGATTACAGTGTACACATATATGGCAAACATTCAATGCCAATTTTGACATAAAACATATACAGACATAGACAGAGGCTATTTAACTTTTTCTGGCCGCTGGGGAGCTGTTTAGGCCTATAAAGCCCTAAATTGTTCCGGCCCAAGATACCTTTCCGACCGCATCTCGACCTACGAGCCCACCAGGACTTTGAGATCTTCCGGGGAGGCCCTGCTCTCGATCCCGCCTGCTTCACAAGCACGGCTGACGGGGATGAGAGATAGGCACTTCTCGGTGGTGGCTCCTCGGCTGTGGAACACCCTTCCTGTGGACATTAGACTGGCTCCTTCCCTGATGATATTCCGTAGAAAATTAAAGACTTGGTTGTTCAAGAAGGCGTTCGAACAAGAAGTGCAATGATTGGTAATGACGATAGGAAATGGAACAACGGAAAACGATACTGGATTGTGATTAGGACAATGAGATGACTGAATGGTTTCGTAGTAATGACGATGTTTTGTATAATGCTAGACTGTGAATTGTATTTTTATACTGTGTTTTGAATTGTGTTTTTTCTATGTTGTACACCGCTGTGAGTCAGCCCCGGGCTGAGAACAGCGGTATAGAAGCAAAGAAAATATATAAATAAATAAATAAATAAATAAATAAATAAATAAATACATGATACACACCAAACTGACCAAGGCTTAACCCTTATTATCCAGCCTGGTGTCCTTGCCCTTAGAAAAACTATAAGTTACTATCTCTTATTGGTGGGGGGGGGGGTCATGTTTGACTTCAATTCCGGCCATGAAAGCCTTCGACAATACAGTACAGAGGATAATTTTTATTGCCTTTGAAATGCTTTTGTACTGTTTAATGTGGTTTTGAAACTGATTTTCTCTGGAAGCTGTCTTGGGTCCCATTCTGGGAGAAAGACATCCTAGAAATGAAGTAAATTAATACTACTTGTGGAGGGTGCATGGAGGTGCATCATATGCTTGGTTGCACACATTTAGTGTCTTGGTGCAATTGCACAATTTTGCCCTTCATTACAGGTGCAGCACAGCACAATGACTGCGTAACACCGAAAGCAAACATGTGCATGGCATCACCCCGATGTAGTATCTCAGCCCTTGTCTTGTTAGTGTTGTTACTGCTGCTCTTGAAGACTTTGACATGTTCTGTCACCCTCCAAGTCCCTTCTCGGAGCTCCATGTTGACAGTTTCCTTTAGCCTTCACCTCTCAAGATGCTGAGTGACTCATGGCTCTTCTTTGCAGAAGAGGAGGAGGAGGACGCCGAAAGGAAAAGGTCAACGGCGTAGTAGCAACCTGATCATCTGGAAACACTGCCATTACTCTAATGGCCAGAGGAAGCATTTTAATCTCCTTGTGATGGAGAGATCTCATTTGATTATTGTTGACTGCGTTGCATGAAAGCAAGATGGAATAAATGGTCTGATAGTTATTTCAGTTATGGAAAGTATGGAGTAGAGAAGATGCTGTTCATACATGAATTGAAAGCCTTCTGTATTAATTTTGCTTGTTCCCCAAGCTAAGAATTGGGAAGATGTCGAAGGCTTTCATGGCTGGAATCACTGGGTTGTTGTACATTTTTTATGGCTATATGGCCATGTTCTAGAGGCATTTTCTCCTGACGTTTCGCCTGCATCTATGGCAAGCTACCTCTAAGGATGCTTGCCATAGATGCAGGTGAAAAATCAGGAGAAAAAGCCTCTAGAACAGTGTTTCTCAACCTTCTTAATGCCTCAACCCCTCAATACAGTTCCTCATGTTGTAGTGACCCCCAACTATAAGATTATTTTCGTTGGTACTTCATAACTGTAATTTTGCTACTATTATAAATCGTAATGCTACCCCTCTATTCTGCTTTGGTTAGACCACACCTGGAATATTGTGTCCAATACTGGGCACCACAATTCAAGAGAGATATTGACAAGCTGGAATGTGTCCAAAAGAGGGCGACTCAAATGATCAAGGGTCTGGAGAACAAGCCCTATGAGGAGCGGCTTAAGGAGCTGGGCATGTTTAGCCTGAAGAAGAGAAGGCTGAGAGGGGATATGATAGCCATGAATAAATATGTGAGAGGAAGCCACAGGGAGGAGGGTGCAAGCTTGTTTTTTGCTTCCCTGGAGACTAGGACGCAATGGAACAATGGCTTCAAACTACAAGAGAGGAGATTCCATCTGAACATGAGGAAGAACTTCCTGACTGTGAGAGCCGTTCAGCAGTGGAACTCTCTGCCCCAGAGTGTGGTGGAGGCTCCTTCTTTAATAGCTTTTAAACAGAGACTGGATGGCCATCTGTCAGGGGTGATTTGAATGCAATATTCCTGCTTCTTGGCAGAATGGGGTTGGACTGGATGGCCCATGAGGTCTCTTCCAACTCTTTGATTCTATGATTCTATGAATGTAAATATTTGATATGCAGGTTGTATATTCATTCACTGGACCAAATTTGGCACACATACCTGATATGTACAAATTTGAATACTGGTGGGGTTCGGAGGGCAGGGGAGAGGGGGACTGATGTTGTCATTTGGGAGTTGTAGTTGCTGGGATTGATAGTTCACCTACCATCAAAGAGCATTCTGAACTCCACCAACGATGGAATTGAACCAAACTTGGCACACAGAGCTCCCATGATCAACAGAAAATACTAAAAGGGTTTGGTGGACCTTGAGTTTGGGAGTTGTAGTTCACCTAGATCCAGAGAGAACTATAGACTCAAACAATGATGGACCAAACTTGGCACAAATACCCAATATGCCCATATGTGAATACTGGTGGAGTTTGGAGAAACTAGAGGTTGACATTTGGGAGTTGTAGTTGCTGGGATTTATAGTTCACCTCCAAACAAAGAGCATTCTGAACCCCACCTACAATAGAATTGGGTCAAACTTACACAGAACCCTCATGACCAACAGAAAATACTGTGTTTTCTGATGGTCTTTGGTGACCACTTTTACACCCCCTCGCGACCCGCCCCAGGGGTCCCGACCCCCAGGTTGAGAAACGCTGCTCTAGAACATGGCCATATAGTCCGACAAAACTTACAACAACCCAATTGGGAGGTCTATCAAGTTTGAGTTCTCCTGAATGCAATCCAAGAAAGAAAAATATCAGTTTTTTCCTTTCCATATACAATAAATTTTGTATTCTTCATATAACAACATAGAGTGTCTACCATCTTAGGTCAGTGATGAATTCTCCTTAGTTGGAGATTTCTCAATAGATGTTGGGTGGCTATCTCTCAGGGTTGCTTTGCCTATAGATTCCTGAAATCTTAACAGAGGCTAGACTACAATTTTGCCTTTATGACGTTGGAAACTCTGAGTTTTCTCAGAGGGAGAAAAGCAGTATATAAATGCAGTAAACAAATAAACAAATGTTTTAATGGTATAGAATCATAGAATCATAGAGTTGGAAGAGACCTCATGGGCCATCCAGTCCAACCCCATTCTGTCAAGAAGCAGGAATATTGCATTCAAAGCACCCTTGACAGATGGCCACCCAGCCTCTGTTTAAAAGCTTCCAAAGAAGGAGCCTCCACCACACTCCGGGGCAGAGAGTTCCACTGCTGAACGGCTCTCACAGTCAGGAAGTTCTTCCTCATGTTCAGATGGAATCTCCTCTCTTGTCGTTTGAAGCCATTGTCCCATTGCGTCCTAGTCTCCAGGGAAGCAGAAAACAAGCTTGCTCCCTCCTCCCTGTGGCTTCCTCTCACATATTTATACATGGCCTCATCATATCTCCTCTCAGCCTTCTCTTCTTCAGGCTAAACATGCCCAGCTCCTTAAGCCGCTCCTCATAGGGCTTGTTCTCCAGACCCTTGATCATTTTAGTTTCCCTCCTCTGGACACATTCCAGCTTGTCAATATCTCTCTTGAATTGTGGTGCCCAGAATTGGACACAATATTCCAGGTGTGGTCTAACCAAAGCAGAATAGAGGGGTAGCATTACTTCCCTAGATCTAGACACTATTCTCCTCTTGATGCAGGCCAAAATCCCATTGGCTTTTTTTGCCGCCATATCACATTGTTGGCTCATGTTTAACTTCTTGTCCACGAGGACTCCAAGATCTTTTTCACACGTATTACTCTCGAGCCAGGCATTGTCCCCCATTCTGTATCTTTGTATTTCTTTTTTTCTGCCAAAGTGGAGTATCTTGCATTTGTCACTGTTGAACTTCATTTTGTATGTTTTTTTTGTTAAGCTGCTCCTGTGAGGTATAAATAAATATTGTTATTGTTGTTGTTTACCTCTTCATTGTATACACTTCTACTGCATAAGATGGGTCACATTCCAGAAAAAGTCTTATCTTCCATTTCCATTTCTGAACCTTTTTTCACATCTGCATTGTCATCTTTTGCACCACTTGACCTTTGGAACTGATTGTAAACACACCTGCTTTCCTGTTGGGAAATGTGTGTGAGAGAGTGCCTTTAAGGCAGAGCTCTTTTGATCCTATCTAAACTACAAATCCCAGGATTCTATCAGATGGAGCCATGGCATTAAAGTAGAATCAAAGTACTATAACTGTGTAGTGTGAAAAGTAGGGGAAAATGTGTTTGTACATAGTGGCTTGGACTAAATTGGGAGATATGGGGAGCTGGGATCCCCTAAAAGCTCTGTACCTTTTTTATTGCATGACACTATGTAGCATGTAGGGAGCCCCCCATGGCACAGCGGTTTAAACTGTTGAGCTGCTGAACTTGTTGACCGAAAGTTTGGTGGTTTGAATCCGGGGAGTGGGCTGAGCTCCCACTGTTAGCCCCAGCTTCTGCCAACCTTGCAGTTGGTCAATAGGTACAGTTTCTGCAGAAAGGTCATGGCGCTCCATGCAGTCATGCTAGGAGGCGTCTATGGACAATGGTGGCTCTTAGAAATGGAGACGAGGACCACGCCCCAGAGTCGAACACAACTAGATTTAATATTAAGGGAAACCTTTACCTTTAACTTTACCTTATGTGTCATGATTGTTGTTCCTGGGTTATAAATGTCATTTCCTAACTAGTTATTTAAATTATTATAAAAACATGTAAAAAGTTTATTAAACTGCAAAAACTAGCTTGGGGACCCGGCGGTGCCCAGTTTCTTTGAGAAAGGCATTGTTTGTTTGTGCTCCAAGTGTAATCTAGATCCAATGTCAGATGAGTTCAGTGGGTGCAGGTGAACTACAACTCCCATATTGCACTGTTGCATTGTTCATGGTCCATCCTTCTGTAAACCACACCAGGATGTAGAGTGGGTCATGGGGGCTCGGTGTGTCAAGTTTGGTCTTGATTAGTCATAGGTGTAGCCAGGGGCGGCTCAACCCATTACGCAAAGTAAGCATTTGTAGTATAGTTGATTTTGCCCAGGGGCGCTCTTGAGGTGCTCTTGGGGGAAAATAGACCTTGACACATGCGAGTTGTAGTTACTGGGATGTATAGATCACCTAAAATCAAAGAGCATTCTGAACTCCACCAATGATGGAATTGAACCAAATATGGCACACAGAACTCCCATGACGAACAAAAAATAGATATCAGTGATTGCTTGGGGGTAAGCAAAAGTACTTTTTGCTTACCGTTGAAAATTACCTAGGGCCGCCTCTGGGTGTAGCTTGCAGTGAGTGAAGGTACTGTAAGTCCCATCATCCATGGTCCATCCTCCTCCAAACTGCACCAGGATGTAGAGTGGGTCATGGGGGCTCTGTGTGTCAAGTTTGTTCTTGATCAGTCATTGGCATGGCTTGCAGTGATCTCAGGAAGAGAGTGAAGGTACTGCAAGTCTCATCATCCATGGTCAATCCTCCTCCGAACTGCACCAGGATGTAGAGTGGGTCATGGGGGCTCAGTGTGCCAAGTTTCGTCTTGATCAGTCATTGGTGTGGCTTGCAGCGATCTCAGGAAGTGAGTGAAGGTACTGCAAGTCTCATCATCCATGGTCCATCCTCTTCCAAACTGCACCAGGATGTAGAGTGGGTCATGGGGCCTCTGTGTGTCAAGTTTGGTCTTGATCAGTCATTGGTGTGGTTTGCAGTGATCTCAGGAAGTGAGTGAAGGTACTACAAGTCTCATCATCCGTGGTCAATCCTCCTCCGAATTGTACCAGGATGTAGAGTGGGTCATGCGGGCTCTGTGTGTCAAGTTTGGTCTTGATTAGTCATTGGTATGGCTTGCAGTGATCTCAGGAAGTGAGTGAAGGTACTGCAAATCCCATCATCCATGGTCAGTCCACCTCCAAACTGCACCAGGATGTAGAGTGGGTCATGGGGGCTAAGTGTGTCAGGTTTGGTCTTGATCAGTCATTGGTGTGGCTTGGAGTGATCTCAGGAAGTGAGTGAAAGTACTACAAATCCTATCATCCATGGTCAATCCACCTCCAAACTGCACCAGGATGTAGAGTGGGTCATGGGGGCTCAGTGTGCCAAGTTTGGTCTTGATCAGTCATTGGTATGGCTTGCAGTCATCGCAGGAAGTGAGTGAAGGTACTGCAAGTCCCATCATCCATGGTCAATCCTCCTCCACACTGCACCAGGATGTAGAGTGGGTCATGTTTGGTCTTGATCAGTCATTGGTGTGGCTTGCAGTAATCTCAGGAAGTGAGTGAAGGTACTGCAAATCCCATCATCCATGGTCCATCCTCCTCCAAACTGCACCAGGATGTAGAGTGGGTCATGTTTGGTCTTGATCAGTCATTGGTGTGAACTCCGAAAGGAACATCCTGTGGCACACTTTGCTCTAGTTTTTTGATGAATATTTCATTGAGTCTCAACCAATTCAAGATAGTTTGTGGCAGCCCCAAAAACAAAGTTTCTGGAGCAGAAAAACTACTTTCAAAGTCAGGACCGCACAATTTAATAGGAATAACACTTTCAAATAAGGAACAGAACATTTTTCGAACTGTGTTACACAGTGTTATTGGATACGAATAGAGAGATGTGCTCCTTTCTTGCCTGTACCTGCCCATGTTTACGGCTTAACTGTTCCAGGGTGAACTCTGGCCTGTGTCTACAGAAAGGAGCTAATCTGGAATCTGTCTGAGATGAATACTGTTGTTATCTAAAAGTCCCCAGAAAGCAGGATAAGGAGCAGCAGCCTTGTTTTTCTCCCTCGGATCAGCCTTCCTTGGAACCAGCCTCCTCCATCCTCCCACTCGCTGTCTGTGGATTTTATCCCTTATTATTACTCCACTCCCTTTATACTGCATCACCACACTTCTGGTAACATTCTTCTAGCTCATAAATCCAACAGACGAAATTTGCCCTATCATTGCTGTGCAAAGATGATACACAAGTTCCCATCTTTCTTAAAGTTTCTCCTTCGTCTGGACGGTCAGTGTATCCCTCTCGGCTAGTTCGCAGATCTCCATCAGCTGTTCTTGCATTGGGATTTGTGTGCATGGATGAGTCTTGCTGCAATTATCTTCTATTGCACTAATCTTCCATATTTTCTTTTTGATTTTAGCATGTCAGGAGCAAACCAAAACAGTTGTATTGCATTAAGAAAACAGAGAAACAAACAAACAAAACACATAGTTTGCAGACTTGGTATTCTATTTAATGTCCTTTGACCAGTATCTGACCACTTGGAGTGTCTCTGGTGTTGCCGCAAGAAGGTCCTCCATTGTACATGTGGCAGGGCACAGGTTGCATTGCAGCAGGTGGTCAGTGGTTTGCTCTTCTCCACACTCACATGTCGTGGATTCCACTTTGTAGCCACATTTCTTGAGGTTGGCTCTGCATCTCGTGGTGCCAGAGTGCAGTCTGTTCAGCGCCTTCCAAGTCGCCCAGTTTTCTGTGTGCCCGGGGGGAGTCTCTCATTTGGTATCAGCCATTGATTGAGGTTCTGGGTTTGAGCCTGCCACTTTTGGACTCTCGATTGCTGAGGTGTTCCAGCGAGTGTATCTGTAGATCTTAGAAAACTATTTCTTGATTTAAGTCATTGATGTGCTGGCTGATACCCAAACAAGGGATGAGCAGGAGATGTCACTGCCTTGGTCCTTTCACTATTGGCTGCTACTTCCCGACAGATGTCAGGTGGTGCAATGCCAGCTAAGCAGTGTACTGTAGGTCAGAGCACGGTCCAGGGTGACCCCCAGGTGCGCTGCAATGCTCCAGTGGGATTCCTTCCCAGGTGAGCTTCAGAGCTCGGGATGCTTGTCTGTTCTTAAGGTGAAAAGCACATGTCTGTGTTTTAGATGGATTAGGGATCAATTGGTTTTCCCTGTAATAGGCAGTAAGAGCACCTAGAGCTTCAGAGAGCTTCTTTTCAACCATCTCAAAGCTCCCTGCTTGAGCGGTAATGGCATGATCATGAGAATAGATGAAATTCTTCTTTTTGATAATCATCCAGCATTCCAACTCCAGTTTCATCACAATTTTAACCTTAACCATTTCTTCCAGCAAGATATGCCTTTGACTCCAATATTTCTGGGCCTTTCTGCAAAATCACCGCATATGACAAAATATCCGAACATGTTTATCACGTTTCCAACAATTACTAGAGCTGCCTTTATTCATCTCAGAAAGTCTTTCTGGTGCCAAGTACCACCTGAAATAAGTTTTATTTCAAACTAACCATCCCCTGCCATGCGTTGCTGTGGCCCAGTCTATGTATATGTGTTTTGTGTGTGTATATATGTGTGTGTGTATTTGTGTRTATATATATATATATATATACACATATGTGTGTGTGTGTGTGTGTGTGTRTRTRTRTATATATATATATATATAKAGAGAGAGAGAGAGAGAGAGAGAGTTAGTTTTGTGCATGTGTTGTCATGTATTTTTTGGGTTTTTTGCTTTTTAAGTATTTTCTGGTGTGTTTTTCCATGTTTTTATGAGTGATGGTCACTCGTTGGCCTGWGAGGTGTCTTGTGTCCAAATTTGGTGTCAATTCATCCAGTGGTTTTTGAGTTATGTTAATCCCACAAATGAACATTACCTTTTTATTTATATAAAAACTAGTTGTACTCGTCACGTGCTGCTGTGACCCACCTTCCATCCCTCTTTCTCTTTTTCCTTCCCACCCTTTCCTTCTTTCTGTCCTTTTTTCCCATTCTTTCTTTCTYTCYYTCCTTCCTTCTTCATTCCTTCTTCMTTCCTTCCTTCCTTCCTTCCTTCCTTCCTTCCTTCCTTCCTTCCTTCCTTCCTTCCTTCCTTCCTTCCTTCTTCCTTCCTTCTCTTCTTCTTCCCTTCCTTCCCCCCCCCCCACTTTTTCTTTSTCTTCCTCTTTCTCTTCCTCTTTCTCCCCTTTCTTCCTTCTCTATCTATTCTAGGACTGCAACTCCCATGGCCATATAGCCCGAAAAATCCTACAACAACCCAGTAGAAAAAATGTATTTGAGACTCTCAATTAATCGGCACAAATGGGGATGGATAGATGCTGGATAAATGTCATTTCCAGTTACTTGAGAGTAAGTATTAAAATAGGCCCCATATACTCTACCATCCCATAACTTAGATATTGATATTAAAAGCAAAGAAAGACAAATACTTTAATTTAATGTCACACAGTTTTACTGTATTATAAAAAGGGCGTTTTCAATTTAAAGTATGATTTATTTGGCTTTTTCCAGTTGCTTGAGAGTTCCAGTTGCTTGAGTTCTGTTTAACTTATCTCGCTACTTCGCCGGGACCTCCCCGCCACAATTGATACAGTGAGAGAACTTGAGACCCCGTGGCCACTTGCTGGGCCCATCCTCGACCGGTTCATCCCGCTGGATGCAGGGGCTGTCGATAGGCTCATGGCTGCAGCTAGACCGACCACTTGCTCCCTCGATCCGTGTCCCTCTTGGTTGGTGAAATCCTGCTTGGAGGGATTACGTGACCCTCTGTTGAAGATCATAAACAGCTCCCTTGAGCAAGGAGTCTTTCCAGAGGGTTTAAAAGAGGCGGTGGTCTCTCCTTTGCTGAAGAAACCAGATTTAGATCCCTCGGTTCCCTCCAGTTACCGCCCAGTTTCAAATCTCTCGTTCCTGGGCAAGGTGATTGAGAGGGCAGCAGCGGAGCAGTTGCAGCAATTCCTAGACGACACAGCCGGACTAGATCCCTTCCAATCCGGCTTCCGTGCGGGGCATGGGACAGAGACTGTGCTGGTCTCCATCACGGATCACCTTCGATGCCCGCTTGACCAGGGCGGGTCAGCACTGCTTGTGTTATTGGATCTCACAGCAGCATTTGACACAGTCAACCACATCTTTTGACCCACTGCCTTGCTGCTGTTGGAGTCAGGGGAACAGCTTTAAATTGGCTGTCCTCCTTTCTTCACAACCGTGGACAGCGAGTGGAGAGGGGAGGCCTGGTCTCTGAGAGGTCCCCTCTATCTTGTGGGGTTCCTCGGGGGCCATTCTCTCCCCTCTGTTGTTTAACATCTATATGCGACCACTTGCTCAGCTGGTTCGGTTTTGGGCTTGAGTGTTATCAGTATGCCGATGACACTCAGCTGGTGCTGAAGATGGAAGGCCGACCGGACTCTGTACCCGATTGTTTCCATCAGTGCCTCGAGGCCGTGACTGGATGGCTGCGTGCCAGCAGGTTGAGGGTGAATCCAGCAAAGACGGAGATCCTATGGCTGGGTCGACCGGGCAGTGGGGATATCCATCTGTCCACCCTGGATGGCGAGGCGTTACGCCCGTCATCATTGGTAAAGACTCTGGGAGTCCTTTTGGACCCTCTGCTCACAATGGAGGCCCAGGTCTCCGCCGTGAGCAGAACCGCCTTCTTTCTTTCCCCTGCGGCAGGCTAGACGGCTGGCCCCTCCCTGTCCAGGGACGACCTAGCTACGGTGATCCAGGCCACGGTCATCTCAAGACTGGACTACTGTAACACCCTCTACATTGGCCTCCCTCTGTCGGTGATTCGGAAGCTCAAGTTGGTACAAAATGCAGCTGCTCGGCTTCTTGCGGGAATTCCGATGAGATGCCCCATAACACCAATCTGACTCCAGCTGCATTGGTTACCAATTGAGCACCGAATCACTTTCAAAGTGATGGTACTCACCTTTAAGGCCTTGCATGGTCTGGGGCCGATATACCTGAGGGACCGCCTCACCCCCTACCAACCCCAGAGATCCCTCCGTTCTGAGGACCAAGATCTATTGGAAATTCCCAGTGTCAAGACCTTGCGTCTAACAGCAACCAGACGCAGAGCCTTCACAGCAGTGGCACCATCACTCTGGAATACTCTGCCACCTGAAGTCCGTGCCTTGCGGGACTTACCAGCTTTCCGCAGGGCATGTAAGACATACCTGTTCCGACAGGCTTTTAATGTTTGATACTGTTGTTTTTAAATTGTTTTAAATTGCTTTTAAGCTTTGTTAGATTTTAGCTATTCTTGTAAGCCGCTCCGAGCCCCAGGGGAGTGGCGGCATATAAATTTAAATAACAAATAAATAAATAAATAAACAAATAAACGGAGAGTCCATTGCATTGGAAAACCCTCCATCTATAACTCTTCTCTCACCTTTAATTTGTTTTGATTGTTAACTAGTGATGGCAAGTCTTTATAAGTTAATCATTTCCCTTCCAAATAAACTTCTCTTCCAAACAAAGCTTAATGTGGAAATGTCACCATAGAGACACTCCTCTGCCCCGTTTGATGGAATGTGCGGAAAAGGCACCGTTTCCTGGGTGGAAGTGCTGGCAATAAAAGCAAGTTACGAGGGCTGTGTGGCCGACGCCTGCCAGTTCATGGTGAACTCCGCAACCTGTTTCTGTTTGCAAGCCAAACACCCTCTTTCTCCTCCTCCTCCTCCTCTTCTGCAAGCGCAGGGAGCATTTTATCTTCCCAATGAACTCTTTCCACCTGTGAACAGGCTGGCATCACCTCTGGCCTTGAATGTGCAAAAGAGCAATGGCTCAAAGGTGCCCAGCTGGCTTCCTTGCGCTGCGTGCCTTTTGGCAGTGTTTCTCAACCTTTCAATGCTGCGACCCCTTAATACAGTTCCTCATGTTGTGGTGACCCCCAACCATAACATTATTTCGGTTGCTACTGTCATTTTGCTACTATTATGAATCGTAATCTAAATATCTGATATACAGGATGTATTTTCATTCACTGGACCAAATTTGGCACAAATACCCGATATGCACAAATTTGAATAATGGCAGGGTTTTGGAGGGAATTGATTTCGTCATTTGGGAGTTGTAGTTACTGGTATTTGTAGTTAACTACAATCAAAGAGGATTCTGAACTCTGCCAATGATGGAATTGAACCAAACTTGGCACACAGGATTCCCATGACTAACAGAAAATACTGGAAGGGTTTCATGGGCATTGACCTTGAGTTTTGGAGAGAGCACTGTGGACTCAAGCAATGATGGATCTGGACCAAACTTGGCATGAATGCTCAAATGCCCAAATGTGAACACCGAATGCTCCCTGGATGTAGGTGAATTACAACTCCCAAACTCAAGGTCAATGCCCACCAATCCCTTCCAGTGTTTTCTGCTGATCATGGGAGTTCTGTGTGCCAAGTTTGGTTCAATTCCATCATTGGTGGAGTTCAGAAAGCTCTTTGATTGGAGGTGAACTATAAATCCCAGCAACTACAACTCCGAAATGGCAAAATCATTTTTTTAGTGAAAGACATACATTGGGTTGTTAGGTGTATGCTGTCCAAATTTGGTGTCAATTCGTCCAGTGGTTTTTGAGTTATGTTAATCCCACAAACGAACATTAGATTTTTATTTATATAGATGAGGCTTCAGGGTTGTAGAATCATGGGAGTTGCAATTCAGTATGGCACCACCATGTTTTGGCAAAGCAGCCTCGAGACCTTGGGAAATGACAATTTTTTTGATTCCACTGCATATAAAAGGAAAGCCAACGCCTTTATCTTCAATCTGGTTTGCTTTTGGAGGAGATTCCACGTCAGGGTCTCAGCTGAAAATAAAACCATACTTTTCTGCCTCAACAAAGGATGACTCTTGGTATTCTCTCTCCCAACAGCCTTAGAGAGATGGGCCAAAATTAACAAAATGAAGTTCAGCAGTGACAAATGCAAGATACTCCACTTTGGCAGGAAAAACGAAATGCAAAATACAGAATGGGGGACAATGCCTGGCTCGAGAGCAGTACATGTGAAAAAGATCTTGGAGTCCTCATGGACAATAAGTTAAACATAAGCCAACAATGTGATGTGGCGGCAAGAAAAGACAATGGGATTTTGGCCTGCATCAAGAGGAGCCTAGGGTAGGGAAGTAATGCTACCCCTCTATTCTGCTTTGGTTAGACCACACCTGGAATATTGTGTCTCATTCTGGGCCCCACAATTCAAGAGAGATATTGACAAGCTGGAATGTGTCCAGAGGAGGGCGACTGAAATGATCAAGGGTCTGGAGAACAAGCCCTATGAGGAGCGGCTTAAGGAGCTGGGCATGTTTAGCCTGAAGAAGAGAAGGCTGAGAGGAGATATGATAGCCATGTATAAATATGTGAGAGGAAGCCACAGGGAGGAGGGAGCAAGCTTGTTTTCTGCTTCCCTGGAGACTAGGACACAATGGAACAATGGCTTCAAACTACAAGAGAGGAGATTCCATCTGAACATGAGGAAGAACTTCCTGACTGTGAGAGCCGTTCAGCAGTGGAACTCTCTGCCCCGGAGTGTGGTGGAGGCTCCTTCTTTGGAAGCTTTTAAACAGAGGCTGGATGGCCATCTGTCAGGGGTGATTTGAATGCAATATTCCTGCTTCTTGGCAGAATGGGGTTGGACTGGATTGCCCATGAGGTCTCTTCCAACTCTTTGATTCTATGATTCTATTAGTTTCTCAGCCTACACCTGTCCTAAGCTGTCTGATCTTCAGATTTGTCTTTTGGGGATGGATTCTGGAAGTTGGAGTCCAAGAACGCAAATGATCCAAGCTGTAGTACAGGCATGGGCCAACTTGGGCCCTCCGGGTGTTTTGGACTTCAACTCCCACAATTCCTAACAGTCTCAGGCCTTTAAGCTCAAGCGAGAAAAGGATGAAAACTATTTTCATCCAAAGCAGGAGCCAAAGGACAAGAAGTTTATGTCATCGCAATGCCAGCAAAAAGTCAAAGAGGCAGGAAGATCTCATGTGCAAATGATTATGGGCTGGCTTTGCACAGCTGCACCCTGAGCCCCGAATCGTTGGACTCCCTGGATGACAACCACAAAATGTAGGGCGATCCGATTGTGCAAAAGTTTGGGCTTTATCACCCGCAGCCATCATTCCAAGGCTATTGATTCTTGGCCAACTATTAACTAGAATTGACCTCAGAGACTACCGTAAACACCAATCGGGTATTTTTCCATTGAGTTGCTGATCCAGCAAATGCAGGGAAGCTGACAGGAGAAACTCAGAGGCAGAAAGGGAAGAAGAGGAGCCTTGGGCTGCGCTGGAAACTCCTGGGCAGAGTTGTTTTCAGAGTGAAAAGGGCTCTGCATTCAAGGATTTTTATCACCTATGAGCTTGGAAAAAAGGAGCATTAGGCTGCTTTTCTACTCTGCCATATGATCCAGTATTCAATCCCAGATTATCTGCTTTGAACTGGGTTACCTGGCAGTGTAGACTCATATGATCCAATTCGAAGCAGATAATGTGGAATCCGATACTGGACAATATGACAGTGTAGATCAGTGTTTCTCAACCTTCCTAATTCTGCGACCCCTTAATACAGTGCCTCATGTTGCGGTGACCCCCAACCATAAAATTATTTTTGTTGCTACTTCGTTACTGTAATGTTGTTACTGTTATGAATCGTAAATATTAGGCCTGGGTAACAACGGAAAAATTTGTTTCTAAAATCGATTTGTATTTGGGGGGGTTTTTTGTTTCGATATTTAAAATAATTACAAAATTTTCCTTTTAAAAAGTTCGATATTTACGAAATTTCGTAAATGGTAAAAAATTAATGAATCGATTTCCAAAACAATAACGAATCGATTCGTTAATGGCGGACGCGACCGCGAAATACGCTAAAAAACCTCCAAAACCTTCTGAAGCTTCCCTCTCCCTCTGTTGTTGACTGTTGGTGTGATATTATAATTTTTTTCACTAATTAAACCATAAAACTGGCCCAGACATGCGGAAATAATAATGAAACGACCTCAAAACAATAACGAAATGAATACAATATCGAAATACGAAGCATTTACAAAACGTTTTTGAAAATTTTTTTTTTTAATAATTGCTCCAGAATGGTTCGTTATCGTTTTGTAATTGAAAAAATTAACGAATTATTAACGAATTACGAATTAACGAAACGAAACCGCCCAGCCCTAGTAAATATCTGATATGCAGGATGTATTTTCATTCACTGGACCAAATTTGGCACAAACACCTGATATGCCCACATTTGAATACTGGTGGGTTTAGGGGTGGGGGGGTTGATTGATTTTCTCATTTGGGAGTTATAGTTGCTGGGTTTTATAGTTCACCCACAATCAAAGAGCAGCCTCAATCCCACCAACGATAGAATTGGGCCAGACTTCCCAAACAACTCCCTTGACCAACAGAAAATGCTGTGTTTTCTGGTGATCTTTGACACACCTCGCGACCCCCCCAGGGGTCCCGACCCCCAGGTTGAGAAACACTGGTGTAGATGCATTTTGTGTCACTGGGTATGAATCAAAAGGTTTGGTGGATATAGACCTTAAGTTTGGGAGTTGTAGTTCACCTATGTCCAGAGAGCACAGTGGACTCAAACAATGATGGATCTGGACCAAACTTGGCACAGATACTCAATATGCCCAAATGTGAACACTGGTGGAGTTTGGGGGAAATAGACCTTGACATTTGGGAGTTGTAATTGCAGGGATTTATAATTCACTTAAATGAAAGACCATTCTGAACATCACCAACAATAGAATTGGGACAAACTTCCCACACAGAACCCCCATGGCTAACAGAATATACTATGTTTTTGATGGTCTTTGGTGACCCCTGTGACACCCCCTCACGACCCCTCTGGGGGTCCCAACCCCCAGGTTGAGAAACACTGTTCTAAAGTGTTTTTTGCACTACAAATAAGATACGTGCACTGTGCAAAAGAATTCATTCATTTTTTTCAAATTATAATCTGACCCTCCAACAATTTGAAGGACTATGACCTGGCCCTCTGTTTAAAAAGTTTGTGGATCCCTGTTCTATATTATCTAAGGTTGGTTTTAAGGTTGGTAAGCCAACCTTAAAAACTCTGGCATAGACACTTGTTTTAGACCTTTAACATGGCCCTGACTTTTGGAGACACTCTTCCTTTGCTCGTGAAGGTTTGTCATAGCCGTCCTTGAATGCTGAGAGAATGTGACTTGACCAAAGTTTTGGGTCATTGAACCTGGTCTTCATTGCTCCTGTTCCAACCCTCAAACCACACTGGCTCACTGTGATGCAATGGGTTGCGATAGACTCATCCGCTTTTACTGAGAACGTCAAACACCAGAGCATTTGGCGAAATACTATGATGAAAAGTTGGATTGCGCAATGTTTGATGTGACTTTCTTGAGCTCATGGCTGCGCATTCAGGGTCCAGGAAGTTCTGTCCCTCTTGCTAAACTCCTTGTGACTCAGAGACGAAACCTCAGTGCCATTTCCCCGATGCCTGAGATTTATCCTTGCCACATTAACCACATTGGGAAATGACATGGTTGTGGGATGGTTGTGGGACAGGGAAAGAGACGCAACCCATGGCTTCCAAGGGCATATCTACACTGTACAATGAAGGCAGTTTGACACTGTGGTTGTCCCTTTTTTACTTTTGTGGAGTTGCTCATTCATGACTTGAGTTAAAAATCTTCTCCCTAGGAATCCCAAAGTTCTCCAGCATGACTCTATAGTCAACTTTCTCCATCCATTCAGGAGGACTTGGAGATTTCTAGACAGAACACCTCTCTAGGAATTGTTAGATCCTCCCATGTGAGCCCTTCTGATCAGGAAGTTCTTCTCAAGGTTTAGGTGGAATCAAAGGTCTTGTCATCTGGAACCACTGGTTTGTGCTCTAATCTCTAGAGGAGCAGAAACCAAGCTGTCTCCATCTTCTACATTACATCCCTCAAGATATATATTATGTTTTCCTCCTAACCTAACTCACTCAGATTCCATAGCATTGACCCAAGGCAGTTTAAGTGATGCCGAACTACTAGAGGTATTTAAGATCAATTGGAGAGGCCCTGTTCTCGGTCCCGCCTTTCTCGCAAGCGCAGTTGGTGGGGACAAGAGATGGGGCCTTCCCAGTGGTGGCCCCTTAGCTGTGGAACTCCCTCCCTAGGGATATTAGATCGGCCCCCTCCCTCCTGACCTTCAGAAAAAGAGTAAAAACTTGGCTTTTTGAACAAGCGTTTGGAAGTGCAGCGGAATAGGAAGAATGAACACGGAATGGCTAGATGATGGTGCTGGATAATGATTTTAACAGGATGACACCGGTGATCATATGCTGCCACATCACATTGTTGGCTCATGTTTAATTTGCTGTCCACGAGGACTCCAACATCTTTTTCACATGTACTGCTCTCGAGCCAGGCATCGTTCCCCATTCTGTATCTTTGTATTTCGTTTTTTCTGCCTAAGTGGAGTATTTTACATTTGTCCCTGTTGAACTTCATTTTGTTAGTTTTGGCCCATCTCATTCGGAGAGAAAATAAACAAAAATATCCTTGCATGAGCGAAATGTTCTGAAACTTTGCAGAAATGATGTCACTATAAATGTTATTTGTAAAAACTTTAAAAATTCCCAAAAAATCAGTGGATAAGTGAAACCTTCTGAAACTTGGAAAGTTTACAGTGGTAAATGTCTCCTACAAGTGTTCCAAGGTTCATGCTGGTAGCCATAAAAATGACAGAGGAACGAGCCTCTAAAGTTCCCCCATTGTCGCCAATGGAACAAAACTTTGTTGTTGTTTATTCATTCAGTCACTTCTGACTCTTGGTGACCTCATGGACCATCCCACGCCAGAGCTCCCTGTCAGCTGTCACCACCCCCAGCCCCTTCAGAGACAAGCCAGTCACTTCAAGGATAACTTCCATCCATCTTGCCCTTGGTTGGCCCCTCTTCCTTTTTCCTTCCTTTTCCCCCACCATCATTGTCTTCTCTAAGCGTTCCTGTCTTCTCATGATGTGGCCAAAGTACTTCATCTTTACCTCTCATATCCTTCCCTACAATGAGCAATTGGGCTTTATTTCTTGAAGTATGGGCTGGTTGGATCTTCTGGCGGTCCAAGGCACTCTCAGAATTTTCCTCCAGCACCACAGTTCAAAAGCATCTACCTTCCTTCACTCCATTTTCCTCACAAACAAACTGACAAAACTAACAAAATGATCACACACCTCTCTTTAGTCTTTATTTATTTGTGGCATTGGTAGCCTGTTGTTCTCAGCCTTACGGTGACTCAAGGCAGCTCAAAGAATTAGCAAATTTGCGGCCATACATTTGTAAAAATACCATCAAAACATTCTGCTCAACATTACAAAAGGCATATATAAACCAATTAAAAGCAATGGCTTCAAACTACAAGAAAAGAGATTCCACCTGAACATGAGGAAGAACTTCCTGAGTGTGAGAGCCATTCAGCAGTGGAACTCTCTGCCCTGGAGTGTGGTGGAGGCTCCTTCTTTGGAAGCTTTTAAACAGAGGCTGGATGGCCATCTGTCAGGGGTGATTTGAATGCGATATTCCTGCTTCTTGGCAGAATGGCCCATGAGGTCTCTTCCAACTCTAGGATTTTATGTTTCTATGACAGGAGGAGACAGCTTGCAGGGAAAAAAAACTCAGGGAATTCTAGAAAGAAGTCCAGGACAATGGAGAGGAAAACCAGCCTGTGATTGGCTGAGGAAGACCACGTGATGCAATAAATTTGGAAATCATAATGGTCATGATATTAATGAACCTAATGAACTTTTCCTGGAATTCTGCTGGGGTGTTGTGTGTTTTGTTCTGTTTTCATTCTGAGGGGGGCTTCCAGCATTTAGTTTCAGAGGTTTGTATCTATGAATTGCCGTAGGTAATTTCACACACCTCTACAAACTGCATTCATTCGACAGTGCATGAACTCAAGGAAAGCCCCAAACGGAGGCAGTAGTGGCTCTTCAGGGATCTCTTGAGTGCAGAAAAGTACCTCCACGACTGGAGTCTCTTTCAGGTTGAGTATCATGTTACCAAACCACTGGCGGGGACTATAATAGAATGGACTCAGGAGGCGGGATGATCTTATCTCACGAGGAAATGCTTGCGAAGGCCTTGCAAATGTGCCGAGCTCAACAAAGCTGCCGCAGAAGGAGCAAAAGAAGCCCACGGCCCAGGAAATGTCACTGGTGCCTCACTATGAGTGTGCACCTTTATGGTTGAACATCTCTATGGGTGCGTCTCTGCTGTAGAATGAATGCAGTTTGACACCACCTGAACTGCCCTGGTTCTCAATGCTATAGAATTATGGGAGCTCTAGTTTGCAAAGCCTTTAGCTTTCTCTTCCTAACCAAACTGCAGGTCCCAGGACTCCAAAGCGTTGAGCCCTGGCAGTTCAAATGGTGTCAAGCTGCATCCAACTCTACAGTGTAAATGCACCCTTTAGAAGGCAAAGTCTACAGTGTAAATTCATTCTATGGCATAATTGCACCCAAAGATCCTCTTTTTTGGACTACAACTCCCAGAATCCTCTATGACTATTCATAGAAGTGTAGCAAACCAGTTATATATCGTTGGGTGTATTATTGAAGCAAATTGGACCTGGTTGGTCTTCCACCAGAGCTTGAAAACATTCATGCTTTGTGGTCCTCACCCCAATGACTACAACTCACAGAATCCCCCGCCCACAAGGCCATGCAAGACCCCGACAGTGATAATAGTCCAAAATGCATCAACACTGTAAAATTAATGCAGTTTGATCCCATCTTAGCTGACGTGGTTCAATGGTATGGAATCCTGGGGAGTTGTAGCTTTCAAAGTCTTTAGCCTTCTCTGCCAAGGAGTGCTGGTTCCTTGCCAAACTACAACCCCCGTGATTGAAAGGTATGGTGTCAAGCTGTACTGCTTCTATTGTGCAGATGCAACGAAAGACCAGAACTTTGCTCTCGAGTGTGGAGACGCTCCTCTCTTCCTGCCCCAGCATGCCAAGGCAATGGAAACATGCAAAATGCTCAGGGAGTTCCCCCTTTTTTACACCCATGCAAATCCCATGTTTCCACCCTTGGAAGCGTTTGCATGTCATGACCTCACCCGGGCACAGGTAGCAACCAACCTGTTCCCATCCTGAAATCTGGGCTTTGGGTTGGAGGAACCCTCTGAAGCGGCTCTGTATATTTGGGGTGGCAACCACATGCCCCAATTCACCTGAGTGAATCTCTTTGCAGGGGAACTGGAGGTAGAACTGACACTCCTTCCATGGATCTCTGAAGTCCTCGAGAAGCTGAGTTTAGGGAAGAAAGAAAGGCAAGAAAGTACTTGTTGCTCAAGCATAAGATTCATCACAATTGGGTCAAGGGTGAATCTTCCCTTTTGCACAAAATCTTGGAGGCATTTGAGACTAGAGATTGCCTTCCTGGGGTTCCAGAAGGAAAAGATATCAAATCTATATTGTTGAAGGCTTTCATGGCTGGAATCACTAGGTTGTTGTAGGTTTTTCGAGCTATATGACCATGTTCTAGAAGCATTCTCTCCCGAGGTTTCACCTGCATCTATGGCAAGCATCCTCAGAGGTTGTGAGGTCTCACAACCTCTGAGGATGCTTTCCATAGATATAGGCAAAATGTCAGGAGAGAATGCTTCTAGAACATGGTCATATAGCTCGAAAACCTACAACAACCCAGTGATACTAAATCTGCTTATGTATTCCAGTTGACATCTTGTTATGTATTTGCATTCCATTGTTGTTGTTATTATTATTGTTGTTGTTGTTGTTGTTATTGTTATTATTTTTCGCTTTTGTCTCTCGACTGAGACACAACAACATTAAAAAACAATGCAATTTAAAATCAACAACATAGGAATATGATAAAATCGAATTAAATATACCCCCCCCCCAGAACAAGACAGGGGCTGGATCTACACAGCCCTATATCCCATTCTGGAGCCTTCTTTGCTGCCTGGAGAGGGGAAAGAGGGCTGGGAGCCCCTCGCCCCTTCAGAGGCTGGTGAGGGCAAGAGGCGAGCAGGGAAGCCCCCCTCCATGGCCGTGGCCAGGCCGAGGGCCTTACACTCGCCCCTCGCATCCTCTGAGGCCAGAGGGCACAGGGGGTGAGCAGGGAAGGCCCCCTCCATGGCTGTGGCCATGCCGAGGGCCTTACACTCGCTCCTCGTGTCCTCTGAGGCTGGAGGGTGCGGGGGGGGGGGCGAGAGGGGAATGCCCCCACCATGGCCATGACCATGTCGAGGGCCTTACACTCGCCCCTCGTGTCCTCCGAGGCCGGAGAGCGTGGGGGGGCGAGCAGGGAAATCCCTAAGGCATGAGGGCATGAGGGGTGAGCGGAGAAGACCCCCCCCCCCGGGTGGGAAGTCTGCTCAATCCTCGCCCCTTCTGAGCTTGACAGGGGGCAAGGGCCCCCGCGCACCTTTGCCTCCAAGCTCCTCCTCCTGACTCCCTGCAGCCCTGCGGGAAGAGGAGGAGGAGCCAACCAGGAGCACCTGGTTGTTTTGCTTGCACAGGAGCCATCAGCCATTTTGGAGGGGGGCGGGGCCAACCGAGGTGGCTTCGCAACCCTCGGAAGACGGTACAGCGACCCCCTTGGGAGTCGCGACCCCCACGTTGAGTACTGCTGTTGTATTGGATCGTACATCGGACGCTTCCCAAGTGTCTAGGACCGTATGATGTATTGGCGAATAATGCATGCAGATCCCAGTAGGATGGCCTTTTGCAGCTGTCAGATGGTAATTTTGTCAGCGCCGATTATGTTTTAGTGCAGGCCAAGGTCTTTAAGCACTGCGGTGTTATGCCTCTGCTTGTAGTCTGTCTGAGCAATTTTCTTGCAGCAGCTGAGGATGTGATCTATTGTTTCGTCGGCTTCCTTGCGGAGTCTACACTTGGGATCTGTCGTTGACTTTTCAATTTTGGCTTTGATGGCATTGATTCTAATGGCTTGTTCTTGTGCTGCCAAAATCAGGACTTTTTCAAGGTTTCATTTGTGAGCCAAAGCCGTGTTTTTTCTTTGTCAATTTGGCTCTCAATTTTTCCCAGGAATTTTCCTCAGGAACTGTCCATGGAGTGCCTTCTTTCACCAGTTTTCTCTTCTGCTCTGGATTTTCTTCTTATGGTATTCCCTCTTTGTCTTTTGCACTTGAAACAGTTTTCTATTATTGACTTCCATCAATGTTGGTTCTTGACTGTCTTTCACATAATCTGCCAGTGCATGTTTCTCTTCTTCTACCATTATTATTATTATTATTATTATTATTATTATTATTATTATTATATTAAATTTACACAAAATACAGATTAGAACCCACCCAGAAGGGATTTGCTTCTAGCCTTGGCCTTTAAAGGCCTCCTGGGTGCACCTACCCATGATATGCAACCTATTCCTCCTTTCTCCTCTCCTGCTCTGAGTCACTGGTGCTGACTCACACAACCATTCTATTTTCTGCACCCTCTTTCCTTTTGCCTCGCTCGCTTTTCAGCTGGACACAGAAATTTGTTTTGGCTGCTGCAGTCTGTGGGGAGGAGAAGCCATCTGCTCCCACCGTGTCGTTTGCCACAAGAGATGAGCATCTACGGCCATTTGGGGCCAAATCAGGTCAGGATTTAGCCCAGGGCTGTCCCATAATAGCTGCACCCATGCACTGGACTTTCCGAATCATGGAATCAGCAAATTTGAGAAATGGAAGGGACCACAAAGGCCATCTAGTCCAACCTTTGTGCTGCACTGGAATGCACTCTTCAAACACTGCCGAAAAATGTCCACCCAACCTCCAAAGAAGGAGACTTCACCAATGCAATCTAGTCCACTGCCAAAGAGTAAATAAGTTCTTCCTAATGTTTAATTGGAATGTTTTCCTTGAAATGTGAGGTCATTGCTTCTCATTCCGGTCCCTGGAGCAGCAAAAAACAAGCTTGCTCTTGTCTTCCTTGTGGCGTCTCTTCAGGTATTCAAAGATCAAATGTCCAGCCAAAGCAGAAACATCAAACGTTTTGTCCAAGATTGCTTTTGTACTAGAAAGGCGGAGAGATTAGGGTTGATTTCCATGGAAGTGGGGAAGCAAACCAAACTCCAAATGAAAGTGATGTCCAGTCATACAATATTCTTAGGAGTTGGGTGATGTGCAATGCACAAAGAGATTAATCACCACCGCTTGCAGAAATGGTGCAAACGGCAATGTTTGAGTACTTTAGTGTGGCACAAACCTGTGCTTCTGTTGTGGACGGCACACTGCTGGAAGCCATTGCGGCACCTGGGGCCTGAACATTAGTTGAAAAAGCAACCCTTTGCCAAATAAAAATCCGAGCAGACCAAGTAAGATCTCTCGACAAGTTCTTTAGGTTGGTGTCACCTGGTGCGGTAACTCCTAGTGTCATCCTAATACACCTCCTCCTCTGCCAGAGCAGAACACAACAAGCCCTATGAGGAGCAGCTTAAGGAGCTGGGCATGTTTAGCCTGAAGAAGAGAAGGCTGAGAGGAGATATGATAGCCATGGATAAATATGTGAGAGGAAGCCACAGGGAGGAGGGAGCAAGCTTGTTTACTGCTTCCCTGGAGACTAGGACAAGGAACAATGGCTTCAAACGACAAGAGAGGAGATTCCATCTGAACATGAGGAAGAACTTCCTGACTGTGAGAGCTGTTCAGCAGTGGAACTCTCTGCCCCGGAGTGTGGTGGAGGCTCCTTCTTTGGAAGCTTTTTAAACAGAGGCTGGATGGCCATCTGTCAGGGGTGATTTGAATGCAATATTCCTGCTTCTTGGCAGAAATGGGATGGATGGCCCAGGAGGTCTCTTCCAACTCTTTGATTCTATGATTCTATTTTTAAACGTTGTTGTGTTATTGTTGTTTACTGCTTATTTTCTGTTTATGAGTTTTATTTTATTGTTTTGTATTACTGTTGTTGTTTTTTGCTGATGTATTGTAGGCTCGGCCTCATGTAAGCCACACCGAGTCCCTTGGGGAGATGGTAGCGGGGTACAAATAAATTATTATTATTATTATTATTATTATTATTATTATTATTATTGTAGCTCAAATACCGGAATTTTGGACAAATCCAGTGACTATAGAAACAGCAGCAGCAAACACAACAGTTAAGTGGCTGAGGAGGAAAAGGAAAGGGCATGAGGCTGTTAGGAATTGAGGGAGTTGGAGTCCAAAACACCCAGAGGGCCCAAGTTTGCCCATGCCTTCTATACAGTATATATGGGGAATTGCATTACATTAATTACTTCAGATAGAGAGTTTCATCTGCTCCTGAGTCTGACATTTTATGGATTCCATAAATAATGAATAATATAATGAAGAAATCCCATTGGAGCATTGCAGCACACCAAATACCTTGAACCATGATGTGCAGGTACAACTGTACCAGGAGCTCCAATTTTGTTTGCTTTGCATTGAATGTTTGTTGTAGTCCTGAGTTTCAGGGGCTCTGCAGATAGGTGGCTTCTTTTGGCTGCAATCATAGGGCAAGCCACCTGTCAATTATAGTTAGGTTCCCTGGTCCCGCCCCCTTTTTGGGTTTTGGGGAATAGGAGCCATTTTGGGTTCAGTCCACACAGAGAAGCCTTTCATGCAGGACATAATACCAAGAGCTCCTGTAGAAAGCTTCGTCTTCTACGGCTTGGCCGGGGAGATATACAGCCCACAGCTTGGCCGGGGTTATACAGCCCTGCAACTCCTTCGCTGAAGGACTTCAGTCAGCCATCACGGAAACCTGAGTTCTTTTTCCCCTGGAAGTCTACAAAGCTCTGCTTGGTAAGGGTCACTCGCGGAAGCCAGAAGCAGTTGGTACCGGGTGCAGGGGCTCCACGCCAACAGAGGCAAAGACAGACTGCCCAGATTAGAAGTTAAGGATTTCCCCATTAGTTACAGTTATGAAGATAGTGCCTGTTCCCTGTGGACAAGATTGAGAGAGAGCCAATAGACTGTTAAGAAAGCCTTAAAGTACCTGTTTGTTTTCATTAATAAAGAACTTTGTTGAACCTTTAAGCAATCTAAAGACTCTGTTTTAAGGAAATCCAAGGCCTTTAATCTGAGGCATCCTATTGGGCACACAGAATTTATGTCCTGTCTACAGTCTGATGCACAGGCCCAGCGTGCGACAGCACACATGATGTATTTTTATCCTTTACAATTTAGCTTGTAAATCGCCTAGAGCATCTTGGATGGAGGGCGATTAATAAGTAATTAAATGATGATGATGATGATGATGACCATGTTCTGACTTAAAAGAAGCACTGCCTGAATATCAAGCAAAAAGTGGGTGCTTGAAACAATACCATACAAAAGCTGACTGGCACAACCTGGGGATCACAACCAGACACAGTGAAGACATCTGCCCTTGCGCTATGCTACTCTGCTGCTGAGTATGCATGCCCAGCATAGAACACATCTCACCACACTAAAACAGTGGACGTGGCTCTTAATGAGACATGCCACATTATCACAGGGTGTCTGCGCCCTACACCACTGTTTAGCCGGTATTGCACCACCTGATTGTTGTAGTTCAGCCTGTGATTGTGATTCAGGATCAGGGTGCTTTGGATGTGGGAAGTGATGCCAATGAATTTCAAGATGGCAATGGCTTGGTCAATGATACTGATGCACAGAAGGACCAGGAGATCCCTGTGCAAAGCGTAGTTTCCCATGAGAATGTCCCTGAAGGGAGTGCAACAGATAGTATACTCCCTGAATTGCTACCAGATGGTTCCCAGGATTTGGGGCTTGAAAACAACTAGGCACCTGCGAGACTTATTGAGCAAATAAATAGGCGAGATGAAATTAGTCAAAACAGATAGGCCAAACAGTGCCTTTGGCGGTCTGCCAGGCTTCGACAGAAAAAGATAAGGGGATCTCAAGTAAAACGAAACCAATTCCTGAGTGCATGGAATAGTTTAACAAGGGGATAAAAGTTCCAGGTTTGGAAAATACAGTCAGATGAAGCATCATAGAATCATAGAATCAAAGAGTTGGAAGAGACCTCATGGGCCATCCAGTCCAACCCCCTGCCAAGAAGCAGGAATATTGCATTCAAATCACCCCTGACAGATGGCCATCCAGCATCTGTTTAAAAACTTCCAAAGAAGGAGCCTCCACCACACTCCGGGGCAGAGAGTTCCACTGCTGAACGGCTCTCACAGTCAGGAAGTTCTTCCTCATGTTCAGATGGAATCTCCTCTCTTGTAGTTTGAAGCCATTGTTCCTGCTTCCTAGTCTCCAGGGAAGCAGAAAACAAGCTTGCTCCCTCCTCCCTGTGGCTTCCTCTCACATATTTATACATGGCTATCATATCTCCTCTCAGCCTTCTCTTCTTCAGGCTAAACATGCCCAGCTCCTTAAGCCGCTCCTCATAGGGCTTGTTCTCCAGACCCTTGATCATTTTAGTCACCCTCCTCTGGACACATTCCAGCTTGTCAATATCTCTCTTGAATGGTGGTGCCCAGAATTGGACACAATATTCCAGGTGTGGTCTAACCAAAGCAGAATAGAGGGGTAGCATTACTTCCCTGGATCTAGACACTATGCTCCTATTAATGCAGGCCAAAATCCCATTGGCTTTTTTCGGATCATTGGATTCAAGTGTAGTTCCCATCTTTTGTTTCATTGAAGCTTTGCTTGGAATATTCTTGTTTAAGTATTTCTTGTTCATGGTTTGGACTCTTGGAGTGTATGAATGCCTACTCATGCCTTGGATTAATGCTTCCTGTTTTCCTGAATTATATTAGAGAAGTGTGGACTTTGTTTTATGGACTTTGCTGAACGTTACCCTGGACTATTTTGCTCCTGCTTATCTTCTTACCTAATTGGATTTATCTATCTATCTCTTTTAAGTGCTTTTTACTTCCTGCTTTCTAATTATCTTCAATAAAAGGATTGTTTTCCATCCAGCGGTGTGGTGTTTTAAAGTCAGAGGGCTTTTCCTGTCCTGGAGTGCAACACTGATATCCACCAGGAAGTAGCAGCCAAGAATGAAAGGACCAAGGCAGTGACATCTCCAGCTCATCCCTTGTTTGGGTATCAGCCAGCACGTCAACGATTTAAATCAAGAAATAGTTGTCTAAGATCTACAGAGACACTTTCTGGAACACCTCAGCAAGTGGGAGTCCAAAGGGGCAGGCTCAAACCCAGAACCTCAATCAATGGCTGATACCAAATGAGAGACTCCCCCCTGGGCCCACAGAAGACTGGGCGACTTGGAAGGCGCTGAACAGACTGAGCTCTGACACCACGAGATGCAGACCCAACCTCAAGAAATGGAGCTACAAAGTGAAGTCCACGACATGTGAGTGTGGAGAAGAGCAAACCACTGACCACCTGCTGCAATGCAACCTGAGCCCTGCCACATGCACAATGGAGGATCTTCTCACAGCAACACCAGAGGCACTCCAAGTGGCCAGCAACTGGTCAAAGGACATTAAATAGAATGCCAAAGTTTTAAACTTACGTGTTTTTAAAAATGCATTTTCAACTATACTTTGGTTTGCTTCTGATACAATAAATAAATAAATCTATTGTCGAAGGCTTTCATGGCTGGAATCACTGGGTTGTTATAGGTTTTTTCGGGCTGTATGGCCATGGTCTAGAGGCATTCTCTCCTGATGTTTCGCCAGCATCTATAGCAAGCATCCTCAGAGGTAGTGAGATCTGTTGGAACTAGGAAAAAGGGTTTATATATCTGTGGAATGACCAGGGTGAGACAAAGGACTCTTGTCTGTTGGAGCTAGGTTTGAATGTTTCAACTGACCACCTTGATTAGCATACAATTGGCTGACTGTGCCTGGAGCAAACTTTTGTTGAGAGGTAATTAGATGTCACTGCCTGCTTCCTCTCTGTTGTTGTGCTGTTGTAATGTTAGACTTTTTTTAATACTGGTAGCCAGATTTTGTTCATTTTCATGGTTTCCTCCTTTCTGTTGAAATTGTCCACATGCTTGTGGATTTCAATGGCTTCTCTGTGTAGTCTGACATGGTGGTTGTGAGAGTGGTCCAGCATTTCTGTGTTCTCAAATAATATGCTGTGTCCAGGTTGGTTCATCAGGTGCTCTGCTATGGCTGACTTCTCTGGTTGAAGTAGTCTGCAGTGCCTTTCATGTTCCTTGATTCGTGTTTGGGCAATGCTGCTGCATTTGGTGGTCCCTATGTAGACTTGTCCACAGCTGCATGGTACACGGTAGACTCCTGCAGACGTGAGAGGATCCCTCTTGTCCTTTGCTGAACGTAGCATTTGTTGGATTTTCTTGGTGGGTTTGTAGATTGTTTGTATTGTGTTTCCTCATCCTCACTACCTCTGAGGATGCTTGCCATAGATGCAGGCAAAACGTCAGGAGAGAATGCCTCTAGAGACCATGGCCATACAGCCCGAAAAAACCTACAACAACCCAATAAATAAATCTGATTCCATCCCGTTTCTTTAGCTCTATCTGAAGAATCAGGCGGCAGCCCTGAAGAGCTTTTACCAAGCAACATTTATTAGTTCGTAAGATGATATGACTTTTTGTTGGTTTGATTAAAATTTCTAAAAATACCATAAAAGCAATACAAACAAGTAGCAGTTTTTGTTTAAAAAAATCTGACAAAAACACTTCATATTCCCTGAAAGCTTCGACAAATGGATATGTGTTTTTAACTGGCTCCAAAAAGCTAGACAGTAGAAAGAAAGCAATTTTACCTCTAATGAAAGGCAGCCCTAGAACAGGGATGGAAAGAATATTTGAACATATTTTTTTAAAAAAATGATTACAAAACATACCTTTATTATTGTGAAACTTAGAAGAGAAGAATTCTGAACTGAGGAGAATCTTTGCGGTTCAGGAGTTATTCTGTGCAAAATTCACACGTGGTTATTTTGCACAGAAAGCAGCATTTGTGCAATGTAATGTAATGTAATATATTGTATATACATATAATATTTATAATATTATAATGTAATGCAATATACTACTACTAATAATAATAATAATAATATATTATAATTATATATTTTATATGTGACGGCGCGAGTGGCGCCACCTATATGTAGAACTGTAAGTTGCAAGATTTGAACTGTTGTATCATGATTTTGCCTTTTTACCCTGTAAATGTATAGCTGGATTGAGTGGTTATTTATAGCTGTCAATCAATGTTGTTTGCACCAGTTGAATTGCTCCTCCTGCTCAATTGTTTGGCTCCACCTCTTCCTGGAGCAGGATAGTGTTTCCTTTTCCATTCCACCATCAAACTTTCTATCAGATGGACATGAGAGAGAGACTTGGCTCTGAAGCCCTTGATTAAGTTACCTCTCAGCACCAATTCTGAGGTTCTTACCCTTGAGACTTATGCTTCATGTTCAGATCAACCTGGACGATGTTGAGAAGTCTCAAGCGCCTTCAAACCAGTTCTTTGGCACCAGAGGAAGGCTTTGTGCCTTCAAAATATAGGCCATTGGAATTGGGGTTGTGCTTATTCCAATTGTTGCATCCCAGATCAAGAAACGAGACCATAAGATTAAATCCACCACACTGGACTGTAGGAAAAACAATCCTTGTTTATTGATGAAAAATTGGTTACAAAAGAAAGGTAAATGCAAAGTCAAAAAGCCACAATAGAAACACAGCAGTCAGGAAAATTTCTGAACTTGAGCAAAATTCCAAAAGCCACAATACAAGAACCAGGAACCTGTTAGCCTCTCGCTAACCATGAACTTGAAAACTAGAAGCCTCTGGGATTACCGGCCATGGAACACAGGAATTCTGCCAAGGCACAGCCACAGTCCCAAACGTTGCTTGATCTAAAGAGACACCCGGCAGGAGGCCCCTTAAACCAAAGAAGATATTCTTTGAAACGCCCCTTGACTTTGAAGCCTGGGCCTGTCTCTCCTGTAAATGATTTGACCTTCGTAGAAACTGTGAAACATTTCTGTCTCTAACTATCTGTTCTCTTCGGTCCTCATTAAAAAAACCCAGGTGGAGAGATATCACGGCTAGCTTCCAAAACATTTTCCTCCAGCTGTTGAGTTTCACTTTCCTCGCCACTGACCTCAGCATCAACAACAGATTCCACACTGTCAGGGAGAGCTTGCTCAGTTGGAAAAACTATCAGAGAATCCGGTTCACACAGATCAGGATCAGGCTGAACCCCAACTCCGATATTCACAGCCATTGAGAAAGAGGGACCTGGAAAAGCTTCTCAGCTGCAAAACTTCTTGGACCCAAGACAACCAAAGACTGTAATGTACATTTTCCTTTACCCTTTGAAACTTCCAGCTTATTGCCTTAAAGGAATAACTCTTTGTGAACAATAAAACCTATTTTGAGTTATCTACAGTGTTTTGGTCCTTGGGAGTTCCAGTTTTCCTAAAGGAGAGCAAGAAGCAATCCCCTGGGGAAAGATGTCACGTCCATGCCTCTTTCACTAAGAGTTATAGCCCCCAGGCGCAGCAGCACATTATATTACATGTAATATTACTAATAATATTATAATATAATGGTATAGTACAATATAGTAATATATAATACTGATATTGTACTATGGTAATAATATAGTATATTGTATGTATATATATCTTGTAAGCCACTCTGAGTCCCCTTCGGGGTGAGAAGGGTGGCATATAAATGTCGTAAATAAAGAAAATAAATATTTTTGTGTGTGCAGAAAACAGCATTTTAAATGCAGGAAACAATATTTGTTCATTGGGATAGCATTTTATTCACAGAGAAGGTCGTTTCCTCCACAGAAAATGCTGCTTTCCCTATGCAAAACAAGTAGTGTGAATTTTGCGCAGAATATATTCAAAATTGCAAATAGCCTTTGAAAATCGCATGAGTTTTGAGCACTTTCTCCAATTGCAAAATTACCCATGACTCCATTTGAGAAATAAAAGAAGTTATTTCATGTGTGGAAACCTTACTATTCTGGACTGAAATAATTCCAGCTGGAGGCGATTTGGATACATGCAAGTGCTGTGTGAACATTGTTAATTCCAACTATGGGTGCAGCTACACTGTAGAATGAATGCAGTTTGGCAACACTTTCGCTGCCATGGCTCATTACTGAGAAATGACTCATTACTAGGAGCCCCCAGTAATGGGTTATTTATTTATTATTATTTATTTACAACATTTCTATTCCACCCTTCTCACCCCACAGGGGATTCAGGGCGGATCACAATGCACATATACATGGCAAACATTCAATGCCATAGACACACAACATATATAGACAGAGACACAGAGGCTATTTAACTTTCCAGCTTCATGAGGGTATGATTTTTGAATTCCGGCTATTTGGGGAGCTGCCGCTTCACTGTCCACTTGTGACACCGACTTCCTCATTCTTTTTGTACGCTGCTGGAGGGTTTTATGGCATTGTAAATTATTGGCCTCCCCACATAAGCGGTACCTAAATTTCCTACTTGACAGATGCAACTGTCTTTTGGGCTGTAAAGGTTGACAGCAAGCTAGACAAATGGCCAGAAGCTCACTCTGACTTGGGCTGGCTTTGAACTCATGACCTCTTGGTCAGTAGTGATTTTAATGAAGCTGACTACCAATCAGCTGCGCCACAACCCTTTGGGCTGTAGACCAACAGTTTGGGGGTTTGAATACGGGGAGAGTGCGGATGAGCTCCCTCTGTAAGCTCCAGTTCTCCATGTGAGGATATGAGAAGTCTCCCACAAGGATGGTAAAACATCAAAACATCATTCCGGCGTCTGCTGGGCAAAGGCCTGCCAGATAGCCAATTCTCTCACACCAGAAGCAACTTGCAGTTTCTCAAGTCGTTCCTGCCACAAAAAAAATGACTGTGGAATTATGGTTGTTGTAGTTTTGCAAGGTTTTTAGCTTTCTCTGCCAAAGGGTGCTGGAGTTTCATCAGCTCCCATGGTTCCACTGCATTATGCCAGGGCAGTTAAACGGTGTCAAACTGCATTTATTCTACAGCGTAGATGCATCTAGAGCAGGGCTGCACACAACACCAAGTGCCACTGCTTGCACCTGCCTCCAGGAAAGAAGGAAAGAAAGAGAAAAGGAAAGAGAGAGAGAATAGAAACATATAGGAAGGAGGAGAGAAAGAAAGAAAGAAAGAAAGAAAGAGAAGAAGAAAGAAAGAAGAAAGGAAGGGAAGGAGGAGGGGAGAAAGAAAAGGAGAAAGAAGAAAGAAAGGAAGAAAGAAAGAAAGAAAGAAATAAAGAAAGAGGAAAAAGAAAGGGAAGGAAGGAGAGGAGGAGAAAGAAAGAAAGAAAGAAAGAAAGAAAGAAAGAAAGAAAGAAAGAGGAAAAGGAAGGGGAAGGGAGGAGGGGAGAAAGGAAAAAAAGAAAGAAAGAAAGAAAGAAAGAAAGAAAGAGAAAGAAAGAGAAGAGGAAAAGAAAGGGAAGGGAAAGGAGAAGGGAGAAAGAAAGAAAGAAAGAAAGAAAGAAAGAAAGAAAGAAAGAAAGAAAGAAAGAGGAAAAAGAAAGGGAAGGGGAAAGGAGGAGGGGAGAAAGAAATTGAGAAAGAAAGAAAGAAAGAAAGAAAGAAAGAAAGAAAGAAAGAAAGAAAGAAAGAAAGAGGAAAAAGAAAGGGAAGGGGAAAGGAGGAGGGGAGAAAGAAATTGATGAAAGAAAGAAAGAAAGAAAGAAAGAAAGAAAGAAAGAAAGAAAGAAAGAAAGAGGAAAGGGAAGGGGAAAGGAGGAGGGGAGAAAGAAATTGATAAAGAAAGAAAGAAAGAAAGAAAGAAAGAAAGAAAGAAAGAGGAAAAAGAAAGGGAAGGGGAAAGGAGGAGGGGAGAAAGAAATTGATAGAAAGAAAGAAAGAAAGAAAGAAAGAAAGAAAGAAAGAAAGAAAGAGGAAAAAGAAAGGGAAGGGGAAAGGAGGAGGGGAGAAAGAAATTGATAAAGAAAGAAAGAAAGAAAGAAAGAAAGAAAGAAAGAAAGAGGAAAAAGAAAGGGAAGGGGAAAGGAGGAGGGGAGAAAGAAATTGATGAAAGAAAGAAAGAAAGAAAGAAAGAAAGAAAGAAAGAAAGAAAGAAAGAAAGAAAGAGGAAAAAGAAAGGGAAGGGGAAAGGAGGAGGGGAGAAAGAAATTGATGAAAGAAAGAAAGAAAGAAAGAAAGAAAGAAAGAGGAAAAAGAAAGGGAAGGGGAAAGGAGGAGGGGAGAAAGAAATTGAAGAAAGAAAGAAAGAAAGAAAGAAAGAAAGAAAGAAAGAAAGAAAGAAAGAGGAAAAAGAAAGGGAAGGGGAAAAGGAGGAGGGGAGAAAGAAAAGAATGAAAGAAAGAAAGAGGAAGGGAAGGGAAGGGAAGGGAAGGGAAGGAGGGAAGGAGGGAGGAAGGAAGGAAGGAAAGAAGGAACGAAAAGATAAGGAAGTAATTCAGAATCCAGAAAAAGCGATGTAGTGGTTTGAATTTCAGTACAATCTGCCTTTCCAGAAATGGCCTCTAGGTGGCAGTCATGCCTGTCCTCCTCTCTATGTTCTTCTCACACCAACCCTGCAAGGTAGGTTAGGCTGAGAGGGAAAGCAACTGGCCCAAGGGCTCTTGGGAAATTTGATGGATGGATTTCCCAGATTGACACCCCATTTTATAGATCTCATTTGCTGTGACATACTGTGCTTTTGTGTCAGTATAATAATAATAATAATAATAATAATAATGCCATCAAAGCCAGAATTGAAAAGTCAGATGCCGAATGTAAACTCTGCAAGGAAGCAGATGAAAAAATAGATCTCATCCTCAGCTGCTGCAAGAAGATCGCGCAGACGGACTACAAGCAGAGGCACAACACCGTTGCTCAGATGATTCATTGGAACTTGTGCCACAAACACCATCTGCCTGCAACAAAGAACTGGGTAGGATCACAAGCCGGAAGAGTTACAGAGAATGAACACGTCAAGCAACTCTGGGACTTCCGAATTCAGACTGACAGAGTTTTCAGAGGACAACTGGATTGTTGATGTTGCAATACCAGGTGACAGTAGGATTGACAAGAAACAACTGGAAAAGCTGACATGTTACAAGGATTGAAAGATCAAACTGCAAAGACAAGCCCAAGCCAGTAAAGGTAGTTCCAATGGTGATTGGCACACTGGTTGCAGTGCCTAAAGACCTTGGCCTGCATTAAACACAATTGGCGCTGACAAAATTACCATCTGCCAGCTGCAGAAGGCCACCTTACTGGGATCTGCACACATTATTTACTGATACATCACACAGTCCTAGACACTTGGGAAGTGTCCGACGTGCCAACAAAGAGAAAAAAGAGGACAAGTGCAAAGAAGCCAGAATGGATGTCCAAAGAACTTCTAACTGTGCTAAGACACAAAAGAGACATGCACAAGAAGTGGAAAAAGGGAGAAATCACCAAAGAAGAATTCAAACAAATAGCCAACACCTGTAGGGAAAAGTGTCCGACGTGTGATCCAATACAACAGCAAGCAGAGTGACCTTGTTTGCTGTGTATTAATCTTGTTGCGTATCAAATTAATAATAATAATAATAATAATAATAATAATAATAATAATAATACGTCACACAGTCCTAGACACTTGGGAAGTGTCCGACATCTGATCCAATACAACAGCCAGCAGAGTGACCTTGTTTTACTGTGCACTAATTTTGTTACGTATCAAATTAATAATAATAATAATAATAATAATAATAATAATAATAATAATAATAATCTGTTTGCAAAGATGCTGAGGCAGCTGTGCAAGGGTGAGAAAGTGAGAGGAAGTGGAAAGGAACAGACCGAGAGAGAAAGAAGAAAGATGTAGAGAGAGAGAGAAAGAGAGAGAGAGCTCAACCAAGAGTGTTCTGGCCACCGGAAGACAATAAAAATAAATACACTCAGAAATAGCCCAACTGACATGCAAAGTGGGCCTGTATTAGGAGCTGAGAATAGCTCTCCTGAAAGAGCAGGAGGCGGAGGGGAAAGTGCAGAGTTTGCTTTCTCCTTTGTCCTTTCATGAAAAAGTGAGAAACAAAGAACTGGACCAGATTGGTATTTTATTCTGAAATGTAGACTTCCTAGAGTTATTCTGATTGGTTAGGGGTGCATTATATTATATTTTAAAACACTATTGCTAAAACTTATTTATATTGCATCAAGGTATGTCAACACCAGGCATGAGCAAATTTGGGCCCTTCAGGTGTTTTGGACTCCAACTCCCACCATTCCTAACAGCTTCAGGCCCTTTCCTTTTCTCCCTCCAGATTATTTAAGCAGGTAATCCACATTATCTGCTTTGAACTGGATTATATGAGTCTACACTGCCATATAATCCAGTTCAAAGTAAATAATCTGGATTTTATATGGCAGTGTAGAAGGGGCCCTAGAAAGGGCCAAGAAAGATCTAATGTTTAGGTGGAATCTCTTTTCCTTGCCATTTCTGCAAATCCATTGCAATGTGGCTACTAGCATTTTAAGGATTGAGTTTAGTACAAAACTCCAAAGTTGATTCATACCCAGTGACACAAAATGCATCTACACAGTCTCTGTGCTGGTACAGCTGTACCAGGAGCTCCAATTCTGTTTGCTTTGCATTAAATGTTTGTTTGCAATCCCAGGCTTGGGATTTTGCAGCAGGGTGGCTTCCTGTTATAGTTTGCAATCATAGGGCAAGCCACCTGTCAATTATTGTTAGGTTCCCTGGTCCCGCCCCTTTTTGAGTTTTGGAGGGAATAGGAGCCTTTGTGAGTCAGTTCTCACATAGAAGCCTTTTGCACAGGACATAAAACGAAGAGCTCCTGTAGAAAGCTTCGTCTCCTACGGCTTGGCTGGGGAGATATACAGCTTGGCCGGGGAGAAAAGGCTCTATAGCTTGGCCGGGGTTATACAGCCCATAACTTGGCCAAGGATCATACAGCCTTACAGCTCCTTTGCTGGGGGACTTCAGCCAGCCATCACCGAAACCTGAACTTCTTTTCCCCTGGAAGTCTACAAATCTCTGCTTGGTAAGGGTTGCAGTTGGTACCGGGTGCAGGGGCTCCACGCCAACAGAGGCATGTACAGACTGCCCAGATTGGAAGTTAAGGATTTTCCCATTATTATATAGTTATGAAGATAGTGCCTGTTCCCAGTGAACAAGATTTCAAGAGCCAATAGACTGTTAAGAATGCTTTAAAGTACCTGTTTGTTTTCATCAATAAAGAACTTTGTTGGACTTACTTTAAGCCTCTACAGACTCTGTTTTGGGGAGGTCCAAGGGCCTTTAATCTGAGGCAGCCCCAGCGTCCCATTGGACACACAGAATTTATGTCCTGTCTACAGTCATATGCACAGGCCCAGCGTGCGACAGCACAGGATGAGCTCCCTCTATAAGCTCCAGCTCCTCATACGGGCACATGAGAGAAGCCTCCCACAAGGATGATAAAAACATCAAATCATCTGGGCATCCCCTGGGCAACGTCCTTGCAGACGGCCAATTCTCTCACACCAGAAGCAACTTGCAGTTTCTCAAGTCACTCCTGACACGACAAAAAAAAATCAACAGTGCAGATGAACCCTGAGGCCCCTTCTACACTGCTAGTAGCACTTTTGAGTGACACTCACCAATGGCTTTCCAATCTGGGGGTGAAAGACCTTTGGAAATGCACAACTGCATTAATTCCAGAGTGTAACTGCACCCTATGATTTCCTGGGACTGGCTTTGCAAGCTCAAAAGCCACCGACCTGAAAGGAGAGAGTGACAGAGAAGGAGGGAGAGCTACAATGGCCCCGAAGGGTCATTTGAGGACAACTGGCTTTGGTCCCATCGTCAGAGTCCCAGGGTGGCGTCACGCTGACGGGGACAATGGGAAAACACCTCTGTGGCCCAATCCCTTCCATCCCCTTTCATCTGCCCACATCCAGCTTCTGCTTTCAAAGATTTCCCCCTTTTTTTGCATGTGTTTTGATTGAGCTCTGGCCTCCAGGCTGAATGCAGGGCATTTTCTTTGCTCATTAACTCCTCCTGGTCCTGCTCTCCGTCCTCAAAGAATGTGCTCACTCCTCCTGGGATAGAATAAGAACAATAATAATCATATGCTATTAAAACCATCATATTCACCTTTATTTATTAAATTTGCTTTTATTTGTCTTCATTTGCTGGATATTTCCATATTAAAATCTAGTTAATACAAAGTTTATGGTGTGGCATAGTATGAGGGTATGAGTAGCAATTGGACAGCAATGGCTCCCAAAGTGGCCCATTTAAGGTGGAATCAGGTGTCAAACAGGGATGTGTTATTGCCCCAACTTTAGTCTCCATCTTCATTGCTATGATACTTCACCTTGTTGATGGGAAGCTTCCCAGTGGAGTGGAAATCATCTATTGGACAGATGGCAAGCTGTTTAACCTCCGCAGACTGAAAGCCAAAACCAAGGTTACAACAACATCTGTTATAGAACTCCAGTATGCTGATGACAATGTCATCTGTGCGCATTCAGAAGAAGATCTACAAGCCACTCTAAACACCTTCGCAGAAGCATACAAGAAGCTCGGCCTGTCATTGAACATCAAGAAAACCAAAGTGCTGTTCCAGCAGTCACCAGCCAACCCCTCTCCAATGCCAGAAATATGGCTTAATGGTGTAACATTAGAAAATGTTTACCATTTCTGCTCCTTCACCAGCCACCTCTCCACCAAAGTCAACATCGACATCGAAATACAACACTGCCTGAGCTCTGCGAGTGCAGCATTCTTCTAAAAGAAGCAAAGAGTGTTTGAGGACCGGGACATCCGTAGGGACACCAAGATGTTTGTCTATAAAGCTATTGTCTTCCCAACCCTGCTATATGCCCGCAAAACGTGGACTGTCTACAGATGTCACATGCAACTCCTGGAACGATTCCATCAGCTGTAATTGGCCGATGAGCCAACAGCTGGGAAGTGGCCCTCCCGCCTCCTGTGCTTCAAGGCCAATCAGGAGGCTTCAGCAATGTGTTGGAACCAATCGGAGAGCTTCTGCCACCTTGCGGCGGTGGCGAATCAGGAGAGAGTGAGGCAAGATGAGGAAACACAATGGAATCTATGAATGGGTTGTGAAATAGGAACTGCTGGGAGGCCCCGCGAGACTCCACAGGGTCTCCAGCCAGGCCGATGTATTGTTGTTTGATTGGGGCGAGACAACATAAGCAAAGGAAAAACTGGATCTTTTTAATCAGCAAAACAAGAGGACAAAAGGGGTGAAACTGGGATGAGTGTTCCTTGGCAGATAATCAGTTGAATCAATCATGGTGGAGGGGGGTGCGTTCCGAAGGCACCCTTGCCTCCAAATAGAAAAAATGATTAAGGTTTGCCATGGGGCGACCACCCGCTGGGCAACTCCAAGAGCAAAAAGCAGTTGCCATTGTTCTTATCCATGCAAGAGATTTATGGATTAGGTCTCTTTGTGAATGTCTCGGCTTTGCAACTTCCTGGTGGGAATTCATCATGAAGGAAGGGGAGGAAAGGTCAAGGGGGAAAAGCCTTAGCCACGAGGAAATAATAATAAGGGGAATTCATCAAGATATATCCTTAGAGGGAATGAAAGGAGTCCATGGGGAATGATTTAAAAGCATAAAAAGTCTTGGGGAACTTCTTGGGGTCAGTCCAAAGAGCCCTGAATTGCTGGACCCAACCCCTGTCCGTTGCCCTTGGGAAACTATAACTCCCTCCTGGAGTTGGGGTGGGACAATGGGCTTCCTGATGATCCCATGGGAGGTCCTCATCGGGTCTCTGGAAGCCGGGGATCCCACGGGACAAAGGGAGAACATGGGTTGCAGGCAGGCGCGGCAGCAAGCAAGAGTTTGACAATCAGCTGTTTCTTTATTTCAAAATAATACTAAGAAACCAATAATTATTTCCTGAGTGCAGGGAGAATAAATGCAAAAAGCGAGATAGCAGATAGGGTTAGAATTTGGCTAGGAAAAATATGACACCAAAATGGAGGTGATCCCTCGACCCGCGGATACGGGGGCCCGAGTGGTTTCCATATCTGCGGTTCGAAGAAACGCAGCTTCGGCCTCCCCGGGATGCCAGAAAGACATCCCAGGCGAGCCAGCGGCCGCCCACAGCTCAGAATAGAGTGATTCCGTGCATTGGAACAGTTTCAGTAAGAGAGGGACACAAAGTATCAGTCTGGAGAGGAGAGGGATACAATTAGCGTTTATTAAGGGTTAGTTACAACGTGGGGACTGGGGGAAAGAAGTGTAGCAGAAAGGTTCAATGTGAGAGAAAGTTCCTGGTTGAGACTGCGGTTGAGGCACATTCCATCTGTTAGGGCTCAACTGGATGTCCAGGAACTGCGGAACTCCCCGCTGCAGGTCAAAATAACTTGAAAGTAGGAGGCTGTGCTGTGCTCGGTATCATCCTTAGTCTTCTCTGCCAAAGGGTGCTACAAATGTGGATTATCTGCTTTGATATCCTCGATTCTATGGCAGCGTAGAAGGGGCCACAGAGGGTGGTGACTTCTTCTCTGGAAGGTTTCAAATGAAGTTTGGATCGTTAGCTTCAAGAGCATCTAAACTGAAGAATTAATTCCATTTGACACCATTTTCACTGCCATGACTCAATGCCATGGAGTCAGGGGAACTGTAGTCTGGCAAGGCCTTTTACCTTTTCTACCAAAGAGGGATGGTGTTTTAGTTTGACTGTGTAGAATAGATGCCCTCCTTCAGGTTATTACTGCATGGCATGTTGGGGTCAGACTAGATGGCTCTTCGGGATCCCTTCCAGCTCTTGTTGTTCATTCGTTCAGTCATCTCCGACTCTTCGTGACCTCATGGACCAGCCCACGCCAGAGCTCCCTGTCGGCCGTCATCACCCCCAGCTCTTTTAAGGTCAGTCCAGTCACTTCAAGGATGCCATCCATCCACCTTGCCCTTGGTCGGCCCCTCTTCCTTTTACCTTCCACTTTCCCCAGCATCATTGTCTTCTCTAGGCTTTGCTGTCTCCTCATGATGTGGCCAGCTCTTAGATATTGTGATTCTAAAGGAAAGCATCACATTCATTCCTTTGCTTCCTGAAACTGTGAGTGGGAGGAGGAGGAAGGTGGGTGAAGGTTCAGTTTTGAATCTGTCATGTCTCCAAAACATAGATGGCAACTTTCGTTCTGAGAGTCTCCGAAGGAGATAAGATCAGGCCCCGGCTGGCCTTGTTGATTCTCCACTCCATCTCAGAAATGGGTGAGCGTTGCATGTTTAAGATGATGCCCAAAAAGCGTAGGCCAAGAATGAGTCAGTGTTCAGTATGATAACTTGTATCTATCCGTTGCATTGAGTTGTGGATCAGGTTCCACATTTTGGATCTTTATATCTGGATTAGTTAGTTGTGTATTCAGTTGCTCAATATTGCAATAATTATAACACAGGCTGCAACTACGCTGCAGCTTGACATCACTGAACTGCCCCACACTCTGGACCATTCTCTGACCTACAAGAAGCACTGCCTGAATATCAAGCAAAAAGTGGGTGCTAGAAACAATATCATACGAAAGCTGACTGCCACAACCTGGGGATCACAACCAGACACAGTGAAGACATCCACCCTTGCGCTTGGCTACTCTGCTGCTGAGTACTCATGCCCAGTGTGGAACACATCTCACCACACTAAAATAGTAGATGGCTCTTAATGAGACATGCCGCATTATCACAGGGTGTCTGCGCCCTACACCACTGGAGAAATTACACTGCCTAGCCGGTATTGCACCACCTGACATCCGCTGGGAAGTAGCAGACAATAGTGAAAGGACCAAGGCAATGACATCTCCAGCTCATCCCTTGTTTGGGTATCAGCCAGCACCTCAACGACTTAAATCCAGAAATAGTTTTCTAAGATCTACAGAGACACTCTCTGGAACACCTTAGCAAGCAAGAGTCCAAAACTGGCAGGCTCAAACCCAGAACCTCAATCAATGGCTGATATTTTATTATTTATTTTATTTATTTCGCGCATTTCTACCCCGCCCTTCTCAACCCCCAAGGGGGGACTTAAGGTGGCTTACAAAAGGCACAATTCGATGCCAGCACAACAATAAGATAAAAACATATATAAACAGCAATTAAAACAATTAAAAACAATCAATCAATTCCACATCATAATCAATAAAATCGATGTAATGTTCAACATTAGCCAGCTCAGAGTCCGTAAATTCATTCCACATTGTCAAATCCTATCAATTCTGGTCGTCAATTGTCCTTTGTCCATCTGCCAGATTACCCAAAAGCCTGGTCCCATATCCATATTTTTGATTTCCTTCTAAAAGAGAGGAGGGATGTCGATGACCTAATTTCCCCGGGGAGTGAATTCCACAGGTGAGGGGCCACCACCAAGAAGGCCCTGCTCCTCGTCCCCACCAACCTCACTTGTGATAGAGGCGGGGTCGAGAGCAGGGCCTCCCCAGAAGATCTTAAACTCTGAGGCGGGACGTAGAAGGAGATGCGTTCGGACAGATATGCTGGGCCGGACCGTATAGGGTTTTGTAGGTCAAAACCAGCACAATGAGAGACTCCCCACTGGGCACACAGAAAACTGGATGACTTGGAAGGTGCTGAACAGACTGCGTTCTGGCACCACGAGATGCAGACCACAGACCACCTGCTGCAATGCACTCTGAGCCCTGCCACATGCACAATGGAGGACCTCCTTGTGGCAACACCAGAGGCACTCCAAGGGGCCAGATACTGGTCAAAGGACATTTAAGAGAATACCAAGCTTGCAAACTTTGTGTTTTGTCTGTTTGTCTGTTTGTTTTGTTAAAAATGTAATACAAATGTCTGGTTGCTCCTGACACGATAAATAAAACCCCACAGGGGACTCAGGGCGGATGACAATGCACATATACATGGCAAACATTCAATGCTAATTAAACATACAACATATATACACAGACACAGAGGCAATTTAACATTCCAGGTTTCCGGCTTCATGAGGATATGCTCAGTTTCGGCCACAGGGGGAGCTGCCACTTCACCGTCCACTTGTGACACTGAGTCCTTGAGGAAGTACTTCCCCATTCTTCTGCACACTGCTGGAAGGTTTTATGGTGTCATAAATTAGTTAAATTAGCCTCCCCGCATAAAGCGGTCCCTAAATTTCCTACTTGACAGATGCAACTGTCTTTTGGGCTGAATAGGTCAACAGCAAGCTAAACTATTCATGGTCAGGAGCTCAGTCTGAACTGGGCTGGCTTTGAACTCCTGACCTCTTGGTCAGTAATGATTTAATGCAGCTGGCTACTAACTAGCTGCGCCACAGCCCAGTCCCACATTATGTGCTTTGAATAATCCAGTTCAAAGCACATAATGTGGATTATCTGCTTTGCAGGAGAAGATGCAGGTCAACAATAGGGCTCCACAGTCACCTACAGATAATCTGGATTATATGGCAATGTAGAAGGTGCCTTAGTTTCCAAGACTGGATATGGGCATGTGGATTCCCAGAACTCTTGGAGATCAGTCATTCATAATGCCACTGTAAGGCTGAATATACAGTGCCATATTAAACCCAGATTATCTGCTTTGAACTGGATTATTTGGCAGATAATCCAGTTCAAAGCAGATAATGTGGACTATCTGCTTTGATGACCTGGATTATATGGCAGTGTAGATCCAGCCTATATTGAAGCCAACAATAGCAAGCAATAACAAAGCCCAAGTAGGATCTTGGCCAAGTCTTTGCCTATTACGTTGCCTGATATTTGCATCAAGAGCTTCACCCTGTCTTTGCATGCAACACAAAACAGAGATGCCATATAGAGACATTGATGCAAGGCTTTATGGCATGCCGTACCAGGATGTGGAGGGAGGGGTTTCTGCTTCACAATGCTGATGTAGGATTCAGACTCATGAGAACGAGTGTTCTTGATTACGAGTCATGTCTGTTGTGTTATCCATGATTACAACAGGGCTGACAAGGTCACACCGCCCTACTCATCTTTCGGTGTCTTTGATCTTTCCATTGATTCTTGCAGCTTCAAACTGCAAAGCTAATTAATGGGAGAAGTGTCTGGATTGAGGGAAGTCCTAGTCCCACTTTGAGTTCGGAATAGAGCAAGTGATTTGGAAGGTGGTGGTCGGGCATCCGGACAACGTGGCTGGTCCAGCGGAGTTGATGGCGGAGGACCATTGCTTCAATGCTGGTGGTCTTTGCTTCTTCCAGCACACAGACATTTGTCCACTTGTCTTCCCAAGAGATTTGCAGGATTTTCTGGATGCAGCACTGATGGAATCGTTCCAGGAGTTGCATGTGACATCTGTAGACAGTCCATGTCTCACAGGCGTATAGCAGGGTTGGGAGGACAACAGCTTTATAAACAAGCACCTTGGTATCCCTACGGATGTCCCGGTCCTCAAACACTCTCTGCTTCATTCGCAAAAAAAGCTGCACTTGCAGAGCTCTGGTGATGATGGTCTTAAGATTATTTGAAAGATTGTGTCTATTCATTGATTTGTCCAGAAGGTGGGTACATGTGGAAAGGAATGTCGCTAGGCAAAAGATATTAAGTTTAA
>NW_026846588.1:5180425-5225512 GCF_025583915.1 Anolis sagrei ordinatus
GGGCCGAAATTTGCCCATGCCCACACTAGATGATTGGTCTCAATAGGATATAGATTCTGTCCTTTCTTGGTCCTGGAGTACATGCTCCTATAAGAAATATACTCATTGCTTTTAAGCAAGTTAATGCCTAGGACTCAAGAACTCTGATCTTCTCATCACTTCTTTCCATGTCTGGCAGGAAAGAGTGCCCTCCACTGGGCTGCAGCCGTGAATAATGTCCGTGCCGCCCTCGTCCTGCTGAGAAACGGAGCTGACAAGGATGCTCTGGACAACCGGGTAATGTATTATGTCTGCTGGCTCTATCTCAAAAAAAGGTGTGGAAATCTCAAGGAATATATCTCAACCATTTTAACTGCCATGGTTCAATGTGGTGGGATTTGTAGCTTGGTGACAACTCAGCACTTTTTGGCAAGGAAGGCTAAGGACCTTGTAATACTACACCTACTGTAATTCCATAGCATTGAGGCATCTGCATCTCGGGTCGCTCCTTTAACACTATAGGAACATTTTGTATATATGCCAAAGCAGAGTGAAGCGTAGCCAGGGCTATATGAACTTATGGCAGGAAACAAGAGAAAATCCTGTTGTAAGGTTAAAAAAGGAAAACCTACATGTATTATTTCAGAAAATCCACCTTGAGATAGGAAAAGAGATAGACAAAATAAAATTGTCTACACTTCCATATAAGATTCTCTAAGTTTATATATTTATAAGTTTATATAAGAGTCCCCCTTAAATAAAATAAATAAGTTTGACTCATCGATATGCATAATAAAAGTGAAAATGTATATGTGTGTGCCCCATGACCAACTGAACATACTGCAGGAGTTTGTGGGAATAGACCTTGATTTTGGGAGTTATAGTTCACCCTTAACCAGAAAGCACTGAACCAGCCAACGTCAGATCTGGACCAAATTTGGCACACAGACCCAACATGGCATACAGGTGAGGTTTGAGGGTGAATGACCTTTGGAGTTGTAGTTCACCCATATCCAGAGAGCACCATATCCAGAACGATGACTCTGGATCAAACTTGGCACATAAACATAACATGACCTACTGTTCATACAGGTGGGGTTTGGGGTGTGTGTGTGAATGACTCTGGATTTGGAAGTTGTAGTTCATCCTTATCCAGAGAGCAGTGAATCCAGCCAATGTCGGATGTGGACTAAACTTGGAATATAGACCCAACATGGCCAACTATGCATACAGCCAGTGCATACAATTTGGTCCTGATCCATCATTGTTTGAGTCCACAGATGTAGGTGAACTACAAGTCTCAAAATCAAGATCAATGCCCACCAAAACCTGCTAGTGTTTTCTGTTGGTCATGGGAGTTCTGTGTGAGAAATTTGGCCCACTTCTATCAGTGGTGGGTTCAGAATGCTCTTTGATTGTAGGGAACTATAAATTCAGTATATCCAACTCCCAAATGACAAATCTATCTCTTCCCCAAACCCATCAGTATTCAAATTTGGACGTATTGGGTATTTGTGCCAAATTTGGTCCAGTGAATGAAAATACATCCTGCATATCAGATATTTAAATTACAATTCATAACAGTAGCAAAATTACAGTTATGAAGTAGCAATTAAAATAATGTTGTGGTTGTGGGTTGGGGGCATTAGGAAGGCTGAGAACACTGAACTAGGAGATATGATCTGCCCAATAGCCTGAGTCATATAGAGCTCCATAAGTCATAACCAGTACATTGTATTGTGCCCGGAAACAAACTGGCAGCTAGGAAAGCTGTTACAATTTGGAAAAATAAATCACAAGAGCTGATTATATTTACCCTCTTTCTTCCTTTCTGGCTTCATAGGCACAGACCCCTCTGTTCCTGGCTGCTCAAGAAGGGAGCTACCAAGTGGCCAGCCTCCTCCTCCAACATGGAGCCAAGCAGAACATCCGAGACCACCTTGGCCGGCTCCCAAAGGACGTGGCCCAGGAGCGTCTCCACCACGACATCGTAACTCTCTTGGATCAGACTTCACCCTCTAGTGGGACTGGTCAGCTCTCACCACATAGACCACGGCCACAGGCCCATCGGACTACGGCCAACCTCCACAGGTTACCAGGGCAGACTAGCCAACTGCGGCTAACTCCTGTGCCTGAGAAGGAAGAGCTTTTTAAGGAAGCTCCAAATAGCTTGCCCGAAGATGCTGCCAGGCCACCGACTGAGTGACTCTGTCCCTTCGGGGTGTGGAACAGACAGACAGGACAATGGGGGTTCAGTGATGTTGGGTCGAGCCACCATGGGGTGTCATTCCCATTGATGTGAGTGAAGGAATGATGATGTCACAGGAAAACATGATAGATGGCTGTGACATCACTCCTGGAGGACATTTTTGATGTCATGAGTGATGATGCCAGATAGCAAGGGGATGACAGTCAACAGTCCTGCATACTCCAAACTAGACCTTTGTCAGATATGTTACATAGATTTACAATAGGGCCCTGAAGACACATTATACAATGCACAACAATATAAATATACATTTGAGATGCACACTTGAGCTCATAACATTTGTTAAACATCTGAAGTGCATAGCAATCAGGTATTCAGGATGGGCTAATTCCCCACTTAAATATGATGCCAGTTAGGGGACTGCTTTGTGCCTTGATAATACCAGAATACCGTGTTGCCAGGTGAGAATTTCCTGAATAACAACTAATAGTCATGGCAGTTACAGAAAGAAGCTAAAGGACTGGCAGGGTGTTTCAAATCATAGAATCATAGAGTTTGAAGAGACCTCATAGGCCATCCAGTCCAACCCCCTGTCAAGAAGCAGAAATATTGCATTCAAAGCACCCCTGACAAATTGCCATCCAGCCTCTGTTTAAAAGCCTCCAAAAGAAGGAGCCTCCACCACACATAGGGACAAAGAGTTCCACTGCTGAACAGCTCTCACAATCAGGAAGTTCTTCCTAATGTTCAGATGGAATCTCCTCTCTTGTAGTTTGAAGCCATTGTTCCGCGTCCTAGTCTCCAAGGAAGCAGAAAATAAGCTTGCTCCCTCCTCCCTGCTTCCTCTCACACTATGGACTTAAACAATGATGGATTTGGACCAAGCTTGGCAGGAATCCTCAATAGGTCCAAACGTGAGCACTGGTGAAGTTTGGGGAAAAGTAGACCATTACATTTGGGAGTTACTGCTGGGATTTATAGTTCACCTACAATCAAAGAGCATTCTGAACCCCACTAACGATAGAATTGGGCCAAACTTCCCACACGGAAGCCCATGACCAACAGAAAATACTGTGTTTTCTGATGGTCTTTGGTGACCCCTCTGACACCCCCTCACAACCCCCGCAGGGGTCCCAACCCCCAGTTCGAGAAACACGGGTTTACACCATTGGGAATATCCCCATCTTAGAATATGAGTACACCAGGCATTAACAAACCTCATCCCTCCAGGTGTTTTGGACTTCAATTCCCACAATTCGAATTGTGGAAGTCCAAAATCCTTGGAGGGACGAAGTTTGCCCAAGTTTGCTCTACACTGTAGAATGAATGCAAATTGATTCCACTTTAACTGCCAGAGTTCCATCCTACAGAATCATGGTAGTTGTAGTTTGGTGAGGCACGAGCACTCTTTGTCAGAGAAGGCAAAAGACCTTGTAAAACTACAACTCCCAGGCTTCCATAGCATTGAGTCCTGGCAGTTAAAAATGTTGGCCATCCATTGAAATTGCTCAGCACAGGCCGCATCTACATTGCCTCATAAAGTCCAGATTATCTGCTTTGAACTGGATTATATGGCAGTTTAGACTCATATAAAACAGTCCAAAGCAGGTAATGTGGATTTTCTGCTTTGACAATCTGAATTATATGGCAGTGTAGAAGGGGCCAAAGCTAAAAGAAAGTACTTCTTCATCATTGGAATTCTAGAGAAGAGATACTTAATGTACTTGAATATGATTATGTTCAGGATTATATTAACTATTAATTCAGCACCTTGGTTGTGAAGCACAATCAACACACAAGACCACGTGTAGAAACTTACACAGCCCTGTGTAAGTTTCTGTGGCATAAAAACAGAGCTGGGAAGCCCTGGCCCTTGAGCACTCTAACTGGAGGTCAGCTGAGACCAGCAGTGCTGCAGAATTCGAAGAGGCAGAAAGGGAGAAACATGCCAGGACGAAGATGCATCAAGTCAACCCTGACCAAGGTCACCTTCCACCTGGAAACCGATGCCCTCACTGTGGAAGAACGTGTGAATCAAGAATAGGTCTCCCCAGCCAGCTATGTATCTACCTCTAAGACACTACACTTGGAAAGCCATCATCCTCAGGCTACAAGGGATCGCTTAAGTAAGTACATGGCTCTGATCCAGATCCATGGCCAATGCCTAGCATCCTAATGGTGAGTTAAGTGTCAGTGTTGCATAACTGATGGTTGTGAAATGGTGAGATCCCAATCGGGATTGTGTAAGTGGCATAGCTATGATGAAGCTGAGAAATGTGAAGCATTGTTTCCCATTGCACAATTGGTAGCATAGCAGTTTAGCCCAACACAGCTCTGTCAGCATATAACACCAGGTATATGGCCATAAATCTAAACTATGCGGTTGCTGGACAGGTTGAACATCCCTGATTTGAAACCTCATATCTGAAATACTCCAAAATTCTCCCCATAGGTGTCTAAGAGAACGTGACCTCTGCTTCATGCACAAAATTATGTAAAATAAGATATACAATTTATTTCGAGGAATACCCATAAAGGTGTATGAAACTTAAATGAATTTCATGTTTACACCCGGGCCGTGTCTCCAATGTGTAGCATCCAAAATCTAAATAAATAAAAATGTAATGTTCGTTTGTGGGATTAACATAACTCAAAAACCACTGGACGAATTGACACCAAATTTGGACACAAGACACCTATCAGGCTAACGAGTGACCATCACTCATCAAAATACTGAAAAACACAGCAAAAGGGACTTTAAAAAAGCAAAAAGATGCTACAGTGCATGCACAAAAACGACTCCCCCTGGCAAACAAAACACACAATACCATATCCACACTGTCTTCTGGACTACAGCTCCCAGCATCCCCTAGACCAGGTCCTTTAGGAGAGGAGGATGATACAAATGCACTGCTTCCAAGCTTCTGTTGCAACTCAGAGTAAGCTTCACCTTGCTTCCAAACACCACCACACAAGAGCTGTAGTTTTATAGTTTATTGAGGAAAAAATCCAAGTCAAAATAAAGAATAAGCATTGCAAAGTTCCAAAGATTTAGGTTAAATGCAGAATATAGTTCCACAGATCTTCAGGTAAAAACAAGAGACACAACCTTATAGGCAAAGTTCAAACCAGAGTCCAAGGTACAAGCAATAAAACAATTGCCCCAAGAATCACCATGCAAGAAATCCCAAGCTTGCCACTTTCCAGGCTAAGGTTATTCCATGAAGCTTTCAGGCTAATAAGCTACGTTGAACTGACGCTTTCCCTTAGTTTGCAAGAAGCCTAAATACCTTTCTAACATGAAAACATTATGCTCTCACCAACATGAAAGCATTGCAATGACCTTGGCCCGAGCTGGCTTCCCGTCTGCCGGCAAGGCGAGAACTCCGCCTGACTTGCAAATCAAGATGAGCCTGCCGGGTCAGGTCACTATCAAGGCTTTCTGCACTTTCAGTATCAGCGTGGGAAGGAGGCAAAAGCCTCCCCACCTGTTCGCTATCTCCTTCGTTAAAATTCTTTTCTTCTGAGAACCGCTGTGTTGTTGACTCTCCACTGTCTGTGGGAGCCTCAGAAAAAGACCTAGAAGCAGGCCCAGGGATCTGAGGCACAGAAAAAGAGCCAGGAATCTGAATCCCATCATCCTCATCATCAGGGAACATCTCAGCCACAACAGTAAGTTTTTTTTTCTCCTTGGATTTCTTTGAGAGCATCCTAATCCCTGCATATTTCCAATTTCCTATTCCTGGACTGCAACTCCCAGCAATCCTCCAGATAGATAAGATAGATAGATAGATAGATAGATAGATAGATAGATAGATAGATAGATAGAGATAGGTAGGTAGGTAGGTAGGTAGATAGATTGATCAGGAGGACTGTTGGGAGTTGCAGTGCAAGAATAGGTAGAGAAGGAAGAAAGGAGAGAAAGAAGAAGGGAAAGAAAAAGGGGAGGAAGGGAAGAGGAAGAGAAGGAAGGAAGGAAGGAGAAGGAGAAAGAAAAAGGAAGGGAAGGAAGGAAGGAAGGGAAGGAAGGGAAGGGAAGGGAAGGGAAGGGAAGGGAAGGGAAGGGAAGGGAAGGGTAGGGAAAGGAAGGAAGGAAGGAAGGAAGGAGAGAATGAAAGAAAAAAGGGAAGGAAGGATGGAGAGAATGAAAGGAGAATGAGAGGAGATTCCATCTGAACATTAGGAAGAACTTCCTGACTGTGAGAGCTGTTCAGCAGTGGAACTCTCTGCCCCGGAGTGTGGTGGAGGCTCCTTCTTTGGAAGCTTTTAAGCAGAGGCTGGATGGCCATTTGTCAGGGGTGATTTGAATGCAATATTTTTGCTTCTTGGCAGAATGGGGTTGGACTGGATGGCCCATGAGGTCTCTTCCAACTCTTTGATTCTATGATTCTATGATTCTATGAAAGAAAAAAAGGAAGGAAGGAAGGGAAAGGAAGGAAGGAAGGAAGGAAGGAAGGAAGGAAGGAAGGAAGGAAGGAAGGAAGGAAGGAAGGAAGGAAGGAAGGAAGGAAAGAATGAAAGAAAAAAGGTAAGGAAGGAAGGAAGGAAGGAAGAAAAGAGGGAGAGAAGGAAGGAGAGAAAGAAAGGAGGAGAGAAACGTGTGGCTGGTACTGCTAGTATATTCTAAATTCCAAAATAGTGGAATCCTGGGATTTGTAGTTTGATGAGACATCAGGCCTCTTTTGCAGTGAAGGCTAAAGTCCTTGAAAAACTACAACTACCTGTGTTCCACAGTAGTTAAATTGGTGTCAAAGAGCATTGACTCTACAGTGTAGATGTACCCTGTGCTCTCCTTTTAATAGCAGGCACCTAATTAAGAATTGCTTCCAGGCAGTGAGGGGTCTACGTGTTATATTGCTAAATCATTAAATGATTTTAGTGAGAATAAAAAAGGTAAACAAATAAGCAATGACAGTAATAAACAATGTTTTCTTTTCTTCAGTAAAAGGCCTGAATCCAATTGATAAAGCCATTGATAATCCACCTCCCATTTGTGATCACAGCGAAACCAACTTCCTTGCCAAGAGTGCTTCCATGTAACTGGCATGCCATTGTGCGGCTCCTTTTGCAGCCCGTTGTGCAACTCTTTCCAGAGAATACAGCGGAATATAGTAGTAAATATGTGTCGGAACAAGTTGTCAGTCATCGGCAACACATACATAAACAACAGTGCGCTCCTGGCATGTTGCACAACACGTTTGATGTCACAAGCCGCCCGTACGGTTTCCCACTGCAGTGTCAAAATATTGCAGCAATGTTCTCGTTCCAACATAAAGGAAACACACACCTCTTATGGAACCCTTACATAACTTTTGTTTGCCGACTGACCTATGATTTCACTTGCGATAAGGAAAGCCTGCGATCGATCGGCAAATATAAGTGCTGCAAAGGGTTATTTCGAGTCAGACGAGTAAGATATCTGCAAATGTGGCACATGCAGGGCTTTGGCACATCCACACTGAACAGGGATACATCTACACTACAGAACTGATGCAGTTTCATATCACTTTAACTGCCATAGCTGAGTGCTATGGAACCCTGGGAGTTGTAGTTTGTCAGAGAAGGCTAAAGACCTTGCAAAACTGCAACTCCCAGGTGGAGTGTAACCACAACTACACTGTAAATATTTAAAAGCAATGATTTGGGGTTTGGAAAGATTAGCCGTTTACAAGAAACGTTGCCCGGGGGACGCCCGACTGTATTTACTCAGTCTTCGAGGAGGCTCTTTCCGTGTTGTTGTTGTTCATTCGTTCAGTCGTCTCCGACTCTTCGTGACCTCATGGACCAGCCCACGTCAGAGCTCCCTGTCGGCCGTCACCACCCCCAGCTTCTTCAAGGTCAGTCCAGTCAACATAACTCAAAAACCACTGGACAAATTGACACCAAATTTGGTGTCAAGACACCTACTAACCCAAGGAGTGACCATCACTAAAAAAAATGATTTTGTCATTTGGGAGTTGTAGTTGCTGGGATTTACAGTTTACTTGCAATCAAAGAGCATTCTGAACTCCACCAATGATGGAATTGAACCAAACTTGGCACACTGAACTCCCATGACCAGCAGAAAACACTAGAAGGGTTTGGTGGGCATTGACCTTGATTTTGGGAATTGTAGTTCACCTACATCCAGAAAGCACTGTGGACTCAAACAATGATTGATCTGAACCAAACTTGGCACGAATATTCCATATGCCCAAATACGAACACTGAAGGAGTTTGGGGGAAATAGACCTTGACATTTGGGAGATGTAGTTATTGGGATTTATAGTTCACCTACAATCAAAGAGCATGCTCAACCCCACCAATGACACAACTGGGCCAAACTTCCCACACAGAACCCTCACACTTAAGGCCATCCAGTCCAACTCCCTTCACTAGGACAAGAAAACGTAATCAAAGCCCTCCTGACAAAGAGCCATCCAGCCATAGATATAGATAGGTAGATATGATTCACATATACAAAGATATAGTATCCTAGATTTGAAAGGGACCCCTAAAGAAGGACAATGATATGTTGCATGTTCCAGAGTAGGCCAACCAGACAATCTCCACACCAAGACTGACAAAGAAACAGCAAGAAATACTGTTTACCCACAAGCATAAAGAAATTACATACATTAGAAACCAACACTTTCTCATTACTTTATTTTCCAGATCACCAGACTGGGCCACAGCAACGCCTGGCAAGGGATGGCTAGTCTATATAAATAAAAATGTAATGTTAGTTTGTGGGATTAACAGAACTCAAAAACCACTGGACGAATTGCCATCAAATTTGGACACAATATATGTATCAGTCCAACAAGTGACCATCATCCATAAACACACTGAAAAACAGCATAAGAGATTAAAAAGCTAAAAAAACCCCACATTACAACGCTGGCACAAAATTTATTTATTTATTTATTTATTTATTTACTTTACTTGTATACCGCAGTTTCTCAGCCTAACAGGCGACTCAACGCGGTTTACAACAAAGGTACAACAGTCAACAATATACAATTTAAAACCATAAAAGCATAATACACAATATTGACACAACAATAACAACCCAATGCATCTCATGACTAAAATCGTGATCCAGTTTCGTCGTCCATATTACCATTCCTGTAATCATCACATTCATTGCACCGATTAACCGAATGCCTGTTCGAACATCCAGGTTTTTAATCTTCTTCGGAACACCATCAGCGAGGGGGCTGATCTTACCTCCATGGGAAGGGCGTTCCATAGCCGAGGGGCCACCACAGAAAAGGCCCTGTCTCTCGTCCCCGCCAGCCGCACCTGTGAAGCAGGCGGGATAGAGAGCAGGGCCTCCCCAGAAGATCTTAGGGTCCTGGTGGGCTGATAGGCAGAGATACGTTCGGATAGGTAGCTTGGGCCAGAACCGTTTAGGGCTTTAAAGGCCAACGCCAGCACTTTGAATTGAGCCCGGTAGCAAATCGGCAGCCAGTGGAGCTGGTGCAGCAGAGGAGTTGTATGCTCCCTGCGCTCCGCTCCTGTTAGTAACATGGCTGCCGAGCGTTGGACTAATTGGAGCTTCCGAGCCGTCTTCAAAGGCAACCCCACGTAGAGACCACATATATATACACAAACACACATATACACACATAAAGCACACATATACACAGACTGGACCACTGCAATGCATTGCAGGGGATGGCTAGTAAATAAATAACAGCACTATAGGATTAATGCAGCTCAATGCCACTTTAATTTCCATTGCTCAGTGCAATGGACTCACGAGAGTTGTAGTTGTATAAGGTCTTTAGTCTTCTCTGCCCAAAGGGGCTGGGGTATCGCCAAACTACAACTCCCATGCTTCCATAACAATGAGCCGTGTCACTTAAAGCGCTGTCAAACTGCATTAATTCCACAGTGTAGATGCGCCTCAAGACTCTTCTCTGCATTTGGGCTTCTTTCATAGAATCAAAGAGGTGGAAGAGACCTCATGGGCCATCCAGTCCAACCCCATTCTGCCAAGAAGCAGGAATATTGCATTCAAATCACCCCTGACAGATGGCCATCCAGCCTCTGTTTAAAAGCTTCCAAAGAAGGAGCCTCCACCACACTCCGGGCAGAGAGTTCCACTGCTGAACGGCTCTAACAGTCAGGAAGTTCTTCCTCATGTTCAGATGGAATCTCCTTTCTTGTAGTTTGAAGCATTTCTTATTTATTTATTTATTTATTTATTTTAAAGTTTTGTATACCGGCCTTCTCACCTCTCTTGAGGGACTCAGACCGGTTTCCAACCATAATATCACATACAATCAATAAAACATAATACATATTACAGTAAAACATTAAAACAGCAATTACAATCAATAACTATAATGGTCAGTTGTCACACTAAAATCGTTGCTCATCATCCTCCATCCATATCTCAGGGTGTTGGCTCACTCGTCGAATGCCTGTCTCCATAACCAAATCTTCACCTGTTTCCTAAATGTCAGGATAGAAGGGGCGGTTCTGATCTCCAGTGGGAGAGAGTTCCAGAGTCGAGGGGCCACCACCGAGAAGGCCCTGTCCCTCGTCCCCACCAGACGTGCATCCTAGTCTCCAGGGAAGCAGAAAACAAGCTTGCTCCCTCCTCCCTGTGGCTTCCTCTCACATATTTATACATGGCTATCATATCTCCTCTCAGCCTTCTCTTCTTCAGGCTAAACATGCCCAGCTCTTCAAGCCGCTCCTCATAGGGCTTGTTCTCCAGACCCTTGATCATTTTAGTCGCCCTTTGGGGTTTTCTACTGAAAATTGCATCCTTTAATGCAGGAGCTGGTTTTTCTGCACCCAAAACAAGAAGAAGAAAAAACAATTTCTTTTGTGGAAATATCACATCCGCTGCAAAGAAAAAATAATGCTGCTCTTTCCTGCAGAGGATGTTGTTCTCAGTGCAAAACCACCTTTGCATTCATTCTTCACGAAATAAGTCCCAAATTGCAAAGCGGCTTCGAAAACAGTGTGGTTTTTAGATGTCTTTCTGCCAGAAGGAAGGAAAATGGCTGATATCACTCATGGCTTCCTTTGAGAAAAGGAAAATGAGTGATGTGGAGTCCCATTGACAATGGGAACTTTTGCTCTGCTTCCTCTTCCTGACATGAAAGAACAAAGGCTGGTGGCTCACAGACAACCTTCCAGCCATGGGTCTCTCTCTTTCTCTCAAGTTTGCTCAAGCAGTGACTCAAACATACATTGCTTCAGTCATTTCAAGGCAAAGAGTGAAGGTGTGGAAATCCTGGAGGTTTTCAGGCAGAAGTTGGATGGCCATCTGTCAGGAGGGATTTGATTGTGTCTTCCTGCCAGGCAGAATTAGGCTTGGACTAAATTGATAAGCCTTGGGGTCTCTTCCAAATCTAGGATTGTATCATTATGACCCAAGAATGTAGCCTCTCTGGAAGCAAAGCTCCAAAGTGAAACAAAGCCGTCGAGGAATGCATCTGCACTGTAGAATTAATCCGGTTTGGCAGCACTTTAGCTATCATGACTCAATGCTGGGGATAGATTAGAGAGATGATTGGCCAAAACTAACAAAATGAAGTTCAACAGGGACAAATGCAAGAGACTCCACTTAGGCAGAAAAAACTGAAATGCAAAGATACAGAATGGGGGACGATGCCTGGCTCGAGAGCAGTACGTGTGAAAAAGATCTTGGAGTCCTCGTGGACAACAAGGTAAACATGAGATGTGGCGGCAAAAAAAGCCAATGGGATTTTGGCCTGCATCAAGAGGAGCATAGTGTGTAGATCAGTGGTTCTCAACCTGTGGGTCCCCAGGTGTTTTAGGCTATAATTCCCAGAAATCATAACAGCTGATAAACTGGCTGGGATTTCTGGGAGTTGTAGGCCAAAAACATCTGGGGACCCAAGGTTGAGAACCACTGCTCTAGGTCTAGGGAAGTCATGCTCCCCATGCTTTATTCCGCTTTGGTGAGACCACACCTGGAATATTGTGTCCAATTCTGGGCACCACAATTGAAGAGAGATATTGACAAGCTGGAATGTCCAGAGGAGGGCGACTAAAATTGTCAAGGGTCTGGAGAACAAGCCCTATGAGGAGCGGCTTAAAGAGCTGGGCATGTTTAGCCTGCAAAAGAGAAGGCTGAGAGGAGATATGATAGCCATGTATAAATATGTGAGGAGGAAGCCACAGGGAGGAGGGAGCAAGCTTGTTTTCTGCTTCCTGGAGACTAGGACGACATGGAACATTGGCTTCAAACTACCAGAAAGGATATTCCACCTGAACATTGAGGAAGAACTTCCTGACTGTGAGAGCTGTTTGGCAGTGGAACTCTCTGCCGAGTGTGGTGGAGGCTCCTTCTTTGGAAGGCTTTTAAACAGAGGCTGGATGGCCATCGTCAGAGGTATTCTGCTTCTTGTATTGTTGAAGGCTTTCATGGCTGGAATCACTGGGTTGTTGTAGGTTTTTTCGGGCTATATGGTCATGGTCTAGAGGCATTCTCTCCTGATGTTTCGCCTGCATCTATGGCAAGCATCCTCAGAGGTAGTGAGGTCTGTTAGAACTAGGAAAATGGGTTTATATATCTGTGGAAATGACCAGGGTGAGACAAAGGACTCTTGTCTGCTGGAGCTAGGTGTGAATGTTTCCTGCTTCTTGGCGGGAGGTTGGACTGGATGTCTCATGAGGTCTCTTCCAACTCTATGATTCTATGAGAGGAGGAGGAAAAAGGGCATTCCATTGTCTTACTAGTGGCATATTAATCAAATAAAAAAAGAAAAAAAGGAAGATAGATTGGGTTTTCCAAGACAGACATGGGACTCTTAATACCTTTCATGGTTATGTGGATGGAATTTCAGCAAGCTTTGCAGGAAAAGCTTTGCAGGAGAAGCAAGCAAGCAAGTAGGCATCCATGATTAAAGGTACAGGCACCGTATCTCTTATTTCACTTTTCCACCTTGACATGTATTGCACCAACTGCCAACCCAGCTCTTCGTCCCTTGCAACTTGGGCCTAGATTCTCTTTGGCCAAGGGCACCATTGAGGCTTTCCAAACTCTGGTCCCGGACACTTTGTGCCAAGCCAAACGTGCTCCAGAAAAAGCAATTGCTCTTGAAGGTGGCAGGCGAGTGTTACAGCCAGCCAGGCCCAGCTTCCAATCATTCCAGCGCATCCAATAAACCGCCTCCATGGACACCTCCCAGGCTCTGGATTTGCACCCAAGCATTCAACCTTTTGCCAGGCTGTAAATATTCAGTCCTCTTGTAGACAGTGTGGGATGTAAAAATAACAACCGCATAGCTATTGGGTCTCTCAAGGATGACATGAAGCTGTCGTGTAGGACTGGAGTGGGATCTACCAGATGGGAGCGGAGAGATTCAACATGATATAGGATGCTATCCCCAATTTTACTAAACATTGGGTGTCTGTGAATGCATCACTCTGAAATATTTGGAGGCAAAGGGATCTTGTAGCCCCTTAGAACAGTGTTTCTCAGCCTTTCTAATGCCGCGACCCCTTAATACAGTTCCTCATGTTGTGGTGACCCCCAAACATAACATTATTTTCGTTGCTCCTTCATAGCTTGCATTTTGCTACTGTTGGGAATCGTAATGTAAATGTCTGATATGCAGGATGTATGTTTATTCACTGGACCAAATTGGGCACAAATACCCAATATGCCTACATCTGAATACTGGTAGGGTTGGGAGGAGGATTGATTTTGTCATTTGGGAGTTGTAGTTGCTGGGATTTATAGTTCACCTACAATCAAAGAACATTCTGAACTGCACCAATGATGGAATTGTTGGCACACAGAGCTCCCACATAGAAGAACAAGGGTTGGTGGGCATTGACCTTGAGTTTTGGAGTTGTAGTTCACCTACCTCCAAAGAGCACTGTGGACTCAAACAATGATGGATCTGGACCAAACTTGGCATGAATACTCAATATGCCCAAATGTGAACACTGGTGGAGTTTAGGAAAAATAGACCTTGAGATTTCAGAGTTGTAGTTGCTGGGATTTATAGTTCACCTCCAATTAAAGAGCATTCTGAACTCCACCCACAATTGAATTGAACCAAACTCGGCACACAGAACTCCCATGGACAACAGAAAATAATGGTTTTTCTGATGGTCTTTGGTGACCCCTCTGACACCGCCTCGGGACCCCCCAGGGGTCCCGACCCCCATGTTGAGAAACACTGCCTTAGAGGATACTTGAGGGATGGAAGCTTTCTCTGGAAGGGTGCATCTGCACTGCTGAGTTAATGCAGTTTGGCGTCACTGCCATGAATGAAGTCCTGGAAACTGTAGTTTGTCAAAGTGCCAGCCATTTGCATGGTGAAGACCATAAAAATGGCAACTCCTAGGACCCCATAGAATGGATCCATAACTCCGGAAACTGTAGTTTGTCAAGGTGCCGGTCATTTTTGACAGAGATGGCTAAATACCCTAAGAAACTACAACTCCCAGGTCCCCATAGAATTGAACCACAGCTGTTTAAGTGCTGCCGAATACATTAATTCTATACTTTAGGTGCATCCTGTGCCAGACTCAGAAAAGTAAAGTAGGTGGAATCTTGTTGGTGACTCTCAACTAGAGTGTGTGTGTGTGTGTGTGTGTGTGTGTTTATGTATGCGCCTACAACAGTTAGGATGATCCGTGCCATCATACTCACCTTTTCCGTGTAGAGCTGTGAAATCTGGACCAGGATGTCCATCAACTCATTTGGTGCTGAAGGACAGTTCTATGAAGACCATGGGCAGCTAAAAAAAACCCCAAATAAATGGGCCCTGCATCAAATTAGGTCTGAACTTTCCCTAGAAGCCTGTTATACCTTTACGCATATCCTGAGAAGACAGAATAGGTGAAAAGGTTAGAAGGTAAGTTAGAAGGAAGTTGGAAGGGAAGAAGTCCACATTCCCAACGGATGGCCTCATCTGGAATAACAACCCTGTGTCCACTTCTGGGTGCCACGATTCAAGAAGCGTATAGATAAGCTAGGGACCTCCTCAATACCCCCCTTTTCACTCGGAGGAGAGGTGGGCACCACAGCTGCTGCTACTCCAGGAGTCTTCAGAGCAGATATAGTCCTAGCAGAGGAGACTCCTCGTCGCCGCCTGGGCCTCTGCTGCCTCTGCTACCCACCGAATGCCACAGACTGCCTTCCTTGGACGGCTCTTCTTCCCTCCAGGGGTTCCCTATGGAGGAGCCTCCTCTGCTGGGTCTACCCACTTCAGAGACTTCTGGAGCAGCAGCAGCCGGAGAGAAGAAGAGCCACCAAGGAAGGTGGGTCACGGCCTTAGGTGGCCGGTAGAGGTGGCAAAGGCCCAAGCGGCGACAAGGAGCCTCCTCCGCCAGCACTATCCGCTCTGAAGACTTCTGGAGCAGTATCAGATGGAGGGAAGAAGAGCCACAGCCCTACTTCGTGGATTGTCACTTATCGCGGGTGGTTCTGGAATGTAACACCCACAATAAGTGGGGAAACACTGTACACAGAGGAGCCATTGAAATCCACAAGCATGTGAACAATTTCAACAGAAAGGAGGAAACCATGAAAATCTAGTTACCAGTATTGAAAAATACCAGAATCAAAATAGTAAATAATGAGCACCACTCAGAAACAGGGGAACTCCAGACAGCAAACAATCAAGTGCCAGTTAACACCTCTGAAACAGAAGATGCCTCCAGCAAACAAAGGCCAAGTTACCTCTGTGCAGATACCTACACTGATTGACTTTGTAAACTTCATGGCTACTCGATGCTATTTAGGCTTGCTAATTGCAACATTCACTCTTGCTTTGAACCGACAAAGGTTCTTTCTTTCTCCCACTCTGGACATCATTCCACAGGTGTGTGTGTGTGTGTGTGTGTGTATGTGTGTATACACACACACACACACAAACTCCACTTGCTTCTCTGCCAATAGAAACTTGAAGGAGGTTCTGTTGGCAACAAGGCAAATGGAGTGTGCATATATACTTGTGGGATGTCCAGGGTGGGAGGAAGAACCCGTGTGTGTTTAAGGAAATGTTAATACTGCAATTTTTTTTTGTCGTGTCAGGAACAACCTGAGAAACTGCATGTCGCTTCTGGTGTGAGAGAATTGGCCGTCTGCAAGGACATTGCCCAGGGAACGCCCGGATGATTTGATGTTTTATCATTCTTGTGGGAGGCTTCTCTCATGTCCCCACATGAGGAGCTGGAGCTGATAGAGGGAGCTCGTCCACCTCTCCCCGGATTCGAACCTGCGACCTATTAGTCTTCAGTCCTGCCAGCACAGGGGTTTAACCCACTGTGCCACCGGGGGCTCCTAATGCTGCAATTAACCAGCTTGAAGTAGCATTTGAGTAGCCATCAAGTTTGCAAAGTCAATTAGTGAGGGTACCTGCATAGATCAGAGTTTCTCAAACTGTGCTCCTCCAAATGTTTTGGACTTTGAATCCCACAATTCCTAACAGGTGGTAAGCTAGCTGGGAAGTCCAAAACACCTGGAGAAGAACAGTTTGAGAAACACTGGTATAGAGGTAGCCTGGCTTTTGTTGCCTAGAGGCAACCTCGGTTTGGGAGGTGTTAACTGGCCCTTGATTGTTTGTTGTCTGGAGTTCAATTATTGACTTTCATGCCTCACTGCCAACAGAACCTCTGAAGATGCCAGCCACAGATGCAGGTGAAATGTTAGGAGAGAATATGTATTGTCGAAGGCTTTCACGGCTGGCATCACTAGGTTCTTGTGGGTTTTTTCGGGCTATATGGCCATGTTCTAGAGGCATTTCTCCTGACGTTTCGCCTGCATCTATGGCAAGCATCCTCAGAGGTAGTGAGGTCTGTTGGAATTAGGACAATGGGTTTATATATCTGTGGAATGGCTGGGGTGGGGCAAAGAGCTCTTCTCTGCTGGAGCTAGGTGTGAATGTTTCAACTGACCACCTTCATTAGCATTTGAAGGCCTGCCTGAGCCTGGGAAAATCTTTTGTTGAGAGGTGTTAAGACGTGCCTGGTTGTTTCCTCTCTGCTGATTTGCTGTTGCAATTTTAGAGTTTTTTTTAATACTGGTAGCCAGATTTTGTTCATTTTCATGGTCTCTTCCTTTCTGTTGAAATTGTCCACATGCTTCTTCTGGATTTCAATGGCTTCTCTGTGTAGTCTGACATGGTGGTTGTTGGTGTGGTCAAAAATTACAACAGTCCAAAAAACTCAAAGTGACCCAGGATTTTGAGCTCTCAGCTTTGGTTTCGGGAAGGAAATTCCCCGCCACTCTCGCAACCGAGATGGATTTTTCATCTGAAAATCGAAAACAACCAATGTGCTCGTCATGCAGCACCGTCTGGGTTTTTGTCTTTTCCTCCTTTGAAGAAACCTAGAAGCAGTTTTGGCTTTTGAAATGCCTTGCCATTCAGCTGCGGCCTCTGCATATTAACTCTCTTTGGGGATTCCCAAAGCCGGCTGGTGCTTTTTCAGTTCTGGTTGAAAAGCGTCATCGCTCTGATTGAGCCATTCAAGCTCCTGAAAAGGGATGAATGTTTATGGAAAGACTCTTGAAGAAGAAGAAGAGATCAAGATAGCGGTGATTCCCCTATTTCTCGAGGGCGCACCACTTGCTTGATCGCAAGGCTTTGTTAGAGAGCTGGTGATGTCTCGGGAGCCTCTGAGTTGACGCTGATTCCCATCAGAATTTGCCTTTTCCGAAATTATGGATTTAGAATTGTTGTTGCAATTTATATTGATTGCATACATTCTTTTAAACTGATGTTTTAACCGTTTTGTGTATTATGTGTTTTTACACATAATATATATTGCATTTTATTACATTGCTCACAATTCACAGGAAGAGATGGGTAAGAAACCATCACCATCATCATTATCCATAAGACGATTGTATCATATGCAATTTTTATTGCAGATATATGTATTTGGATTCTGCGATTGATTTTAACCTGTGAATTTAAATTGTCATTTTATAGGTATGGATGACAATAAAAATTACAACAAATGACAATACCATGTAAATAATTAATGGCTATTACGTAAAGTTTTCCCTCTGACATTAAGTCCAGTCATGTCCGACTTTGAGGGGTGGTGCTCATCTCCATTTCTAATCCAAAGAGCCGGTGTTGTCCATAGACACCTCCAAGGTCATGTGGTCAGCATGACTGTATGGAGCGTCATTACCTTCCTGCCAGAGCAGTTCCTATTGATCTATTCACATTTGTATGTTTTCGAACTACTAGGTTGGCAGAAGCTGAGGCTAACAGCAGAAGTTCACACCGCTCCCTGGATTTGAACCTGCGACCTTTCGGTCAATGTTTAGCAGCAACACTGAACCACCGGGGCCTCCCTTAATGGCTATCAAATCATTAGGTTCTTGTGGGGTTTCTTTGGGCTATAGGGCCATGTTCTAGAGGCATTTCTCCTGACGTTTCGCCTGCATCTATGGCAAGCATCCTCAGAGGTAGTGAGGTCTGTTGGAATTAGGACAATGGGTTTATATATCTGTGGAATGGCTGGGGTGGGGCAAAGAGCTCTTTTCTGCTGGAGCTAGGTGTGAATGTTTCAACTGACCACCTTCATTAGCATTTGAAGGCCTGGCTGAGCCTGGGAAAATCTTTTGTTGAGAGGTGTTAAGATGTGCCTGGTTGTTCCCTCTCTGCTGTTAATTTTAGATTTTTTTTTAATACTGGTAGCCAGATTTTGTTCATTTTCATGGTTTCTTCCTTTCTGTTGAAATTGTCCACATGCTTGTGGATTTCAATGGCTTCTCTGTGTAGTCTGACATGGTGGTTGTGAGAGTGGTCCAGCATTTCTGTGTTCTCAAATAATCTGCTGTGTCCAGGTTGGTTCATCAGGTGCTCTGCTATGGCTGACTTCTCTGGTGAAGTAGTCTGCAGTGCCTTTCATGTTCCTTGATTCGTGTCTGGGCAATGCTGCTGCGTTGGGTGGTCCCTCTGTAGACTTCTCCACAGCTGCATGGTACACGGTAGACTCCTGCAGAAGCGAGAGGATCCTTCTTGCCCTTTGCTGGATTGTCTTGGTGGGTTTGTAGATTGTTTGTATGTTGTGTTTCCTCATCAGCTTCCCTATGCGGTCAGTGGTTCCCTTGATGTAAGGCAAGAACACTTTTCCTCTGAGTGGATCTTCATCTTTACTCTCGTGGTTTGTTCTGGGTCTTGCAGCTCTTCTGATGTCTGAGGTGGAGTCTCCATTGGCCTGGAGAGCCCAGTTGAGGTGGTTCAGTTCATCGTGGAGGAGGTGGGCTTTGCAGATTCTTTTTGCAGATTCTACAAATTACAACAGCAAAACAGCAGAGAGGAAACAACCAGGCACATCTTAACACCTCTCAACAAAAGATTTTCCCAGGCTCAGCCAGGCCTTCAAATGCTAATGCAGGTGGTCAGTTGAAACATTCACACCTAGTTCCAGCAGAGAAGAGTTCTTTGCCCCACCCCAGCCATTTCACAGATATATAAACCCATTGTCCTAATTCCAACAGACCTCACTACCTCTGAGGATGCTTGCCATAGATGCAGGCGAAACGTCAGGAGAAATGCCTCTAGAACATGGCCATATAGCCCGAAAAAACCCACAAGAACCTAGTGATTCCAGCCATGAAAGCCTTCAACAATATATCAAATCATTGCTTGTATGTAAAGTCCCCTCTGGGGTGTGAAAGGTGGGGTAGAAATGTCATAAATAAATACACAATTCCACCATGTGGCTGGTCTCCTAACTATGTGACGTAACAAGGGACAGGCCCTGATGACATTATACAAGGGATCATGTTCCGTCTCCCAGGAGCCAGATTTGCCTTACTTTACAGTTGCTTGAGGTTGCTTCCTCTTGCATTTTCTCCCAGGGTTGCTGCAGCTTTGCAAGAGTCCTAAAAGTTAATAGTATCAGAGTCTGCAGGCCTCTTTGCAACTATTGGCTTAGAGAGCAGCTCTTTGAGTTTAGGGACCACCTTTTCTCCCAGGGAAAGATCCCCATTTTAGATTCTCCCCTGCCTTTTCAGTTAGAGGAAAGACTTCAGACGTGCTGATGGCTAGGCAGTTAGCTCTGGGAAAACCATTGCAAAAACTAAATTGAGTAAGCTATATTAAGCTATAGATAGTATATTAGAATCAAAGAATCATAGAATCAAAGAGTTGGAAGAGACCTCATGGGCCATCCAGTCCAACCCCCTGCCAAGAAGCAGGAATATTGCATTCAAATCACCCCTGACAGATGGCCATCCAGCCTCTGCTTAAAAGCTTCCAAAGGAAGGAGCCTCCACCACACTCCGGGGCAGAGAGTTCCACTGCTGAACGGCTCTCACAGTCAGGAAGTTCTTCCTAATGTTCAGATGGAATCTCCTCTCTTGTAGTTTGAAGCCATTGTTCCGCGTCCTAGTCTCCAGGGAAGCAGAAAACAAGCTTGCTCCCTCCTCCCTGTGGCTTCCTCTCACATATTTATACATGGCTATCATATCTCCTCTCAGCCTTCTCTTCTTCAGGCTAAACATGCCCAGTTCCCTAAGCCCTCATAGGGCTTGTTCTCCAGACCCTTGATCATTTTAGTCGCCCTCCTCTGGACACATTCCAGCTTGTCAATATCTCTCTTGAATTGTGGTGCCCAGAATTGGACACAATATTCCAGATGTGGTCTAACCAAAGCAGAATAGAGGGGTAGCATTACTTCCCTAGATCTAGACACTATGCTCCTATTGATGCAGGCCAAAATCCCATTGGCTTTTTTTGCCGCCACATCACATTGTTGGCTCATGTTTAACTTGTTGTCCACGAGGACTCCAAGATCTTTTTCACACGTACTGCTCTCGAGCCAGGCATGTCCCCCATTCTGTATCTTTGCATTTCATTTTTTCTGCCAAAGTGGAGTATCTTTCATTTGTCACTGTTGAACTTCATTTTGTTAGTTTTGGCCCATCTCTCTAATCTGTCAAGATCATTTTGAATTCTGCTCCTGTCCTCTGGAGTATTGGCTATCCCTCCCAATTTGGTGTCGTCTGAAAACTTGATGATCATGCCTTCTAGCCCTTCATCTAAGTCATTAATAAAGATGTTGAACAGGACCGGGCCCAGGACGGAACCCTGCGGCACTCTACTTGTCACTTCTTTCCAGATGAAGAGGAAGCATTGGTGAGCACCCTCTGGGTTCGTCCACTTAACCAATTACAGATCCACCTAACCATAGTTTTGCCTAGCCCACATTGGGATAGTTTCCTTGCCAGAAGGTCATGGAGACCTTGTTGAAGGCCTTACTGAGATCCAGGTACACTACATCCACGGCATTCTCCGCATCTACCCAGCTTGTAACTTCATCAAAGAAAGAGATCAGATTAGTCTGGCATGACTTGTTTTTGATAAATCCATGTTGACTATTAGCGATGACTTCATTTGTTTCTAAGTGTTTGCAGACCGCTTCCTTAACAATCTTTTCCAGAATCTTGCCCGGTATCGACGTGAGGCTGACCGGACGGTAGTTGTTTGGGTCATCCTTTTTTCCCTTCTTGAAGATTGGGACCACATTGGCCATCTATAATTATACATTATAGATAAGTATTAAGCTATATTGAGTTAATATAGATAGTATATTGTGTATTGAGCTATATTGAGATATTATAGACAGATAAGCTTCATTGAGAAGATTGTGTTATATAGCCCAAAAAAACTCACAAGAACTGATTGTGTTATATAGTTATAGAGAGAGAGTCGTGACTGCTTTGTCCCCAGAACTAACCTTAAGTTATAGATAGGGAAAAACCTGCTTTTTTCTAAACCACAACAGCTTAAGGTTGGGATGTTAAGATTCCAGGATCTTATCTGCCATCTGGAGAATGGGTTACCTCTGTAACTTAGGAAATCTCCACCACGAAGTCCCATAAGCACTTTATCAGAACCAATGATTGCTGCACATCGCACATCGCACTTGCCCTGGAAGCCCTATGTACACCTCCTGTCACATCAGCATTTTTAATCTTGTACCCATTGCTCTGGCCCGGCCCAGTTTTATTGTGTTTACTGTATTGTGCCTGTTGTTTATTTTGCTTTATTCTGTTTTTAATTGTTTGATTTGCTTAGATTGTATTGTTGTGTTGTGTGTTGAGGCCTCGGCCTGTGTAAGCCGCATCGAATCCTTCGGGAGATGCTAGCGGGGTACAAATAAAGTTTAATAATAATAATAAAGTTTAATAATAACTAAAGAAAGGAAAGAATATTTTTGTAGTTTCATCTATTGACTGTTTGTCTGCAACTTTGACGAACTGTGCCAAGTCTTCAAGGACTTTGAATAAATAAATATCCTTTTTTGATGTTTAAATCAGTAATAGTCTTAGTTGCAGAGTATCTCAAGCTTCTCAATATAGACACCTGCAGTTCGCTCAGACATAGAGAGAAGCACATCACAGTTTTATTTTTTATATCGTCTGGGCGGACGGCACAGATCTCCTGGTGAAATGAAGTACCTTAAGGATCAAATGCACTTGCTCAAAATAAGACATTCAAACTCTAAATCTCACCAACACAAAGTTAATGTCAACATATTTTTTTTAAAGGCACCGCTCTCATGCCGAGATTCCTCTCCCTTGTCCCAAGGACCACACAAGTGACAATAAGATCTGGTGAGAGATTCTGCAATCCATAGTGGCATAAAAAGGGCAACTTTTCTATGCCCGTGGCATAGATGGTCAAATTTTGAGATTTAATATTATTGTCTTTACACTTGACAACCTTTGCTAGCTCCTTCATAGTTGTCTTTCCAAGTATTGGAGGGCATCTAGAATCGTAGAATCCTAGAATCCAAGAGTTGGAAGAGACCTCATGGGCCATCCAGTCCAACCCCATTCTGCCAAGAAGCAGGAATATTGAATTCAAATCACCCCTGATAGATGGCCATCCAGCCTCTGTTTAAACAGTGGTTCTCAACCTTGCTAATGCCGTGACCCCTTAATGCAGTTCCATATGTTGTGGTGACCCCCAACCATAATATTGTTTTGTTGCTACTTGATACCTGTCATTTTACTACTGTTATAAATCGTAATGTAAATATCCGATATGCAGGATGTATTTTCATTCACTGGACTAAATTGAGCACAAATACCCAATATGCCCAAATGTGAATGCTAGTGGGGTTGGGGGAGGATTGATTTTGTCATTTGGGAGTTGTAGTTGCTGGGATTTATAGTTCACCTATAATCAAAGAGCATTCTGAACGCCACCAGCAATGGATTTAAACCGAACTTGGCACACAGAACTCCCATGACCAACAGGAAACACTGGAAGGGTTTTGTGAGCATTGACCTTGAGTTTGGGAGTTGTAGTTCACAAGCACGGCTGGTGGGGACGAGGGACAGGGCCTTCTCGATGGTGGCCCCTCGACTTTGGAACTCCCTGCCATTAGAGATCAGAACTGCCCCCTCCCTCATGACGTTCAGGAAACTAACAAAGACCTGGTTGTGGAACGCGGCATTTGACAACTGATTTAATTCTTTGCCCACATGAAAGGAGGATGATGAATGGGATTGTGATGGTGTCGGACGATTTGGCTCTTTTAACTGGGATGATAATGTTTTAATGTGTATGGTGCTGATATTTTAATCGTGTAATTAAGTGGCATTGTGTTGTTATTGTATATTTTTTGTATGTTAACACATGTTGTGAACCGGTCCGAATCCCTCTTTGAAGGTGAGAGGGTCGGTATATAAAACCTCGAAATAAATAAATAAATATGCCCAGAGGAGTGCTGTGGGTTCATGCAATGATGGATCTGGACCAAACTTGGCACGAATACTCAGTATGCCCAAATGTGAACACTGGTGGAGTTTGGGAAAAATAGACCTCGACATATGGGAGTTGTAGTTGTTGGGATTTATAGTTCACCTACAATCAAAGAGCATTCTGAACTCGACCAACAATAGAATTGGGTCAAACTTCCCACAGAATCCCAATGACCAACAGAAAATACTATGTTTTCTGATGTTCTTTGGCGACCCCTTTGACACCCCCTCACGACCCCCTCAAGGGTCCCGACCCCCAGGTTGAGAAACACTGGTTTAAAAGAAGGAGCTTCCACCACACTCCGGGGCAGAGTTCCACTGCTGAACAGCTCTCACAGTCAAGAAGTTCTTCCTCATGTTCAGATGGAATCTACACTGCAGAATAAATACACTTTGACTTCTATGGCTCTGGGCAATGGATTCTTGGGATTTATAGTTTCGTGAGGTCCCAACACTCTGGCAGAGAAGGCTTGTAAAATGACAACTCCTGCAATTCTATAATATTTAGCCATGGCAGTTAAAGGGATACCAAACAGTATTCATTCTGCAGTGTAGCTGCACCCTAAGAGATTTCTTCCATCCTCTACATTTTAAGGATCTGTCGCAAAGACAACAAATCAAGCGACAGCAAGATTGACGAGAAGCAACTGGAAAAGTTTACACAATATGAGGATATAAAGATAGAACTGTGAAGACTCTGGCACAAGTCGGTCAAGGTGGTCCCAGTGGTGATCGGCACACTGTGTGCAGTGCCTAAAGACCTTGGTCTGCACTTAAACACAATCATCTGTCAGCTGCAAAAGGCTACCCTACTTGGATCTGCATGCATTATTCACTGATACATCACATTATATTATTATTATTATTATTATTATTATTATTATTATTATTATTATTATTATTATTTCCTATATTTATATCCCGCCCTTCTCACCTCTGAAATGTCCAACATGTGACTAAATACAAAAGCCAGCACAGAGACCTTGTTTGTTGGGTACTAATCTTGTTATGTATCTAATAATAATAATAATAATAATAATAATAATAATAATAATAATAATGCATTTTAATTGTTACCCACCTCCTCTCCCCAAGGATTTACAAGTATGGCTCCGTCCCCAAAACTGTGGCTCTCCATGCTGCCCATGCAATGTCTCCTCTTATGCAACGAGACCCTAATGCTGTGCTCTCGTATTAGAAGGATCACATTTGGAGGCTCACCTTTGGCCTTCACTGGTGGCTATTCTGGGCATGGCTGCCATCCTTGACGTGGTGCCAGTTCTTGGAGGTCAGCAGGGCCTCCTGGAGCTAGCCCAGCAGCCAAAGAGTGCCCAGGACAAGCTGGCCCTTGGGCACCAATCCGATGGTCAACGGAGCGGCCAAGAAAGGCCCCTGCCCTCCAGGAAAGGCCAATGAGGAAGGCTCCAGCCTCTCTGGGCGAATTCCACCCAAGGAATGTGTCATTTCTCAAGGCTCATTTACCTTCTCCGGTGGCTTCCTGAGGATCACTTCAGAGTTGAGTCCAAGAAATCGGAGAAGGCAAAGTACAGAAGCTGCCTCGTCACGCTGGGCATAAACAACCAGAGAGTTTGCAAGAGATACCCAAGTATCAATCTCGACACATTAGAGAGATGGGCCAAAACTAACAAAATGAAGTTCATCAGGAACAAATGCAAGATACTCCACTTAGGCAGAAAAAACGAAATGCAAAGAGGCAGAATAGGGGATGATGCCTGGCTTGAGAGCAGTATGTGTGAAAAAGATCTTGGAGTCCACGTGGACAACAAGTTAAACATGAGCCAACAATGTGATGTGGCAGCAAAAAAAGCCAATGGGGGCGGTATATAAATGTAGTAAATAATAAATAAATAAATACAACAACACAGAAAAAACAAAGTTTGCAACTTAGTCTGAATCCTAAACAAAATTACAAACCAAAATATGAGGGTTGGTCAAAAACAGTTCAGAAACATCTCTTCTAGAGCCAATAGATAGATAAATGTATTGGTAGGTAGGGAGGTAGGTAGGTAGGTAGGTAGGTAGGTAGATAGATAGATAGATAGATAGATAGATCTTCCAAATTCTTACTTGGCAAGCATCTGAAGCAATCCATAGATCAGGACCTAAAAATGTCTCCAGTCTTCACTTTGCTCCCACCAGATCAAGGGCTCTCTCATTCTTTGGTTCTACGGATGTTTCATACTTCTACACTGCCATATAAACATGGATTATCTGCTTTAAACTGGATTATATGGTCCACACTGTCATATAATCCAGCTCAAAGCAGATAATCTGGATTTTATATGGCAGTGTAGATGGGGCCTTAAGCACTTTATTGTTGCTGTTGGTGGTACTCAAATTAGGGCGTATCTTACAATCAGTGGCATCTTACAAGGAAAGAAATACAGTATTATACACACAGAGAGAGGGAATGGTGTAAAAGTTTGGGGCTCCAGGAAAGCAGGGTTCTAACCCTTTCTCTGTCATGGGAACCCACATGGGTAGGCCACACACTCTCAGCCTCAGAGGAAAGCAATGGCAAACTGTGTTTTTGAAGGCTTTCATGGCTGGAATCACTGGGTTGCTGTGAGTTTTTCAGGCTGCCTGGCCATGTTCTAGTAGCATTCTCTCCTGATGTTCCACCTGCAACTGTGTCTAATGGCATCTTCAGAGGTCTGTTGGAAATGAGGCAAGTGGAATGCATATATATCTGGGGAATGTCCAGGGTTGGAGAAAGAAAGAACCCTTGTCTGTTTTAAGCAAGTGTGAATGTTGCAATTAGCAAGCCTGAATAGTATTGAGTAGCAATGAAGCTGCAGATGTGCTGGTACGGCTGTACCAAAAGATCCAACTTCCTTTTCTTTCTTTGAGTGTTTGCATGTATTCCAAAGTTCCATGCATTTTGCAATAAGGTGGCTTCCTTTGGTTTGCAATTATAGGGCCAATGACCCATAAATCATTGTTAAGTTTTGGTTCCGCCCCTTTCCCCCGGGCTCTGGGAGGAGAGGTAGCCTTTTTAGATCAGTCTTGCATTGGAAAGTTTAGCTACAGGATTTGGATTAGCTCCACCTGTAGAGAAGCTTCGTTTCTCACAGCATCTGGGGGAAATTCTGGGGGAAAACAGTTCCAAAGGACTCCAGCTGGAGAATCTACAAAGCCTTGACTGGTAGGTCTACTCTGGACCCAAAAAGCAGTTTGGAGCCGGGAGTAGAGCCCACACCAGCAAAGTTTAGAAAGTAGATTGCCCAAGGAGGGGTTAAAAGGGGGTTTCCTCTTAAAGAAAAGAAACAGTTCACGAAGCCGTTTGCCTGTCCCTTGTGGACAAGATTAAGAAAGCCACCAGTTGATTCAAAGCCTTGAAGCATTTGTTTAATTGGTTGAAGATCTAAGAAGTATTTGATTGTTTGTTGAAGACTTAGGCAATAATAAAGGACTTTGTTAAACCTTTCAAGCTTCTAAAGACTCTGTATAGGAAAATCCTTAGGGCCTCTCACTCGAGGCACCCCGGCTTCTCGCTGGGCACAAAGAGCACGTCCTGTTCAAAAGCCAACTGCTATAGACCCAGCACGTGACAGCACAGCAGATGCAGATGAAATGCCAGGAGAAAATGCTGCTGGAACATGACCATACAGCCTGAAAAATGCACAGCAATCTATTGGAAAATCTCTCCTTGCCAGGAAACTCCTAGGAAACAACTTCCAAAGTGGTGCACTAAGTTAGAACAAAACCCAAACACACACATATGTATCCAAGAGCCTTCAAGATATATGTCAGTGCTTTCCAAGATGTCACTCTGAGTCCTTTTGATATCGAGCTGCTTTTAGCAGGGTCCCCTCAAGAGAGAAGGACCCGAGGACCGCGTCAAAAGGGCCCTGGATACCTTGGAAAATTGCCAATCCATAATAAAAGATAACGATAATAATACCCCACCAGGCGGAAGAAGTTAGCGACCGAAGTTTATTTGCGATTCAGCTGATATCGGATGCATTGCAGGAATCATTCCACTGCAAGCATGCCAGTACAAAGAATACAGACATATTTATAGTAAAAATACAAAGGAAAACTTTCAAAATTCCCGCCCGCCCCTTGCCGGCCGGCTTCACGCTGATTGGCTGAGGCTGGAACAGCTGGGAGGAGGCTGGGCGGCCCGCCCCTGCTCTGGACCAATCAGCACGTTTCTTCGCCTCTAGAGGGCCAATGAGCGCCCTCCGCTCGCCTCGCAAGATGGACAAATCAGGAGAGAGGAGGCGGTACGGCCGTGAAATGATGGGATTAGGAGTTGCCAGCAAGCCTTTGTCTCAGGCCGGCAAGGTGTGATCTTTGTAAACAAAAGTCTTCCTGTTTGAAATGGCTTTGGGGGAAAGACAATATTGGGTCAGACAGTGGACCTCAAAAGGGATCAACGCTGCCTTTGTGAATTTAATCAATTCTTTTTTCCAGGTTTCTGTTGACTTCCTCTTCCCACTAGACAGGCTCAGAAGGCGGGAAGGGGGAATCAACAGTTATTGTTTCATGCAATGAGTCAATCAGGGAAGAGCTTCGGGGGAAGCAGAGAGTTTCCCCCCGAGCATTGCAACAACTTCTGGTCACCTTTTTGTGGGGTAAAGGTCAATAGGAAAGGCAGGGGAGCATATTACATTTCATACGATACACTTTTATACATAGTTCATAAGGGGAACCCCATCCCACCCCATAAGGTTTGTTTCAATATTCGATCTTTATTATAACCCAAACTGGAAATCCCATGCTCTTAGGAAGGGCGTGTGGAAGCAGAGGTTGCTAGCAGTTCAAATCAAGCATTGATAGAAAGTTCATGGCCAGGGTTGTGGCAAACAGTCCAGTCCACGCAGCAGAGAGTCATGGTTTCAGGCAGAAGCCAGCAGATGGGCGCTGAGTTAATCAATAACAGAATCCATCGCTCAGCCCTTGGGGAACTACAACTCTCACAAAAGGGCAGAAGTCCCAAGATCCAGCCATTTCCCAAAAAGCCTCATGGGGTCCTTGTTGTTGTCAGTGCCTTGGCAATGTGGCCAAGACTTAACCCTTGTTGTGTAGTCTGGTGCCCTTGCCCTTTGCAGAACTATAAGTCCTTATCCCTTAATTTTGAGGGGGGGAGGGGGGTGGTGCCTGACATCACTTTGAGGAATAGATTATGTGCGTATATTTATTTTCCACCTTTCTTCCCATGTGGATGGGACTGGGGGCACAATATTGGCAAATAGACACCATTCATTCATTCCATTAGACAGTAAATAAGGAGGCCAGAGATCTTCGGGCCTGTTTGCCGTGGGTGGCAATTGAGATCCAGACCTCTGAGCCACAGGTAGAGCCTGCAAGTTTCGCCTTGGAGCCGAGTGAGGCATGACTAAGCCCCGAGTTTCTCTTCCTGCCGCGGGACGCGGTTGTCGCACCAGAACATTCTCGCTTTGACTCAAACCGGCCAAGATATTCTTGTTTTGCTCTTGATATGAGTGCGAAAACATCCCTGTAAGCATTGGCGCCAAGACAACTTCCCCCCACCCCCCTTGCAGACCTGGGTTAGATTTCAGTGCAGCTGGGCCATGCAGGTGGATGGGGGACATCCTTCTCGGCTACTGTCTCTGGGACACGGTCCACAGCCCTGAGAAACAAAGGTTGGGCCTTCGCAGGCAGGTGCAGACTGGCTTATGCTCTGGATTCTCTGGAAAGTCATAGAATCATAAAGTTGGAAGTGACTCCACTCTGGTTCAACCCCTTAGAATCATAAAATCAAAGAGTTGGAAGAGACCTCCTGGGCCATCCAGTCCAACCCCATTCTGCCAAGAAGCAGGAATATTGCATTCAAATCACCCCTGACAGATGGCCATCCAGCCTCTGTTTAAAAGCTTCCAAAGAAGGAGCCTCCACCACACTCCGGGGCAGAGAGTTCCACTGCTGAACGGCTCTCACAGTCAGGAAGTTCTTCCTCATGTTCAGGTGGAATCTCCTTTCTTGTAGTTTGAATCCATTGTTCCATTGCGTCCTAGTCTCCAGGGAAGCAGTAAACAAGCTTGCTCCCTCCTCCCTGTGGCTTCCTCTCACATATTTATACATGGCTATCATATCTCCTCTCAGCTTCTCTTCTTCAGGCTAAACATGCCCAGCTCCTTAAGCCGCTCCTCATAGGGCTTGTTCTCCAGACCCTTGATTATTTTAATCGCCCTCCTCTGGACACATTCCAGCTTGTCAATATCTCTCTTGAATTGTGGTGCCCAGAATTGGACACAATATTCCAGGTGTGGTCTAACCAAAGTGGAATAGAGCATGGGGAGCATGACTTCCCTAGATCTAGACACTCTGCTCCTCTTGATGCAGGCCAAAATCCCATTGGCTTCCTGACTGTGAGAGCCGTTCAGCAGTGGAACTCTCTGCCCCAGAGTGTGGTGGATTGGATGGCCCATGAGGTCTCTTCCAACTCTTTGATTCTATGATTCCAAGAAAGCCAACTCTGATGCACACCAGGTGAATGAAACCATATCTCCTATCATCCCCAAGCAAGCAGCTTCTAATGGGAGACACTTCCAAGACCTTTGAGAGCAAACACCCTTGGCTTTCCCTCTTTCCTCCTTCGGCATCAATTCACACTGGATGGAGGGGGAGAGAGGACAGCAGAGGGCAAATGGGGTGAATGCAGCAAGGTCAGGCTGGGGTGAATCCCTCCTCTGTCTCTGCATCCCTTTTTCCGGCCTCCTCCTCCTCTTCCACAGCTGCCATGCAGCCAGACATCGGAGGAGGCAGGGCAGGTCAGCCGGAAAGACAGGGCTTGGCTGCGTTGAAGAGAAGGGGGGGCTTTTGCTTTCCCTTCCCCACCTTACTCTCGCCTTGCTGAACCTTTGATTCTGCTGAAAATAGCAGAACGTGACCCCCAGGCACCCCAAATATCCGAACGCCACTGGGCTTCCCTTGTGTGCAGGCCAATGTGCTAAAGATGACAAAGGCGGTGCTCCAGTTTTTGCTCTCTAGTGTCCCAGGAAATTATGTCCACTGCTTTGCACTCCCTAGGACAGAACTCACTCCCCCACTTGCAAGGGGAGCCCATGGGCTGCTCTTTCTCTCCCTCTCTCCATTGAGCCTGGAAATGTATGTGCAAATCAGGAGCACAGCCGTGCACCTTCACTTGCAGCTCGGCTTTGCACGCTGCATCTTGTGGTGACACTTTCAAAGAATTGGAAAAAGTGCCCACAAAAGCCAAAAAGACTGGAGGAAGAACTGGGACAGAGGCTGGATCACAGCTGAACTGCATTGCGCTGCAGAATTAGGGTCTACACTGACAATATAATGCATTTCCAAACTATAGTGGAAGGCTTTCATGGCTGGAATCATTGGGTTGCTGTGAGTTTTTCAGGCTGTATGGCCATGATCCAGCAGCATTCTCTCCCAACATTTCACCTGCATCTGAGGGTAATGGCATCTTCAGAGGTTCCTTGCAGTAATCTATTCAGGATGTAACCAGAGCATGGACTGCCATGGCGAAGTCCGAACTCCCAAGATACTGAAGTCGAACTAGACTTTAGGGGGGTCAACTCCAAGGAGAGATGACCCTTAGTTCCCACCAAAGAGGGAACGCTACCTTGGCAAGCCTTCAGAGAAGCCTGATTCCAGCAATTTTATTTAATATTAATAATTGAAATGAGACTCTTGCCAAAGCGAAGAAGGGGCATCGAGGTTTAATGAGCGATTCAGCTGAGATCGGATGCACTGTGGGAATAGTTCCACCACAAGCATACCAATACAAGATTTACAGGCATTTTTATAGGCAAAATACAGAGAAACAATTCAAATTTCCCGCCCTCTCCTCCCCGCCCAGCTTCACGCTGATTGGCTGCTGGCCTGAACAGCTGGGAGGAGGCTTGGCGGCCCGCCTCACTTTGGGCCAATCAGCAAGCTTCTCCGCCTCTGAGTAGCCAATGGGCACGCTCCTCTCGCTTCCGAAGATGGACGAATCAGGAGAGAGGAGGCGGGACGATTGCTGACAATGGGGGAAATGATGGGATTATCGCTGGCCGGCCAGCTGGAATTTGAGGCATTGTTTTGGCCGGCAAAGCTTGATTTTCCTTAAGAAAGGTTTTCCTGCTTTGGATCAGATAAGGAATGTCCTTGATGGGTTCTGGTAGAAGGAACAAACAGGTTCAGGACAGGGGACCCCAGGGGTCATTCCTGTCCCTTTGTAAATCAATCAAAGTGTCCACATAGACTTCCTTGCCTGCCAGACGAAACTCAGAGAGCGGGAAAGGAAATCTCAACTTGTTATTGTCCATGCAGATGTGAAATAATCAAATAAGTTTTGAGGGAGGTGGTGGTCCCCCCTCAAGCATTTCAACAGTCCTGGGTCACATTTTTCTAGGGCAAAAGGCAAAGGGGAAAGGCAAAGGGGCAGGCAATATTTCATAGCAAGATACATACATTCAAATCATACGTGGGGCTGCCCTTGAAAACGGCTCGGAAACTCCAATTGGTCCAACGGGAAGCAGCCAGGATGTTAACTGGGGCCCACTACAGAGAGAGGTCAACCCTTCTGTTTAAGGAGCTCCACTGGCTGCCGTTTATTTTCCGAGCCCAATTTAAGGTGCAGGTGCTTACCTACAAAGCCCTGAACGGTTTGGGACCACCCTACCTGCGTGACCGTATCGTTGTCTACGAACCCACATGTTCACTCCGGTCATCTGGAGAGACCCTGCTCGTGATCCCGCCCGCGTCACAAGCGCGCTTGGTGGGGACACGAGACAGGGCCTTCTCTGTGGTGGCCCCCCGCCTCTGGAATGCCCTCCCGAAAGACCTCAGACAAGCCCCTACATTGGCAGTCTTCAGAAAGAATTTGAAGACCTGGCTGTTCCAATGTGCCTTCTCAGACTAGGAATCCCCAGTACCAAATCCCAGAAGCACTTTAATCAGAACCAAGATCATTGCACACCGCACACCGCACTTATATTATAACCCCATATTCCTCCGACACATCAGCACTTTTAATCCTGTACCCCTACTCTGGCCGGCTCAGTTTTAATAATGTCTTGTTGTACTGCTATTGTTATTGTTTTGCTTAACTGTTTATTTGCTAGGTACTGTATTGTTGTATTGTGTGGGCTTCGGCCTGTTGTAAGCCGCATCGAATCCCTTGGGAGATGCTAGCGGGGTACAAATAAAGTTTAATAATAATAATAATAATAATAATACATGAATTATAGCAACAAAATCCCATCTTTGTCCCACATCCCAAGTATATTTAATAAGAGGATTAATTTTCATGAAGAAGCCTGAAGTCCAATGTTTTAAAAGGTCTTTGAGGAAAGTTCATGAGGGAGATAGTATGTACTGAAGTCCAAGACATGCAGGCAGAGAGTCCATGATCATTGGGTAGGCTGGCAAATGAAACCCCAGCTGTGCTGCAACTGAGTCACACTTAGGTCCTTGGGAAACTACAACTCTCACGAAGGGCAGAAGTCCCAAGATCCAGCCGTTTCCCAAAAGCCTCGTGGGGTCCTTGTTGTTGTCAATGCTTTGGCAATGTGACCAAGACTTGACCCTTGTTGTGTAGTCTGGTGCCCTTGCCCTTTCATAGAATCATAGAATCAAAGAGTTGGAAGAGACCTCATGGGCCATCCAGTCCAACCCCTTCTGCCAAGAAGCAGGAATATTGCATTCAAATCACCCCTGACAGATGGCCATCCAGCCTCTGCTTAAAAGTTTCCAAAGAAGGAGCCTCCACCACACTCCCTCCGGGGCAGAGAGTTCCACTGCTGAACGGCTCTCACAGTCAGGAAGTTCTTCCTAATGTTCAGATGGAATCTGAACTATAAGTCACTATCCCTTTTTTTTTTTTTTTGGCGGGGGTGCTCACATCAATACGGGCACAGTTGGCGCACAAGTTTTAATTGTGCGAAAGCTCCCCTGACCACCACTGAAACCTGGGTTTCCAGGCTCAGCGATGAGTCCAGGATCGCTCCCAAACTGCGAACCTGCACCTTCAGGGGAAGAGCCAACTGTTCAGATACAGTTGACTCTCCATCTCCATGGATTCAACCATCCATGACTTAAAAATAAAAATCCATAAAGGAGACTTTTGATTTTGCTCTTTGATACGAGGGGCACTGTTTTCGTATCCCATTGTGCGCAACCCACAAAAGAAACACTTGTAAATGTGGAGGGATGATGATACAGCTGAATCACACTCTTGGTATTTCTGCAGTTGTAAACATTCCTCCTATTCTTTGCAAACCAACACAACGTTGGTTGCAAATAGGGTTGCCAGGGTGAAGTTGCTTTATTATGGAAGAAGGGTTTTACCTTTGAATAGATACATCGATAGGATTCTGCTCACAATACTTTATATTTTTCCTTCTCTTTTTGAATTATCCCACTCTCCGTGCCATTGCATTTTTGAGACACAACTGTCTTGACTTTTCTCCTCTTCATCTGTAATCTCCACCAAAGTTCGGGGCAAAAATGCTGTGGGAAAAGCCATTGAAGCTTCCTCAAGCAGAATCTGCTTCCCTTCCTCCCGGGAAAGGCATTTTGCTGGAGCTTCAGTTTTAATTCATTAATTGCTTCATTCAGGGAAACATGTTAATTGACTAAAGCGATGCTTCAATGAATTACTGCCTTTCAGAAGGAAATGAGGAACGTACCAGAGTTCAAATTGGCCTAGAAAGCTGAGTTTTGGCTGGAAGAGATTTGGCCTGGATCCTATGGGCCAATGAGCAGAAACCCACCGAATCAACTGTTGAGTGATGTGCAAATCCTGTTGGCCCAATAGATCTTCTCCAGTTGGGATTATCAATAAGTTTATGCATGGGACCAGCTCTGAGAGTCCATCAAAAGCCTTTTTCACATGCTCAGAGGCATTCTTTTATTTGCAAAGGTATTTCAGGTTTCCAAGATTGAACCTTCAATTTGGAAAAGTCGTCCAGGGTAGTGGTTTGTGCATTGGGACATAACTCTAGAGACCAGAATCCCATGGGGTGAACTTGGGCAAGTCACACTCTCTCAGCCTCAGAGGAAAGCTAAGGCAAGCCGCCTCCGAAAAAACCTTGCCAGAAAAACCCATGATAGGTTCACCTTATCATAAAGATTGAATTATTATAATGATGATGGTGGTGGTGGTGATCAATTTTATTTGTTATCCACCTCTACTCACAGCTGACTGGCACAACCTGGGGATCACAACCAGGCACAGTGAAGGCATCCTCCAGAAAGTAGCAACCAATAGTGAAAGGAGCAAGGCAGCGACATCTCCGGCCCATCCTCTGCTCAGAAATCAGCCAGCACACCAACACCTTAAACCAAGAAATAGTTTTCTAAGATCTACAGAGACACTCGCTGGAACACCTCAGCAAGTGAGAGTCCAAAAGTGCCCACTAACCCCTTCTAGTGTTTTCTGTTGGTCATGGGAGTCCTGTGTGCCACGTTTGGTTCAATTCCATCACTAGTGGAGTTCAGAATGCTCTTTGTGTGTAGGTTAACTATAAATCCTAGCAACTAAACTCCCAAGTGACAAAATCAGTTTTTTTAGTGATGGTCACTCCTTGGGTTAGTAAGTGTCTTGTGCCCAAATTATTTATATAGATATATAGTGGAACTCCACTATCCATGTATTTTGGGAGTGCAATGCGATATCCTCTGACTTCTGATCTTAAGCAGGAAGCAAATATATGCAAGGCACACATCAACAAGAACATCATCCAGTGCACGAAGTGCTACACTGTGGTGACTCTGCTGTGTCTTGCAAATCATGCAACCCAAGGGCCGTCCAGTGCAACGCCTTGCCATCCAGGAACACAGCTAAAGCACTCTTGAAAGAGATGCTCTTTGGAGCCATAGGTAGCTCTCTCTATGCAAGTGCACCTACACCAGGCATGGGCAAACTTTGGCCCTCCTGGTGTTTTGTACTTCAACTCCCACCATTCCTAACAGCCTCAGGTCCCTTCCTTTCCCCCCTCAGCCACATTAGCATTTCTTTTCCCTTTCCTTTTCTGCGTAAAAGAGTGAGGTGGGAAAGAAGGGACTGTTTTTAGGATGACGACTTAAGTTGGTGAATTGTTTTTTTTAATGTATTTTTATAACTTTTTATTATAATACTAGCCATCCCCTGCCAGGTGTTGCTGTGGCCCAATCTGTTGATCTGGAAAATAAAGTCATGAGAAAGTGTTGGTTTCTTATATATGTAATGTCTTTCTGCTTGTGGGTAAACAGTATTTCTTCTTGTTTCTTTGTCAGTGTTGATGTGGAGAGCATCTGGTTTGCCCGCTCTGGAACATGCAACATATCATTGTCCTTCTTTAGGGGTCCCTTTCAAATCTGTGATACTATATCTCTCTCTCTGTGTGAATCATATCTATCTATCTATCTATCTATCTATGGCTGGATAGTTTGTCAGGAGGGCTTTGTTTATGTTTTCTTGCCTTGGTGAAGGGAGTTGGACTGGATGGCCTTAAGGCAGCACTTCTCAACCTGGGGGTTGGGACCCCTGCGGAGATCATAAAGGTGTGTCAGAGGGGTCTCCAAAACCATCAGAAAACACAGTATTTTCTGTTGGTCATGGGGGTTCTGTGTGGAAAGTTTGGTTCAATTCTATCGTTGGCGAGGTTCAGAATGCTCTTTGATTGTAGGTAACTATACATCCCAGCAACTACAACTCCCAAATGTCGAGATCTATTTCCCCCAAACTCCTTGTGTGTTCATATTTGGGCATATGGACTATTCATGCCAAGTTTGGTCAAGATTGATAATTGTTTGAGCAACAGTGCTCTCTGGGTGTAGGTAAACTATAAATCTAAAACTCAAGGTCAATGCCCACCAAACCCTTCTAATGTTTTCTGTTGGTCATGGGAGTCCTGTGTGCCAAGTTTGGTTCAATTCCATCGTTGGTGGAGTTCAGAATGCTCTTGGATTGTAGGTGAACTAGAAATCCCAGCAACTACAACTCCCAAATGACAATATCAATTTTTTTGAGGGATGGTCACTCATTGGGTTGTTAGACGTATTCTGTCCAAATTTGGTGTCAATTCGTCCAGTCGTTTTTGAGTTTGACTAGCCATCCCCTGCCGCGCATTGCTGTGGCCCAGTCTGTGTATATGTGTTTTGGGTATGTATATATGTGTATATATGTGTGTTTAATGTATATATGTGGTTTTGTGCATGCGTTGTAATGTGTTTTTTTGTTTTTAAAGTCTCTTCTGCTGTGTTTTTCAGTGTTTTTATGAGTGATGGTCACTCATTGGCCTGATAGGTGTCTTGTGTCCAAGTTTGGTATCAATTAATGCAGTGGTTTTTGAGTTATGTTAATCCCACAAATGAACGTTACATTTTAATTTATATAGATATGTATTTATGCTTGTTTTGCTTTGTTGTTGGCGCTGTGCCGTGCCCCCCTGAGTCCCTCTGTGGAAGTCAAGAGAGGATGCCCAAAATAAATAAATAAACAATGGAGGTGGGAATAAAAGAAGGAAACACATGTAATGGGAAGATACAGAACTTGAAACGGGATGATTCCCTTTGCTAGACAGACACTCCCCCACATTTCTCAAGATCCATATGATAAGGTCCAAAGTCTACTTGTCTGGAAATAACATGATAACATACTGCTGAGAGAGGTTAAAGACCACAAAGCCTCAGAGGAAGTGCAAGGCTGAGCAAAATAGCTGGGTGAGCAATAAACACTAGGGCAGTGAGATCTATGGGTGAGAGATTAAGTGATTGGGTGACATGGGGTGCGTCTACACAGTAGAATTAAGGTATTTTGAGATTACTTTTACATCAGGTTGTTGTAGGTTTTCCAGACAGTAAGGCCTTCGACAAGGTCCCCCATGACCTTCTGGCAAGGACCCCCTCTCGAGTAACCGAGCTAAACCAGCCTCTTGGTTTACCGAGGAGCTGGCAGCGATGAAGCGAAAGAAGAGGAGGTTAGAGTGCGTGTGGCGCCAGAATCCCACCAATCCAGCCCAAACACACCTGAATGCCTTTTTAAGGTCCTACGGTGTGGCAATAGCGGCAGCTCAGAAAACATTCATCACAGCCAATATTGCATCAGCGAAGAATCGTCCAGCGGAGCTTTTCCGAGTTGTCAGGGGCCTGTTAAATCCGCCAAAAAGCGAGGCCTCGGACAACTCGGTGGCTCGCTGTGAAGCATTTGCTCAATCCTTCGCGGATAAAATTGAGCGGATTCGGTCGGGTTTTGACGTCATGTTAACGGCAGTCTCTGGGGATGTAACGAGAGCACCTGCTTGTCCAGTTTTGTTGGATTCGTTTCAATTGGTTCAGCTTGAGGATGTGGACAGGATCCTTGGAGAGGTGCGACCCACCACATGCATCCTAGACCCCTGCCCTTCCTGGCTGATCAAGGAAGCCAGAGGGGGTTTGGCAGAGTGGGTGAAGGTGATGGTTAATGCCTCCTTACAGGAAGGAAAATTTCCAACGAGCTTAAAACAAGCTATTATAAAACCGCTGTTGAAGAAACCATCACTGGATCCCACTCAATTCGACAACTATCGGCCTGTTTCCAATCTCCCCTATTTGGGCAAGGTCATGGAACGTGTGGTGGCAACACAACTCCAGGGGTTTCTGGTAGACACTGATTATCTAGACCCGGCACAGTCTGGCTTTAGGCCGGGACATGGAACTGAGACAGCCTTGGTCGCCTTGGTAGATGATCTTCGCAGGGAACTGGACAGGGGGAGTGTGTCCCTGTTAGTTCTGCTGGACCTCTCAGCGGCCTTCGATACCGTCGATCACGGTATCCTTCTGGGACGCCTCATGGACATGGGGCTCGGGGGCACTGCCTTGCAGTGGCTCCGATCCTTCCTTGAGGGACGGACCCAGAAGGTGTTATTGGGTGACACCTGTTCGGCCCCACAACCGTTGTTGTGTGGAGTCCCACAGGGTTCAATCTTGTCCCCGATGTTATTTAACATCTACATGAAGCCGCTGGGAGAGATCATTCGGAGTTTCGGACTAAGATGTTATCTCTACGCGGATGATGTTCAGATCTGTCACTCCTTCTCACCTGTCACCAAGGAGGCTGTCCAGACCTTGAACCGGTGTTTAGCCGCTGTATCGGACTGGATGAGAGCTAACAAATTGAAATTGAATCCAGACAAGACAGAGGTCCTACTGGTCAGTCGTAAGGCCGAACAGGGTATAGGGTTACAGCCTGTGTTAGACGGGGTTACACTCCCCCTGAAGATGCAGGTTCGCAGCTTGGGAGTGATCCTGGACTCATCGCTGAGGCTGGAACCCCAGGTCTCAGCGGTGGCCGGGAGAGCTTTCGCACAATTAAAACTTGTGCGCCAGCTGCGCCTGTACCTTGGGAAGTCGGATCTGGCCACGGTGGTCCACGCTCTTGTCACATCCCGGTTGGATTACTGCAACGCACTCTACGTGGGGTTGCCTTTGAAGACTGCTCGGAAACTTCAACTAGTCCAGCGAGAAGCAGCCAGATTGCTCACCGGAGCGGCGTACAGGGAGCATACCACCCCCCTGTTGCGTCAGCTCCACTGGCTGCCGATCCAATTCCGAGCACAATTCAAAGTGCTGGTTTTGACCTACAAAACCCTATACGGTTCCGGCCCAGTGTATCTGTCCGAACGGATCTCCCTCTACATCCCACCTAGAAGTTTAAGATCTTCTGGGGAGGCCCTGCTCTCGACCCCGCCAGTGGCACAAGTGAGCTGGCGGGGACGAGGAGCAGGGCCTTCTCAGTGGTGGCCCCTCACCTGTGGAACTCACTCCCCGGGGAGATCAGATCGATGACTTCCCTTCTAGCGTTTAGGAAAAAACTAAAGACCTGGATGTGGGACCAAGCTTTTGGCCATGCTGACAACTAACTAAAGGACCTGTCGATAGACAAGGACAATGGAATGGAATGGATATATGGACTCTGATATATGGACTCTGACATGAGATTGTTTTTATGATTTTATTAGGTATTGATGTTTTATTTTAATTGTTGAATTGTTATATTTTGTATTGTTTGTTGTGTGATTTGGGCATCTAATTGTGCCTTCCCTGTAAGCCGCCCTGAGTCCCCCCCGGGGTGAGAAGGGCGGGGTATGCAAGGAAAATAGTCCAATGTGGGCTAGGCAAAACTACGGTGAGGTGGATCTGGAATTGGTTAAATGGACGAACCCAGAGGGTGATTCTCCCCAAGGCTTCCTCTTCATCCTGGAAAGAAGTGACGAGTGGAGTGCCACAAGCAGGGTTCCGTCCTGGGCCCGGTCCTGTTCAAGATCTTTATTAATGACTTAGATGAAGGGTTAGAAGGCAGGATCATCAAGTTTGCAGACGACACCAAATTGGGAGGGATAGCCAATACTCCAGAGGACAGGAGCAGGATTCAAAATGACAGATTAGAGAGATGGGCCAAAACTAACAAAATGAAGTTCAACAGGGACAAATGCAAGATACTCCACTTAGGCAGGAAAAACGAAATGCAAAGATACAGAATGGGAGACGATGCCTGGCTCGAGAGCAGTACGTGTGAAAAAGATCTTGGACAACAAGTTAAACATGAGCCAACAATGTGATGTGGCGGCAAAAAAAGCCAATGGGATTTTGGCCTGCATCAATAGGAGCATAGTGTCTAGATCTAGGGAAGTCATGCTCCCCAGCTCTATTCTGCTTTGGTTAGACCACACCTGGAATATTGTGTCCAATTCTGGGCACCACAATTCAAGAGAGATATTGACAAGCTGGAATGTGTCCAGAGGAGGGCGACTAAAATGATAAGGGTCTGGAGAACAAGCCCTATGAGGAGCGGCTTAAGGAGCTGGGCATGTTTAGCCTGAAGAAGAGAAGGCTGAGAGGAGATATGATAGCCATGTATAAATATGTGAGAGGAAGCCACAGGGAGGAAGGAGCAAGCTTGTTTTCTGCTTCCTTGGAGACTAGGACGCAATGGAAGAATGGCTTCAAACTACGCTTGGGTATCCACGGAAGAATTTGGTTCTAAACTCTTTCGTTTTTAGGGGACCCTTGCGTTTAGTTTTTTTTAAAGAATTCTGAAATTTTCCTTTTAAAAATTTCGAAATATACGAAATTTCGTATAATTACGAATCGATTCGTTAATGGCGGACGATTGCGCAATATGCTAAAAAAAACCTCCAAATGGGACAGGAGGAACTTCTGAAGCTTCCCTCTCCCTCTGTTGTTGACTGTTGGTGTGATAAAACAAACAACAACTATAAAACTTGCACCAGACATACGGAAATAATTACAACGAAACAATTTCGAAACAATTTTGAACCAATTACGAAACAATTACGAAACAATACAAAATAAATTGGAAAAATTGTTTCAATTTTTAATTACTCCTCACAGTAGTCCTGCATGGCTCAATATTGGATGGTAAGCTAATTTAAATACGAATTAATAACGAATTACGAAATTAACAAACTAAACCGCCCAAGCCTACTTCAAACTACAAGAGAGGAGGTTCCATCTGAACATGAGGAAGAACTTCCTGACTGTGAGAGCCGTTCAGCAGTGGAACTCTCTGCCCCGGAGTGTGATGGAGGCTCCTTTGGAAGCTTTTAAACAGAGGCTGGGTGGCCATCTGTCAGGGGTGATTTGAATGCAATATTCCTGCTTCTTGGCAGAATGGGGTTGGACTGGATGGCCCAGGAGGTCTCTTCCAACTCTATGACTTTATGATTCTAGGATCAGATCAGCTTTAACTTAAGAATGATGTAATGAAGGAATTCAGATTCAGATTGTGATTCTGGTCATGATACAGATCATTTGTCATTGGAGTCATCAGTCAGAAAAAGCACAACGTAACATCCAGGTCTTTAATTCCTTACGGAATGTGGATAGGGAGGGTGCCAGCTTCATCTCCCTGGGGAGGGAGTTCCAGAGACGGGGGGCCACCACCAAGAATGCCGTCTCTCTCGTCCCCACCAGCCGTGCTTGAGACAGGGGCGGGAGCGAGAGAAGAGACTCCCTGGAAGATCTTAAGGATTGTGTGGCCATGTTCTAGAAGCATTCTCTCCTGACGTTTCGCCTGAATCTAGGGCAGGCATCCTCAAAAGTTGTGAGGTCTGTTGGAAACTAGGAAATTTGGGTTTATATATCTAGTTTCCAACAGAGCTCCCAACCTCTGAGGATGCCTGCCATAGATGCAGGCGAGATGTCAGGAGAGACTGCTTCTAGAACATGGCCATAGACCCTGAAAAACCTACAACAACCCAGTGATTCCAGCCATGGAAGCCTTCGACTATACTTTAACATCCATTCTCCATGAGAATTGTAGTTTTACAAGGCCTTCCCTGATAAAGGGACCATGCTTCTCCAAACTACAGCCCCCAGGATTCCATAGCATGTAGCCATGGCAGTTAAAGTGGTGTCAAACTGCCTTCATTCTGCAGCGTAGATGCAGCCGAAGAGGCCAGATGTGTTGCTAGAGGTTTGGCTCCCGCTTGCTCTTTCAGCAGCACACCAACGCATGCCCCTTCTGCACAGATGTGTGAGGTCTGACCTTTACATAGGAAAAATGAGACATTTTAAACCACAGGCTAAATATAGAGACTGTAAGACAGGAGCTGATAAAGATATAGGTCAAATGACGGTGTTTTTCCCTCCCTTTTGCTCAAAGCATCAGGGTAAGAGAGAAAGGGAAAAAGAGAGAGCCTTTTTGCACAGAAAGTGAGATATTTCTGTTCAGGGCTTTAACAAAATGTACCTGGACAGCAACATCTAGCATGCAAAAAGCAAGGCAAAGGAAGGGGCAATTTTTTGGAAGGAAGTCTGTTATGCAAGGCAAGGGTGACTCCATTGAGAAATGGAAACGTATTGTTGAAGAGCATCCATTTCAGTAGGTCTCTCATAAAAGCAAAATGCAAACACATTTGGGCAAATTGAATATCTGTGCCAAGTTTGTTCCAGATCCATCATTCTTCTTTGGATGCAGGTGAACTACAACTCCAAAACTCRAGGTCAATGCCCACCAAACCCTTTCAGTATTTTCTGTTGCTCATGGGAGTTCTTTGTGCCAAGTTCAGTTCAATTTCATCGTTGATGGTGTTCAGAATGCTCTTTGATTGTAGGTGAACTATAAATCCCAGCAACTACAACTCCCAAATGACAAAATCACCCCCCCCCCCAACTCCACCAGTATTCAAATTTGAGCTTATTGGGTATTTGTGCCAAATTTGGTTGAGTGAATGAAAATACGTCCTGCATATCAGATATTTACATTACGATTCATAACAATATGTCAAAGTCAAGTTTCCCCAAACTCCACCAGTGTCCACATTTGGGGCATATTGGTGGAGTTCAGAATGCTCTTTTATTGTAAATGAACTATAAATCCCAGCAACTACAACTCCCAAATAACAAAATCAACCCCATCCACAACCCCACACGATTCAAATTTGGGCATATCGGGTATTTGTGCCAAATTTGGTCCAGTGAATGAAAATACATCCTGCCTATCAGATATTTACATTACGATTCATAACAGTAGCAAAATGACAGTTCTGAATTAGCAATGGAAATAATGTTATGGTTGGGGGTCATCACAACATGAGGAACTGTATTAAGGGGTTGCAACATTAGGAAGGTTGAGAACCACTGCCATAGAAGATCTGGCCACATAGAAAAGCCAAACAAATACCCAACCATCTCCATCATGTTACCTTTCATTGACTTGCATGCCATTCAATTTCCTCTTTTGCATCATCATTAGAGGACAGGAATCCTGTCCTTATTTCACCTAAATGACCCTGATAACACCTTGCAGTGCAGATGGATCTTATTTCCGATTCTTACATTTATTTACTTTTTATTTGCTGTTAAATTAATGCATTTGGACACTGGGTTGTTGTAGGTTTTTTCAGGCTATATGGCCATGTTCTAATGGCATTCTCTCCTGATGTTTCGCTGCATCTATGGCAAGCATCCTCAGAGGTAGTGAGGTCTGTTGGAACTAGGAAAAAGGGTTTATGTATCTGTGGAATGACCAGGGTGGGACAAAGGACTCTTGTCTGCTGGACAAGAGTCCTTGTCATCTAATCATCTCTCAACAAAGGTTTGCTCCAGGCACTGTCAGGCCATTATATGCTAATCAAGGTGGTCAGTTGAAACATTCACACCTAGCTCCAGCAGACAAGAGTCCTTTGTCTCACCCTGGTCATTCCACAGATATATAAACCCTTTTGCCTAGTTCCAACAGACCTCACTACCTCTGAGGATGCTTGCCATAGATGCAGGCGAAACATCAGGAGAGAATGCCTTTAGAACATGACCATATAGCCCGAAAAAACCTACAACAACCCAGTGATTCCGGCCATGAAAACCTTCGACAATACATTTGGACACCACTTAAACTGCTATCACTCAATGCTATGGAATCCTGGGTGCTGCAGTTTCATGATCCCAAAGCACTCATTGGAAGAGAAGACTGCAGACCTTGCAGAACTACAACTCCCAGGATTCTAAGACCTTTAAAGTGCTGTCAAACTGCATTCATCCAAATAAAATCAAGGAGGGACACCGATTTGGCAAACTGGGTGCCAACTTTGTGACCCTCTTGAGAAGCTAAAAAGTCAGATATGACAGTGGGGCGGATTCCACTGCGCTCTCCATGCTCATCTGGAAACTCTGAGTCTTGAAGCCCTCTCAGAAACAGCTTTTGGCTTCTTGTTCGTTTTTAACCTCTTACCGAAACCACTCTTGTTTTTTTCCTTCTTCTCGATACTCTTTCACCACCGATATTTTCAGCAGACTTTTTTGTTTTGCTGGGTTTCAAGACTGCATCAAAACATGTCACCACATTGCACTCATACCATGGGTGCATCCACACTGTGGAATGAATGCAGCCTGACCCCACTTGAACTACCATGGCTCAACGCTACGTAACATGGGAAGTTGTAGTTTTACAAGGCCCTTTGCCTTCCCTACTGATGTCTGGGATCTTTTGTGCCTATAGGCCAAGCATGGGCACACTTTGGCCCTCCAGGTGTTTTGGACTTCAGCTCTCCCCATTTCTGGCCTCAGCAGCTGAGGGGGAAAAGGAAGGGTCTGAAACCAGGATGGTGGGAGTTGAAATCCAAAACACCTGGAGGGTCAAAGTGTGCCCATGCCTGCTATAATAATAATAATAATAATAATAATAATAATAATAATAATAATACTTTATTTATACCCCACTACCATCTCCCAGGAACTCGGT
>NW_026846588.1:5227422-5251037 GCF_025583915.1 Anolis sagrei ordinatus
CACCCTGGCCAGATCCGCCTTCACGAGGTATGGTCACAGTTGGCGCACGAGTCTTAATTGTGCAAAGGCCCTACCGGCCAATGCCAACGCCTGAGCTTCAAGCGTAAGTGATGAGTCCAGGAGGACACCCAGACTGCGGACCTGTAACTTCAGGGGAGTGCAACCCCGTCCAGCACAGGTTGCCACCCTATACCCCGATCCGGTTTACGATCAACCAGGAGGATCTCTGTCTTGTCTGGATTGATCTTCAGCTTGTTCCTCCTCATCCAGACAGCCACAGTGGCCAGACACTCGTTCCAGCAACTGAGGGGCTTCCTTGGAGTTAGGTGGAAAAGAGTAGTAGAGTTGTGTGTCATCTGCATAGAGATGGCACCCAACTACAAAAATCCGGATGACCTTTCCCAGCGGTTTCATGTAGATGTTAAAAAGCATGGGAGACAAAATGGAACCTTGCGGGACCCCACAGGTCAAAGGCCAGGGGTTCGAGCAGGTGTCTCCCAGCTTCACCATTTATAGACCTTCATAACCTTTCATGTTGGTTCCCCATCAAGTTCTGTAACTTTTGTGGTTGTCATGTGCCTTCAAGATGTTGCCAACTTGTGATGAAACCATCGTTGGGTTTCCTTTTGCAAAACTTCTTCGGAGAAGGCTGCACCTTGGGAGAACACAAGTGTCAAATGAGGACACCAAATAAGAATTCCCCTTCTATTCGCCAATTTCCAGCATTCCAAAAAGAGAAATGATACAAATAATTTGCACCTCAATCTCTTCTCTTTCACCTTGGTGTCTTTGCCTTTTCTTTGGATGCCTACCTGTAAATGCAAAGGGATATTTGAGTCTCTTTGAGGTTATGGGTGCTGTTCCTTCACGTGCTGGGCCTGTAACAGCTGTCTTTTTTATAGGACATATACTTTAAGCCCAGCGGGAAGCCAGGGCACCTTAAAGAGAGGTTCTCAAGGATTTTTCTGAAGTGATGGTCTTTAGAGTCTTCAATAATACAACAAACTCTTTATTATTACACAGCAGCCGGAGCCCCCGGTGGCACAGTGGGTTAAACCCCTGTGCCGGCAGGACTGAAGACCGACAGGTCGCAGGTTCGAATCCGGGGAGAGGTGGATGAGCTCCCTCTATCAGCTCCAGCTCCTCATGCGGGACATGAGAGAAGCCTCCCACAAGGATGATAAAAACATCAAATCATCCGGGCGTCCCCTGGGCAACATCCTTGCAGACGGCCAATTCTCTCACACCAGAAGCAACTTGCAATTAAACAACAAATCTTCAATGGTTCAAATAACACTTCAAGGCTTTCTTAGTCTAGTCCTCAATGGACTGGTACCTGACTTTGATTAACTACTTTCTCTGTAGGAAAAAAACCCCTATTTAACCTCTCCCAGGCTGTTTACTATCTATGCCTCATCGGTGTGGGTCCTACTACCGATTCCAAATGCGTCTGGGTATCGAGTAGACCTACCAGCCGAGGCTTGTAGATATTTCAGATGGAGTTCCGTGGATCTGTAATGCTGTCCTCCCTCAAGAATTCTTTGAAAACTTCAGGGCTGTTTTCCCTCTGATTGCTGTGAGGCTGAGAGGCTGTGAGCTCTCAGCCAGAGCCTTGGGACCTTTTCCCTGGAATTTCTGTTTTTGTTTCCCTGGATGTTCTTGAGAAAAGAAGCTTTTCTATGGGACGAGCTGGTCTACGTCCTATAGTTTAGCTTCCTTATGTGAGACTGACCCAAAAAAATGGCTCCTTTCCCTCCCAGAGCCCTGAACAAGGGGCGGAACCAAAGCTTAATTATGATGGACAGGAGGCCTGCCCTATGACTGCAAACAGATAACAGAAAGAAAATAAAGTTGGAGCTCCCAGTACAGCCGTACCAGCACAGGTGCATCTACACAGCGTGTAAAATCTAGGATGTTGGCCTCTTAGGCTGAGGTCAACTTATACGGCAATTATACATGGGATTCATTCTTACTGCCTATTACAGGGAAAATCAGCTGATTCCTAATCCATCTGAAACACAGACATGTGCTTTTCATCTTAAGAACAGACAAGCATCTCGAGCTCTGAGGATGACTTGGGAAGGAATCCCACTGGAACATTGCAGCGCACCCAAATATCTGGGAGTTCTCTGACCCACAAGAAGCACTGCCTGAATATCAAGCAAAAGGAAGAATTAGGAACATTAGGAAGAATTTCCTGTCTGTGAGAGCTGTTCAGCAGTGGAACTCTCTGCCACGGACTGCGGTGGAGGCTCCTTCTTTGGAGGCTTTTAAGCATAGGCTAGAAGGCCATCTGCCGGGGGTGCTTTGAATGTGATTTTCCTGCTTCTTGGCAGAATGGGGTTGGACTGGGTGGCCCACCAGGTCTCTTCCAATTCTAGGATTCTATGATTCTAGGTAGGTAAGAAATAACATTGTTGTTGTTGTTCATTCGTTCAGTCGTCTCCGACTCTTCGTGACCTCATGGACCAGTCCACGCCAGAGCTCCCTGTCGGCCGTTACCACCCCCAGCTCCCTCAAGGTCAGTCCAGTCACTTCAAGGATGCCATCCATCCATCTTGCCCTTGGTCGGCCCCTCTTCCTTTTGCCTTCCACTTTCCCCAGCATAATTGTCTTCTCTAGGCTTTCCTGTCTCCTCATGATGTGGCCAAAGTACTTCAACTTTGTCTCTAGTATCTTTCCCTCCAGTGAGCAGTCGGGCTTTATTTATTTATTTATTTATTTTCATTATTATTATCATTATTATTATCTACCACTGTCTATAATAGGGCATGAGCATCCATATAGGGGCTCCTGGAAGCAAATCCAAGCAGTTACAAAGAGCCCACTGTACCTCAAAGGAAACGAATCCCATGTGATTTTGGTTGCTAAGTAGGGTCAGCCATGGTCAGGACTTGGATGGGAGGCCACCCATGACTCCCAAGTGTTTCAGGCAAAAGTTCAGGGGAAGGAATTGGCCAAAGCATCTCTGAGGGTTCCTTGTCTCAGAAAACCCCATGAAATTCACAGTGTCGCCATGAGTTGGCAGTTCACTTGAAGGCACATACATGTATTGCCTACAAACAGAAGGCTTCTTCTTATGCAAGCCCTTGTACTTATGTGGCCATGGCGCAACATGGTGTAAATTGAATGCACCGTTGCCTAAGCAGAGTTCCACAAGCATAACTGACATAACTGCATTGTAGATGTGGTTAGAAGTCCTTAGGTGGGGTTTGAGTCTTCATCAGTGCCTTTGATGTGCCATGTTTTCCCCTGTAAGTGTGGGGGAAAGCCAAGTACATGGGAATATAAAGCTGCTTGAATGGTATTCAGCAGGAGGGTGGTATATGCAACCGGCACTTAACTACACAAATGGTAGTTACGCAACGATGAGGGTAGGACCACCACTATGATTTCATTGAAATGTTGAGTTGTGCTAGGGCAGTGTTCCTCAACCTTCCTAATGCTGCGACCCCTTAATACAGTTCCTCATGTTGTGGTGACCCCCAACCATAAAATTATTTTTTGTTGCTACTTCATAACTATCATTTTGCTACTGTTATGAATCATAATGTAAATATCTGATATGCAGGATGTATTTTCATTCACTGGACCAAATTTGGCACAAATACCCAATATAACCAGATTTGAATATTGATGGGGTTCAGGCGAATTGATTTTGGGAGTTGTAGTTGCTGGGATTCATAGTCCACCCACAATCAAAGAGCATTCTGAACTCCACCAACCATGAAATGGAACCAAACTTGGCATACACAACTCCCATGACCAATAGAAAATATTGGAAGGATTTGGTGGGCATTGACCTTGAGTTTGGGAGTTGTAGTTCACCTACATTCAGAGAGCACTGTGGACTCAAACAATGATGGATCTGAACCAAACTTCGTACGGATACTCAATATGCCCATATGTGAACACTCGTGGAGTTTGGGGGAAAATAGACCTTGACATGTGGGAGTTGTAGTTGCTGGGATTTATAGTTCACCTACAATCAAAGAGCATTTTGAACTCCACCAACGATGGAATTGAATAAATCTTGGCACATAAAATCAGAAAACACTAGAAGAGTTTGGTGGGCATTGACCTTGAGTATTGGAGTTGTAGTTCACCTACATCCAGAAAGCACTTTGGACTCAAACAATGATGGATCTGGACCAAACTTGGCACAGATACTCCATATGCCCAAATATGGACACAGATGGAGTTTGGGGGAAATAGACCTTGACATTTGGGAGCTGTAGTTACTGGGATTTATAGTTCACCTACAATCAAAGAGCATTCTGAACCCACTAGAATCATAGAATCAAAGAGTTGGAAGAGAGCTCATGGGCCATCCAGTCCAACCCCATTCTGCCAAGAAGCAGGAATATTGCATTCAAATCACCCCTGACAGATGGCCATCCAGCCTCTGTTTAAAAGCTTCCAAAGAAGGAGCGTCCACCACACTCCGGGGCAGAGTTCCACTGCTGAACGGCTCTCACAGTTCTTCCTCATGAAAGAATTGAGCCAAACTTCCCACACAGAACACCCATGACCAACAGAAAATACTGTGTTTTCTTGTGGTCTTTGATGACCCTTCTGACACCATATGGAATATAATGGCTTTGATGGCTGAAAGCGAGGAGGAGCTGAGGAGCCTTGTCACCAAGGTGAAAGAAGAAAGTGCAAAAGCTGGGAGGCAGTTAAACATCCAAAAAACCAAGATGATGGCAACCAGACTGATGGGTAACTGGCAAATAGAAGGAGAAGACATTTCCTTCTTGGGAGGAGAACAATGACCAATCTTGATAAAATAGTAAAGAGTAGAGACATCACACTGGCAACGAAGATCTGCATAGTTAAAGCAATGGCATTCTCCATAGCAACCTATGGATGGGAGAGCTGGACCATAAAGAAGGCTGATCGAAGGAAGACAGATGCTTTTAAACTCTGAAGGAAAATTCTGATAGTGCCTTGGACTGCGAGAAGATCCAACCATTCCATCCTCCAGGAAAGAGAGCCCAACTGCTCAATGGAGGGAAGGATATTAGAGGCAAAGATGAACTCCTTTGGCCACATAATGAGAAGACAGGAAAGCTTGAAGAAGACAATGATGCTGGGGAAAGTGGAAGGCAAAAGGAAGAGGGGCCGACCAAGGGCAAGGTGGATGGATGGTATCCTTGCAGGGACTAGACTGACCTTGAAGGAGCTGGGGGTGGTGACGGCCGACAGGGAGCTCTGGCCTGGACTGGTCCATGAGGTCACGAAGAGTCGGAAATGACTGAACAAATAAACAACAACATATGGAATAATAAGCCTCTTGCACATCATGATTCAAGAAAAATATGGACAAAATGGAAGATGTTCAGAGAAGGGTGAAAAAAATGTCCAAAAGTTCTGGAAACCATGAATCCCTCTGAAGATCAGCTGAAGGAACAAAATCTGGCACCGGGATTGTGGCGCAGCTGGCTGAGTGTCAGCTGCCTTAAGATCACTCTGACCAAAAGGTCATGAGTTCGAAGCCAGCCCGGGTTGGAGTGGGTTTCCAACCAATTGTGTAGCCTGTTGTCGACCTTTGCAACCCGAAAGACAGTTGCATCTGTCAAGTAGGAAAATTAGGTACCACCTTAAAGTGTGGGGAGGCTAAATTAACTGATTTATGAGGCCATAAAGAAGACTCCAGCAAAGCATTCCAGCGGGGAAGCATGCGGGGAATGCGGAAGTGCTTTATCAGCGTCGCAGATGGACGATGAAAGTGACAGCTCCCCTGGCGGCCAGAAAAAGTTAAATAGCCTCTGTGTATGTCTGCATATGTTTGTATGTCAAAAATTGGCATTGAATGTTTGCCATATATGTGTACACTGTAATCCGCCCTGAGTCCCCTGCGGGGTGAGAAGGGCGGAATATAAAAGCTGTAAATAAATAAATAAATAAATAAATAAATAGGAGAGAAAGTTGACAGTGGACATGAAACCCATGTTTTAATATTTGGAAGAACGTCCCATTGAGGAGGTGATCCAAGGGAAATGTTTCATTTAAACATTAAGAAGTACAATGTCATCTGCTACCACCTGGGTGTCTGGGAGAGTTTCCTTCTCCGGGGGTTTTTAAGCAAAGGCTGGATGGCCCTCTTCCCAAAGGGCTTAGATTGTGTCTTCCTGCTTGCCAGAAGAAGGTTGGACTGAATGGCCCCTTGAGGTGTCTTTGAACACTATGTTTCTGCAAACTGTCAATTGTTGTTGTTGTTCATTCGTTCAGTCGTCTCCGACTCTTCGTGACCTCATGGACCAGCCCACGCCAGAGCTCCCTGTCGGCCGTCACCACCCCCAGCTCCTTCAAGGTCAGTCCAGTCACTTCAAGGATCCATCCATCTTGCCCTTGGTCGGCCCCTCTTCCTTTTACCTTCCACTTTCCCCAGCATAATTGTCTTCTCTAGGCTTTGCTGTCTCCTCATGATGTGGCCAAAGTACTTCAACTTTGTCTCTAGTATCCTTCCCTCCAATGAGCAGTCGGGCTTTATTTCCTGGAGGATGGACTGGTTGGATCTTCTCGCAGTCCAAGGCACTCTCAGAACTTTCCTCCAGCACCACAGTTCAAAAGCATCGATCTTCCTTCGCTCAGCCTTCCCTAAGGTCCAGCTCTCACATCCGTAGGTGACTACAGGGAATACCATGGCTTTGACTAGGCAATGGATCTTTGTTGCCAGTCTGATGTCTCTACTCTTTACTATTTTATCGAGATTGGACATTGCTCTCCTCCCAAGAAGGAAGCGTCTTCTGATTTCCTGGCCACAGTCTGCATCTCATGGACCAGCCCACGCCAGAGCTCCAAAGTCTGTCACGGCCTCCACTGTTTCTCCCTCTATTTTCCAGTTGTCAATCATTCTTGTTGCCATAATCTTGGTTTTTTTGACGTTTAGCTGCAACCCGGCTTTTGCGCTTTCTTCTTTCACCTTGATTAGAAGGCTCCTCAGCTCCTCCTCGCTTTCGGCCGTCAGAGTGGTGTCATCTGCATATCTGAGGTTGTTAATGTTTCTTGTAGCAATTAAAATAATCAGAGAGAAAAGATGGAAGAGAGAAACTGAGATATTTTGACAGCAATAGGAAAGCAGAGGAGTAATGAAGAGATGAAGTGGGCAACTGAAATGGCCAGATTCCAGAGAGAACCTCCATGCAAGTTGATTGCAACAAAATCAACAAGGAGACTTGTGTTAACGGGAAGATTGCTTCAGGAGGAAAAGTTTTTGTGGTGCAGAGCCTACTTCCTCAGTTGCATGAAATGGTAAGGTCTTCCTCCCTCTGTGTTTGTGCAATTTGGGGTATTTGTGTATGTCGCTGTCTGCGTTCCAGCCCAAATGTCCAATGTGAGTCTTGCATTTTGCTAATTGCATGGGACAAACTTGCCCTGGCCTTGCCAGAGTGGCACAAATGCAAACAGGCCCTGAAAGGGAGATAATTGGATGGCTCCAGGGAGATGCTTGAGCCAGGATTTGGAGACGCTACAGTGTCAGATGTGCTAATAAGCCTCCCATCCTTAGCGTCACACTGAGCAGCCCTTTCCAGAAACAGCAGCAACAACAACAACAACAACAACAACAACAACAACAACAATAATCTTTTAAAATCTGCTGGATGCAATGGAATCTTTTCTGTTCAGATTTTTTTAAAAAATTACTGAAACATTCACTAGAGCCAAAACAACGGCACCATAGTAAGGAAGATCACAAGACAGGTTTGTGGCTGAAAGATGAGAAAGGATAGATCCTGTTGAATCAGGTGTGGTTCTTAGGTAAAAGGTAAAGGTTTTCCCCTGACATTAAGTCCAGTCGTGACTGACTCTGGAGGTTGGTGCTCATCTCCATTTGTAAGCCGAAGAGCCAGCGTTGTCCTTAGACACCTCCAAGGTCATGTGGCCAGCATGACTGCATGGAGCGCCATTACCTTCTCTCTGGAGCAGTACCAATTGATCTAACTCACATTTGCATGGGTTGTTGTAGGTTTTTTCGGGCTATATGGCCATGGTCTAGAGGCATTCTCTCCTGACGTTTCGCCTGCATCTATGGCAAGCATCCTCAGAGGTAGTGAGGTCTGTTGGAACTAGGAAAAAGGGTTTATATATCTGTGGAACGACCAGGATGGGACAAAGTACTCTTGTCTGCTGGAGCTGGGTGTGAATGTTTCAACTGACCACCTTGATTAGCATATAATGGCCTGACAGTGCCTGGAGCAAACTTTTGTTGAGAGGTGATTAGATGTCCTTGCTTGTTTCCTCTCTGTTGTTGTGCTGTTGCAATTTTAGAGTTTTTTAATACTGGTAGCCAGATTTTGTTCATTTTCATGGTTTCAAACTGCTAAGTTGGCAGAAGCTGGGGCTGACAGCAGAAGCTCATGCCGCTCCCCAGATTTGAACCTGTGACCTTTTGGTCAACAAGCTTAGCAGCTCAGCGGTTTAACCCACTGCACCACCGTGGTTCTTAGCATGGAGAAATATTGTGATTTGGAACATGAGAAATAGTGGGACTCCATGCTAGACCTACAGATAGGAAGAAATACTTGCTACATGGTCTATGCTTGATAAGGCAATTGGTGGAACCTGGGAGATGCATGATGGACCTCTGGATCCATCATGAATCTCTGGATTCTATTTAGTGAGGAACCCATCCTTGCTAAATGGATCATCAATGATGAAACAGATGCATGGAAACAGGCTGCCAAAAGCATGCGAATCCCTAAGAGGTTTCTCACCTGGAGCACAGTAACAACATAGAGTTGGAGATGATCCCAAGAGCCATCTAGTCTAAACCCATTCTGCCATGGAGGAAGCCCTCCTTCAGAGAAGGAGGCTTCACCAGACTCCCAGGCTGCATATTCCACTGCAGAACAATTCAGATCATCAAGTTCTTCTTAATATTCAAGTAGAATCTCTTTTCCTGGAATTTGAACCCATCACTTCCTTGCATTTTAGTCTCTGGAGCAGCAGAAAACAAGCTTGCTCTCTCCTGCTTTCCCATCTTTATTAATGACGTAGATGAAGGGCTAGAAGGCATGATCATCAAGTTTGCAGATGACACCAAATTGGGAGGGATAGCCAAGACTCCAGAGGACAGGAGCAGGATTCAAAACGATCTTCACAGATTAGAGAGATGGGCCAAAACTAACAAAATGAAGTTCAACAGTGACAAATGCAAGATACTCCACTTTAGCAGAAAAAAAAAATACAAAATGGGGGACAATGCCTGGTTCGAGAGCAGTACGTGTGAAAAAGATCTTGGAGTCCTCGTGGACAACAAGTTAAACATGAGCCAACAATGTGATGTGGCGGCAAAAAAAGCCAATGGGATTTTGGCCTGCATCAAGAGGAGCATAGTGTCTAGATCTAGGAAAGTCATGCTCCCCATGCTCTATTCTGCTTTGGTTAGACCACACCTGGAATATTGTGTCCAATTCTGGGCACCACAATTCAAGAGAGATATTGACAAGCTGGAATGTGTCCAGAGGAGGGCGACTAAAATGATCAAGAGTCTGGAGAACAAGCCCTATGAGGAGCGGCATAAGGAGTTGGGCATGTTTAGCCGGAAGAAGAGAAGGCTGAGAGGAGATATGATAGCCATGGATAAATATGTGAGAGGAAGCCACAGGGAGGAGGGAGCAAGCTTGTTTTCTGCTTCCTTAGAGACTAGGACGCGGAACAATGGCTTCAAACTACAAGAGAGGAGATTCCATCTGAACATGAGGAAGAACTTCCTGACTGTGATAGCCATTCAGCAGTGGAACTCTCTGCCCTGGAGTGTGGTGGAGGCTCCTTCTTTGGAAGCTTTTAAACAGAGGCTGGATGGCCATCTGTCAGGGGTGATTTGAATGCAATATTCCTGCTTCTTGGCAGAATGGGGTTGGACTGGATGGCCCATGAGGTCTCTTCCAACTCTTTGATTGTATGATTCTATCCTCAATGTGACATCCTTTCCAATATTATATGATTCCATTCAAACATGGTGGCTACCATATCCTCTCCCAGCTTCTTTTTCTCCAAGCTAAACATCCCCAGCTTGGCTTCCAGACCTTGGATCATTCTGGTGGACCTTCTCTGGACACCTTCCAACTTGTCCATCTCCTTATTGCATAGCATTCTCCAGAATTGGACACAGGTGAGATCTGACCTAAGCAGAAAAGAGTTGGACTAAGACTTCCCTCGATCTCAAGACTAGAGATGCTCCTATTGATGCAGCCTAGAATCGCATTGGCTTTTTTAGCTGCCATATCACAGTGTTGGTTAACATCCATTGTGTGATCCACAAAGACTTTTAGATGGCTTTCACGCAAACTGTTTTCAAGCCAGATGTCACCCATCCTGAACACCAGGCCACCCACTCATATCGAGACTTGACCATGTTATTAATATTGCTGTTGGTTTTGACACCTGTTTTATATTTTGTATGTTGTTGTTGTTGTTTTAATTTGCTGTTGATGCACTCTGATATGCTATGTTTTAATTTCTGTTATCTGGGTTTGGCACCATGTAAGCCACCCCGAGTCCCTTCAGGGAGATGGAGGCAGGGTAGCAAAATGAAGTTGTTGTTGTTGTTGTTGTTGTTGTTGTTGTTGTTGTAGTAGTAGTTGTAGTAGTAGTAGTTGTTGTTGTTATTTGAAACACAACAAAATGAGTCCACAGTAGACAAGATCACTCTGCTGGCTGTTGTATTGGATCAGATGTCGGACACTTCCCAATTGTCTAGGACTGTGTGATGTATCGGCCAATAATGTGTGCAGATCCCAGTAAGGTGGTCTTTTGCAGCTGGCAGATGGTAATTGTGTCAATGCCAATTGTGATTAAGTACAGGCCAAGGTCTTTAGGCACTGCACCCAATGTGCCGATCACCACTGGGACCACCTGTACTGGCTTGTGCTTGTCTTTGCAGTTCGATCTTTAAATCCTAATATAGTGTCAGCTTTTCCTGTTATTTCTCTTCAATCCTGCTGTCACCTGGGATTGCAAAATCGACAATCCATATTTTGCTGTTTGTTGTTGCTGCTGTTTTACTATTGTATTTGGGCTCGGCCTCTTGTAAGCCGCACCGAGTCCTTCGGGAGATGGTAGCGGGGTACAAATAAAGGATTATTATTATTATTACTTTGTTTTCTAACACGATTGTGAGGTCAGGAGTATGTGCTCCAAAACTCTGTCTGTCTGAATTCGGAAGTCCCAGAGGAGTTTGACATGTTCATTCTCTGTAACTTTTTCTGGCTTGTGATCCCACCAGTTCTTTGTYGCAKGCAGATRGTATTTGTGGCACAAGTTCCAATGAATCATCTGAGCAACCGTGTTGTGCCTCTGCATTTAGTCTGTCTGCACAATTTTCTTGCAGCAGCTGAGGATGTGGTCTATTATTATTCTTATTGTTATCATCATTATTATTATCCTATATTTGTGTATTTCATTTTTTCTGTCTCAGTGTAACACCTTATGTTCAATTTGTTAGTTCTGGAAAACAAATTGTGTCCCTCCCCCCCCCCCCATATTTTCTATAATTTGTGCAAGATGTTTGTTGTTGTTTATTTGTTCAGCCACTTCAGACTCTTTGTGACCTCATGGACTATCCCAGGCCAGAGCTCCCTGTCGGCCATGGCCATCCCCAGCTCCTTCAGAGTCAAGCCAATCACTTCAAGGATACCATCCATCCATCTTGCCCAGAGGCGGCCCTAGGTAATTTTCAACAGTAAGCAAACTGTATTTTGCCCCCTCCCCCCACCCCCAAYTAATCACTGATATATATTTTCTGTTCGTTGTGGGAGTTCTGTGTGCCATATTTGGTTCAACTCCATCATTGGTGGAGTTCAGAATGCTCTTTGATTGTAGGAGAACTATACATCCCAGTAACTACAACTCGCATATGTCGAGGTCTATTTTCCCCCAAGAGTGCCTCAGGAGCGCCCCTGGGCAAAATCAACTATATTGCAATTGCTTACTTTGCGGAACGGGTTGAGCCACTGCTGATCTTGCCCTTAGTTGGCCCCTCTTCCTTTTTCCTTCCCTTTCTCCCAGCGTCATTCTCTCCTCCAAGTTTTCCTGTCTTCTCATGATGTGGCCAAAGTACTTCATCTTTGCCTTTAATATCCTTCCCTCCAGTGAGCAGTCGGGCTTTCTTTCACAGAGTATGGACTGGTTGGATCTTCTCGCTGACCAAGGCACTCGCAGAATTTTCCTCCAAAACCACAAGATGCTACTGCCAGAATTTAAACCAATGTGCCTGCATGCATGCATTAGGCAATCCCAGGCAAAAAGGTGTGAACAAACCATGCAATTCTTCCAATTTGAAGTGTGTATTGTTTTTAAAATGTTACCTTGAGTCCTATTATTGAGAGAAAGGTGGCACAGAAATTAATATAATCATCCATCTGGGATAATGAAGGTGATGATGGATTGGAATGATGATGATGATGGTAGTGATGATGAATTTATTACCCGCCTCTCCCTGTGGCTCAAGGCAAGATACAACAACATTGAAACAAGAGACAAAACACTATTAAAAGACATACAACAAAATACACAAAGTTAAAATCCAAAAAATCTTAAAGACAAAAACTCAATTTAAACCAGAACATTTCCTCCTTGGTATGATTAATATTGACTGGGACACTAACGAAGACAAACAATTTTACTATTTGACGAAGGCGGCAAGGATCGTTTATGCGCAGAGTTGGAGACAGAAGGAAACACCTTCCATAGACCGATGGATAGTGAAGTATTGGATGTGATGAGTATGGACAAACTGACCTTCTTAGTTGCAAAATCACAAGGTTGAGGTATAAAAACCACGGACTGGACACTATTTAATGACTACTTGAAAGAGACCAAAGTCAACTTGAAGATATAAAGCGTCAAAAAGTCCAGATAGAAGAGGAGCGGTCAGATAAACAAAAACAGAAAAAAAATACAAAACCACAGAGAAGAAGATTGGGAAGATCAGCACAGAATGGAAAGAAAAACGAAATGCAAAGATACAGAATGGGGGACAATGCCTGGCTTGAGAGCAGTACGTGTGAAAAAGATCTTGGAGTCCTCGTGGACAACAAGTTAAACATGAGCCAACAATGTGATGTGGCGGCAAAAAAAGCCAATGGGATTTTGGCCTGCATCAATAGGAGCATAGTGTCTAGATCTAGGGAAGTAATGCTCCCCATGCTCTATTCCGCTTTGGTTAGACCGCACCTGGAATATTGTGTCCAATTCTGGGCACCACAATTCAAGAGAGATATTGACAAGCTGGAATGTGTCCAGAGGAGGGCGACTAAAATGATCAAGGGTCTGGAGAACAAGCCCTATGAGGAGCGGCTTAATGAGCTGGGCATGTTTAGCCTGAAGAAGAGAAGGCTGAGAGGAGATATGATAGCCATGTATAAATATGTGAGAGGAAGCCACAGGGAGGAGGGAGCAAGCTTGTTTTCTGCTTCCCTGGAGACTAGGACGTGGAACAATGGCTTCAAACTACAAGAAAGGAGATTCCATCTGAACATGAGGAAGAACTTTCTGACTGTGAGAGCCGTTCAGCAGTGGAACTCTCTGCCCCGGAGTGTGGTGGAGGCTCCTTCTTTGGAAGCTTTTAAACAGAGGCTGAATGGCCATCTGTGAGGGGTGATTTGAATGCAATATTCCTGCTTCTTGGCAGAATGGGGTTGGACTGGATAGCCCATGAGGTCTCTTCCAACTCTTTGATTCTATGATTCTATGATTCTATTCTATGAATATATATATATATATATTAGTATCCATATTTTTTCTTTTTTCCTTTCTTTCTCTTTCTGCTTCTCCTTCTTTTGCTTTCTGCCCACTTTTTGCTCACTTTTTTTGTTTCTTTTTCTTTTTCTGAGACTTCTTCATTTTTAAATCTTCACTGTATAAAAAAAACTTCAATAAAAATTTATATTTAAAAAAATCCACTGGTAAAATGCAGATTAAACTTCTCATCTTAAACCTGATGGGATGTATATTTGACTTTTCCTCCCAAAATGAGATTCCAAGCAGTTCTCAAGTCCTGGGAGAACTAAACAACTTGTGAGCTTTTGCAAAGAAGTCAGGCCCACCAAGGAAAAAAACAATAATCTCACAAAAACAATAAATATGGTCAGGATTTATTGTCGAAGGCTTTCATGGCCGGAATCACTGGGTTGTTGTAGGTTTTTTGGGGGCTATAAGGCCATGTTCCAGATGCATTCTCTCCTGACGTTTCGCCTGCATCTATGGCAAGCATCAGAAACCTCACTGCCTCTGAGGGTGCTTGCCATAGATGCAGGCGAAATGTCAGGAGAGAATGCCTCTAGAATATGGCCATATAGCCCGAAAAAACCTACAACAACCCTATGGCCAGGATGTCGAATTTCACTTGGGTTTCCCGTTCCCACAGCCCCAAGGCCTGCTTTGAATGCCTCTTGCTATTTCAGCCCCGAACCGGGCTTCTGAAAAAAGCAGGATTTGAATCAGATGCTTTACATAAACCTCAGGTTTCGCTCCGCGTCAGGCCCAGTGCCCTGCTTTCTCTCTGCAGGAAGGTGTGAAGCCCTTCAGCTCTCACTTGTCTCTAGAAATAGACTGGACCGGTCATTGGGGGAAATGAGGTACATGTTGCACGCCCCTCACCAGCTGCATTCCCACCATCCACTAGACCAACATGCATGCAAGCCACAAGAGGCCATCTGACACCCCAATCAATCAGAGTTATCGAGTGTAGCTACACTGTAGAACAGTATTTCTTGCTAATGCCGCGGCCCCTTAATACAGTTCTTCATGTTGTGGTGACCCCCAACCATAATTTCTTTGTTGCTCCTTCATAACTGTTATTTTCCTACTGTTATGAATTGTAATGTAAATATCTGATAGGCAGGATGTATTTTAATTCACTGGACCAAATTTGGCACAAATATCTGGTACGCCCAATACACCCACATTTCAATACTGGTGGGGTTGGGGGGGGATTGATTTTGTCATTTGGGAGTTCTAGTTGCTGGGATTTATAGTTCATCTACAATCAAAGGGTATTCTGAACTCCACTAATGATGAAATTGAACCAAGCTTGGCACACAGAACTCCCATGATCAACAGAAAATACTGGAAGGGTTTGGTGGGCATTGACCTTGAGTTTTGGAGTTGTAGTTCACCTATATCCAGAGAACACTGTGGACTCAAACAATGATGGATTTGGACCAAACTTGGCATGGATACTCAATATGGCCAAATGTGAACACTGGTGGAGTTCAGAGAAAATATACCTTGACATTTGGGAGTTGTAGTTGTTGGATTTATAGTTCACCTACAATCAAAGCACATTCTGAATTCCACCAATGATAGAATTGGGCCACTCGTTGACCTTGAGTTTGGGAGTTGTCATTCGCCTACATCCAGAGAGCACTGTGGACTCAAACAACGCATCCATAGTGCTCTCTGTAGGTCAAATACAACTCCAAAACTCAAGGTCAACGAGTCTGGACCAAACTTGGCATGAATACGGGCCACTTTCACTTCCATGTCGCACAAGCACTTTCCTCCCTGCTTTGAAGCAACTCGATGGTGTGAGCCTCCCTCCAACCTTGCATGCTCTCCATTGCCTGCACGTGTGCCAAGCACGCCTGCTCTCCTCTCCCCACTTGGAGCCTCAGAAACAGCCCTCCCCTTGGTCGAGAGGTCAGCTGAGAGGCTGGCTAATCACAGCAGGAGGAGGGCATTGGGTGGGAGGATTCGCCATCTGTTTTCAAAAATGAAGATAATGACAGGTGGAGAGATCTTCAGCCTTCTCTGCCAAAGGGGTTCCTAAGACCATCAGAAATATGTGTTTTCTGCCCGTTAGCGGAGGACCATCACTTCAATGCTGGTGGTCTTTGCTTCTTCCAGCACGCTGACATTTGTCTGGCTGTCTTCCCAAGTGATTTGCAGGATTTTCCTGAGGCAACACTGATGGAATCATTCCAGGAGTTGAGTGTGATGTCTGTAGGCAGTCCACGTTTTACAGGCATATAGCAGGGTTGGGAGGACAATAGCTTTATCAACAAGCACCTTGGTCTCCCTACAGATGTCCTGGTCCACAAACACTCTCTGCTTCATTCGGGAAAATGCTGCACTCACAGAGCTCAGGCGGTGTTGTATTTCAGTGTCAATGTTGACTATTGTGGAGAGGTGCCTGCCAAGGGAGCGGAAATGCTCAACATTTTCTAATGTTACACCATTAAGCTGTATTTCTGGAATTGGAGAGGGATTGGCTGTTGACTGTTGGAAGAGCACCTTGGTTTTCTTGATGTTCAATGACAAGCTGAGCTTCTCATATGCTTCTGCGAAGGTGTTTAGAGTGGCTTGTAGATCTTCTTCTGAATACACACAGATGACGTTGTCATCAGCATATTGGAGTTCTATAACAGATGTTGTTGTGACCTTGGTTTTGGCTTTCAGTCTGCTGAGGTTAAATAGCTTGACATTTGCCTTATGGATGGTTTCCACTCCTATGAGAAGTTTCCCATCAACAAGATGAAGATGGAAAAATATGGTTGGAGCACATCACAACCCACTTAATTGTTCAGTAGGTGTGTGACCACATATCCATTAGAACTTTATTTACCACCAATATTACACAATAGGGCTACAGCCAATACATTCCTGTCTACAGAAGCGGCTCAACCTGTTACGCAAAGTAAGCATTTGCAGTATAGTTGATTTTGCCCAGGGGCACTCTTGGGGGAAAATAGACCTTGACATATGCAAGTTGTAGTTACTGGGATGTATAGTTCACCTCCACCAATGATGGAATTGAACCAAATATGGTACACAGAACTCCCACGACAAACAGAAAATATATATCAGTGATTGGTTTGGGGGGGGGGGGGATACTGTTTGCTTACTGTTGAAAATTACCTAGGGCCACCTCTGCCTGTCTAAAATGCATTATCTATATAGCATCCTGAAGCACCAGCACCCTTTGGCAGAGAAGGCCAAGGCATGGCCAAACTAACCGGGCCAAAGAAGTTGCGGTGCAGGGCGTCCCTCACCACCATTCTAGCCTTAGGGGGGCTTCTTCCTCCCAGAAGCCCCCTCTGATGGCGGGAAGGTTTCCCGCCGGTGGGTCAATGGCCCAATGGCCAGCTGACCACGCCCGTCGAGGGGGAGGCCCGAGCTGGCCTCTCCCCCCCCTTGTGGGCTGCAACAGTTGATCCATCCCACCCACCCTGCATGCGGTTTATGTTTTCATTGGCAGTTAACTTTTGTTGGTGTTTACCTTGTCATGGTTACCTGTTAACAGTTACTTGTTTGTTTTATGCTCCTTGTCACAACTCCTTGTTGGCATGGGGCATGGGCCCTGGATCTGGTTTGGTATCCCCCCTAGCGGTAAGGGGGAACGCCTGGTGGTCCCAGGGGTGCCGAGTTGCGTTTGCCCGGTATTGTGCCGGCGGCACCCTGGCGTGTGCGGGATCGGGCAGTATTGGGCTGCCCGATCGTGATCCAGGACCCATGCTTGGCTGCCAACCCTTGTTCCTGTTATCAATAAATGAGTTGTGGCCATTGTTCATCCCAACATCATGTGTGAGCGTACTTCTTGGGTTGGCTGTGGGAGGTGTATCGCACTTGCACACGCAACAAGATTTGATAGCATGACAGTTAAAATGGTGTCAAGCTGCATTCATTCTATAGGGTAAGTGCATGCTTCATGGGGTGAAAGGAGAGGAGGAGGTGGAGTTTTGCCCTTCTCTATCGACTCAGGCCAAAACAAACTGCTGCAAACTGATGTGTGTTTTGCCACTCATGCCTTTTGTCGCCTTGACCGCACTCTGATATTGCTTAGTCACATTTGTCCTGGTGTTCAGCTACGAAATGCTGAAGAGCAGAGGGGTGACCTTGCTGGGTCACAGCAACCGCTTGCGCTCTCTTTCCGCAGCCAGACTCCGCTTGCCTTTGAGAAACCCACAAGGCAGGATATGAGCACAGAAGCCCCTTTCCTGTTGTGACTCTCCAGCCGCTGGAAGGCAAAGAACTTTCCCCTCTTTTGCTCTTGTTTTATTGCTGCTGCACTTTTAATATGCTTTCCTTTTACTACTGGTTTTAATGTTTTGTTTATTCATTTCGGATTGTTCTCAAGTGACCTTGCTCAAAACGGCCAGTGCGAGTCCTTCGAGCAAACAAACCAGTCTGTGAATTTGTGCTGTCGCATGCTGGGCCTGTGCATAAGACTGTAGACAGGACATAAATTCCATGTGCCCAACGGGATGCCGGGGCTGCCTCAGATTAAAGGTCTTGGATTTCCTTAAAACAGAGTCTTTAGATTGCTTAAAGGTTCAACAAAGTTCTTTATTTATGAAAACAAACGGGTATTTCAAGGCTTTCTTAACAGTCTATTGGCTCTCTCTCAATCTTGTCCACAGGGAACAGGCACTATCTTCATAACTGTAACTAATGGGGAAATCCTTAACTTCTAATCTGGGCAGTCTGTCTTTGCCTCTGTTGGCGTAGACCTCCAGGGGAAAAGGAGTTCAGGTTTCAGTGATGGCTGACTGAAGTCCTTCAGCAAAGGAGCTGTAGGGCTGTATAACCCCAGTCAAGCTGTAGGCTGTATATCTCCCCGGCCAAGCCGTAGAAGACGAAGCTTTCTACAGGAGCTCTTGGTATTATGTCCTGCATGAAAGGCTTCTCTCTGTGTGGACTGAACCCAAACTGGCTCCTATTCCCTCCAAAAACCCAAAAGGGGGGCGGGACCAGGGAACCTAACTATAATTGACAGGTGGCTTGCCCTATGATTGCAGCCAAAAGAGGCCACCTATCTGCAGAGTCCCTGAAACTTAGGACTACAACAAACACTCAATGCAAAGCAAACAAAATTGGAGCTCCTGGTACAGCTGTACCTGCACAGAATTAATGTCCATAGTCCTTGTAGATTGAGGTCTCCATGGGAGCATCCACACTGTGGGATGAATGCAGCTTGGTGCATGCTGTGGAATCCTGGGAATCATAGTTTTATAAGGCCTTTAGGCTTCTTTATAGCACTTCTATATGGTCTTATAGGCTTCTTAAATTTTATCTTGAAATGCAGTAATTCGTATGAGATAAGATAAGATCGATTTAAGTTAAAAGAAGCCTAAAGACCTTGTAGAATGATAAACAATAGTATCTTATTGTCATTCCTCTCTTATTTCTTACCGGGATTGTGGTGCAGCTGGCTGAGTGCATTAAGATCACTCTGACTAAAAAAGGTCATGAGTTCAAAGCCAGCCCGGGTTGGAGTGGGTTTCCAACCAATTGTGTGTAGCCTGTTGTCGACCTTTGCAACCCGAAAGACAGTTGCATCTGTCAAGTAGGAAAATAAGGTACCACCTTAAAGTGTGGGGAGGCTAAATTAACTGATTTATGAGGCCATAAAGAAGACTCCAGCAAAGCATTCCAGCTGGGAAGCATGCGGGGAATGCGGATGAGCTTCATAGAATCAAAGAGTTGGAAGAGACTTCATGGGCCATCCAGTCCTACCCCATTCTGCCAAGAAGCAGGAATATTGCATTCAAAGCACCCCTGACAGATGGCCATCCAGCCTCTGTTTAAAAGCTTCCAAAGAAGGAGCCTCCACAACACGCCAGGGCAGAGAGTTCCACTGTTGAACGGCTCTCACAGTCAGGAAGTTCTTCCTCATGTTCAGATGGAATCTCCTTTCTTGTAGTTTGAAGCCATTGTCTTAGTCCTAGTCTCCAGGGAGCAGAAAACAAGCTTGCTCCCTCCTCCCTGTGGCTTCCTCTCACATATTTATACATGGCTATCATGTCTCCTCTCAGCCTTCTCTTCTTCAGGCTAAACATGCCCAGCTCCTTAAGCTGCTCCTCAATCCTGGGAATGATAGTTTTATAAGGCCTTTAGGCTTCTTTGTAGCACTTCAATATGGTCTTATTGGCTTCTTAAATTTTATCTTGAAATGCAGTAATTCGTATGAGATAAGATAAGATCAATTTAAATTAAAAGAAGCCTAAAGACCTTGTAGAATGATAAACAATAGTATCTTATTGTCATTCCTCTCTTATTTCTTACTAGCCATCTCCTGCCACGTGTTGCTGTGGTTCAGTCTGTGTATATGTGTATATGTGCTTTGTGTGTGCAAATATGTGTATATATGTGTGTTTGTGTATATATATGTAATTTTGCACATGCGCTGTAATGTTTTTTTTTATTTTTGGCTTTTTAAGTCTCTTTCACTGTGTTTTTCGGTGTTTTATGAGTGATGGTCATTCGTTGGCCTGATACATGTATTGTGTCCAAATTTGGTGTCAATTCGTCCAGTGGTTTTTGAGTTCTGTTAATCCCACAAACGAACATTACATTTTTATTTATATAGATTTCACCAGTCCGGTCCCCTGTGCACCATTGGGTGCAACTATAGTGTAATTTACTTCAGTTTGACACCACTTTAACTGCCATAGCAAAATACAATGGAATCCTGTTAATAAATACCAAGTTCTGGAGGAAGGTTTTCAGAGGAAGAAGCTGTCATAACAAAATCTAGGGCTTCCTTCCCAAGAAAACTATCTATCTATCTATCTATCTATCTATCTATCTATCTATCTATCTATCTATCTATCTATTTTCTGTATTTGTATACCGCCTTTCTCAGCCAATTGGCGACTTAAGGCGGTTTCCAACAAATCAGTATACATAAAACATAATAGATAAAAAAACATTAAACAGTATAAGACATCACAAAAGCAATAAAAGCAACATCATCAGCGTTGCATTATTCTCAAGCATTGTCCAGTTCCATTGTCAGGTCATTCGATTTCCCGTATTAGCTACTCTGTATTTGTAAACGCTTGCTCGAATAGCCACATTTTAACTTGCCTCCGAAACGTCAAGAGGGAGGGAGCAGATCTGATCTCCCTAGGGAGGATATTCCATAGCCGAGGGGCCACCACTGAGAAGGTCCTGTTTCTCGTCTCCACCAAACGCGCTTGTGACGAAGATGGGACTGAGAGCAGGGCCTCCCCAGATGATCTTAAAGTCCTCAGTGGTTCGTAAGGGAGGATACGTTCGGACAAGTAAGTTGGGCCAGAACTGTGTAGGGCTTTATAGGCCAAAGCCAGCACTTTGAATTGGGCCCGGTAGCAAACTGGCAACCAGTGGAGCTGGCGCAACAAGGGGGTTGTATGCCCCCTGAGTGCCGCTCCTGTTAACAACCTGGCTGCCGTTCGTTGGACTAGTTGAAGCTTCCGGACTGTCTTCAAAGGCAACCCCGCGTAGAGAGCGTTGCAGTAGTCTATTTGGCCTATACGATCTTAAAGACACCCGATCCTATTTGATCTTGGAAGCTAAGCATGCTCAACCCTGGTTAGTACTTGGATGGGTGTTTTCCAATGAATAGCAGGTGCTAGAGGTGATGATTTAGAGGAAGGAACTAGCAAAAACACATCTGAGTGTTTCATGCCTATGACATTTGTGGGTCACCATAAGTTGAACTTGAAAGCCATATTATCACTCAAGAACAGAGCTTGGTTGGTTTCCCACCAACATGGTGCATACTAGAGCTCCCAGAGCATGTGAGAAAGGGCCCTTTTGGATACTCCCAGAATCCACAAGCCAGCTAATGGATTTTGGGAGTTACAGTTCAACAAAGACAATGTTTTGCTTGGTTGGTTTCCCACCAACATGGTGCATGCTAGAACTCCCAGAGCATGTGAGAAAGGACCCCTTTGGATACTCCCAGAATCCACAAGCCAGCCGATGGATTCTGGGAGTTACAGTTCAACAAAGACAATGTTTTGCTTGGTTGGTTTCCCACCAACATGGTGCATGCTAGAACTCCCAGAGCATGTGAGAAAGGACCCCTTTGGATACTCCCAGAATCCACAAGCCAGCCGATGGATTCTGGGAGTTACAGTTCAACAAAGACAATGTTTTGCTTGGTTGGTTTCCCACCAACATGGTGCATGCTAGAACTCCCAGAGCATGTGAGAAAGGGCACTTTTGGATACTCCCAGAATCCACAAGCCAGCCGATGGATTCTGGGAGTTACAGTTCAACAAAGACAATGTTTTGCTTGGTTGGTTTCCCACCAACATGGTGCATGCTAGAACTCCCAGAGCATGTGAGAAAGGGCCCTTTTGGATACTCCCAGAATCCACAAGCCAGCCAATAGATTCTGGGAGTTACAGTGCAACAAAGACAATGGTTGGTTTCCCACCAACATGGTGCATGCTAGAACTCCCAGAGCATGTGAGGAAAGGGCCCTTTTGGATACTCCCAGTATCCACAAGCCAGCTGATGGATTCTGGGAGTTACAGTTCAACAAAGACAATGCTTTGCTTGGTTGGTTTCCCACCAACATGGTGCATACTAGAGCTCCCAGAGCATGTGAGAAAGGGCCCTTTTGGATACTCCCAGAATCCACAAGCCAGCCAATGGATTTTGGGAGTTACAGTTCAACAAAGACAATGTTTTGCTTGGTTGGTTTCCCACCAACATGGTGCATGCTAGAACTCCCAGAGCATGTGAGAAAGGACCCCTTTGGATACTCCCAGAATCCACAAGCCAGCCGATGGATTCTGGGAGTTACAGTTCAACAAAGACAATGTTTTGCTTGGTTGGTTTCCCACCAACATGGTGCATGCTAGAACTCCCAGAGCATGTGAGAAAGGACCCCTTTGGATACTCCCAGAATCCACAAGCCAGCCGATGGATTCTGGGAGTTACAGTTCAACAAAGACAATGTTTTGCTTGGTTGGTTTCCCACCAACATGGTGCATGCTAGAACTCCCAGAGCATGTGAGAAAGGGCCCTTTTGGATACTCCCAGAATCCACAAGCCAGCCAATAGATTCTGGGAGTTACAGTGCAACAAAGACAATGGTTGGTTTCCCACCAACATGGTGCATGCTAGAACTCCCAGAGCATGTGAGGAAAGGGCCCTTTTGGATACTCCCAGAATCCACAAGTCAGCCAATAGATTCTGGGAGTTACAGTGCAACAAAGACAATGGTTGGTTTCCCACCAACATGGTGCATGCTAGAACTCCCAGAGCATGTGAGAAAGGGCCCTTTTGGATACTCCCAGAATCCACAAGCCAGCCGATGGATTCTGGGAGTTACAGTTCAACAAAGACAATGTTTTGCTTGGTTGGTTTCCCACCAACATGGTGCATGCTAGAACTCCCAGAGCATGTGAGAAAGGACCCCTTTGGATACTCCCAGAATCCACAAGCCAGCCGATGGATTCTGGGAGTTACAGTTCAACAAAGACAATGTTTTGCTTGGTTGGTTTCCCACCAACATGGTGCATGCTAGAACTCCCAGAGCATGTGAGAAAGGGCCCTTTTGGATACTCCCAGAATCCACAAGCCAGCCGATGGATTCTGGGAGTTACAGTTCAACAAAGACAATGTTTTGCTTGGTTGGTTTCCCACCAACATGGTGCATGCTAGAACTCCCAGAGCATGTGAGAAAGGGCACTTTTGGATACTCCCAGAATCCACAAGCCAGCCGATGGATTCTGGGAGTTACAGTTCAACAAAGACAATGTTTTGCTTGGTTGGTTTCCCACCAACATGGTGCATGCTAGAACTCCCAGAGCATGTGAGAAAGGGCACTTTTGGATACTCCCAGAATCCACAAGCCAGCCGATGGATTCTGGGAGTTACAGTTCAAC
>NW_026846588.1:5255343-5315484 GCF_025583915.1 Anolis sagrei ordinatus
CCTCCCGAATTTTTTTTCTGGCTACGGCCCTGGCTCAATGCTATGGAATTCTGGCACCAACCCACTTGGGCAGAGAATGCTGAACACCTTATAAAACTACAGCTCCCAGATGCATTAAGCTGTGGCATTTTGAGAGGTGTCAAATGGCATTTGCTCTACATTGCAGTTCCACCCACAGCCAGGAAAGCCGGCGCATGCCAAGCAGAAGGAAAAGAGTGATAACTGGCTTTACTTGACAGCGGCACCAAAACAAACCCTGCTGCTCTGCCTGGAAATGTACAGGAATGCAAGGCAGCTGGTTGGTATTCAGGCTGCTGCGAAGGGAAGACGTTGCTTGGGGCCATTTCCTCTGTAGGCAGGACTGGAATGAGGCACGGGTTGATGCCAACAGGACAGTCCCAGGAAAAGTGGTTGTGACCCCATATCCCCTTTTGTGCACCCACTTCAAACACTGCAGCCTAAGGGTGCAACTGCACTGCAGAATGAATACAGTTTGACCACACTTTGCCAGAATTCAATAGTATGGAATCCTGGGAGTTGCAGCTTGGTGAAACACTAGCATTCTTTAGTAGGGAAGGCTAAAGATGTTGCAAAACTGCCACTTCCAGGATCCCATAGCATTAATCCATAGCAGTTAGAGTGGGGTCAAATTGCATTCATCCTACAGTGTAGATGCATCCTTGCTCACTCTTATTCCACAGTGCAGATGCAGCTTAGGTCACATTGCCTAATCCTTTTCTTTGTCCGTCCAAACTATATCCCTAAACCCAGAGCTTTAAGTTATTATAATAATTCCTTCACATTGTCTGAGGTTTATCTATTTATTTATGTTATTTTTATCCTGGCTTTCTTCCAATTAGGGACTAAAGACAGGGTTAGGGATACGGGACTCTCATGAAACCGGGAAAACTGCTAACATACATTAAAACACTATTATTATTATTATTATTATTATTATTATTATTATTATTATTATTATTCTCCAAGGGAATAAATCCCTAGGAATTTTTAGGTCCTCCAGCATAATTCTGGGACCAACTTCCAATAGAATAATTTTGGAGGATCTATAAATGACTAGAAATAAATGTCCTTTTTGGGAATCTTTAGGTCAGAGTTTCTCAACCTGGAGTTTGGGACCCCTGAAGGGGTCGAAAGGGGGTGTCAGAGGGGTCACCAAAGACCATCGGAAAACATAGCATTTTTGTTGGTCATGGGGGTTCTGTGTGGGAAGTGTGGCCCAATCCTATCATTGGTGGAGTTCAGAATGCTCTTTGATTGTAGGTGAACTATAAATCCAACAACTACAACTCCCAAATGTCAAGGTATATTTTCTCCAAACTCCACCAGTGTTCACATTTGGACATATTGAGTATCCATGCCAAGTTTGGTCCAGATTCATCATTGTTTGAGTCCCCAATGCTCTCTGGATATAGGTGAACTACAACTCCAAAACTCAAGGTCAACTCCCACCAAACTCTTCCAGTACATTAGAGCAATGTTGGAGTTGCGACCTTTTGTAAAGGCTCTCAAGACTTGGCTGTTTTGTTGTGCATTTAAGTAATCAGATCTAATTTGCCAAATAGTCACTGTTGAATGTTTTTATATTGTGTAAATGCTATTTTAGATTGTAAGTCGCTCAGAGCACCTTGGTGGAGAGCGACTAATTAAGAAATAAGGTGAAGTGAAGTGAAGTGAAGAGAAGATCCTGGGAACTGTAGTATGGTGAGGCACCTACACTCTTTGACAAAGAAAGTGCAAGACCTAATATTACTACAAGGCCATATGGAATTCAAAGCATTGAGCCATGGCTGTGTCCAAGTGTTTTCATTCTACATACACCCAATATTTTCATATTTTGCAAGCTGAATAAAGCTAGGTCTGGTTAATACTTGGGTGGGAGACCACCAGGGATAGGCATGGAAAGCATATTTGAAAATATTGAGGGGAATGGTTGGGAAAGGCATCTCACAAGTGTTAGGTAATGCTCATAAAATGAAACCTGGACCAAATCTTCAAAAAAAAAGTATTCCTGTAGCACAGGAAAATGAAGAAAGAATCAGGTGCAGAATAAAACCCAACTACAGTATTTCCAGTGCAGGAAACAGTCTTTTCAGCACAGAAAATAATATTTCTGCACAAAAGGATGTTTTTGTGTGTGCAAAACTCACATGCAAATGTATCTCTTTTTACCCTTCTCATTGTAAGAAAGCTATTTTAAAAAGGCACTGTTTCTGAAAACCTTTTCCAGTTTGAGGCTTTTTCAGTGAAAAAAAGCCACGTTCTTCCTCTTTCTGAGTTTCTGCCCTTAAAACAAATAGCTGTGTGCAAAAAACAAGGTTGGGATAAGGAAAAAAATAGATTACGATTCATTGCCATACTGTGATATGGTATATAACAGGCATAGGCAAACTTTGACCCTCATGGTGTTGTGGACTTCAACTCCCTCATTCCTAACCAGCTGTTAGGAATTGGGGGAGCTGAAGTCCAAAACACCAGGAGGGTTGAAATTTGCCCATGTCTGGTATATACTGCGATAATTTAATTTTTTTTAATGTTAGACCAAATTACCATCCCCAAATCCCACAGGTGCCCATCTCTTCTAATGTTGCAAACATAAATTCCTAATTTACATTATAAATTATCAAATGCCTTTTCTGCATCTAGAACTATTAGAACTGCATTGTCACACATTTGGTAGGTATCTTACTTTGTGTTGATGTACAAACTTGCTTAAATGTGTTTTTTAAAAACTCTTTTGGCTACAATTGTAGTGAACATTTTATAATAATCAATTAATCATGAGATAGGTGGTCTATAATTCCGGGGCTATATTATGTTATGTAGAAAATCAATTATAGAATCATATTATATCATATTATATAATTGATATAGAATCAATTATATCCAAGAATACAGAATCAATTATATCTAGGTTGGACATTCGAATCCGGGGAGAGCACGGATGAGCTCCCTCTGTCAGCTCCAGCTCCCCATGCGGGGACAAGAGAGAAATCTCCCATAAGGATGGTAAAACATAAAAACATCTGTGCATCCTCTGGGCAGCGTCCTTGCAGATGGCCAATTCTCTCACACCAGAAATGACTTGCAGTTTCTCAAGTCACTCCTGACACTATATATATATATATATATATATATATATATATATAAGGGCTGGGCGGTTTCATTCGTTAATTTCATAATTCGTTATTAATTCGTATTTAAATTAGCTTATGATCCAATATTGAGCCATGCAGGAATAGTGTGAGGAGTAAATTAGATTCGAAACAATTTCAATTTATTTCGTAATTATTTTGAAATTATTTCGAAATTATTTCGTAATTATTTCGTAATTATTTTCGCATGTCTGGTGCAAGTTTTATAGTTGTTGTTTGTTTTATCACACCAACAGTCAACAACAGAGGGAGAGGGAAGCTTCAGAAGTTCCCCCTGTCCCATTTGGAGGTTTTTTCAGCATATTTTTAGCATATTTGGAGGTTTTTTAGCATATTGCGCAATCGCGTCCGCCATTAACGAATCAATTCGAAATTTACAAAAGGAAAATTTTGGAATTCTTTAAAGAAATGAAACGTGATGGACCCCTTAAAAACGAATCGAGTTTAGAAACAAATTTTTCCGTGGTTACCCAGCCCTAATATATATATAAGACCATTCTCACATTGTCACACATTTGGTAGGAATCTTACTTGGTCTTGATGTAAAAACTTGATTAAATGTGTATTTAAAAAATCTTTCTGCTAAAATTGGAGTGAACATTTTTTTAATCACTATTTAATCATGAGACCAGTCTATAATTTCGGGGCTCTGTTGAATCTTGGCCTTCTTTGGGAATCAGAGTAATTGCTGCACTTTCCCAGGTCTCTGTTATCTTGTTTGCGTTATATATTATGTTGAATAAATCTTCCATAAAGGTAAAGGTAGTCCCCTGACACTAAGTCCAGTCATGTCTGACTCTGGGGTGTGGTGCTGATCTCCATTTCTAAGCCGAAGAGCCGGCGTTGTCCGTAGACCTCCAAGTTCATGTGGCTGGCATGACTGCATGGAGTGCCGTTACCTTCCCCTCAGAGCGGTTCCTATTGATCTACTCACATTTGTATATTTTCGAACTGTTAGGTTGGCAGAAGCTAGGGCTGACAGCGGAAGCTCACGCCGCTCCCCGGAATCGAACCTGCGACATTTCGATCAACATGCTCAGCAGCTCAGTGCTTTAACCCATTGCGCCACCGGGGACTCCCCGGTGGAAATCTTCCATAGGTTCTTTCAATTCCTTCTCAAATGTTTTGTAGTATAATGCAGGGAAACCATCTGGTCCTGGAGCTTTATTTAGTTTGGATTCTGCTTGATATCATCCACGCTTGTTTTGCTTCTTCAGTTAATTTTGACTGTAGACCTACTGTGATATAATCTTTTAATGTCTGGTTGTGCATATGGTAGTTATTTTTAAACTAAGAGTATTGTAGCATTTGTGGATAATTTGGAGTATTCTTTCATTACACAGCCCAAAAAAAAATATTTATGTTTTTGTATTGTTGAAGGCTTTCATGGCCGGAATCACTGGGTTGTTGTAGGTTTTTTCGGGCTATATGGCCATGGTCTAGAGGCATTCTCTCCAGACGTTTTGCCTGCATGGCAAGCATCCTCAGAGGTAGTGAGGTCTGTTGGAACTAGGAAAAAGGGTTTATATATCTGTGGAATGACCAGGGTGAGACAAAGGACTCTTGTCTGCTGGAGCTAGGTGTGAATGTTTCAACTGACCACCGTGATTAGCATATAATGGCCTGACAGTGCCTGGAGCAAACTTTTGTTGAGAGGTGATTAGATGTCCTTGTTTGTTTCCTCTCTGTTGTTGTGCTGTTGTAATTTTAGAGTTTTTTTTAACTTGATCCGTGTGTTGGGCAATGCTGCTGCATTTGGTGGTCCCTCTGGAGACTTGTCCACAGCTGCATGGTATCCAGTAGACTCCTGCAGAAGTGAAAGGAGACAGCAAAACAACAGAGAGGAAACAACCAGGCACATATTAACACCTCCCAGCAAGAGATTTTCCCAGGCTCAGGCAGGCCTTCAAATGCTAATGAAGGTGATCAGTTGAAACATTCACACCTAGCTGCAGCAGGGAAGAGCTCCTTGCCCCACCCCAGCCATTCCACAGATATATAAACCCATTGTCCTAATTCCAACAGACCTCACTACCTCTGAGGATGCTTGCCATAGATGCAGGCGAAACGTCAGGAGAAATGCCTCTAGAACATGGCTCTATAGCCCGAAAAAACCCACAAGAACCTAGTGATTCCAGCCATGAAAGCCTTCGACAATACATTGGGAGGATCCCTCTTGTCCTTTGCTGAACGAAGAATTTGTTGGATTTTCTTGATGGGTCTGGAGATGGTTTGTATGTCGTGTTTCCTCATCAGCTTCCCTATGTCTTTATGTCTTTGTTTTTAGGCCTGTTACTGGGATTATTTGGGACACTGATTCAGAAAATTGCATTGAATAGTCTACGTGGCTTTCTATGTGTGAACAGGTATATGGTCTGTATCTCAAAAGTAGAGCTGATAGGGGAAACTGGTGCCATTTTTTTGGAATATGCCCAGAAGCAAGGCTAACATTTGAGGCACCAAAATGTGTGTTCAGCACTGTTTGTGGTCAGTTCTTTATTTTTAAACGTTAGACCAAAGACATCCGTGCTGAATCTTGACCAGATGGAGAAGTGTCCTCTTTTCTTGGATGAAATATGTGAGGAATTCTGATGGATGCCTTGGATGATGATATAATGCCAGAGCAATTTTCTACATGACTTCTACACCTCCTAGTAGATTGCTACCTATTAACCTGGCATTTGGGCTGAAGCTGGAGATGCTGCCTCAGATTAAAAAGTGGGATGGATTTTGTGGAAAAGCCACCTCTGGGGTTCACATCTCCTGGAGCTGAAATTTTGGCAAAGGGAAGAGCTTCAGTGCTTTTGCAATGTCTATCATTTCCTGGAAAGGGGGTAAATGTTAGTTTTCAAACAATAAATGATTCATCTTTTTTCCTTCTCTCCCTCCTCCCCACCTTCTAGAGTGGGGAAAACAAGTTCCTCAAAGCAGTGTGAAAAACAAAGCATAGGAGGAAATTGTTTGAAAGTGGAACTCTAGGAACGTCACTGGTTGACTCACCTGCTTTTGTAGTCAACCTGGGAAAAGGAGTATTTATTTATTTATTTATTTATTTACAGTATTTATATTCCACCCTTCTCAACCTGCACGGGACTCAGGGCGGATTACAATGTACATATACATAGCAAACATTCAATGCCATAGACACATGAGATATGTGCCGTCGCACCTGGGGGCTATTATCTATACACATAATAAAAATGGAAATGTGTGTATGTGGTGGAGGTGTCCACCTACACAGACAACCTCCCACCTCCACAAACAGGCTATAGTTCCAAGTGCTGAGAAGCCTCCAAAGGCACTCTCTCCACTGACATTGTAGGTTATAGTGAGTGCCGTGAACATGTACCCCAATCTTTGCCAATGTCCTCCCCAAACCATCCAAGGAATGCTTTCATTCAGGGACCAGTTCATCCTAGATGTTCTGTTTTTTCTCCAGAATGGACATCCCAAGATTCCTTTCTCTCTCTAAATTTGCATGACCCTGCCCATTGCCTCTCACTTAACCCTTTCCTACCCATTCCTATGGCACACAGCAAACAGGAATTGATCAGCAACTGAACAAGGGGTTTAGGAAGACTTCACCATGATTTAGAAGAGTTGTAGTTCTCCTACATTCAGAGAGCACTGAAAACCCAACCAACGATGGATCTGGACCATACTTGCCACAGAATGACCTGCCTGCGTGGGAGTTGTAGTTCACCCTGCATCCAGAGATAGTACCAAACTTCTCAAAACAAACAATGCCTTTCTCAAATAACCCGAGCATCGCCGGGTCCCCAAGCTAGTTCTCAATAAAGGAGGGATGGATGAGGCATCTTTCCCCCAAGGGATTGCTTCTTGCCCTCCTATAGGAAACTGGAACTCCCAAAAAACCCAAAACACTGTAAATAGCTCAAAATAAGTTTTATTTATCACAAAGTCATTTCTTCAAAGCAATGAGCTGGAAAACTTTAGAGGGGTGAAGGAAAACATACATTTCAGTCTCAATTAGTCCTGGGTCCAAGGGGTTTGAAGCTGAGAAGCCTCACCAAGTTTCCTCTTTCCTCAATGGCTGTAAATGCCGGAGCAAACCACAACCCCAGTTCAGATGGCCTATGTTTTGAAGACTCAGGATCTTCCCTTGGTGCCAAAAGAACTGGCTTGAAGGCGCCTGGGTCTCCTCAGTAATTGTCCAGGATGATCTGGACATAAAGCATGAGTCCCAGGGGTCAAAAACCTCAGAACTGGTGCTAAGAGGTAACTTAAATCAGGGTCCTTAAGAATCAAGTCTCTTACTCACGTCCATATGGTACGAACTCTGATGGCAGAATGAAGAAGGAAACCACTCCTCCCTCCAGGAAGAGGTGGTGCCAAACAGTACTGATTGACAGCTACAAGCAACCAATCCATACAACTATACATAAACACGGTAAAAGGGGCAGGATTAAGCATAATACAACAGTTTAAATCTTGCAACTAACAGTTCTATACATAGGTGGCACCACTCGCGCCATCACAAGATATATAGACAAACACAGAGGCAATTTAACATTCCAGCTTTTGTCTTGAGGGTATTTTGGGGTATTTTTAGTTAAATTTGCCTCTCCGCATAAGGGATACCTAAATTTTCTACTTGACAGATGCAACTGTCTTTCCAGCTGCAAAGGCCGACAGCAAGCTACACAAATTGGTCGGATGCTCACTCTGACCTGGGCTGGCTTTGAACTCATGACCTTTCGGTCATGAGTTCAAAGCCAGCTGCGCCACAGTCCTGGTGTCCTGTCACGCACTGGGCCTGTAATAATTGACTTTTGAAATAGGACGTGCACCTTGTGCCCAGCGGGAAGCCAGGGGTGCCTCGAAAGAGGCCTTTAAGGATTTTCCTGTAGTGATAGTCTTTAGAGTCTTTAATGATGTAACAAAGTTTATTATTGAACAAATCCCACAGATATTTCTCAAATCTTCAATGGGTTAAACAAATGCTTCAAGGCTTTGAATTAACTGGTGGCTTCCTTAATCTTGTCCACGAGGGACAGGCAACTGTCTTCATTAACTGTTCCTTTACTTTAGATGAAAACCCCTTTTAACCTCTTCCAGGCTGACTATAATCTAATCCTTACTGATGTGGGTCCTACTACTGGGTTCAAAGTGCGTCTTGAGCACCGAGTAGACCTACCAGTAAAGGCTTGCAGATTCTCCAGCTGGAGTTCTCTGGGTCTGTAAAGCTGTTTTCCCTCCGGAATGTCCCTGGAATTTCCTGGATTTCAGTTTCCCTGGATGGTCTTAAGAAATGAAGCTTTTGTGCAGGTGAAGCTTGTCCATGTCCTCTAACTTAGCTTTCCTCACTAAGACTAACTAAAAATGACTCCCTCTTCCCTTCCCATCTCCCTGGGAGAAGGGGCGGATCCAAACTTAACAATGATAGACAAGTGGCTTGCCCTATGACTGCAAACCAAAGGAAGCCACCTTTTTGCAGAATCCCTGCATGCAAACACTTAATAGAAAGAAAATAAAGTTGGAGCTTCTGGTACAGACGTACCAGCACACGTGGTATATAATGTTAAATTGTATTAAATCTACAGAGTATATCTACACTGAAGATTTAATACAATTTAACACTACTTAAGATTGCCATGGCTCAGTGGTATGGGATCCTGGGAATTCCAGTTTTATAAGGTCTTGAGCCTTTTCTGATAAAGAGTGCTGACACCTCACCAATCTGCAGCTTCCAGAATTCCATAGTATTGAGACATGGCAGTTAAAGTGGAATCAAACTACATAAATTCTGCAGTGTAGATACACCCTTAGAGAGCTAAGCTAAATACACTTCTCTGGTATGGATCAAACTAATATTCACAATATTCAGAAACAAAGGCAGGCAAAATGTAACCAATGGTTAACCCAGAATGTCACTTCTGTGGACTCCAAAGTCTCCTGCCAGAACCTCCCAGTCCCTACCCATTGATCTTGCACTTTGGGTACATATTTTCAATATGCCTGTTGGTTGAAATCAATCAACCAATTCCCTTTTAATACCCTCACATTCCCAAAATTTGCTCAGAACACCAACCCCCAAAGTACGTCCAGATGTGGCTATACATTTACCAAAATGGAGAGCAGGAGAAGTGTTACATCCATTACTCTTTGGGTCAATACATTTGAGAAATGACTTATAATCATCATCACATATTCATTGTCTAACTAGCAAAAGAAATAATAGAATCATAGAATCAAAGAGTTGGAAGAGACCTCATGGGCCATCCAGTCCAACCCCATTCTGCCAAGAAGCAGGAATATTGCATTCAAATCACCCCTCACAGATGGCCATCCAGCCTCTGTTTAAAAGCTTCCAAAGAAGGAGCCTCCACCGCACTTCAGGGCAGAGAGTTCCACTGCTGAACAGCTCTCACAGTTAGAATGTTCTAACTGTTCAGATGGAATCTCCTTTCCTGTAGTTTGAAACCACTCCATTTTATTTATTTATTTTATTTATTTACTTTACTTGTATACCGCAGTTTCTCAGCCCAACAGGCGACTCAACGCGGTTTACAACAAGGATAAGAATCAATCAACGATATACAATTTAAAACCATAAAAGCATAATATACAATATTGACACAACAATAGACAACACAATGCATCTCATAACTAGAGTTGTGATCCAATCCGTCGTCCAAATTTCCATTCCTGTAATCATCACATTCATTGCACTGTTTAACCGAATGCCCGTTCAAACATCCAAGTTTTTAATCTTCTTCGGAACACCATTAGCGAGGGGGCTGATCTTACCTCCATAGGAAGGGCATTCCACAGCCGGGGGCCACCACAGAAAAGGCCCTGTCTCTCTGTCTCTGTTCCGCATTCTAGTCTCCAAGGAAGCAGACAACAAGCTTGCTCCCTCCTCCCTGTGACTTCCTCTCACATATTTATACATGGCTATCATATCTCCTCTCAGCCTTCTCTTCTTCAGGCTAAACATGCCCAGCTCCTTAAGCCACTCCTCATATGGCTTGTTCTCCAGACCCTTGATCATTTTAGTCGCTCTCCTCTGGACACATTCCAGCTTGTCAATATCTCTCTTGAATTGTGGTGCCCAGAATTGGACACAATATTCCAGGTGTGGTCTGACCAAAGCGGAATAGAGGGGTAGCATGACTTCCCTAGATCTAGACACTATGCTTCTCTTGATGCAGGCCAAAATCCCATTGGCTTTTTTTGCCGCCACATCACATTGTTGGCTCATGTTTAACACTTCCTTTGGGCCATGGTTCAACTAGGATGCCTGGGTTTAGTAGTGCTTCTTTGGAATGGCTGTCTTCTCAGAAGGTCCACATTTCATTTTCCCAGGAAAATCATACCTGGACAACAAAGTACCTCCTTGATCCATACAAGGCAGCCTTGATTTTCATTTACAACCCATTTTCATAATTAGTAGTTGATGCTGAAAATTCATCAGGAGAAGGTGGCAGCTTCAGAATGATAGGTAGATAGCATTTTTTTTCTGTTAAGGCACATATTGAACTTAGTTTTGGGTTCTTCCTCAAAAGTTGAGAAGTTGGGGAGGCAGTCAGAGGTTGACACACCCAGGAGGCAAATTATAACGATGGCAAAACAACAGCAGAACTTATCACATGGAGTCATACTTCTTTTGATGTTCTCCTGGTGGGACACCGTTAGGAGCTATTTATTTACCAAAACGAGGTTATTAATGGATTGTTTGGGTTTGTAAAAGAAGTGCTTTCAAGGCTGTCCTACACCCAGAGAGGAGCAATGCCATGTGAGAAGCCCAAACAAAAATGCTGTTGTCCTGCCATAATTGAGATCTGTCTGCCTTGTGGGAAGAACTCTTAAGACTCTGCAGTCATCTGCTCTGTCTTGTAGTCTTCATTCCCAACCCATAATGATTAGATAAGCCACTGAAACTGACTGTTCTTGGGAAACAGGAGGCAATCCCCACTTGTCCATGGGTAGCCAGACACCTAGGTGACCCTGGGTGTGTCACACACTCTCAGCCCCAGGAATAGGCTTGAAGGTGCACAACAGCAAAACCAGAAACCGACACACATCACTGCTATGAGATGAGCATTATAATTGGGGTTAAAACAATGTGGTTGGGTATCTAAGACCATCATCTTGTGTCTAGTATCCAGTGACGCACAATTGTGCCTTTAATCTTTCCAAAGACTTCTTCTGCAAAAGATATTTAGTAATTTAACAAGTCATTTACAATTATTATCACACATTCCACAACTGAGTGGTGAAATGTATCCACATCTACTTTGGGACATGGTTCATCTGGAACGTCTGGGTTTCACAGTATTCTTTTAGGTTGCCAGTTTTTCCAAGAGTTCTCCAGGAAATGCACATCTAGCCAATAAAGTGCCACTCCATCCAAGACTTCCTTGATTTCCATGTACACCTCGTTTCCATAATTAGTGGTTGATGTTGGAAGTTCACTAGAAGAAGGTGGCTGCTTCAGAATGATAACTCTTCCCAACTTTTTTATTTGAGGCAAAAAAGAAGCTTGCTTTGGGTTCCTCCTCCCACAAAACTTCTAAGAAGTCATGGAGGGGGTCAAGGAAATTCCTAATCCTAATGAGCAGAAAAGAGTGGAATCAACACAAGGCAACTCAGACCTTTGAGAAGAAATTTGGAGTGTCTGCTTGTGCCGTCACACCCAGACCCTATAAAAATAGACTAAGATGTGCTTCTCTCTTTGTCTGGGCGGACCGCTGGGGTCTTTCTTTGGAAGCTTGAGATTTTCAGCAATTGAGGCTATTTCAGTCTTTAAACATCAAAACAGAATATTTATTTCTCAGAGTCCTTACAGACTTGGCACAGCTTGGCAAAGTTACAAACAACAGTCAATTGATGAAACCATAAAGATGATCTTTCTTTCCTTTCCTTTCCTTTAGTTACTGAGGCCACCTTTCTCCAAAAGGCAGAAGTTCCTCAGATTACAACAGCAAAACAGCAGAGAGGAAACAACCAGGCACATCTTAACACCTCTCAACAAAAGATTTTCCCAGGCTCAGCCAGGCCTTCAAATGCTAATGAAGGTGGTCAGCTGAAACATTCACACCTAGCTTCAGCAGAGAGCTCTTTGCCCCACCCCAGCCATTCCACAGATATATAAACCCATTGTCCTAATTCCAACAGACCTCACTACCTCTGAGGATGCTTGCCATAGATGCAGGCGAAATGTCAGGAGAAATGCCTCTAGAACATGGCCCTATAGCCCAGAAAAAACCCACAAGAACCTAGTGATTCCAGCCATGAAAGCCTTCGACAATACATAAGAAAATGGTCTTTTGTATTGAGCTGCTATGGTTTAGAAAAAAGCAGGTTTTTTCCCTATCTATAGCTCAAGGTTAGCTTTGGAGATGAAGTAATGCTCAATATATAACCTCAATACCTATTCTATCTATCTATCTCTATAGTACTCAATAGCTTCTCTATCTAAATCTCAATATGCTTCTATATAGCTCAATTGCCCATTGGCTATCCACTAGGGCTGGGCGGTTTCGTTTCGTTAATTCGTAATTCGTTAATAATTCGTTAATTTTTTCAATTACAAAACGATAACGAACCATTCTGGAGCAATTATTAAAAAACGAATTTTCAAAAACGTTTTGTAAATGCTTCGTATTTCGATATTGTATTCGTTTCGTTATTGTTTTGAGGTCGTTTCGTTATTGTTTCCGCATGTCTGGGCCAGTTTTATGGTTTAATTAGTGAAAAAAAATTATAATATCACACCAACAGTCAACAACAGAGGGAGAGGGAAGCTTCAGAAGGTTTTGGAGGTTTTTAGCGTATTTCGCGGTCGCGTCCGCCATTAACGAATCGATTCGTTATTGTTTCGGAAATCGATTCGTTAATTTTTTACCATTTACGAAATTTCGTAAATATCAAACTTTTTAAAAGGAAAATTTTGTAATTATTTTAAATATCGAAACAAAAAAAACCCCCAAATACAAATCGAATTTAGAAACAAAATTTTCCGTTGTTACCCAGGCCTACTATCTATCTATTTCTCAATCTAATTAACTCACTCATTCTTATAATGGTTTTCTCAGAGTACCTGCCTGGCCAACAGCACACCTGAAGCTTTCTCCTCTACTGAAAGAGGCAGGGAAGATTCCATAATGGAGATCTCAACCCAGGAAGAGAGGTGGTCCCTAGACCCAAAGAGATACTTTCTAAACCAATCGCTGCAAAAGGGGCTTGCAGGCTGGCTTTTTAGCATCTAATGCTGTTAACTTTCAGAGTGCAACTGAGATTGTAGCAACTCTGGGGAAATGCAAAGGAACACTATCCCAACTAAAAGGTAATGCAAACTATGCTCCTGGAAGGCAGAACACATAGAATCATAGAGTTGGAAGAGACCTCATGGGGTTCAACCTCCCCCCCCCCGAAATGTTTCAGATTTTTTAAAAAACAAACCTGGTTTACTCATGAATTTTAACTGGTTAACCAAATCCCCATGCTAAGTCTATGAGAAGACTACGTATTTATTTATTTACTAGCCGCCCCCTGCCATGCATTGCTGTGGCTCAGACTGTGTATGTGTTTTGTGTGTGTACATATGTGTATATGAGTGTGTATATTAGGCCTGGGTAACAACGGAAAAATTTGTTTCTAAAATCGATCCGTTTTTTGGGGTTTTTTGCGTTTCGATATTTAAAAGAATTCCGAAATTTTTCTTTTAAAAAGTTCGATATTTACAAAATTTCGTAAATGGTAAAAAAAATTACAAACAATAACTAAACAATAACGAATCGATTCGTTAATGGCGGACGCGACCGCGCAATACGCTAAAAAACCTCCAAATGGGACAGGGGGAACTTCTGAAGCTTCCCTCTCCCTCTGTTGTTGACTGTTGGTGTGATATTTATAATTTTTTTAAACAAACAACAACTATAAAACTTGCCCCAGACATGCGGAAATAATAACGAAACGACCTCAAACCGATAACGAAATGAATACATAACGAATCTGAAGCATTTACGAAATGAATTTAAAAATTCGTTTCGTTTTTAAGTTGCTCCAGAATGGTTCGTTATCTCTTCGTTATAAAAAAAATAACGAATTTTTAACGAATTATGAATTAACGAAACGAAACCGCCCAGCCCTATTGTATACCAGTCTTCTCACCTCAAATGAGGGACTCAGGCTGGTTCACAATATGTGTTCAAATACAATAATATACAAAAACAACACAGTGCATCATCATTACAGATCAAAATACAATAAAAACATCATCATCACATTACCCAAGCCAAGTCGTCAATACAGTCACAATTCATCATCCTTCTTCCATGTGGATGAAGTTTGTAGAATCAGTCCTCAAATGCCACGTTCCAAAGCCAAGTCTTTATTAGTTTCCTGAGTGTCAGGAGGGAGGGAGCAGATCTGATCTCTAGTGGGAGGGAGTTCCAAAGCTGAGGAACCACCACCGAGAAGGCCCTGTCCCTCGTCCCCACCAAACGCGATTGCGAAGGTGGTGGGACCGAGAGCAGGGCTCCTCCGGAAGATTTTAATAACCTTGATGGTTCATAGGGCAGAATCTGTTCAGACAGGTAAACTATTTTAAATTGTCTCTTGGAGCACCTTGGTGGAGAGCGACTAATTAAAAAATAAAGTGAAGTGAAGATGCAAAAATTTAAGAATCCCTCCAGAACTGCAAGCACTATCTCAAGCAAATATTGACAATTTATTCACACTGTCATTACTTGCAGCAATAGCCGATGTAGCGAAGCAACCAAGTTGGGAGTGTGTGTGTTGAATGCTCTCATTAAGGAGGCCAGACTTGGTGGAGGTGGTTGACAGGGGTGGAGCTGCAGGCTATTGAAGGTTGCTCTGCCCCCTGCTGTGCTTTTTGCTTCAGCGTGAACTAAGAGGCAGGTTTCAACACCTCCCCCCGTGAAATTTTCAAACCCCCCCCCCCCAAAATTTCAACCCCTCCCAAAAAAATTTTCTGGCTATGGCCCTGCTGCTGATGCAAGGATTTTATCCTATAAGGAAGGCAGATTGCAATTGCAGAAGAATAACATTGGGATTGATTAGATGGAGTCATCTCATTCCGATGTTCTCCAGGTGGGACTTCATTGGAAGGTGTTTCCTTTGTTGTATTGTTTGGTGTGGTAAAAGAAATGGTTCCAAGGCTCCCTTCAGGAGAGGAGCAATGTCATGTGATAAGTCTCTGTTGTCCTGCCATAGCCATGATCTGCCTGCTTCATGGGATACACTCCTAACTCCCTGTAATCATATCTTCCATCGTAGTCACTCCCATCCCACAAGGAGGAGATAAGCCACAGATACCGGTTGTTCTTGGGAAACAGGAGCCTAATTTGAGAGATAAAGGTGGACTACATTTCCTCTGAATCCAACCCGACGCTGCTGTTGTCAGGTGCTTTCACCAGCACCAGGTTTGGATCCTTCTCATTAACACCATTTGGGGAGGGAGTGTTGCAACAACATGCAACAGCCACTGGATGCACCTGTCGCGTGTCCTGCTTCCAAGACGCAACCAGCAGCATTGATGGATGACACTAATAGACTCCCACTTTCGGTGAGTAACATAGGCCATGGTTTAGGAGAAGTCAATAAAGCCATTGCCTCCATCATAGAATCAAAGAGTTGGAAGAGACCTCATGGGCCATCCAGTCCAACCCCCTGCCAAGAAGCAGGAATATTGCATTCAAATCACCCCTGACAGATGGCCATCCAGCCTCTGTTTAAAAGCTTCCAAAGAAGGAGCCTCCACCACACTCCGGGGCAGAGAGTTCCACTGCTGAACGGCTCTCACAGTCAGGAAGTTCTTCCTCATGTTCAGATGGAATCTCCTTTCTTGTAGTTTGAAGCCAATGTTCCATGGCGTCCTAGTCTCCAGGGAAGCAGAAAACAAGCTTGCTCCCTCCTCCCTGTGGTTTCCTCTTACATATTTATACATGGCTCTCATCATATCCCCTCTCAGCCTTCTCTTCTTCAGGCTAAACATGCCCAGCTCCTTAAGCCGCTCCTCATAGGGCTTGTTCTCCAGACCTTGATCATTTTAGTCGCCCTCCTCTGGACACATTCCAGCTTGTCAATATCTCTCTTGAATTGTGGTGCCCAGAATTGGACACAATATTCCAGGTGTGGTCTAACCAAAGCGGAATAGAGCATAGGGAGCATGACTTCCCTAGATCTAGACACTAGGCTCCTATTGATGCAGGCCAAAATCCCATTGGCTTTTTTTGCCACATCACATTGTTGGCTCATGTTTAACTTGTTGTCCACGAGGACTCCAAGATCTTTTTCAAAGTAGGGATGAAGGAATATTCCAAAATATTTTACAAATGGTTGAAAAACATATTTTATTCATGTCAAAACACCCTGAATAGAATAATCCTGGACTGACAAGTCACTTTCACAGATTGGTACATACTCTATACGAAATTTGCATGCATTGGTTTTGTGCAGAAAATATGCTTTTGTGTATGTGTGTTGGTACGGCTGTACCAGGAGCTCCAACTTCTTTTTCTTTCTTTGAGTGTTTGCATGTATTCCAAGGTTCCATGCATTTTGCAATAAGTGGCTTCCCTTGGTTTGCAATCATAAGGCCAATGACCCATCAATCATCATTAGGTTCTTTAGTTCCGCCCCTTTTTCTGGGTTTAGGAGGGAAAAGAGGGACCTCCAGTTCACACAGAGAAGCCTTTTGTACAGGATGTGAATCAGTTCCACCTGTAGAAAGCTTCGTCTTTCATAGCTTTTGCTGGGGGGATCCAGTCCCACAGCTCTACAGATTTTGCTGGGGGGAATTCAGTTCCACAGCTCTACAGAGAAGCATAGCTTTTGCTGGGCGAATCCAGTCCCACAGCTTTACAGCCAGCCTTCGCTGGGAATTGAAGACCTTCTTTCCGCTTGGAAATCTACAAAAGGACTCTGTTTGGAAAGGACCACTCGCGGCAGCCATAACGCAATTTGGACCGGGTGTAGGGGCCCACGCAGCAGAACTTAAGTCAGATTGCCCAGGTAGAGGTCAAGGATTTCCCTGATAGTGAAGAAACAGTTCATGAAGATAGTTGCCTGTCCCTTGTGGACAAGATTAAGAAAGCCTCCAGTTGATTCAAAGCCTTGAAGTATTTGTTTGATTTATTGAAGACCTAAGCACTAATAAAGAACTTTGTTAAACTTTCCAAGTGTCTAAAGACTTTGTTTAGGGAAATCCAAAAGGCCTCTAATCCGAGGCACCCCCAGGGTCCCGTCTACAGACCTTTTCACAGGCCCAGCGCGTGACAGCACAGTATGGAAATTATCATTGTAATAGGAAAACACTGATTCTTATATTAAAACTTGTATTTTCTGTCCCAAAAAGAATGGAATTAGAGGTTTATTCTGTGCAAAATTCATGCATGGTTAATTTGCATAGACAGCAGCAATTTTTGGTGCAGAAAACAGCATTTTCTGCACAGGGATTACTGTTTCTATGTTGAAATATTATTTTCCACACCAAATAATCTTGTTTTCTGCACAAAACAAGCACATGCAAATAAGTTCTGAACTGCACATTAAAGGGTTGCTCATAATGGGAAGGAAATGGCTGCAATGACTCATTTCTACCTTTGAGTAGAAACTGGAGGCAGCTTCTAGGGAACAACCAAAAGGAAGTGATGGGTGACACCACATTTATTTCACTTTGGGGGTGAGAGAGAGAGAGAGAGATCAGGCCACAGATGTGAATGAGATTGACTTCGATGAAAATAAGTCCTTCAACAAAACTTGAAGCTGGCTTAGAAAGCAAAGATGGACTAATAGTGTAAGCAACTTCATCATCTTCATACTTAGTGTTGGATGGATGCATCCCTGGACATAGTTTCATAAAACATTACACCATTATGACTCAAATCTAGAAACCAAGAAAGTTCTAGTGGTGTTGGGTTGTTGTAGATTTTTTTGGACTATATGGCCATGGTCTAGAGGCATTCTCTCCTGATGTTTCGCCTGCATCTATGGCAAGCATCCTCAGAGATAGTGAGGTCTGTTGGAACTAGGAAAAAGGGTTTATATATCTGTGGAATGACCAGGGTGAGACAAAGGACTCTTGTCTGCTGGAGCTAGGTGTGAATGTTTGAACTGACCACCTTGATTAGCATATAATGGCCTGACAGTGCCTAGAGCAATCTTTTGTTGAGAGGTGATTAGATGTCCTTGTTTGTTCTCCTTGGAGTCCTCGTGGACAACAAGTTAAACATGAGCCAACAATGTGATGTGGCGGCAAAAAAAGCCAATGGGATTTTGGCCTGCATCAAGAGGAGCCTAGTGTCTAGATCTAAAGAAGTAATGCTACCCCTCTATTCTGCTTTGGTTAGACCACACCTGGAATATTGTGTCCAATTCTGGGCACCACAATTCAAGAGAGATATTGACAAGCTGGAATGTGTCCAGAGGAGGGCGACTAAAATGATCAAGGGTCTGGAGAACAAGTCCTATGAGGAGCGGCTTAAGGAGCTGGGCATGTTTAGCCTGAAGAAGAGAAGGCTGAGAGGAGATATGATAGCCATGTATAAATATGTGAGAGGAAGCCACAGGGAGGAGGGAGCAAGCTTGTTTTCTGCTTCCCTGGAGACTAGGACGGGAAACAATGGCTTCAAACTACAGGAAAGGAGATTCCCCCTGAACATGAGGAAGAACTTCCTGACTGTGAGAGCTGTTCAGCAGTGGAACTCTCTGCCCCGGAGTGTGGTGGAGGCTCCTTCTTTGGAAGCTTTTAAACAGAGGCTGGATGGCCATCTTTCAGGGGTGATTTGAATGCAATATTCCTGCTTCTTGGCAGGGGGTTGGACTGGATGGCCCATGAGGTCTCTTCCAACTCTTTGATTCTATGATTCTATGATTCTAATGATTGTTTTCCCTCTGCTGTTTTGCTGTTTTAATTTTAGAGTTTTTTTTAATACTGGTAGCCAGATTTTGTTCATTTTCATGGTTTCCTCCTTCCTGTTGAAATTGTCCACATGCTTGTGGATTTCAGTGGCTTCTCTGTGTACATGGCCATATAGCCCGAAAAACCTACAACAACCCAGTGATTCCGGCCATGAAAACCTTCGACAATACATTCTAGTGGTGTTGTTCAGAAAGTGGACTTCAATGTTGGTTCTTGCTTTTTAGTCTTCCAGATGTTTGGGACTTCAGCTCCCATTGAGAATGATTAGGGATTCTGAGTGGTGATGTACAGTCATCTGAAGGACCAAAGGTTGAGAAGCATTGGAACTGAGCTTTTTGCAGAGAAGCTAAAGATCCTCAAGAGTTAACATGAGATAGTGGTTCGCAGTTTCGAATCTGGGGAGAGGTGGATGAGCTCCCTCTATCAGCTCCAGCTTCTCATACAGGGACATGAGAGAAACCTCCCACAAGGATGATAAAAAAACAGCAAATCATCCGGGCATCCCTGGGCAACATCCTTGCAGACGGCCAATTCTCTCACACCAGAAGCGACTTGCAGTTTCTCAAGTCGCTCTTGACACGACAAAAAAATGAGATAGTGGTTTGAGCATTCAACTATGATATGGAGAGCAGGGTTCAAAACCCATCGGGCAACCTTAGCTGAGTCACAGAATCTCAGAACCAGAAACTCTGATGATAGGTTCACCTTGAAGTCACCATCAGTCAGAAATGACTTGAAGGCACACAGCAACAACAGCAACAGAAACACCCATTTGTAAATCCTAGGATGGGCTTGCACCAAGATCTTGGTTGCCTTCAGCTTCCTTGGGATGACAAGTTTTGTAGGCACTTCTCCAAGAACAGAGAAGTCCTTGGGCTGTTGACTCATCAAGAGATCCAGATAAAACAGTAGGAGATGCTTCCCCAAATTCAAAAGAGAGCATTGTGACCTATTAATGTATCAGCATGATGCATCAATAAGAGGCTTAAGGATTTCTACCTTGCGAGGAACAGGTTGCATTTGCAAACAGAACTGGGTCGTGGGGTTCAGGGTTGAGTGAGTATGGATTGTAAAGGACTTCTTTGCAAGGCTCAATATACTCACACACATACTTTTGTTCATAGAAGCTCCAAAGATGGAAGCTGAGCATCATCCTACTGCATTTTAATACTCTTATCAGGTTGGGACTGGAGGTTCTTGAAGAGAAGTTGGACAGTCATTTGCCTGGTATGATTCTTGAATTGAGGGCACCCTCTTACAATGCCTTTGTTCCTTCTTTGAAGAGCAAATCCAAAAAATGGTGCCGGAGGACTTCTGTTTGATCCCATAGCCATTGACCTCCACAGGCTTGTATCTGTCCCTTGTTCTAGTTAACACATACACAAAACCATGGGGAGAGGTTTCTGGAATATTGTGGGTTCTTCCCATAGTGTTTGAATGACATCCAACTCTGCTACTCCTATTCACCACAATTCAAGGAAGGTGTGGACTTCAGTAATGGACTTGAATAAGGGCAGATAAGCTATCCAGAAAGACAAAATAGAGGTACTCCTAGTCGTTCAGAAGGCAGATCAAGGGATAGTGATCCAGTCTGGGGTTTCTCTTCCATCTGAAGATATCGTCGTCATCATCATCATCATCATTTCTATGTGACATTTCTTCCCTTAGGGACTCAAGGCAGCTAAAACAATGCACATAGATTGACCACTTGCTTGGCCTCCTGGATTCAAGTTCAGGTTTCAGCAGTTGCTAGGAATGCATTTCCACAATTAATACCTGCGCACTAGCTGTATTCAGAGACACTCGCTGGAACATCTCAGCAAGTGAGAGTCCAAAAGTGGCAGGCTCAAACCCAGAACCTCAACCAATGGCTGATACCAAATGAGAGACTCCCCACTGGGCACACAGAAGACTGGGCGACTTGGAAGGTGCTGAACAGACTGCACTCTGGCACCACGAGACGCAGAGCCAACCTTAGGAAATGGGGCTACAAAGTGGAGTCCATGACAGGCAAGTGCGGAGAAGAGCAAACCACAGACCACCTGCTGCAATGCAACCTGAGCCCTGCCACATGCACAATGGAGGACCTTCTTGCAGCAACACCAGAAGCACTCCAAGTGGCCAGATACTGCTCAAAGGACATTTAATCAACTGCCAAGCTTGCAAATTTTGTGTTTTGTCTGTTTGTTTGTTTGTTCTGTTCTGTTAGAAATGTAATACAATTGACTGGTTGCCCTGACACGACAAATAAAAAAGCTGTATTCATTCCTGGAGATCTTGAATCAGTCACAGTGACACATGCCTGAATACCTAGAGGTTGGATTACTGTAATTCATTCTTTGTGGGGCTGCCCTTGAAGAGCTTTTGGAGACCTCAGCTGGTCCAAAGAGCTACACCAAATTGCTCACAGGGACTGACTAAATAGAATGCTCAACTCCCTCGTTGCAACACAAACAGCTCCTGGACACAACTCAAAGTGCTAGTTTTCATCAATCCAGAGATCCAGCAATGTGTAGTACCTTGAGTCTCTTTTTGGCTTTGAGTGAGGAGTCAGACCCAATTTGCTCGACGACCTATTTCTTTGACAGTTTTGGCAGAACACGGTACCTGTGAACTCTCTTCTAGCACCCCATTCAAATGTGTTGGTTCTCTTCCCGATAGCTTTTTTCACTCCTAAACTTTCACAACCTTACACAGGAATTGGAAAGGCTATGTGCGGAGGAGCCTGACTTTGGCATTCGGTGACGTTTCTTTGTGCTTAAGGAGTTTATCTCATTCCTTCATCTCTGTCTTTCCAAGTCTTGGCTTTCTTGTGATTTCTTGACTACGGTCTCAAACCAGTTATTCAATCAGATGAGGCATTTCATGTTGTTGCTTGACTTCGGCATTATTGTTTCTCCTTGCCTGGAGAAACCCGGTTCCAGAGATCAAACCATGAAGCCTGGCTGTATTGCAACATCGCAGTGGAAAGAAAAACAGGAGCCCTTTGCTAGTGAGCAAAACAGGCCTTGTAGATTTCCTCCAAAGATCCCTGGGCCCTTTGATGACAACAAATGGAGCTCTCGACAGGTGGAGCCTCCATCTTCCCACCCTTCCTTCCCACTTTGTGCCGATTCTATCTCCTTTTTGCTCCTTCAAGATCCCAAACCCCCTCCTTGGGGCAAGAGCAAGGCGCTCTCCCGCACTAAACAAACCCATTGTGGCTTTTTAATTAAAGGCAACGCCAGAATGGAGTTGGGTTGAGGCAGGAGGAGGAATACGACCAAAACACATCGCTGCCTCATGAGAAAAGAAATATATACATATCCCATTTTAAATCCAGTCCTCTATGCATCTAAGGCAGGGTTGCAAAGTTGGAGGAGATGCGTTCAAGAGATGGGACAAATTGCCTTAATTAGGGAACACTTTGTTGGAAATCAAGGCCGGCATTTTGCGTTGTTTTTGAAAAGTAATTTTTATTGAAAGGGGGAAAAAGGAAACCCATGATACAACAATGATAAAATAAACAAATTGTAACGAGATGCATATGTAGATATCTTTACACATCTGCATTCTAGCTACTACTATTACACTCCAGTTAAATATCTCTACTACAAATAGCAAAACATAAACACAAAGATGAAACAGAGAAGTGCACATACGTACAAAAACCAAACTAATAAACAAAAAGAAAATACAATGAACCTCTCCTCAGAATCTGATTTTTCTTTCTTTCTAACTAATCTACTCCCTTTAAATCAGTGTTTGTCAACCTGGGGGTTGGGACTCCTGGGGGGAGGACGTGAGGGGGGTTTGGAGGGGTCATCTTTCAGATGGCTTTGAAAGACAGCAGATCACGGGAGCTGTCTTCATAGACCTGTCAGCAGCTTATGACACTGTAAACCACCACCTCCTCCTGAGAAAAATGTATAATATCACAAAGGACTACCATCTCACCCGCTTCACAGGAAACCTGCTACAAAACAGGAGCTTTTTTGTTGAGTTCCAGGGCCTTCTATTCTGCTCTGGTTAGACCACACCTGGAATATTGTGTCCAATTCTGGGCACCACAATTCAAGAGAGATATTGACAAGCTGGAATGTGTCCAGAGGAGGGCGACTAAAATGATCAAGGGTCTGGAGAACAAGCCCTATGAAGAGCGGCTTAAAGAGCTGGGCATGTTTAGCCTGAAGAAGAGAAGGCTGAGAGGAGACATGATAGCCATGTATAAATATGTGAGAGGAAGTCACAGGGATGAGAGAGCAAGCTTGTTTTCTGCTTCCCTGGAGACTAGAACACAGAACAATGGCTTCAAACTACAAGAAAGGAGATTCCATCTGAACATGAGGAAGAACTTCCTGACTGTGAGAGCCGTTCAGCAGTGGAACTCTCTGCCCCGGAGTGTGGTGGAGGCTCCTTCTTTGGAAGCTTTTAAACAGAGGCTGGATGGCCATCTGTCAGGGGTGCTTTGAATGCAACTTTCCTGCTTCTTGGCAGGGGGTTGGACTGGATGGCCCATGAGGTCTCTTTCAACTCTTTGATTTTATGATTCTACACGTTCTGCTCTCGAGCCAGGCATCGTCCCCCATTCTGTATCTTTGCATTTCGTTTTTTTCTGCCTAAGTGGAGTATTTTGCATTTGTCACTGTTGAACTTCATTTTGTTAGTTTTGGCCCATCATCTCTCTAATCTGTCAAGATCGTTTTGAATCCTGCTCCTGTCCTCTGGAGTATTGGCTATCCCTCCCAATTTGGTCCCGTCTGCAAACTTGATGATCCTGCCTTCTAGCCCTTCATCTAAGTCATTCATAAAGATCCTGATCAGGACCGGGCCCAGGACAGAACCCTGCTTGTGGCACTCTGCTCGTCACTTCTTTCCAGGATGAAGAGGAAGCCTTGAGGAAAATCACCCTCTGGGTTCGTCCATTTAACCAATTACAGATAGTCTAAAGTGGATTAACTATCATAATTCAAGACACACTCAAATAAGTAAAAACCAAGTCGCTGTGTCTGTATTTATGTGCCTTCAAGATGTCTGTTGACTTGTGGTGAACCCATTAATTTCATAGGCTCTTCTTAAGCAAGGGATATTCAGAGGTGGTTTGCCATTTCCTTCCTCTGAAACACAGCCTAAAGCCTCTGGTCTTCTTTTGCAGTCTTCTGAGGATTGGGGGAAAGTCTTCTTTTAGGGCATCGCTCCCAGAATCCACCACCTGGCTTCTGGGAGTGACACTCCCTAAAGTCCTCTTTCCCATCCACTGGGTGGTCTGCAGCATTTGTGAGTGTTTGTGCCTTCAAGGCACGTGTCAACTTATCACAACTTCCATAGTGTTGGCTGAGGCATGGAAGACTCAAATAGTTTTGCTGAGGATGTGATCTATCATTTCTTCTGCTTCCTTGCAGAGTCTACATTTGGAATCTGTCATTGACTTTTCAGTTCTGGCTTGGATGGCATTTGTTCTAATTGCCTGTTCTTGGGCTGCAAGACTCAGGCCCTCCTTTGTCTCCTTTTTCCAAGTTCCATTTGTGAGCCACATCCATGTTTTTTCTTTGTCAATTTTGCTCTAAATTTTTCCCAGGAACTGTCCATGGAGAGCCTTCTTTGGCCAGTTTTCCCAGTTATTTCTCAGTTTTGCCAGTTATTATTTTTATTATTATTATTATTAAGATTTTCTTTGAAGGGCACTTGCAAACTGGGACATTTCCCATGTGTTTGTTTTGTGCAAAAAAAATAATATTTTAACTCACAAAGAAGGCCTGGTTTTGGGACAGTAGAAACAAATCTATACAGCATTTCGGAAAGACTGGAACGGCGATTCGTCGGATGAGACTGTTTTACGGTTTTAATGATTGTTCTACTGTTTATGGATGTATTTCAATTTGATTTATGTCTAACTGTAATTGTATAATTGTAATTGTTTGTGCTGGCATTGAATTTTGCCATTACCTATGTGGAAACCACTTGAGTTCCCTTTGGGGTGAGAAAAGTGGTCTACAAATACAGTAAATAATAAATAAATAAATCCTTGTGCAAATCAAGCTATTTTCTATGCAAATTGTTGTTGTTCATTTGTTCAGTCGTCTCCGTCTCTTCGTGACCTCATGGACCAGCCCACGCCAGAGCTCCTTGTCGGCCATCACCACCCCCGGCTCCTTCAAGGTCAGTCCAGTCACTTCAAGGATGCCATCCATCCATCTTGCCCTTGGTCGGCCCTCTTCCTTTCGCCTTCCACTTTCCCCAGCATAATTGTCTTCTCTAGGCTTTCCTGTCTCCTCATGATGTGGCCAAAGTACTTCAACTTTGTCTCTAGTATCTTTCCCTCCAGTGAGCAGCCGGGCTTTATTTCCTGGAGGATGGACTGGTTGGATCTTCTCGCAGTCCAAGGCACTCTCAGAACTTTCCTCCAGCACCACAGCTCAAAAGCATCGATCTTCCTTCGCTCAGCCTTCCCTAAGGTCCAGCTCTCACCTCCGTAGGTGACTACAGGGAATACCATGGCTTTGACTAGGCGGATCTTTGTTGCCAGTCTGATGTCTCTACTCTTTACTATTTTATCGAGATTGGACATTGCTCTCCTCCCAAGAAGTAAGCGTCTTCTGATTTCCTGGCCACATCTATGCAAATTAAAATGTATGAATTTTTCCCAGAATAAACACTTAATCCCAGCTTCTTCTTTTTCTACACAGAAAACACAATTTTCTAGATACAAATTAATTTTTCTGCGCTAAAATTCTATTTTCCCTGCTCAAAATTTTAAGTGGAGTATTTTTTAAGTGGACTATTTTAAGTGGAGTAAATTATGTTTTCTGCACAAAATCAAAGCACACAAAATGTATACAGAATGCGTCTCTTTCTGCAAATAAAATCTTGGAAATCTAGCCTTCTTCTCTTGAGAGTCCAGGAAAGTTTCCTGTCTATTGTTTTGTTTATTGCTATTCTGTTTTGATGTGTTATTGGGCTTGGCCTCATGTAAGCCACTCCGAGTCCCTTGGGGAGATGGTGGTGGGGTATAAATAAAGTTTTATTATAATATTATTATTATGCAAATCAAGCATTTGTGAATTTTTCACAGTGAAAAAATATTTCCAGCTTTTTATTTCTACATTTCCTACATGAAAATTAATGTTTCTGCACTGATATGTTATTTTCCATGCACAAAAAAAGCTGTTTCTTGGGCAGAATATATTTTCTGCACAAAACCAGAGCATGCATACTTTGTATCAAATAGGTCTCAAATTGCAAAAATTCTCATGAGCCCACCTTCCTTCTTGACAAGAGTTTCTTTACAGGAAGAAAACATGTTTCACAACCATTTTCAAACTATTTTGGAAAATTCCCTCCATCTTTACTTTGTGGAGAAAATATCTTATGTGGAAAAATGCTGTTTTCTGTACACAAAAAAAGCTGTTGTCTATGCAATGTATGAATTGACACATAACAAATACCTAATTTATTTATTTATTCTGCACAGAAATCAGGAATTCTTGCACATGAATTAATGTTTCTGTATTGAAATACTATCTTTCAATGCACAAATTGCTGTTTTGTGGGCAGAAATGTGTGTTTTTATACAAAATCAGTACATGCAAATTTTGTACAGTGTAAATGCCGAAGTATGAAAAATCCAGGATTGTTCTACCTCTGAGGATGCTTACCATAGATGCAGGTGAAACGTCAGGTGAGAATGCCTCTAGATCATGGCCATATAGCCCGAATAAACCTACAACAACCCAGTGATTCCGGCCATGAAAGCCTTCGACAATACAAATCCAGGATTGTTCTCACCAGAGTTTCTTGGCATCTGGAAATAATGTTTTTCAGCCTTTTTCAAAATATTTTGGAATAGTCCTTCACCCCTGTTTTAATGGAGGCGATGGCTTTATTGACTTCTCCTAAACCATGATCTATATCTCTCTCCAAAAGTGGGAAGACATTAATATCATGCATCAATGCTACTGGTTGCTCTTTGAAAGCAAGACATGCAGCAGGTGCACTCAATGGTTCTTGCATGTTGTTGCAACACTCCCTCCCCAGATTGTGTTAATTAGAGTTGTCCAAACCTAGTGTTGATGAAAGCACTTGCTGCATCTGGTTAGATCCAGAGGAAATCTAGTCCACCTTCATCTCTCAGTAGCAAATTGGGCTTCTGTTTCCCAAGAACATCTGGTATCAGTGGCTTATCTCCTCCTTGTGGGATGGGAATGAAGACGATAGGATGGAGGAGGCAATTACAGAGAGTTAGAAGTTTATCTCACAAGGCAGGTAAATCACAATTCCAGAAGGACAACATAATCTGGTGAAGTCTTCTTCACTGGAAGCTTTTAAGCAGAACCTAGAGGGCCATCTGTTGGGAGTGATTTAATTATGTGTTCCTGAGCAGCAGAAGTGGGGGTTTGATGAGATGGTCCTTGTTGTCTCTGTCAGCTCTAGGAATCTATGATTCCATGATTGTGGTGCTCTCCAGGTGGGAGACAGCCTTGAAAGTGCTTCTTTTATGAACCCAAACAATCCATCAATGACCCCTTTTTTGTAAAAGTAACACTTCCCAATGGTGTTCCACCAGGAAAACATCAGAATGGGATGGTGTTGGGAATCAGACTTTGTGTTTCAGGATCCTGATGTGGGAAATGATGAGAGAAATGATGATGCCGAGGCTGAGGTCCAAGATGGAGATGGTTTGGTCAATCATTTTCAGGCAGACAATGACAGAGAGGCCCCAGTGCAAAGGGCAGTTTCTCATGAGAATATCCCAGCTGGGCCTAGCAATGATGGTTCACTCCCTCTCTCTGTGAGCTCTCAAGATTTGAGTTTGGAAAACAATCTGACACCTGGGAATTTTAATAAGCAGCCAGATAGGGAGCTGAAGAATAGGTGACTGGAGATTAGCCAGGATCGACAGCAAACTCAGTGTTTACGTTGCTCTGAAAGGCTTCGCCTGATAAGGGGTAAATGTGGGGGAAAGAGAAACCAATTTCTGAGTTTTGGGATATAAGGTTTGCCTCAAGGGAAAACCTGTTAGATCAGGCATTCTTTGGAAATCAAGTTCACGTGCCATGGAAATCCTGTTCAAGGGGTCTTGTTCCTGTGAAGTTTTTTTTAGCCTTTTGGATTGTCTTTGGATCCTATTGATTCCTGTCTGGATAAATGCTGTCTTGGATTGCTATTATATCTTGTGTGGACATTGCTTTGTGTTACTGCCTTTTATGGACTTATTACTTTTTGGAACTTTCTTATTTTCTTACAAGAATTTATTTTTTCTAGCTATTTGCTAAGCTTCAGTAAAAGAAGATTTGTTTCTTCACTCTTCGTGTGGTGTGTTTTAAAGTCAGAGGGCTTTTTCCTGTCCTGGAGTGCAACAGAGGGCTCCTTGTGGTAAATTCCAAAGTTATTCTGCCATAATTGCAATTTTTCTGCTTTGCCGAAGTGGATATTCCAAGAATCCAGTCGTTGTGCCCACAGGTTCATTGGAACACGCAAGCCCCCTCACCATGACAAGGTGCCAGTCCATCAAGGGGGGAGACTGAAAGCCAAAACCAAGGTTACAACAGCATCTGTTATAGAACTCCAGTATGCTGATGACAATGTCGTCTGTGCGCATTCAGAAGAAGATCTACAAGCCACTCTAAACACCTTCGCAGAAGCATACGAGAAGCTCGGCCTGTCATTAAACATCGAGAAAACCAAAGTGCTATTCCAGCAGTCACCAGCCAATCCCTCTCCAATGCTATAGATCTCCTTTAAAGGTAACATTAGAAAATGTTGACCATTTCCGCTACCTTGGCAGCCACCTCTCCACCAAAGTCAACATCGACACCAAATGCAACACTGTCTGAGCTCTGCGAGTGCAGCATTTTTCCGAATGAAGCAGAGAGTGTTTGAGGACCGGAACATCCGTAGGGATACCAAGGTGCTTGTTTATAAAGCTATTGTCCTCCCAACCCTGCTATATGCCTGCGAAATGTGGACTGTCTACAGACGTCACATGCAACTCCTGGAACGATTCCATCAGCGCTGCCTCCGGAAAATCCTGCAAATCTCTTGGGAAGACAAGCGGACAAATGTCAGCGTGCTGGAAGAAGCAAAGACCACCAGCATTGAAGCGATGGTCCTCTGCCATCAACTCCGCTGGACCGGCCACGTTGTCCGGATGCCTGACCACCGTCTCCCAAAGCAGTTGCTCTACTCCAAACTCAAGAACAGAAAACAGAATGTTGGTGGACAGGAAAAGAGATTTAAAGATGGCCTCAAAGCCAACCTTAAAATCTCTGGCATAGACACTGAGAACTGGGAAGCCCTGGCCCTTGAGCGCTCCAGCTGGAGGTCAGCTGTGACCAGCAGTGCTGCAGAATTTGAGGAGGCACGAGTGGAGGGTGAAAGAGAGAAACATGCCAGGAGGAAGGCACGTCAAGCCAACCCCGACCGGGACCGCCTTCCACCTGGAAACCAATGCCTTCACTGTGGGAGAAGATGCGGGTCAAGAATAGGGCTCCACAGCCACCTACAAACCCACAAAATAGTCATCAAGGAAGACCATCTTACTCGTCCAACGAGGGATCGCCTAAGTAAGTAAGTAAGTAAGTAAGTAATTCCAAGAATGTGAAGGTATCTTCTCAAAGTTCTGGGTTGGCTTGCATTCAGTCCACTCCCTTCTGCTCATTACAATTAGGAACTTTATTAACTCTTTGCCCAGTTTCTCAGAAGTTTTGTGGGAGGAAGAGCCCAAACCTGACTTCAATGTTTGCCTCATCAGGGGGAAAAACTGTGGAGTAGGGCTATCATTCTGAAGCAACTACCTTCTCCTAATGAACTTCCAGCAAGAACCACTAATTATGAAAATGGGATGTAAATGGAACTCAAGGATGTCTTGATGGACCAAGGAGGCACTTTGTAGGCTAGACATGCTTTTCCTGGGGGAAAACTGCTAATTGAAAGAAACACTATTAAACCCAGACATTCCAGATGAACCATGGCCAAAAGTAGGCATGGACTTCTTTAACCAGTCAGTCAAGGTATATGAGATAATGATTTTACATTGCTTCTCAGATTACCAAATGTCTCTTGCAGAAAAAGTCATTGTGAAGATTAAAGACATTCTTGTCTATTGCTGGATACCGGATGCCAAGTAGTCAGATAATGGGCCGCGTTTGTTGTGGAGGACTTCCAGAGATCCAGTAAGAACTTGGATTTGGGTTGCCTCACTTTATCACATGGATGTTACCAACATAATGCCAAGATATAAACAACTGTGACAATAGTTTAGAAACTCTTGAGAGCTGATAATAATGGATGACTAGCATAGTCCAACCCATGGATTACAATCTCAAGTTCTACATGAGTTTACAAAGGTGAAGAACACTGGGCGCATCTACAATGTAGAATGAATGCAACTTGACACTCCTTTAATTGCTATGGGTCAATGCTATGGGATCTTTATAATTGTTTGATAAGGCTCCAGCTTTTTTGGCAGAGAAGGCCAAAGGTCTTGTGAAACTACAACTCGCAAGATTCCACAGCACTGAGTCATGGTAGACTGGCTAAGACCAGAAAATCAAACAACGAACATAGCAGAAAGTAAGATCTTGGCTTTAGACTGCGGCATGGAGGGGGGGAGGTGTTCCATTAGCCGAGGGGCCCCCATAGAGGTCGTGGTGGGAAGGAGGAGATGCGGGAAAAGGAGACCTCGAATTCGGCCTAATTCGGATCGCTTATCTATATTAACAATTCCCAACCGGTCTCCTAAGGTAAATTGGTGTAACCAGGTGAGCGGGCCCTCTGGTTTGAAGGTGATGTTGTTGAACGCCAGATCTGTCAACGGAAAAACGGCCTGGATCCAGGATTTGATCCTGGAGGAGCGGGCAGATCTGGCGTGCATCACGGAGACCTGGCTGGATGAAGCGGGGGGCGTAAACCTCTCCCAGCTCTGTCCTCCAGGCTTCTCCGTGCAACATCAACCAAGAGCCGGAGGACGGGGAGGCGGGGTCGCAGTGGTCTATAGAGATTCCATCCACCTGACCAGGAGTCCCATCCCGCAGACCACAAATTTCGAATGCGTCCACCTGAGGGTGGGTGACCGGGACAGAATAGGGATTCTTGTAGTGTACCGTCCACCTCGCTGCACTACAGTCTCCCTGCCTGAGCTAGCGGGGGTGGTCTCGAGCCTGGGGGTGGAGTCCCAACGGCTCCTTGTGCTGGGGGACTTCAACATCCATGCCGAGGCGACCCTCACAGGAGCGGCTCAGGACTTCATGTCTGCCATGGCAACCATGGGGCTGTCCCAACAAATAACTGGCCCCACCCACTGTGCTGGACACACATTGGACTTGGTTTTCTGCCAGGGATGGGAGCAGGGTGGCGGTGTGGAGGAGTTGTCCATCTCTCCGTTGCCATGGACTGACCACTTCTGATCAGATTTAGGCTCACTGCGCCCCCTAACCTCCGCAAAGGTGGAGGACCCATTAAGATGGTCCGCCCCAGGAGGCTTATGGATCCGAATGGATTCCTGACGGCTCTTGGGGATTTCCCGCCACCTCGGTAGGTGACCATGTCGAGGCCTTGGTCGCTCTCTGGAATGGGGAGATGACCAGGGCAATTGACAGGATCGCTCCGGAACGTCCCCTCTCAAGTAACCGAGCTAAACCAGCTCCTTGGTTCACTGAGGAGCTGGCAGCGATGAAGCGAAGGAAGAGGGTACTAGAGAGCGTGTGGCGCTCGGACCCAAGCGAGCCAAATCGAGCACGGTTTGTGTCCTTTTTAAGGGCATATGCCGCGGCAATAAAAGCCGCGAAGAAAACTTTCTTCGCGGCTACTATTGCGTCTGCAAAAAACCGTCCGGCGGAGTTGTTTCGGGTTGTCAGAGGTCTTTTAACTCCCCCTACCTCAGGTGGGAGCCCTGACAACTCGGCCACGCGCTGTGAAGCATTTGCTCGGTTCTTTGCAGACAAAGTCGCTTTGATCCGTTCTGGGCTGGACGCCACATTAAATGCAGTCTCTGTGGATGTGACACAAGCACCTGCTTGTCCTATTTTGATGGATTCTTTTCAGTTTGTGAAACCCGAGGATGTGGACAAGATACTTGGAGGAATGAGGCCTACCACGTCCATCCTAGACCCCTGCCCATCCTGGCTTCTGAAGGAGGCCAGGAGGGGGATTGGCTGAGTGGGTAACGGTGGTGGTTAATGCCTCCCTTCGGGAAGGCAAGATTCCAGCGAGCTTAAAACAAGCTATAAAACCGCTGTTGAAGAAACCATCATTGGACCCCACTAAATTCGACAACTTTCGGCCTGTTTCCAATCTCCCCTTTTTGGGCAAAGTCATGGAAAGCGTGGTGGCCTCACAACTCCAGGTATTCTTGAGAGACACGGATATTCGGGATCCGGCACAGTCTGGTTTCAGACCGGGACATGGTACCGAGACGGTCTTGGTCGCCTTAGTGGATGATCTGCGCCGGGAGCTAGACAGGGGGAGTGTGTCCCTGTTGGTGCTCCTGGACCTCTCAGCGGCCTTCGATACCGTCGACCACGGTATTCTTCTGGGGCGCCTTGCAGAGATGGGTCTTGGGGGCACTGCTTTGCAGTGGCTCCTCATTTCTGGAGGGCCGTACCCAGAAGGTGTTATTGGGGGACTCCTGTTCAACACCACAGCCTTTGACCTGTGGGGTTCCTCAGGGCTCCATACTGTCCCCCATGCTGTTTAACATCTACATGAAGCCGCTGGGTGAGATCATCCGGAGTTTCGGGGTGCGGTGTCATCTGTACGCAGCTGATGTACTGTCCCCCATGCTGTTTAATATCTACATGAAGCCGCTGGGTAAGATCATCCGGAGTTTCGGGGTGCGGTGTCATCTGTACGCAGATGATGTCCAACTCTGTCACTCCTTCTCCACCTGCTACTAAGGAGGCTGTCGAGGTCCTGAACCGGTGCCTGGCCGCTGTAACGGTCTGGATGAGGGCGAACAAACTGAAATTAAATCCAGACAAGACAGAGGTCCTCCTGGTCAGTCGCAAGGCCGAACAGGGTATAGGGTTACAGCCTGTGCTGGACGGGGTCGCACTCCCCTTGAAGGCGCAGGTTCGCAGCTTGGGTGTGACCCTGGATTCATCGCTGAGCCTGGAGCCCCAGGTCTCGGCGGTGACCAGGGGAGCATTTGCACAGCTCAGGCTCGTGCGCCAGCTGCGCCCGTATCTTGGGAAGTCTGACTTGGCCACGGTGGTACACGCTCTTGTCACATCCCGCCTTGACTACTGCAACGCTCTCTACGTGGGGCTGCCCTTGAAGACGGCCCGGAAGCTTCAGCTAGTCCAGCGCGCGGCAGCCATGTTACTAACCGGAGCGGGACGCAGGGAGCACACAACGCCCTTGCTGTTCCAGCTCCACTGGCTGCCGATTTGCTACCGGGCCCAATTTAAGGTGCTGGTGTTATCCTACAAAGCCCTAAACGGTTCCGGCCCAAAATACCTTGAGTACCGCATCTCGGCCTATGAGCCCACGAGGACCTTAAGATCATCCGGGGAGGCCCTTCTCTCGGTCCCGCCCGCCTCACAGGCACGCCTGGCGGGGACTAGAGAGCGGGCCTTCTCGGTGGTGGCCCCCCGGCTGTGGAACTCCCTCCCTGCTGAAATCAGACAGGCGCCTTCCCTCATGGCCTTCCGCAAGGGCCTGAAAACCTGGCTCTTTGAAAAGGCCTTCAACTAAGTACTATATTTTTGGAATGACCACCGGAATGGACTATGGCTACGAGACTGATTATGACCCAAACATGACGAGCGGATTTTTAGTTTAATTAGTTGTGTTAGTAAGATGTGTGTTATGGTCTTGATTTATTGTAACTGTTGTCTTTATGTTCTATGTTCTGTACACCGCCACGAGTCGCCTTCGGGCTGAGAGTGGCGGTTAACAAGTGCAAATAATAAATAAAATAAATAAATAAATAAATAGTAAAGTGATGTCAAACTGCATTAATTCTGTAGCATGGATGTACCCTTCATCACACTAGAGGAAAAAATCCACTTAAAATCTGATTCCTGCCTCCTTCCTAAACTACAAAACCCAGAATTCTGCAGGAGGCAGAAACCAGATTTTAAATGGATTTTTTCTCTAGTGTGATGGGGCCCTTATAAACAATTGAGAATTAATGTATTGTGAAAGGCTTTCATGGCCGGAATCACTGGGTTGTTGTAGGTTTTTTTCGGGCTATATGGCCATGGTCTAGAGGCATTCTCTCCTGACGTTTTGCCTGCATCTATGGCAAGCATCCTCAGAGGTAGTGAGGTCTGTTGGAACTAGGAAAAATGGGTTTATATATCTGTGGAATGACCAGGGTGGGACAAAGGACTTCTTATCTGCTGGAGCTAGGTGTGAATGTTTCAACTGACCGCCTTGATTAGCATTTGATAACCTGGAAGTGCCTGGAGCAATCTTTTGTTGAGAGGTGATTAGATGTCCTTGTTTGTTTCCTCTCTGTTGTTGTGCTGTTGTAATTTTAGAGTTTTTTAATAGTGAGAATTAGACTGGTATCTATTCATGATTTGGGCTGGAATCCTTTTGGTGATTTTAGACATGGATAAAATGTGGCTTAGACATTTATGTCTAAACAACAGCACAAACACCGAAGAGCATCACACACATTTTTATGGTGATGATGATGATGATAATAATAATAATAACAACAACAACTGTGTGGTTTTCTGGCATTGTATATTTCTACCACTTTTGTGATGGTTCATTTGTATTTTGATTCTGTAGCCCACTTGTTGATGGATGTCCAGAATCAGCAGTATCCACCACGGACCTTTTTATCCTGGGTGTCGACCGAGCCAGTATAGATTTTGTTTTGGTTTGCTTCTCCATAGTGCTAATGGGTTAGGTGCCCTTGGTGCCATTCCTCAGCTGAGACCACTCTGGCTTGGTTAGACCTGCTGGTCGTTACACTACCGCCAGCTCTCAGCATCCTTGGAGCAGTTAGGTCCCCCATCACAACAAGGTGGCACCCATCAGGGACCATATCCTCAGCTGTTGCAAGAAAATTGCACAGACGGACTACAAACAAAGGCACAACTCTGTGGCCCAAATGATTCGCTGGAACTTATGTCACAAGTACCACCTACCAGTAGTAAAAAAGAATTGGTGGGATCATAAACCTGCAAAGGGGTAGTGGAAAATGAACATGCAAATATACTGTGGGACTTTCGAATCCAGACTGACAAAGTTTTGGAACACAATACACCAGATATCACAATTGTGGAAAAGAAAAAAGTCTGGATTATTGATTATTATATCAATAGTAAGACAAGCATCATAAGCAACAACCAGAAATCTCTGGCCAAGTAGATCAATAGGTACCAATCAGGTGGGAAGGTAACAGCATTCTGTGCAGTCATGCTGACCACATGACCTAGGAGGTGTCTATGGACAACCCTGGTTCTTCGGTGTAGAAATTGAGATGAGCACCACCCTACAGAGTCAGATATGACTAGACTTAATGTCAAGGGGAAACCTTTACCTTCACTTTAGAAAAACAAGTATTTTATATATAGCCCAATAGGAGCTATGTATGTTGATGAAAAAAAGTGATATCATAAAAATCATTTTGAAACTTGTAGTTTTCAACTCACTGTTTGTGTGTGTGTATTTGCGTGATTTCTACCTTTGAGGCAATCTTTGGCTAGCATTACACCTAGCAAGATCAAATCTGGCAGTTTCAGTGGAGAGACTTCCAATGGAAAATGTTGACATTTGGATCAGCAAAGTTGCACATCCGGTGCTCCATTTGCATACGCATTCACCTGCATGCTTGGTGTCTCGGTTCAGTTACACTGACATCCCGCACCAGATATGTATGGCACAATTATTGCGTGATTCTATGTGCAAATCTTTGTATACGTAACTCCAATGCAAGATCATGGCCAATGCCTCCTAATATGGAAATTTCAGAGTGATTAAATGTAACTATGAACCGGATATGCAGTCCGGCCCTAGACACAAAGGTGACTGGATGCAACTTGTGCAAGCAAAGGACCTCTGTGTGGAGAAGACGGTGGAATGCTAACAGGTAATAGGGAAAAGGCAGAACTACTCAACACTTTCTTTGCCTCAGTCTTCTCACAAAAAATGATCTTGACAGACTAGAGAGATGATGGGCCAAAACTAACAAGATGAAGTTCAACAGGGACAAATGCAAGATACTCCACTTTGGCAGGAAAAACGAAATGCAAAGATACAGAATGGGGGACAATGCCTGGCTCGAGAGCAGTACGTGTGAAAAAGATCTTGGAGTCCTCATGGAAAACAAGTTAAACATGAGCCAACAATGTGATGTGGCGGCAAAAAAAGCCAATGGGATTTTGGCCTGCATCAAGTAGGAGCCTAGTGTCTAGATCTAGGGAAGTCATGCTCCCCATGCTCTATTCTGCCTAGGTTAGACCACACCTGGAATATTGTGTCCAATTCTGGGCACCACAATTCAAGAGAGATGTTGACAAGCTGGAATGTGTCCAGAGGAGGGCGATTAAAATGATCAAGGGTCTGGAGAACAAGCCCTATGAGGAGCGACTTAAGGAGCTGGGCATGTTTAGCCTGAAGAAGAGAAGGCTGAGAGGAGATATGATAGCCATGTATAAATATGTGAGAGGAAGCCAGGGAGGAGGGAGCAAGCTTGTTTTCTGCTTCCTTGGAGACTAGGACGCAATGGAACAATGGCTTCAAACTACAAGAGAGGAGATTCCATCTGAACATGACGAAGAACTTCCTGACTGTGAGAGCCGTTCAGCAGTGGAACTCTCTGCCCGAGTGTGGTGGAGGCTCCTTCTTTGGAAGCTTTTAAACAGAGGCTGGATGGCCATCTGTCAGGGGTGCTTTGAATGCAATTTCCTGCTTCTTGGCAGAATGGGGTTGGACTGGATGGCCCTTGAGGTCTCTTCCAACTCTTTGATTCTATGATTCTATGAAAAAGAAATCTGTTTTCAACCAGAGCAATATGGGGTGGATGAAGTAGTAGGGGAAATGCAACCCAAAATAGGTAAAGAAGTAACCCAGGAATGCCTGGTTAGTCTAAACAAATTCAAGTCTCCAGGGCCAGATGTGCTACGTCCAAGAATATTGAAGGAACTAACAGAAGTTATTTTAGAACCACTGGCAATAATCTTTGAGAATTCTTGGAGAACAGTAGAAGTCCCATAAGAAGATTGGAGGAGGGCAAATGTTGTCCCTATCTTCAAGAAGGGGAAAAAAGAGGACTTAAACAATTATCGTCCAGTCAGACTGACATCAAGACCAGGAAAGATTCTGGAGCAGATCATAAAGGAGGCAACCTGCAATCACTTAGAAAGAAATGCTGCGATTACTCAAAGTCAACATGGATTTCTCAAAAACAAGTTATATCAGACTAATCTCTTTTTTGATAGAGTTACGAGCCTGGTAGATGCAGGGAATGCTGTGGATGGAGCAGATCTTGATTTCCGGAAGGCCTTCAACAAAGTCTCCCATGACCTTCTTGCAAGCAAACTAGTCCAATGTGGGCTAGGCAATGCTACTATTAGGTGGATCTGTAATTGGTAAAGTGACCAAACCCCAAGGGTGCTTCTCCCCAGTGGTTCCTCTTCTTCATCCTGGAAAGAAGTCACAAGTGGAGGGCCATAAAGAGGGTTCAGTCTTGGGTCCAGTTCTGTTCAACATCTTTATTAATGACTTGGATGAAGGTTTAGAGGGCCTGCTTATCAAGTTCACAAATGGGACCAAATTAGGAGGGACTATTAGAGGATAGGATCAGAATTCAAAATGTCTTCAATGGATTAGTCCATGTGGAAAAGATCTTGGAGTCTTTGTGGACTCCAAGATCTTTGTGATGCAGCAGCGAAGGCCCCGTGGGAAGTCTGACTTGGCCACGGTAGTCCGCGCTCTGGTTACATCCCATATAGACTACTGCAACGCTCTCTATGTGGGGTTGCCTTTGAAGACTGCTCGGAAGCTTCAAATAGTCCAACGTTCGACAGCCAGGATACTAACAGGAGCGGCACTTAGGGAGCATACAACTCCTCTATTGCGCCAGCTCCACTAGCTACCAGTCTGCTACCGGGCACAATTCAAAGTGCTGGCATTAGCCTATAAAGCCCTAAACGGTTCTGGCCCGACTTACCTGTCCGAATGCATCTCCTCCTATGAACCAGCTAGGACATTAAGATCATCTGGGGAGGCCCTGCTCTCAGACCCGCCTGCAACACAGGCACGCGTGGCGGGGATGAGAGACAGGGCCTTCTCAGTGGTGGCCCCTCGGCTGTGGAATGCCCTTCCAACAGATATTAGATCGGTCCCCTCCCTACTGGCATTTCTGAGGAAAGTGAAGACCTGGTTGTTCGAGCAGGCATTTGATTAGGCAGTGTAATGAATATAGGAATACGGAACAATGGATGATGAGATTGGATCTTGATTCTACTGATGAGATGCTAATGAGTTGTTATATTGATGCTTAATTGTTTATTATGTTACTGTTTTAACTGTCCCTTAACTGTTTTTATGATGTTTAGCATTGAATTTTTGCTGTTGTTAAATGCTTTGAGTTGCCTAAGGGCTGAGAAAAGCGGTATACAAATGAAGTAAATAAATAAATAAATTCTACATAGCTGTATAAAATCCACCTTGAACCAAATTATATGGCAGTGTGGACTCAGATAATCCAATTCAAATCAGACGTTGTTGATTATCTGCCTTTTATGGCTGCGTGGAAAGGCCCTAAAAAGCCAATGAGATTTTGGGCTGCATCCAAAGGAGTCTAGTGTCTAGATCAAGGGAAGTCGTGGTGCCTCTCTATTCTGCTTTGGTTAAACCTCACTTGGAATATTGTGTCCAATTCTGGGCACCACATTTAAAAGAGATATTGACTCTAAGCTGGAAGGAGTCCAGGGGAAGAGGGAGACCAAAATGATCAAAGGTCTGGAGACCATGAATAATCCCTCTGAAGAGTGCCTGAAAGAACTGGTATATTTAGCCTGCAGAAGAGAAGGTTAAGAGGGGACATGAGAGCCATGTATGTAAGGATGTCATAAGGAAGAGGGAGCAAGCTTGTTTTCTGCTGTCTTGAAAACTAGGACTGAAGAAGAGAAGGCTGAGAGGAGATATGATAGCCATGTATAAATATGTGAGAGGAAGCCACAGGGAGGAGGGAGCAAGCTTGTTTTCTGCTGCCCTGGCGACTAGGACGCAAGGGAACAATGGCTTCAAACTACAAGAAAGGAGATTCCATCTGAACCTGAGGAAGAACTTCCTGACTGTGAGAGCCGTTCAGCAGTGGAACTCTCTGCCCCGGAGTGTGGTGGAGGCTCCTTTTTTGGAAGCTTTTAAACAGAGGCTGGGTGGCCATCTGTCAGGGGTGATTTGAATGCAATATTCCTGCTTCTTGGCAGAATGGGGTTGGACTGGACGGCCCATGAGGTCTCTTCCAACTCTTTGATTCTATGATTCTATGACTCAACGGAGTCATGGGTTCCAATGACAGGAAAGGAGATTCCACCTGAACATTAGGAAGAACTTTCGGACCATAAGAAGGGGTGTTCAGCGGTGGAACTCTCTGTCTCAGAGTGTAGTAGAAGCTCCTTCCTTGGAGGCTTTTAAACAGAGGTTGGGTGGCCATCTGTCAGGGTATGTTGAATGCCCTTTTCCCACATGATAGAGGGTTGGACTGGATGGCCCACGTGGTCTCTTCCAGCTCTATGATCTATAAGTCTAAGCCTTCCTTCTTTTTTAATTTGTGATCACTTGCCTTTTTCTCCATCTGTGTGCTTGTATTGCGTTGCTCCTCTTGCCTCAACCCAACTCCATTTTGGCATTCTCTTTAATTAAAAAGCCACAATTGGTTTGTTTAGAAAGCAAGAGAACCCCGAGGAGGGTGTTTGCCTCTGCGGGATATTACATGGAGCAAAAGAGAGATAGAATCGGCACCAAGTGGGAAGGAAGGGTGGGAAGATGCAGGCTCGACCTGTTGAGAGCTTCATTTGTCTTCATCAAAAAGCCCAGGAATCTTTGGAGGAATTCTACAAGGCCTGTTTTCTTCAGTAGCAAAGGGCTTCTGTTTTTCTTTCCACTGCAATGTTGCAATACTTTTTAGTCTTTAGCTCTGGAACTGGGTTTCTTCGGGCAAGGAAAAAACAATGCCAGGTACAAAGTCAAGCAACAACATGACTGCCAGCCTCTTTTGCAAATGTACATCTCAATTTGCTCCAGTGATAGAGGGTTTCTTATGAGATAAAGGAAGGAGGGGACATTCACATGCTGAAAGGGTGTGCAAAAGCAGATTTTACAGTTAAGATGAACTAGACTCCCATTGATTGCAGCCTCTAACCTTCCCCTCTAATTACCCAGATCTGAAACCCAGTCAAAGGATGTATCTATACTGTGTAATAGGCCTGGGTAACAACGGAAAAATTTGTTTCTAAAATCGATTCGTTTTTTGGGGGTTTTTGCGTTTCGTTATTTAAAATAATTACAAAATTTTTCTTTAAAAAAGTTCGATATTTACGAAATTTCGTAAATGTGAAAAAAATTTCAAAACAATAACGAATCGATTTCCGAAACAATAACGAATCGATTCGTTAATGGCGGACGCGACCGCACAATACGCTAAAAAACCTCCAAATGGGACAGGGGGAACTTCTGAAGCTTAATTAAACCAAAAACAACTATAAAAACCCTTAGAAAACCAAAACAACTATAAAACTTGCCCCAGACATGCGGAAATAATAACGAAACGACCTCAAACAATAACGAAACGAATACAATAACGAAATGCGAAGCATTTACAAAACGTATTTAAAAATTCGTTTTTTTAAAAATTGCTCCAGAATGGTTCGTTATCGTTTTGTAATTGAAAAATTAACGAATTTTTTAACGAATTACGAATTAACGAAACGAAACCGCCCAGCCCTACTGTGTAACCGTTGCACAAAATCCCAGGTTCGTTCTCGGTCTGCCAGCTCCAATGGTTTCCAATTCGGACACATAGAGATGAGAGCGGACTCAGAGATCACTTTATTGCTCCAGTGGCCAAAGAGGGATGTCAGGGAGAATCACAGATTTGACATGCTTTCCACTTAGGTGCTTCCAGACCGTGTCAAAATTTGGATTAAATAAGTGGGTTTAAAAATAGCGGGATCTGGCACCAAGTCCAGACACAGACCTGTCAGTTTCGGAAAATGGTCCCCCACTATCCTGATACCTTCCTTTGTAATGGATTTTACAAATCCACAAGATGAATGACAGAGAGCATCCAGAGGAAGTTTTGGGTTTTTTTTAAATGCTCTCCGAGATGTACAGGATCATATATGTGCTCAAGCGAATATCTCAATGTACACACAAAGAGATATCTTATTCTCTCTCCTCACCCAACTATACACTTAAGCTCTGTTTAACCGAATAAAGATCAAAACAAAGAAAGAAAGTTCTATTTATTTATTTATTTATTTATTTATTTATTTATTTATTTATTTACCACATTTCTACCCTGCTCTTCTCACCCCCGCATGAGGACTCAGAGCGGCTAACAATGGCAATGATTCAATGCCGCAATAATTATAATTATAAAAACAAGATAAAAACATACAATACAATAAATTAAAGCAACATTAGCTATATAATCATAAAGGCATTTCCATTATAACAATCTTCTGGTCCGATTCAATGTTCAGGTGCCATTATATCCATTAGCCAAAAACCTGGTTCCACAACCACATCTTCAGTTTTCTTCTGAAAGAAAGGAGGGAGGACACCGATCTAATTTCGCTGGGGAGCGAATTACACAGGCGGGGGGGGGGGGGGGGTCACCACCAAGAGTTCTAACTGTTACTGCTTTCCATTTGTGCTTCTATTTAGCCACCTGTGTGGGCACATGTGCTGGACCAATCCACACCAAGGTATAGGAAGGATGTCATGTGCTTTCCATAACTGCAGGGATATATAGTCATGCAAATATGCACATTTTTTTGGTCAGAATCGGGTTCTAAACATGTGTTTTTCAGCTGTTAACCCAATTCCACACACACTTTCATGAAATGTTATTTAGCCAGCCAGCCACTCCCTTTTATCCCAGTTTCTTCTGGGTTTTAGTGCATGTGCAGAAGGGCTCTACTAGACATCAGTATCCTAAATACATTTGAGAATAATGAACATTGGAACAAATTACAATCCGCTGTCTTAGTCATTCAAAATACTCTCATTGTTGTCATGCTTTACAGCTGGTGACTGGCAGAGTGTGTATGGCAGGAACTTTATAGTAAAGTCTGCTGTGAGAGTCCATCTACTTAAGGCTGGAGGCTGGGAAATGGGTGCTAGTTTGGGGACAATGAAGGCATTGGAATGGCTCTTAATTCATAGAATCATATTAGTGGACTTCTTTAAAAATGGACTGGAAAGGACTTGGGATTTTGAACAAAGCAAAGGCTTAGAATCATAGAATCCTAGAGTTGGAAGAGACCTCATGGGCCATCCAGTCCAACCCCCTGCCAAAAGCAGGAATGTTGCATTCAAAGCACCCCTTGAATTAATGGGGTTTCCTCAATCCCTTGATAAAACAATAGAGGGCAGGTGGTGATGATGGGCCTTGGAGTTGCTCTGGATGGGACATATTATGCACTGTAGGGTCAACATAACATTGACATTCCTGATGGATAATGCGGAAGGAAGTTCTGCTGACGTGTCTTCTCAACCAAAAGAACTGATGCCTCATCAAACTAGAAATCCCAGGATTCTATCTCATTGAGCCATGCAGTTAAAGTGGTGTCAAACTACATTAACTCTACAGTGTAGATCAGGGGTCCTCAAACTAAGGCCCGGGGACTGGATACGGCCCTCCAGGGTAATTTACCCGGCTCTCGCTCAGGGTCAACCTAAGTCTGAAATGACTTGAAAGCACACAACTACAACAACAATCCTATCTCATTAGCCAAAAGCAGGCCTACACTTCCGATTGAAATACTAAGTTTATATTTGTTAAAATTGTCCTTCATTTTAATTATTGTTTTTAATTATTGTTTTAGCAGCTTACGACACCGTAAACCACCGCCTCCTCCTGAGAAAAATGTATAATATCACAAAGGACTACCACCTCACCCGCCTCAAACTAAACCTGCTACAAAACAGGAGGTTTTTTGTTGAGTTCCAGGGCCAGAGAAGCAGATGGCGGAAACAGAAGAACGGCCTGCCTCAGGGGAGCGTGCTTGCTACATCCATGTTCAACATCTACACAAATGACCAGCCACTGCCAGAAGGGACAGAGAGGTTCATCTATGCTGATGATCGTGCCATCACCGCTCAAGCAGGGAGCTTTGAGATGGTTGAACAGAAGCTCTCCGAAGCTCTAGGTGCCCTTACTGCCTATTACAGGGAAATACTTCCCATTGAAATACTAAGTTTATATTTGTTAACATTGTCCTTTATTTTAATTATCGTATTGTTTTAAAGTCTGTTTTGCACTACAAATAAGATATGTTCAGTGTACATAGGAACAAGCCCTATGAGGAGCGGCTTAAGGAGCTGGGCATGTTTAGCCTGAAGAAGAGAAGGCTGAGGGGAGATATGATAGCCATGTATAAATATGTGAGAGGAAGCCACAGGGAGGAGGGAACAAGCTTGTTTTCTGCTTCCTTGGAGACTAGGATCTGGAACAATGGCTTCAAACTACAAGAGAGGAGATTCCATCTGAACATGACGAAGAACTTCCTGACTGTGGCAGCCGTTCAGCAGTGGAACTCTCTGCCCCAGAGTGTGGTGGAGGCTCCTTCTTTGGAAGCTTTTAAACAGAGGCTGGATGGCCACCTGTCAGGGGTGATTTGAATGCAATATTCCTGCTTCTTGGCAGAATAGGGTTGGACTGGATGGCCCAGGAGGTCTCTTCCAACTCTTGGATTCTATGATTCTATGAGTCTATGAATTAATTCATGTTTTTTTTTTCAAATTATAATCCGACCCTCCAACAGTTTGAGGGACTGTGACCTGGCCTTCTGTTTAAAATGTGTGAGGACCCCTGCCCTAGACGAATGCTGTGGAATCCTGGGAGTTGTAGTTTCACAAGATCTTCAACTTTCTCTACCAAAGAGTGCTGGTGCCTTCTCAAACTACAGCTCCCAGTATTCCATCGCATTGAGGCATGGTGATTCAAGTGGTGTCAAACTGGGTTAATTCTACAGTGTAGATGTTCTGGCTTTCAGTGGGGCCCCCAATCCATTTTTGGGAGCCTCCCAAAACCAGAGGGGAAGATATCTATTTGCACTCTGGTGTGCTGATGCACCCAAAGGCTCAAGATTAAGCCCTAAACAAACTCAATACCTCTTATCTTTAAGACCCTTATTTACTGGCCAGCAGGGGATGTTCATTCTGGGAGCTCTAGTTTTCTCCTTGAGCCAAGGGTTTCCTCTCTCTTGACTTGGTTTATCCTTTTTCACTTGCTGCCGTATAATCTTGGAATCGCTTCCCTGAGAATCCGCTCCTTTCCTTGTTTATAAATCTCAGTTAAAAGCTTCCCTGCCCTCCAAAGCTTTGGGGACTTTTGTTTGACGTTGTTTTATAGTTTTGGATAATTTGATTATACGCTTTGTCCAGTTTGCTCTGTATGGTACTGTGTGTGGTTTTGTTTGATTTGTTTTGCAATTGCAAAGTACAGTTTGTGACTTGTTATTCCCCTTTCCCCTTGCATGTGCCTGTGTATACACATACACTTACTGTCATTTTACTACAGGGTGTCATATATATTTTATGGTGCTAGATCATTGTTATTATTATTGCCATCCAGCTTCTGTTTCAAAACTTCCAGATAAAGAGATCCCATTATTTTTCCAATGTAGGAAGTTTTTCCTAATGTTTAGGAGAAACCTCTTTCTGTGGAGTTTGAATCCGTTGCTCCATTGTGTCTTCAGACATGTCTACATCAGGCATGGGCAAACGTTGGCCCTCCAAGTGTTTTGGACTTCAACTCCCACAATTGTGGGAGTTGAAGTCCAAAACACCTGGAGGGCCAACATTTGCCCATGCCTGATCTACATTGTCAAGTGAATGCAGTTTCATAGAATCATAGAATCAAAGAGTTGGAAGAGACCTCATGGGCCATCCAGTCCAACACAAAAAACACAAATCCACTAAAAGTTGTGGTACATAAATCACAATGGTCGATATTGCCTAACAGTTTGTATATTACAATATTCAACAAACGGCAAAGGAAAGAGATTCCACCTAGAATCATAGAATTATGGAATCATAGAGTTGGAACAGACCGCATGGACCATCCAGTCCAACCCCTGTTCCTTTGCCTTCAACCTAGAATCATAGAATCTATTGGAAGAGAACTCGTGGTCCATCCAGTCCAACCCCATTCTGCCAAGAAGCAGGAATATTGCATTCAAAGCAACCCTGACAGATGGCCACCCAGCCTCTGTTTAAAAGCCTCCAAAGAAGGAGCCTCCACCACACTCCAGAGCAGAGAGTTCCACTGCTGAACAGCTCTCACAGTCAAGAAGTTCTTCCTCATGTTCAGATGGAATCTCCTTTCTTGTAGTTTGAAGCCATTGTTCCGTGTCCTAGTCTCCAGGGCAGCAGAAAACAAGCTTGCTCCCTCATCCCTGTGACTTCCTCTCACATATTTATACATGGCTATCATGTCTCCTCTCAGCCTTCTCTTCTTCAGGCTGAACATGCCCAGCTCTTTAAGCCGCTCTTCATAGGGCTTGTTCTCCAGTTTGACACCACTTGAGCTGCCATGGCTCCATGCTATGAAATCCTAGCAGTTGGAGTCTGCCAAAGAGGGGTGATACCTCACCAAACTACAACTCCTAGGATTCCATAGCATTGACCCATGACAATTAAAACATCATATTGTTGAAGGCTTTCATGGCTGGAATCGCTGAGTTGTTGTAGGTTTTTTGAGCTATATGGCCATGTTCTAGAAGCATTCTCTCCTGACATTTCACCTCATCTATGGCAAGCATCCTTAGAGGTTGTGAGGTCACAAGGAAACAATGCAGGTGAAACGTCAGGAGAGAATGCTTCTGGAACATGACCATATAGCCTGAAAAACCCAATTAAAATATTGATGCACCCCCAGTTTTTGGAGCAGGAGAAACAGATAGGCTCCCTCCCCAATACGGCGTCCTATACGGCGTCCTTGGAGACTAGGACGTGGAACAATGGCTTCAAACTACAAGAGAGGAGATTCCATCTGAACATGAGGAAGAACTTCCTGACTGTGAGAGCCGTTCAGCAGTGGAACTCTCTGCCCCGGAGGGTGGTGGAGGCTCCTTCTTTGGAAGCTTTTAAACAGAGGCTGGATGGCCATCTGTCAGGGGTGATTTGAATGCAATATTCCTGCTTCTTGGCAGAATGGGGTTGGACTGGATGGCCCAGGAGGTCTCTTCCAACTCTTTGATTCTATGATTCTAAAGTTCAGAGGAGCAAACTATAGCTCCCTAGCAGAAAATGCAAAGTACCTGATCAGAATACAAATGCCAGAATTCCATGTCATATTGCTATGACAATTAAAATGGCATCAGGCTGCTTCCACTACAGAGTGTAGACCAGTGGTTCCCAACCTGTGGGCCATGGCCCACTGTTGGGCCACGAAACCTAAAATAAGTTCCACGACTCTAGATTATTAAATATGGTTTTCAGTGGGTGAGCAGATGGTGACTACTGCGTGGCATATGCTCAGTATCAGAAACTAGAGCTGATGTGGTCTATCCAATGCAATTTTCTGAATCACCACCTCAAATAACCAAACTGAATCATAGAATCATAGAGTTGGAAGAGACCTCCTGGGCCATCCAGTCCAACCCCATTCTGCCAAGAAGCAGGAAAATTGCGTTCAAAGTACCCCTGACAGATGGCCATCCAGCCTCTGTTTAAAAGCTTCCAAAGAAGGAGCCTCCACCACACTCCGGGGCAGAGAGTTCCACTGCTGAACGGCTCTCACAGTCAGGAAGTTCTTCCTCATGTTCAGATGGAATCTCCTCTCTTGTAGTTTGAAGCCATTGTTCCATTGCATCCTAGTCTCCAGGGCAGCAGAACATCAAGTCTCTTCTCAGCCTTCTCTTCTGAAGGCTAAACATGCCCAGCTCTTTAAGCCACTCCTCATTGGGCTTGTTCTCCAGGCCCTTGATCAATTTAGTGGCCCTCCTCTGGACACATTCCAGCTTGTCAATATCTCTCTTCAATTGTGGTGCCCAGAACTGGACACAGTATTTTAGGTGTGGTCTAACCAAGGCAGAATAGAGCATGGGGAGCATGACTTCCCTAGATCTAGACCAGTGGTTCTCAACCTGGGGTCCCCAGATGTTTTTGGCCTCCAACTCCCAGAAGTCCTAACAGCTGGTAAACTGTCTGGGATTCCTGGGAGTTGTAGGCCAAAACACCTCGGAACCCACAAGTTGAAAACCACTGATCTAGACACTCTAATCCTATTGATACAGGCCAAAATCCCACTGGCTAAAGTTGACCAAAAACGGATTCATAACTCTTTTGGTACTAATGCTGGAGAGTGGTCCCTGGTCAAGTGGTCCCTGGTCAAAGTAGCCCTGGTCAAAAAAGAGTTGGGAACCACTGGTTCGGACAGACAGCCACCCCCACCCCCTCACCCCCAATTTGCCCAGTGTTGCTTTCAGATGAAACGAGCTCCAAGAATCTTTGGAGGAAAAAAAAGAACTTGATATTTGCCCCTTCCTGCTACTTGGCCTAGTGCCATCTCCCCAAGGGCTTTGCAGAACTTCAAAGTTATATAACTTTACATAACACAAGTCAACTGATCTTTCTGGAGTTTTCCACTACTGTGGCGAACCCAACAAAATACCACGGCCCATAACTCTTTAATGACTCTCTGTCTCCTGTTTTAAATAGATGCCACCCACCCTTGATTCTTAGATATGAGAGGCACTCTGCACATGAAACCCGGAGAACTTTGAAACATAAGACTATAATTCTCCTTCTGTGTGTGTTTGTGTATGAATGAGAGAACAGGAGACAAACGTTGAAATCCCATGCTAAATTTAGCCGAGGATTACACAAACACCCCTCCTAGCTATCCAACCCTTTTAAAGACAGTAACGGTTTCATAATGTTACTCTGCTGAATGAGCTCCCATCAAAAGGGATCACAGACATGAACAATTTGTGACTTGTTGTGGGATGAGGAGAGGAGGGGGAGGGAAAGAATGTATCCCCGTGTGACCCTCCATGTTGTTCGAGGAAATGGACTGCAGGCATAACATTGCTCTGAAAGGGGCCTTGCTTGGTCCCATCGCCAACTGCTTTGCGGAAGGTGGCCAAAGCTTGCTTTCTGCTGCTCCAGAGACGAAAGTACGGACCACTGTATTCAAATGACAAGAAATGAGATCCCACCTAAACATGAAGAAGAACTTTCCAGAGCTGCTTAATGGTGGGATGGATTGCCTTTAGAGATGATAGAGTTTCCAATGGTTCACCTGGAGAAGAGAAGGCCAAGATGGGACACGAAGGCCATATTTAACCATGTGAATGTTGCCACACTGAAGTGTGGACCACTGCATTCAAATGACAAGAAATAAGATGCCACCTAAACATGAAGAAGAACTTTCCAGAGCTGCTTAATGCTGGGATGGACTGCCTTTAGAGATGGTAGAGTTTTCAATGGTTCACCTGGACAAGAGAAGGCCAAGAGGGGACACAAAGGTCATATTTAAACATGTGAAGGATGCCACACTGAAGTGTGGAGCACTGCATTCAAATGACAAGAAATGAGATCCCACCTAAACACGAACAAGAACTTTCCAGAGCTGCTTAATGGTGGGATGGACTGCCTTTAAAGATGGTAGAGTTTCCAATGGTTTGCCTATAGAAGAGAAAGCCAAGAGGGGACACAAACACCATATTTAAACATGTAAGGATGTCACATTGAAGATGGAACAGACTTGTTCTCTGCTGCTCCAAATTCTGCAGTGCGGATCACTGCATTCAAATGACAAGAAATGAGATCCCACCTAAACATGAAGAAGAACTTTCTAGAGATGCTTAATGGTGGGATGGACTGCCTTTGAAAATGGTAGAGTTTCCAATGGTTTGTCTGGCGAAGTGAAGGCCAAGAGGGGACACAAAGGCCATATTTAAAGATGTGAAGGATGTCACACTGAAGATGGAGCAGCCTTGTTCTCTGCTGCTCCAGCAACTGAAGTGCGGACCACTGCATTCAAATTACAAGAAATGAGATCCCACCTAAACATGAAGAAGAACTTTCCAGAGCTGCTTGATGGTGGGATGGACTGCCTTTGGAGATGGTAGAGTTTCCAATGGTTCACCTGGAGAAGAGAAGCCCAAGAGAGGACATGAAGGCCATATTTAAACATGTGAAGGAGGTCACGTTGAAGATGGAGCAGCCTTGTTCTCTGCTGCTCCAGAGACAAAGACACAATGGAGCCATGGACACCTAAGCATCAGGAAGAACTTTCCGACTGTAAGAACCACTTGACAGTGGAATGGATTTCCTTTGGAGATGGTAGAGTTTCCAATGGTTCACCTGGAAAAGCGAAGGCCAAGAGGGGTCACGAAGGCCATATTTAAGCATGTGAAGGATGTTACATTGAAGATGTAAGAGCAGCCTTGTTCTCTGCTGATCCAGAGACTGAAGTGTGGACCACTGCATTCAAATGACAAGAAATGAGATCCCACCTAAACATGAAGAACTTTCCAGAGCTGCTTGATGGTGGGATGGACTGCCTTTGGAGATGGTAGAGTTTCCAATGGTTCATCTGGAGAAGAGAAGGCCAAGATGGGACACGAAGGCCATATTTAAGCATGTGAAGGACGTTACATTGAAGATGGAGCAGCCTTGTTCTCTGCTGCTCCAAATTCTGAAGTGTGGACCAATGCACTAAAATGACAAGAAATGAGATCCCACCTAAACATGAAGAAGAACTTTCCAGGGCTGCTTGTTGGTGGGATGGACTGCCTTTGGAGGTGGTAGAGTTTCCAACAGTTTGCCTGGAGAAGAGAAGGCCAAGATGGGACACGAAGGCCATATTTAAACATGTGAAGGATGTTACTTTGAAGATGGAGCTGCGTTGTTCTCTGCTGCTTCCAGGAGAAGAGATTCTACCTAAACATCAGGAAGAACTTTCCAACTGTAAGAACTGCCTGACAGTGGGATGGATTGCCTTGGAGGACAGTTCTTCACCATCTTTCAAGGTGTGTAATTACCCTGAAGACATGAAGGTTAGAAGATTACATGGTAGCCAAGACTCCCTTTGATGATTTGAAAGAGATCTAAGAATCATAGTAGACCAAAGCTGAACATGAGTCAACAATATGTTGCCACAAGTAATAAAGCCAATGCAATTCCAGGCTGAATCTCGTGTCCAGACTCTCTTCTGCTTTGGGCAGACCTTCTCACCTGGAATAACCCCATGTCCAGTTCTGGGAAAAGCAATTCCAAGAGAAGATTGGGAAGCTGGAAGGTGTCCAGAGAAGGGCCACCAAAATGGTCAAAGACCTGGAAACCAGGAGTCCCTATGAGGAGCAACTTAAGGAGCTGGGAATGTTTAGCTTGAGGAAGAGAAGATGAAGAGGAAAAGTGATAGCCATGCTGTGAGTTTTCCGGATTGTCTGGCCATGTTCCAGAAGCATTCAGGAACATCAGGAGAGGATGCTTCTGGAACATGGCCATACAGCCCTGTGCTGTCGCATGATAGGCCTGCACATAAGACTGTAGACAGGATATAAATTCCGTGTGTCCAACGGGACGCCGGGGCTGCTTCAGATTAAAGGCCTTTGGATTTCCTTAAAACAGAGTCTTTCGATTGCTTAAAGGTTCAACAAAGTTCTTTATTAATGAAAACAAACAGGTACTTTAAGGCTTTCTTAACAGTCTATTGGCTCTCTCTCAATCTTGTCCACAGGGAACAGGCACTATCTTCTTAACTGTAACTAATGGGGAAATCCTTAACTTCTAATCTGGGCAGTCTGCCTTTGCCTCTGTTGGCGTGGAGCCCCTGCACCCGGTACCAACTGCTTCTGTCTTCCGCGAGTGACCCTTACCAAGCAGAGCTTTGTAGACTTCCAGGGGGAAAGAACTCAGGTTTCCGTGATAGCTGAATGAAGTCCTTCACCAAAGGAGCTGTAAGGCTGTACAACCCCGGTCAGGCTGTATATCTCCCCTGCCAAGCCCTAGAAGATGATGAAGTTTTCTACAGGAACTCTTGGTATTATGTCTGGCATGAAAAGCTTCTCTGTGTGGATAGAACCCAAACTGGCTCCTTTTCCCTCCAAAAAACCAAAAGGGGGCGGGACCAGGGAACCTAACTATAATTGGCAGGTGGCTTGCCCTATGATTGCAGCCAAAAGAAGCCACCTATCTGCAGAGTCCCTGAAACTTAGGACTACAACAAACATTAAATGCAAAGCAAACAAAATTGGAGCTCCTGGTGCAGTTGTACCTGCACAAGCCCGGAAAACTCACAGCAACCTAATGATAGCCATGTTCAAATATTTGGAAGGATGTCATGTTGAAGATGGAGCTAGCCTGATTTTTGCTGCTCCAGGAACCATTTCAAACTACAGGAAAAGAGGTTCCACTTAATCATTAAGCAGGTGTCCCTGTTTGAAAGTGGGACCTGCTGCATGGGAGTCTGATGGAGTCTCCTTCTCCAGAGGATTTTAAATAAAGGCTGGGTGGCCCTCTGTCTGGAGGGCTTGAATTGTGCCTTCCTGCCTGGTAGAAGGGAGTTGGGCTGGATTGTCCTTCCAATGCTGTTTCTGTAGCATCTCTTGGGAGGGCATCAGTTGTGTATTCTTGCAGGCAGAGGGTTCTTCGATGTATCTGTTTTTATTTTCCTTGCGTGTGACTTATTCATGTAATTTGTTGCAGCTTGTCTCCGATCAGGTGGGTCTGGTTTGTTTTGGTTTTACTAGGAAACAACCACAACAACATCATCCTAAAACAGCCTAAAAGAAGAGAACATTGCATGCGGGTGATGTACAGGCCAAAATCACTCCAGGGTTCTGTTCTTGTGTGTTTGTGTACACTAGAAATGGAAGTTTCTCTTCTAGAGGAGAGTGGAATCTGAAAGAATGACATTTTGAGGAAATAAACAAGCAAACTGCCTTCTGTGGATTCAGAATGACGGACTTATAGAATCATAGAATCATGATAGAATCCTTGAGTTGGAAGAGACCTCGTGGGCCATCCAGTCCAACCCCATTCTGCCAAGAAACAGGAAAAGCACCCACCCACCCCAGACAGATGGCCATCCAGCCTTTGTTTAAAAGCACCACAATTGAAGGGAGATGTCGACAAGCTGGAAAGTGTCCAGAGGAGGGTGACTGAAATGATCAAGGGATTGGAGAACAAGCCCTATGAGGAGCGGCTTAAAGAGTGGGGCATGTTTAGCCTTCAGAAGAGAAGGCTGAGAGAAGACATGATGAGGGCTACATTTAAATATGTGAGAGGAAGCCACAGGGAGGAGGGAGCAAGCTTGTTTTTTGCTTCCCTGGAGACTAGGACGCGGAACAATGGCTTCAAACTACAAGAAAGGAGATTCCATCTGAACATGAGGAAGAACTTCCTGACTGTGAGAGCCGTTCAGCAGTGGAACTTTCTGCCCCGGAGTGTGGTGGAGGCTCCTTCTTTGGAAGCTTTTAAACAGAGGCTGGATGGCCATCTGCCAGGGGTGATTTGAATGCAATATTCCAGCTTCTTGGCAGAATGGGGTTGGACTGGATGGCCCAGGAGGTCTCTTCCCACTCTTTGATTCTATGATTCTATAGCCTCCACCACACTCCAGGGCAGAGAGTTCCATTGCTGAACGGCTCTCACAGTCAGGAAGTTCTTCTCATGTTCAGATGGAATCTTCTTTCTTGTAGTTTGAAGCCATTGTTCCGCGTACTAGTCTCCAGGGAAGCAGAAAACAAGCTTGCTCCCTCCTCCGTATGACTTCCTCTCACATATTTATACATGGCCATCATGTCTCCCCTCAGCCTTCTCTTCTGCAGGCTAAACATGCCCAGCTCTTTAAGCTGCTCCTCATAGGGCTTGTTCTCCAGACCCTTGATCATTTTAGTCACCTCCAGCTTGCCAACATCTCCCTTCAATTGTGGTGCCCAGAACTGGACACAGTGCAATTCCAGGTGTGGTCTGACCAAGGCAGACTAGAGGGGCAACACGACTTCCCTGGTTATGCATTAAGGTGCATCTGCATGGTAGAAGTAACACAGATTGATTCCACTTTAACTGCCATGATTCAATGCTGTGGAATTGAGAGAGTTGTAGTTTGGTGATGCACTCGCCCGATTTGGCAGAGAAGGCCAAAGACCTTGTAACCTCCAGTTCCCCTGATTCCATAGCATTGAGCTATGGTGGTTAAAGTGGTATTAGACTGAATTAATTCTACACTGTAGATGCATAAATAGATGAAGGCATTGAATATGCAGTTTTTGCAAGCGTTTAGGCTACACTACAAGTGGATTGATTCAGTCAAAGAAGCCACAGCCCTGGGTGTACAAGATCTAAGGAGAGACATTAGTGACGATGCACTAATTAGTGACATTAGTGACGGGCACCTTTCATCCACAAGATATCCATAAATCAAAATCAAAATGAAGACAATTAATGACCGCAAAATTGGACAATGTATGATGCAACCAGGAGTTACCATCAGCAGAACATCTCAAGAGAATACCAGCCTTGGAACACACGGAACACCTATTGCTGTTATTGCTAAACTGGCCATGAATCAAAGCTCTTCCATTAAACTAGGAATCTGATCTTGTAGGGAAAAGTATGCCCGGGTGGCATCCTTTGAGATCTGGGTAGCTGAAGCTGCCGTTCCTGCCTTGGTACAACTTTCAAAAGCGAGCGGAGGTGGTGCGGGTGGAAACATCATCATTCACAGAGATAGGATCTCCTTTTGCCAGGTGTAGCATCTGAGAGATGCCCTAAATTCACTGCATTTGCCTATCATTGAGCAACCGTGGCATGCCTTGGATTTCGCGAGTGATACTATGGGCACCAAGCCTATGGAAATCAGGCCTTATGAGGACGGCTCAGGGAGCTGGGGAGGTTTAGCTTAGAGAAGAGGAGATGAAGAGGTGGCACAACTGTGATGTTGTTTGTTTGTCTTTTTCCAGATTTTATTAAGAGATATTTGTAAAGACATCAAGTCCTTTCCTTCAGACACTGGAAAACCCTTCTAGGCAGTGGGGACCGGCTGCGGCATGGGGGGCTGCTCTGGCTTCTGCTCCGAGATGGGGGTGGTGGGCAGGATCTCCTCCTTTGGCTCCACAATGCTGACATGGTCCAGCAAGGGCTTCTTGGGGCCGATCTTCCCACTCGGGTCCCAGGGCAATATGATCTTGACTTTAATGCCCAGCACACCCTGCCTAAGGAGAACGCGGCACACAGCAGTGTCAACATAGTAGTTGATGGGGTCTCCGCTGTGGATCATTAGACCATCTACAAACTTCGTGGACTTGGCTTGCTGGCCTCGGAGCATGCCAGAAACTACAACTTCACAGCCCTTGGCTCCGCCCTCCATGATGAAGCGAAGGACACCATAACAGCCCCTACGTACTGTGAGCCCCCCCCCCAAAAAAAGCTTGTAATGCAAGGACTCAGCTTGGGCAATCACACACAGTCCCCTTGTGACCACCTTCTCTGCATAGAGCTCACCACTTCCTTCGAGAAAGTCAAACCACTTCTGCACAACAGCTGTCAGTTCACGGATACGGTGTCCCTTTTCTCCCAGAACATTCTGAGTTCTGGTGGCAAGGATGATGATTTCTGTCCTGGTTGGGGTAACTCGGACTTCTGCAATGTTTACATATCTGATGGGGAGCTGTGTAGGAGATGGAGCCAGCTACTTTTCTGCTGTTCCAGAGTTTGAATGAGAAGAAATGAGATTCCTCCTGAACATGAGGAAGATCTCCTAACTGTGGAATAGCTTGCTTCGGTGGATGGCAGGCTGTCTTTCTTTTAAAAACCTCTGTGTGCATCTTTCAGAGGTACTTCAGTTTCATACTTCTGCATCTAAACTGGAGATTTAATGTAGTTGGACACCACTTCAATGCCCATGACTGTGGGACCAGGAGAGTCATAGTTTTGCAAGAATCATGGACTCATGGAATCCTAGAGTTTGAAGAGACCTCATGGGCCATCCAGTCCAACCCCATTCTGCCAAGAAGCAGGAAAATTGCATTCAAATCACCCCTGACAGATGGCCATCCAGCCTCTGTTTAAAAGCCCCCAAAGAAGGAGCCCCCATCACACTCCGCGCAAAGAGTTCCACTGCTGAACAGCTCTCACAGTCAGGAAATTCTTCCTCATGTTCAGGGGGAATCTCCTTTCTTGTAGTTTGAGGCTATTGTTCCATTACGTCCTAGTCTCCAGGGAAGCAGAGAACAAGCTTGCTCCCTCCTCCCAATGACTTCCTCTCACATATTTATACAAGACCTTCATCACGACTCCTCTCAGCCTTCTCTTCTTCAGGCTAAACATGCCCATCTCTTTAAACCACTACTCATAGGGCTTGTTCTCCAGACCCTTGATTTTTTGAGTTGCCTTCCTCTGGACACATTCCTGCTTAGAGTCAACATCTCCCTTCAATTGTGGTGTCCAGAATTGGACACAATATTCCAGGTGTGGTCTAACCAAGGCAGAATAAAGGGGTAGCATTACTTCCCTGGATCTAGACACTATGACTCCTCTTGATGCAGGCCAAAATCCCATTGGCTTTTTTTGCCGCCACATGACATTGTTGGCTCAAGTTTAACTTGTTGTCCACGAGGACTCCAAGATCTTTTTCACACATCCTGCTCTCGAGCTAGGCCTTGTCCCCCATTCTGTATCTTTGCATTTCATTTTTTTTCTGCCTAAGTGGAGTATCTTGCATTTGTCCCTGTTGAACTTCATTTTGTTAGTTTTGGCCCATTTCTCTACTCTATTAAGACCATTTTGAACTCTGCTCCTGTCCTCTGAAGTATTGGCTATCCCTCCCAATTTGGTGTCATCTGCCAACTTGATGACCATGATCAAGGCCAAAGAGCTTGGTACCATCCCAAATTAAAACTCCCATTATTCCATTGTAATTTCAGCTCTACTAAAACCGTGGGTTCGCAACCCGGTGTGCCAAGCTTCCAAAGGACCAGATCAGACACTGATGGACTCAAGGCAAAATCAGATATATTAATTCCCAATGACCAGAGAGGACTGGAGTCTGTGCTCCAAATATTGGCAAACCTTGATGCAAACATAGTTATAGCACTTTCTCCAAAACAAAGGCACATTGTGACACTAACTTTGGATTGGTTCAAAATGTGGCCAGCTAGTTTCCTGGTTGGTTGGTCTGGGGCTTTGTTCATTTGCATTGCTGGTTGCCTCTAGTTGTGGTGAGAAATTTAACAAGCTGTCATTAGGTTTGTTGTTGTAGGTTTTTTTGGGCTATATGACCATGTTCTAGAGGCATTCTCTCCTGACGTTTCACCTGCATTTATGGCAAGCATCCTCAGAGGTAGTGAGGTCTGTTGGAAATAGGAAAATGGGTTTATATATCTGTGGAATGACCAGGGTGGGACAAAGGACTCTTGTCTGTTGGAGCTAGATGTGATTGATTCCGACCATGAAATCCTTCAACAATATATTTCATTGGATTGTTTTGAAAATTTGTGTCCATTTATTGATCCTCCTTGGAGAAGGGTGCAAGCAAAAAGCAATATAGTGCGGCAAGAGATAATGAGCTGAAATGGATTTTGATGTATCTGTTTTGGTCAATATGATGGTTCCCTGCCTGGTAGACAAAAAAGTGTTGCCAACTTGCCATATACAATGGAGACCTCATGGAAGGGGGTTTGGTACAATACTATAGATGGGGAAATGTTACTAGGATAAAATCAAAAAATATTATGAAAACCTGTGTGTTGCCTTGTGACTTTTCCAGGGCATTGTAAAGAGATTATGCGAAATGTGTGGCTATTCCCTGAGGTCCAGGGTGTGGGGAAAGGCTAGACAACATTCCAGGGAGGTTTAAACTAGGGATGAAGTATACATAGGCTCCCTTATTCATTCATCTACAGCAGTGGTTCTCAACCTTCCTAATGCCATGACCCCTTAGTACAGTTCCCCATGTTGTGGCGACCCCGAACCATCAAATTATTTTCGTTGCTACTTCATAACTGTAATTTTGCTATTGTTATGAATCATAATGTAAACATCTGATATGCAGGATGTATTCTCATTCTCTGGACTAAACGTGGCACAAATACCCAATACGCCCAAATTTGACTACTGGTGGGGTTGGAGGGGTTGATTTTGTCATTTGGGAGTTGTAGTTGCTGGGATTTATAGTTCACCTACAATCAAAGAGCATTCTGAACTCCACCAACGATGGAATTGAACCAAACTTGGCACACAGAACTCCCATGACCAAAAAAAGTACTGGAAGGGTTTGGAAGGGCATTGACTTTGAGTTTTGGAGTTGTAGTTCACATACATCCAGAGAGCACTGTGGACTCAAACAATGATGGATCTGTACCAAACTTGACACAAAAATTCCATATGCCCAAATGTGAACATTGGTGGAGTTTGGGGAAAATAGACCTTGACATTTGGGAGTTGTAGTTGTTGGGATTTATAGTTCACCTACAATCAGAGAGCATTCTGAACTCCACCAATGAAGGAATTGAACCAAACTTGGCACACAGAACTCCTGCGACCAACAAAAAATACTGGAAGGATTTGGTGGGCAGTGACCTTGAGTTTTGGAGTTGTAGTTCACTAACATCCAGAGAGCACTGTGGACTCAAACAATGATGGATCTGGACCTAACTGGGCATGAATATTCAATATGCCCAAATGTGAATGGTGGAGTTTGGGGAAAATAGACCTTGACATTTGGGAGTTGTAGTTGTTGGGATTTATAGTTCACCTACAATGAAATAGCATTCTGAACCCCACCAATGATAGAATTCGACCAAACTTCCCACACAGAACCCCCATGACCAATAGAGAATACTGTTTTCTTGTGGTCTTTGGTGACCCCTCTGACACTCCCTCGCGACCCCCACAGGGGTCCCGACCCCCAGGTTGAGAAACACTGATCTACAGGGTTAATCTGGTTTTTGATAGTGTAAGCATTGAGCTATAGTTGTTCAAGTGGTATCGAACTTCATTAATTGTGCTGTGTAGATACAACAAGAGAGTTGGAATTGATACTCATGCGCCATGACTACACACACCTAATTAATCCACAATAGCCATCCAGTCCAACCCCATACCATGCAGTTACTGAAGTCTGCCCCTGGCCGGCCTGGTTCCTGGTCGGAGCCCCGGGTGCGGCCTAGTGGATTGGCATCTTGCCTACACTCTTCCTGGGGGTTCCTGGGGCCAAACCGTGTATGTTACCGACGCTGTGCTGACCGACTCAGGCTGCCTGACGTGTGTTGACCAACTAACCATCTACTGTGCCGACCGATTGTGCTGTTCAATTTACTGTGTTGACCATTTGTGTTGTCCATCCCCTACCATCGGGCTGACCGGCTGTGGCCGACGACCACCACCGCGGACATTAATTCTATCCTCGGAAGGACCAATATCAACCACCCTCTGATCCTTTTTCTGTCGTCCATTGTCCTGTAATTGTATGCTTTAATATCCTTACCAACATATTGAATGGTGCTGCTAATCTGCATAATTCCAGCACTTTAATCTACCAGCACTTTAATTTACTATCTTGTACTGTATTGGTCCATTATCCTGCTCAGCTTTAGCACTTTAACCCAGTGTTCTAGTCTTCTAGCACTTGAATCAGTAGTTCCTCCATGACGCACCTTATTTTAGCACTTTAGAATCAACTTGATAACTTATTGCACTTTAATAACACTTTTACCATCTGTGAGGTTGATACAACTACCTGTTTGCACTTTAAGAACTTTGGGTAATTCTATTGAACATCTACCATCCATGCTGCTTCCGATTCCCTGGTACTTGTTAACCCTTCTGCTAATTGACTGTAGCAGAGATAAGGAGTGGAGTGAACTAGAGACTTCTGGAAATAGCAGAGTTAGGGTAAGAAATGAATGGAAGGGAAAATTATGGCGAATTGAACCTGTAACAAATCAAATAACCAGCAGTGAAGCATGGGTTGAAGCTATTTTTTATTTACTCTATTTGTATACCGCATATATCAGCCTGAGGCGGCTATGGATGTTGATTGCGTCATGGAGGAGGGAGGGTGTTCCGTCGGCCGGGGAGCTCCCATAGAAGTCGTGGTGGGGATGGGGAGATACGGGAAAAGGAGACCTCGAATTCGGCCTAGGGATCGTGCAACAACATTAGTAATTCCAAATCGGTCTCCTGATACGGTAAATTGGTGTAACCAGGATGGCGGTCCCTCCGGATTGAAGGTGGTGCTGTTGAACGCCAGATCTGTCAATGGCAAAACAGCTTTCATCCAGGATTTATTACTATTATTATTACATTTACAGTATTTTACCCTATTACTACTACATTTATTATTTTACTCTATTATTACTGTTTTTATTGCATTTTCATTATTTTATTATTTTAATTATTTTAATAACAAGTACATTTACATTGAAGGAGGTTAGAATAATGGTTTAATAAGAATTGGACAGTCTTATCTTAAATTACAGTTTTATGTAAATATTCAGAAACATTTAGGCTACTGATGCCTAAATTAATGTAATTTTATTGGTATCTATTTTTATTTTGAAATTGACCCATAGTGGATGCATTTCCCATCTTCGGCTTATACTCGAGTCAATACGTTTTCCCAGTTTTTTGTGATAAAATTAGGTGCCTCGGCTTATATTCGGGGTCGGCTTATACTTGAGTATATACGGTAGATACAGTCAAAGCACTCTTGACAGATGGCCATCTATCCTCTTTCTTAAAACCTCCAGAGAAGAGGGAAGGAGAGATATGTTAAATCCATCGTATGCCCTTCGTCACGCAAACTTGCAACTCTATTTTTAAAAAATGAGACATAAGGTATGTCTGGCATAACTTGCTTTTGAGAAACCCATGGTGACATTGTGAGTATGGTATTCTTTTCGAAGTGTTTACTGCTTATACAAACAA
>NW_026846588.1:5316863-5334428 GCF_025583915.1 Anolis sagrei ordinatus
TTTTAGAATTTTTTAATACTGGTAGCCAGATTTTGTTCATCTCTTTAATGACCTGCACCAGCAGCTTTCCTGGTATTGATGTCAGGCTGACTAGACGGTCATTGTTTGGGTCCTCTTTCCCCCAAAATGGGGACAAAATCTGCCGTCCTTCAGTCTGCTGGAATTTCTTCTGATCTCCAGGAATTTTCAAATATGATTGTCAGTCTGAAATTACTTCTGCCATATCTTTTCATTCCCTTGGATGTAGTTCATCTGCCCCAGGAGACTTGGATTCATTTAGATTAGCCGGATATTCCTGCCCTGCCTCTTTGCATCATCAGTGCTGCCTTTCCCCTCCTGTATCCTCTGCTCCATTCGCTCCAAATTGATTGTATGATTCTATGACCCAGCTGAGTTCATGAAGGTGGTCCTCCATGTGTTATTAAAAACCCAAAAGTATTAATCCATGAAGATTACAACTTGGGTCCTAGCATTCTCTTTTTTGGGAAACATAAATGATATCACTTCCCTTGAAAAGGATGGATTAAGCTGGGTAGATGTGGGGAATTCTGTGGAGGTCCTCACTACCTCTGAGAATGCTTGCCATAGATGCAGGTGAAACGTCAGGAGAGAATGCCTCTAGAACATGGCCATATAGCCCCCAAAAACCTACAACAACCCAGTGATTTTGGCCATGAAAGCTTTTGACAACGCATTAGATACTAGAGATGGAAAGAAATATTTAAATAATAAAGGACAAACCAGTTTCCCAAAAACCACACCTTTTTCTTGACTAAATCTCAAACGGTGAATAGTTTTCAGAAATTATGCAGTTTTGCACAGCAAGAGGAAAAATTGCAAAATTATTTGGTTTTGCCCACAGGAATGAAATATATGCAAATTGTTCAATGTTATGGAATCCTGGAGTTATAATTTGGCAAAGAAGCCCTGGGATTCTCTGGCAGAGAAGGCTCAAGACTTCTGAAAACTAGAAAACCCATGGATTCCATAGCATGAAACCATGGCAGTTGAAGTGGCATCAAACTGCATGGATTCTACTGTGTAGTTGCACCCAAAGAGCTGGATTTTTGCCTTGGTTTTTGGAGGTTTTTTGCAATGGAGATCTCTCCTCTCTTTCCAGAAGAGAAAAACAAAATTTCCATTGTGCCTTTGGTGTTGCAACTGAGCAAGTTATTCTTCCCGCAGTTCATTTGCTTGTTCTGACGGCCTGTTTTGAATACCCTGCTGTTGTTTACTTAAAGTGTCATGCATGGAGATTTCTTTTTGGACTGGAATCAGAGTTCACATTAATGTTTTGTTGTTGCTATTATTGAAAACTGCCTTGGGAGCTGTTGTAGCTGAAAGGAGTTGGAAGTAAATAGAGATTGGAGACCTTCACAACTACCAGAACTCTGGGTGCAGAACTAATGCAGTTTGACACCACTTGAACTGCCATGACTTAATGCTATGGAATCCTGGGAGTTGTAGTTTGCTGAGGAAGCAGTACTCTTTGGGAAAGAAGGCAAAAGTCCTTGTAAAACTACAACTAACAGGATTCCATAATGTTAAGACCATTGGTTCAGGGACCCGGTATGCTAAATCTCCAAATAGTACACAAAAAACTGGAATGTGTCCAGAGGAGGGTGACTAAAAGGATCAAGGGTCTGGAGAACAAGCCCTATGAGGAGCAGCTTAACTCTCTTTCGTTTAGCCTGCAGAAGAGAAGTCCAAGAGGAGACATGATAGCCATGTAAAAATATGTGAGGGGAAGCCATAGGGAAGAGGGAGCAAGCTTGTTTTCTGCTGCCCTGGAGACTAGGACACAGAGCAATGACTTCAAACTACAGGAAAGAGATTCCACCTAGAATCATAGAATTATAGAATCATAGAGTTGGAACAGACCGCATGGACCATCCAGTCCAACCCCTGTTCCTTTGCCTTCAACCTAGAATCATAGAATCTATTGGAAGAGAACTCGTGGTCCATCCAGTCCAACCCCATTCTGCCAAGAAGCAGGAATATTGCATTCAAATCACCCCTGACAGATGGCCATTCAGCCTCTGTTTAAAAGCTTCCAAAGAAGGAGCCTCCACCACACTCCGGGGCAGAGAGTTCCACTGCTGAACGGCTCTCACAGTCAGGAAGTTCTTCCTCATGTTCAGATGGAATCTCCTCTCTTGTAGTTTGAAGCCATTGTTCCGCGTCCTAGTCTCCAAGGAAGCAGAAAACAAGCTTGCTCCATCCTCCCTGTGGCTTCCTCTCACATATTTATACATGGCTATCATATCTCCTCTCAGCCTTCTCTTCTTCAGGCTAAACATGCCCAGCTCCTTAAGCCGCTCCTCATAGGGCTTGTTCTCCAGACCCTTGATCATTTTAGTCGCCCTCCTCTGGACACATTCCAGCTTGTCAATATCTCTCTTGAATTGTAGTGCCCAGAATTGGACACAATATTCCAGGTGTGGTCTAACCAAAGCGGAATAGAGCATGGGGAGCATGACTTCCCTAGATCTAGACACTATACTCCTCTTGATGCAGGCCAAAATCCCATTGGCTTTTTTTGCCGCCACATCACATTGTTGGCTCATGTCGCCACCAATCTCACTTGTGATAGAGGTGGGGCCGAGAGCAGAGCCTCCGCAGCAGATCTCAGACTCCGAGGTGGGACGTAGAGGGAGATGCGTTCGGACAGATACGCTAGGCCGGAGCCGTATAGGGTTTTGTAGGTCAAAACCAGCACTTTGAATTGTGCTCGGAACTGGATCGGCAGCCAGTGGAGCTGACATAACAGAGGGGTGGTATGCTCCCTGTATGACGCTCCGGTGACTAATCTGGCTGCCGCCCGCTGGACTAGCTGAAGTTTCCGAACAGTCTTCAAAGGCAACCCCACGTAGAGTGCGTTGCAGTAATCTATTCGGAATGTAACAAGAGCGTGGACCACTGTGGCCAGATCCGACTTCCCAAGGTATGGGCGCAACTGGTGCACAAGTTTTAATTGTGCAAAAGCTCTCCCATCTACCGCTTGTGCAACTTTTGCATGTTCATATGTTTGTGCTTGTGCAACTTTTGCATGTTCATTGGAAAATCACCTGGAACTGGGGAAAGGTCATCTGAGATCTCTGATCCTGGATGCCCTCAGAGCCATAGGTTTGGGGGTTTGTTTTGGGGTCCTGGTATTTTGAAAACAATAGCATTGAGCCATGGTAGTTAAAGTGGGTTCAAATGGCATTCATTCTATGGTGCAGACCAGTGTTTCTCAACCTTCCTAATGCCGCGACCCCTTAATACACTGTCTCATGTTGTGGTGACCCCCAACCATAACATTATTTTCGTTGCTGTATCATAACTGTAATTTTGCTACTGTTATGAACTGTAATATAAATATCCAATGTGCAGGATGTATTTTCATTCACTGGACCAAATTTGGCACAAATACCCAAAACACCCAAATTTGAATACTACTGGGATTGGGCGAGCGATTGATTATGTCATTTGGGAGTTGTAGTTGCTTTCATTTATAGTTCACCTACAATCAAAGAGCATTCTGAACTTCACCAATGATACAATTGAACCAAACTTGGCACACAGAACTCCCATGATCAACAGAAAATACTCGAAGGCCATTGATGGCCATTTACCTTGAGTTTTGGAGTTATAGTTCACCTACATCCAGAGAGCACTGGGAACTCAAACAGTGATGGAACTGGACCAAACTCGGCAAGAATACTCAATATGCCCAAATGTGAACAATGGTGGCATTTGGGGAAAGTAGACATTGACAGTTGGGAGTTATAGTCGCTGGGATTTATAGTTGACCTACAATCAAAGAGCATTCTGAACCCCACCAATGATAGAATTGGCCCAAACTTCCCATGCAGAACCCCCATGACTAACAGAAAATACTTTATTTTCTGATGGTCTTTGGTGACCCAGCTGAAACCCCCTTGCGACCCCCTAGGGGTCCCGACCCCCAGGTTGAGAACCAGTGGTGTAGACACACCCTATGGTGTGTCTACACCATAGCATAGCCAGTTTAGCATGATTCCTTAAGCAACAACCAAAGTTGTATAGAGTCTGCCATTTAGATCCAAAACATCAAGTCTAACAAATTTTGAAAACATAATACACGGATACTTTTGAAGGCACTGCTCTCACCCTCAGATTCCTCCTTTTCTAGCCCTGAGGACCACAGAAGAAGTGACTGGTCTTGAAACCTGAAAATCCTACCTGATGGCAAATTTCTGGAAAGTGTAGGCCAAAAAGTCTCCTTGTAGTCTGTTTGTTAAGTATACATTTGGTCCTTTGAATCCATAGATTCTGCAGCCATAGATTCAACTAGCCATGACTTGCAACTATTTTTAAATTGAAGGTTTTCTATATTGGCAGCAGGAAGGACCAAAACGAGCCGTGGTTGCTATTTTAAGCTTGGATCAATACGACAATTGCATTCCAGGGACAGGCAGAGTTTGCCAAAGAATGACCAAATATTTAACTCAATATCAATTTGTGTGGCATCTTCCAAATTGACCATTAGATCTTCTTTTTGTTTCTGCAACACACGTCCAAAGGCATCAGCAGTGGCAAATGGAAATATCTCAAACACTCACTCAATATTGTTCAGGAGTAGGCTCTGCATCCCATTCGTAAATATGATCTACATCAGGTGAGCTGTCGCACGCTGGGCCTGTGCATCAGACTGGGGCTGCCTCAGATTAAAGGCCTTTGGATTTCCTTAAAACAGAGTCTTTAGATTGCTTAAAGGTTCAACAAAGTTCTTTATTAATGAAAACAAACAGGTACTTTAAGGCTTTCTTAACAGTCTACTGGCTCTCTCTCAATCTTGTCCACAGGGAACAGGCACTATCTTCATAACTCTAACTAATGGGGAAATCCTTAACTTCTAATCTGGGCAGTCTGTCTTTGTCTCTGTTGACGTGGAGCCCCTGCACCTGGTACCAAATGCTTCTGGCTTCCGCGAGTGACCCTTACCAAGCAGAGCTTTGTAGACTTCCAGGGGAAAGGGAGTTCAGGTTTCAGTGATGGCTGGCTGAAGTCCTTCAGCAAAGGAGCTGTAAGGCTGTATAATTCTCGGTCAAGCTATGGGACCTTTCTCCCCGGCCAAGCTGTGGGGCCTCTTCTTCTTCTTCTTCTTATTATTATTATTATTATTATTAAACTTTATTTGTACCCCGCTAGCATCTCTCGAAGGACTCAATGCGGCTTACAAAGGCCAAGGCCTCAACAACACAATAGCATAACAATACAATTCAAAGCAAATCAAAAACATTAAAGCAATAACAGTAAAAACAACAAAACAATACAGCATAACAAAATAAAAACAGGGCCGGGCCAAGTAATAGGTACAGATTAAAAAGTGCTGGATGTGACAGGTGATCTATCGGATTTCAAGGAAGTGCAGTGTGCCGAGAATCTTAAAGTTCTGATAAAGTGCTTCTGGGACTCTAATAAAGTGCTTACTGGAGTTTTCCTATTCTGGAAAGGCACGTCGGAACAGCCAGGTCTTCAAATTCTTCCTAAAGACTGCCAGTGTGGGGCCTGTCTAATGTCTTTGGGGAGGGTGTTCCAAAGTCGGGGGGGCACCACAGAAAAGGCCCTGTCCCTCATCCCCACGAGACGCGCCTGCAACGCAGGTGGGATCGCGAGCAGGGCCTCTCCAGATGAACGAAGAGAACGCATGGATTCATAAACGGAGATGCGGCCACACAGGTAGGCAGGTCCCAAACCGTTTAGGGCTTTGTAGGTAAGCACCTGCACCTTGAATTGGGCTCGGAAAATAAACGGCAGCCAGTGGAGCTCCTTAAACAGGAGGGTTGACCTCTCTCTGTAAGGAGCCCCAGTTAACATCCTGGCCAAGCTGTAGAAGACGAAGCTTGCTACAGGAGCTCTTAGTTTTATGTCCTGCATGAAAGGCTTCTCTGTGTGGACTGAGCTTAAAATGGCTCCTATTCCCTCCAAAACCCAAAAAGGGGGCGGGACCAGGGAACCTAAGTATAATTGACAGGTGGCTTGCCCTATGATTGCAGCCAAAAGAAGCCACTTATCTACAGAGCCCCTGAAACTTAGGACTACAACAAACATTCAATGCAAAGCAAACAAAATTGGAGCTCCTGGTACAGCTGTACCTGCACATCAGGTATGGACAAACCCAGGCCTTTGGGCTCTTTTCTCAGGCCCCCCTCCCTCTCACCGTCCTATCTTTCCTTCTCTCTTTTCTCCCTCCTTTCCTCTCTCTCTTTCTCCTTCCTTCCTTCTTTCCTTCCTTCCCTGAAGAACTTGTAAAAGTTCTATATTTGGGGGGATCAAAGCCTGCTGAAGCCATGCAGAAGGCGCTTTTTCACCCCCAAACCACAACAGCTGTTTAATGTTTATGAAGAACCATTACATTGGTTTTGTTTTTGTTCAGCTCTGGACGCCTTGTGCTCTTGGTTTTGTTCTCTTGCTGACTCGGTGCGACTTCGTTCCCACACATGTCCTTGTTCACACACAGCGAAACATCTCGGGGCAGATCTGCCTGCAATCATTGTTAATTTTGCTTCCATAAAACTCCTTCTATAAAACGTTCTAGTAAATTTCCTTGGCCTCTTTCCCCTCCCAAGCCCATTAAACGCTAACTGCTTTAAAGAGCCAAATTACTTAGATTGCAAGACCCTTTGGGACAGAAATATACGCGTCTGGAAAATCTCTTCTGGTTGGAACCTGCTCTCCGCTCACAGAAGAAAGAAGACAATAGCTGCCGGTGTTTCGCGTTCATGTATGTCTTACATAACATACAATTATACATTTTTGGCCATTGCCTGATGAACACACAGCATGGCCCTCATCACCCTTGGATCACAGAATCATAGAATTTGGAAAAGACTTCATGGGCTATCCAAACCAACCCCATTCTGCCAAGAAGCAGGAATATTGCATTCAAAGCACTCCCGACAAATGGCCATCCAACCTCTGTTTAAATTCTTCCAAAGAAAGAGCCTCCACCACACTCTGGGGCAGAGAGTTCCACTGCTGAATATCTCTCACAGTCAGGAAGTTCTTCCTCATGTTCAGATAGAATCTCCTTTCATAGAATCATGATAGAATCCTTGAGTTGGAAGAGACCTCATGGGCCATCCAGTCCAACCCCATTCTGCCAAGAAGCAGGAATATTGCATTCAAAGCACCCCTAACAGATGACCATCAAGCCTCTGTTTAAAAGCTTCCAAAGAAGGAGCCTACACCACACTCCTGGGCAGAGAGTTCCACTGCTGAACGGCTCTCACAGTCAGGAAGTTCTTCCTAATGTCCAAGTGGAATCTCCTCTCTTAGAATCATAGAATCATAGAATCATAGAGTTGGAAGAGACCTCATGGGCCATCCAGTCCAACCCCATTCTGCCAAGAAGCAGGAATATTGCATTCAAATCACCCCTGACAGATGGCCATCCAGCCTCTGTTTAAACGCTTCCAAAGAAGGAGCCTCCACCACACTCTGGGGCAGAGAGTTCCACTGCTGAACGGCTCTCACAGTCAGGAAGTTCTTCCTAATGTTCAGATGGAAACTCCTTTCTTGTAGTTTGAAGCCATTGTTCCATTGCATCCTAGTCTGCAGGGAAGCAGAAAACAAGCTTACTCCCTCCTCCCTCTGACGTCCTCTCACATATTTATACATGGCCCTCATCATGTCTCCTCTTAGCCTTCTCTTCTGCAGGCTAAACATGCCCAGCTCTTTAAGCCGCTCCTCATAGGGCTCCAGACCCTTGATTATTTGAGTCGCCCTCCAGCTTGTCAATATCTCTCTTCAACTGCAGTGCCCAGAATTGGAAACAATATTCCAGGTGTGGTCTGACCAAGGCCGAATAGAGGGGAGCATGACTTCCCTGGATCTAGATACTAGACTCCTATTGATGCAGGCCAAAATCCCATTGGCCTTTTTTGCCGCCGCATCACAGACACAAAGGCATTTAACATTCCAGCTTTTCCGGCTTCATGAGGGTATACTCGGTTCCGGCCACAGGGGGAGCTGCCACTTCACCGTCCACTTGTGACACCGAGCCCTTGATGGAGTACTTCTGGAAGGTTTTATGGTGTTGTAAATTAGTTAAATTAAACAGCATATTACAGAAATCCAACCTTGAGGTTATCAGATCTACAATGAGGGAAGCCCCCAGTGGTGCAATGGGTTAAACCCTTGTGTCAGCAGGACTGCTGACCAAAAGGTTGGCAATTTGAATCCAGGGAGTGGGGTGAGCTTCCATCTGTCAGCTCCAGCTTCTCATGCAGGGACATGATAGAAGCCTCTCACAAGATGATAAAACATTTGGCCGTCCCCTGGGCAACATCCTTGCAGATAGCCAGTTCTCTCACACCAGAAGTGACTTGTTGCTACTGACAAGTACAAAAGCCCTACAACCCTTTTAAAATGAAAATAGACTCACTGGATCAACAAGAACATGGTAAATCAATCCTTATACATGTTTCATTAATCCAATGGATCTGCTTTGGTTGAGAGGTAGTAATAAACAAGGGCAAATTGATCCGGTGTGCAAGCTCATCCACATTCACATCCTATGTCCTTTCCCATTTCTTTTTCTTTTTCCTTCTGTTTTCCTCCTCTTTTGTTTGCAATCATAGAGTGGAAAGAAACTCCAGGGACCATCCAACCCCCTTCTGCCATGCAGGGAAATACAATCAAAGCACTCCTGACAGATGGCCATCCAGTCTTTCCTTTAAAACCTTTAGAAAAGGAGACTCCATTTGTTCTGGTACGGCTGTACCAGGAGCTCCAATTTTATTTGCTTTGTATTAAATGTTTGCTTGCAGTCCTAGGTTTCAGGGACTCTGCAGAAGGGTGGCTTTCTTTGGTTGCAGTCATAGGGCAAGTCACCTGTCCATCATCGTTAAGTTTTGGTTCCACCCCTTGCTTGGGGCAATTGGGAAGGAAAGGGAGCCATTTTTAGTTAGTCTTAGCAAGGAAAGCTAATGTACAGGACATGTGCAAGCTTCTGCTGTACAAAAGCTTCAACCCTTAAGACTTTCCAGGGGAAAACAGTCTTAAGAGCATCCAAGACTTTCCGGGGAAAACAGTCTTAAGAGTCTCCAAAGATTTCCAGGGAAACAGCCCTAAAGACCAAAGAACTCCAGCTGGAGAACATCTAAACCTTTACTGGTAGGTCCACTCGGCGTTCGAGACACAATTCGACCCGGTAGCGGAGCTGACATCAGTAAGAATTAGATTACAGTAAGCCTGGGAGAAGTTAAAAAAAGGGGCTTTTCCTTTAAAGCAAAGAATTAGTTATTGAAGACAATTGCCTGTCCTTTGTGGGCAAGTTTAGGAAGCCGCCAGTTGCATAAAAGCCTAGAATCATTTGTTTAACTTAATGAAGACAAGAGAAGTTTCTGTTTGATTGTTCATTAATAAAGGACTTTGTTATACTTCACAAGCCATCTAAAGATCATTTGTGGTGGAAAACCTATGAGAACTTCTCTTTGGGGTCCCTGGCTTCCCGCTGGGCAAAGGTTGCATGTCCTGTTCTAAAGGAAATTCTTTACAGGCCCAGCACGCGACAGAACACCATTGGACTCCTAAGAAGCAGCAGATTCCACTGTCAAACTGCTCTTACCATCAGAAACTTCTTCCTCATGTTTAGGTGGAATCTCTTTTCCTACGATTTCAATCCATTGCTTCTTTGTGACTACATCCCGGATAGATTACTGCAACGCACTCTACGTGGGGTTGCCTTTGAAGACTGTTCGGAAACTTCAATTAGTCCAGCGGGAGGCAGCCAGATTGCTCACCGAGCGTCATACAGGGAGCATACCACCCCCTGTTGTGTCAGCTCCACTGGCTGCCGATCCAGTTCCGAGCACAATTCAAAGTGCTGGTTTTGACCTACAAAACCCTATACGGTTCCGGCCCAGCGTATCTGTCCGAACGCATCTCCCTCTACGTCCCACCTCGGAGTCTGAGATCCTCTGGGGAGGCCCTGCTCTCGGCCCCGCCTCTGTCACAAGTGAGATTGGCGGGGACGAGGAGCAGGGCCTTCTCAGTGGTGGCTCCTCACCTATGGAATTCACTCCCCGGGGAAATTAGATCAGCAACATCCCTCCTTTCCTTCAGAAAGAAATTAAAAACATGGATGTGGGACCAGGTGTTTGGGCAATCTGGCAGATGAATAAAGGACTGTGATGACGGATAGGAATTGGACAATATGGAACGAAATATGGACTCTGAGTTGGCGAACGCTGTGTCTGAGATTGGCTATCGATTGTGAGATATATTCTTGTTTTAATTGTTTTAATTGTTGACCATTTAATTGCTGTTTTATATGTTATTGTATTTGTGTGGGCACCAAGACGTGCCTTTTTGTAAGCCGCCCTGAGTCCTCCCTCGGGGGTTGAGAAGGGCAGGGTAGAAGTATACGAAATAAATAAATAATCATATTTTAAACTTCCAAGCAAAGTCTTTTCAAGGTCAACCTCAAACTCAGAAGGGATTCATTGTCCTGCAGACATGAGGTTGGAGTTGAAAAATCTTTGAAGAGTCCATGAAAGACGGACAAGCCAAGGACATTTTGCAAAGGCTTGAGACCTGCCTTTTTGGATCTCATCGGAGTTGGTTGTGGGGAGAGTTTTGCTTTTTCCACCGATGCCCCAGGAAGACGCCCATCAAAAGGCATGACATGACAGCTCTCCCTTCTTCTTTCTCCGAAGCTGATGGAACAGGTCCCATCTGCTTGCAAAGTGTGCCTCAAGTGGGAGTTCAGGAGGGGGCAATTCCTTCTGGCCTCTCCAAAGCTTTGACAAATAAAGACGCCTTTCCAGCCAAGGTCAAACTGGTCTTTTCCAAGGACTCTTGTAACCCCAGCACAATAACACTTCTGTTTGGCTTGACCTATTAAGAGATTTAAAAGTTTAAGAGTTTCCGCATCTTGCCCGAAGGTAATGTGGCCGATCTGAAGGCGCTACATCCTTAATCGAAAGCGATTTCAAAGACACAAATGTCATCTTGGAAAGTGACTACTAAATGACAGACTGTGCCCACAAAACATCCTTCACAGTGACCGCCTGGTGCTTGTCTTTTCTGTTGTGCATCACAAGAGGGGCCGTGCCACAAAGCATATGTTCCCATTTTGGGGAGCTGAATATCGTTCGAAGCACTCCAAACCATCTTAGCAAAGAATAGTCCTTTGAACAACTTGGAGAGAGGTATGGCTTGTTATTGCTGCTAGTAGGAAGTAGATAAATTGATCAGTTGGTTTTGTTTTGGCCTGCATCAACTTTTTTCCAGTACAAATCAACAACAACAACAAATGATGCCAAGCCATCAAATGCTAATCAAGGTGGTCAGTTGAAACATTCACACCTAGCTCCAACAGGGTGGTCCATGCCTTAGTCACCTCCAGATTGGACTACTGTAATGTGCTCTATATGGGGCTGCCCTTGAAAACGGCTCGGAAATTTCAGTTGGTCCAACGGGCAGCAGCCAGATTATTAACTGGTGCTCCTTGCAGGGAGTGGTCAACCCTCCTGTTTAAAGAGCTCCACTGGCTGCCGTTTATTTTCCAGTCCCAATTCAAGGTACAGGTTCTTACCTACAAAGCCCTAAACCAGTGTTTCTCAACCTGGGGGTTGGGACCGTGGGGGGATCGCGATGGGGTGTCAGAGGGGTCACCAAAGACCATCAGAAAACACAATATTTTCTGTTGGTAATGGGGCTTCTGTGTGGGAAGTCTGGCCCAAATCTATTGTTGGTGGGGTTCAGAATGCTCTTTGATTGTAGATGAATGAACTATAAATCCCAGTAACTATATCTCCCAAGTGTCAAGGTATATTTTCCCCAAACTCCACCAGTGTTCACATTTGGGCATATTGAGTATTCATGTAGAGTTTGGTCCAGATCCATCATTGTTTGAATCCACAGTGCTCTCTGGATGTAGGTGAACTACAACTCCAAAACTCAAGGTAAATGCCCACCAAACCCTTCCAGTGTTTTCTGTTGGTCATAAGAGTTCTGTGTACCAAGTTTGGTTCAATTCCATCATTGGTGGACTTCAGAATGCTCTTTAACTGTAGGTGAACTGTAAGTCCCAGCAACTACAACTTCCAAATGACAAAATAATTTCCTCCCCAACCCCACCAATATTCAAATTTGGGCATACCAAACTTGGTCCAGTGAATGAAAATACATCCTGCATATCAGATATATGCATTACAAATCATAACAGTAGCAAAATTACAGTTATGATGTTGCAACAGAAATAATTTTCTGGTTGGGGGTCACCACAACACGAGGAACTATATTAAGGGGTCACGGCATAAGGAAGGTTGAGAAACACTGCCCTAAACGGTTTGGGACCTGCCTACCTGCGTGACTGCATTTCTGTGTATGAACCCACACGATCTCTTCGATCATCTGGAGAGGCCCTGCTCACGCTCCCACCTCCATCGCAGGCGCGATTGGTGGGGACGAGGGAGAGAGCCTTCTCGGTGGTGGCCCCTCGACTCTGGAACTCATTCCCCAAGGACATCAGGCATGCCCCAACTCTGGCAGTCTTTAGGAGGAGCCTGAAACATGGTTGTTCCAGTTTGCCTTCCCAGAATAATGAATTCTCAGCATTGTGCCCTCCAAATGCACTTTACATTGATTTAGGATTGTTGTACACTCCCACTAACGCCACATCTTTTGAACTGTGGTGCTGGAGGAACCGCTTTTGAACTGTGGTGCTGGAAGAAAGTGCTGAGAGGGATTTGGACCGCGAGAAGATCTAACCAGTCCATTCTACAGGAAATAAAGCCCAGAGGGAAGGATAGTGGAGGCCAAGATGAAGTCCTTTGGCCATATCATGAAAAGACGGGAAAGCTTGGAGAAGAGAATGATGCTGGGGAAAATAGAAGGAAAAAGGAAGAGGGGGCGAGAAAGGGCAAAATGGATGGATGGTATCCTTGAAGGGACTGGCTTGACCTTGAAGGAGCTGGGGGCAGCCACAGCTGACAAGGAGCTCTGGCGAGGGCTGGTCCATGAGGTCACAAAGAGTTGGAAGCAACCGAACAAATAAGCAACAACAACAACTCTATGCCTCCAGAGCAGTAGAATATCATTATTGTTACTACTACTACTACTACTATGTTTATTTATATCCTGCTTCTTCTCTCCACATGGAGACTCAAAGCAGCTTGCCCCTTCCTCTTCAATGAGTCTTCTTTTCTCTAAGCTAAACAGATCCAGGTCCCCATAGGGCTTGGCTTCCAAACTTTGATCATTTTGATCATTTTCCTCTTAGTACTTTCCACCTTATCAAGTCTTTTCTAGTGAGCCATGTCTTCTCATGATAGGTACACAAATCACAGAATCCTACAGTTGAAAGATACTACAAGGATCATCCAGTCCAACCCCTTTCTGCCAAGCAGGAGGACATCACCCAAGCCCTCTTGAAAGATGGCCATCCAACCTCTTCTTAAAAGCCTCCAAAAAGGAGGACTCACTGAACTCCCAGACAACAACATATTCCAAAACTGAACAGCTCTGGCCATCAGGAAGTTCTTCATGAGGTTATGGAGTTAGATTGGATGGTTGTTGTGGTCTCTTCCATGGAGTCATTGGCTTGATTCATTCCCACCTGTTCTCACGCACACATGTTTCAGTTGGGAACACCGGCCCCACCCAATGCACCAGAGGACCCTATTTTGAGAGCGGACAGCTATATTCATGATCACCATGGGCTTTATCTCATGGAGTGACTAATCCATGTTGCTCCCTCAATGAATCCTCTGCAGGGGGAAACCCCGAAGGGATGACACAGGAGCTGAATGTTGTCACCACTTTCATCCCGGCCTTTGAACGCTCACCTAGGAGTTCATATCAGGATGTGTAATATGCAAAGCCGCAATGAGTAATCCTGCTGTCAGTACCAAAATATTGCATAATGTTCTGGTGGAGAATATGGGTCACACAGCCTCCCATCTAGGCAATCTGCATTGAATCCACACCTGAAGAAACGATATTTATACAAATGCAGAGTAACTGAAATAGGAAATGGAATCACTTGACAGTGGAATTTGGACATTTTTAATTAGGAGATGCTGATGATAATGATTTTTTTTTTGTCATGTCAGGAGCGACCTGAGAAACTGCAAGTCGCTTCTGGTGTGAGAGAATTGGCCGTCTGCAAGGACGTTGCCCAGGGGACGCCCAGATGATTTGATGTTTTATCATCCTTGTGGGGGGCTTCTCTCATGTCCTCACATGAGGAGCTGGAGCTGATGAGCTGGAGCTCATCCGCCTCTCCCCGTATTCGAACCTGCGACCTGTCGGTCTTCAGTCCTGCTGGCACAGGGGTTTAACCCACTGAGCCACCGGGATGATAATGATGTTGGTTTTTATTGTTTTATGGTGGTTTAATATTGTCTTAATGCTTAATATGTATTTTGCTATTATGAGTACTGACTTGTTGTAAACAGCCTTGAGTCGCCGATAGGCTGAGAAAAGTGGTATACAAGTATAGTAAATTAATTAATTAATTAATTAATTAATTCTTTTTTTTAAAAAAAATTTATTTATTTATTTGTTTGCTATACTTGTATACCGCTTTTCTCATCCCTTGTTGTCTGAGTAGGATTGTCTTCCAAGATCGGTGTCCTGGCGGTGGGTCCACAGGTGACTGTGGAGCCCTATTCTTGATCGGCATGTTCTCCCGCAGTGCGGACGACGGTTTCCAGGTGGAAGGCAGTCCTGGTCAGGATTGGCTTGACGTGCCTTCCTCTTGGCATGTTTCTCTCTTTCGCTCTCCACTCGTACCTCTTCGAATTCTACAGCACTGCTGGTCACAGCCGACCTCCAGCTAGAGCACTCAAGGGCCAGGGCTTCCCAGTTCTCAGTGTCTATGCCATGGTTTTTAAGGCTGGCTTTGAGCCCATCTTTCAATCTCTTTTCCTGTCCACCAACATTCAGTTTTCCATTCTTGAGTTCAGAGTAGAGCAACTGCTTTGGGAGACTGTAGTCGGGCATCCGGACAATGTGGCCAGTCCAGCGGAGTTGATGGTGGAGGAGCATCACTTCAATGCTGGAGGTCTTTGCTTCTTCCAGCATGCTGACATTTGTCCGCTTGTCTTCCCAAGAGATTTGCAGGATTTTTCGGAAGCCAATGCTGATGGAATCATTCCAGGAGTTGCATGTGATGTCTGTAGACAGTCCACGTTTCGCAGGCATATCGAGGGTTGGGAGGACAATAGCTTTATAAACATGCACCTTGGTATCCCTACAGATGTCCCGGTCCTCAAACACTCTCTGCTTCATTCGGAAAAATGTTGCACTCGCAGAGCTCAGGCGGTGTTGTATTTCAGTGTCAATGTTGACATTTATGGAGAGGTGGCTGCCAAGGGAGCGGAAATTGTCAACGTTTACTAATGATTGGAGAGGGATTGGCTGGTGAGTGCTGGAAGAGCACTTTTGTTTTCTCGATGTTCAATGACAGGCCGAGCTTCTCGTATGCTTCTGTGAAGGTGTTTAGAGTGGCTTGTAGGTCTTCTTCTGAACGTGCACAGATGATGTTTCATCAGCATATTGGAGTTCTATAACAGATGTTGTTGTTACCTTGCTTTTGGCTTTCAGTTCTCAAACCAAACTCATGTGGTGGTGGGGATATTTGAATGTGTTGCTCCACTCAGGCCCCTTGGGTGAGAAATTCTTCAGCTCAGCTCAGAGGGAGAGTCATAAAGAAAGAGAGAAACGCTGACCGCAACGCTACAGTCTCCACCACTGTTTCCAGGGGCGTCATGTCAGCTCTGCTAAACACAGAGATGCCACATTGAGGGACGGACGCTTGACTTGTTGTACAGAGATTGTCTTATTACAGTCGGTTCAGAGCTGCCCCTTGCAGCACCACTTAGATATTTACAAAGCACTTGACAAGAACTAAACTGGAGAACTAAACATCACCTCGCCACCCTCAACGTTGGCCTTCTATTGAGGTCTAAGCCAAGCAGAAAGTGAATGTGAACAAATGCGAAAGTCCCACGCTTAGACCAACCTGCATGCAATGAGTTTACTCACACTTTCCCCATTATTAATCAGCCCAGAGAGTTTGGGAGGGAAGTCAAGTCAGAGAGAAATTGAAAAAGGACATCTCTATTTTCTATTTCTGACCATATTTGTGTGTGCACAAATTGCCAGGTTTGCACGACTCTTTTGCATTGCCCCCAATGCCTTTTCCATGGGCATAAGAACAAACTGGTTTGGGGCTGGAAATATAACAGAGCTCTCCTCCGAAGCTTGGTTGCAGATTCTCTGTTGCAGATGCTGATGTTGGATCAGATCTTACCCAAATCTGTTGAGTTTAGTCTCTGGAAATTTGATATCCGTAGATAATATATATGTAGCATAAATGTGTGATAAACTACACCATTGAATGGTGAATCACTATATAGAGATCAATGTGTTATCGAAGGTTTTTGTGGCCAGAATCACTGGGTTACTGTGAGTTTTTTGGGCTATATGGCCATGTTCCAGCAGCATTCTCTCCTGATGTTTGGCCTGCATCTGTGGCTAATGGCATCCTCAGAGGTTTGAGGTTTGTTCAGAGGTCTGTTGGAAATTAGGCAAGTGGTGTGTGTGTGTGTGTATCTATATATCATACTAGCCATCCCCTGCCACGCATTGCTGTGGCCCACATGCGGGTTTTGTGTCGAAGGTTTGGCCCAATTCTGTCGTGGGTGGGGTTCAGAATGCTCTGTGATTGTAGGTGAACTATAAATCCCAGCAATTACAACTCCCAAATGTCAAGATTCTATTTTCTCCAAACTCCACCAGTGTTCACTTTTGGGCATATCAAGTATTCATGTAGAGTTTGGTCCAGATCCATCATTGTTTGAGTCCACAGTGATATCTGGATGAAGGTGAACTACAACTCCCAAACTCAACGTCAATGCCCACCAAACTCTTGTAGTGTTTTCTGTTGAGCATGGGAGTTCTGTGTCCCAAGATTGGTTCAATTCCATCATTGGTGGAGTTCAGAATGTTCTTTGATTGTTGGTGAACTATAAATTCCAGCAACTACAACTTCCAAATGACAAAATCAATTTTTTGAGTGAAGGACATACATTGGCCTGTTAGTAGTCTTGTGTCCAAAATTGGTGTCAATTCGTCCAGTGGTTTTTGAGTTCTGTTAATCCCACAAACGAACATTACATATTTATATAGATATCTGTGTAATAATGTCCAGGGTGGGAGAAAGAACCCTTGTCTGTTTGAAGCAAGTGTGAATGTTGCAATTAGCAAGCTTGCTTAGCATTGAGTAGCCTTACAGCTGCAAAGCCAATTGGTGAGGGTATTTGCATAGAGGTAGCCTGGCTGTTGTTTGCCTGGAGGCATCCTTTCTTTGGGAGGTGTTATATAGAGATGTCTTTCTAGTTTGAATCCATGGCTCCTTGTCCTAGTCTCTGGATTAACACAAAGCAAGCCTACTTAGTCTTCAATATGATATCCTCCCAAATATTTAAACATAGCTATCATGCTCCTCCTTAACCTTCTCTTCTTTGGGCTAAACAGCTTCCTAAACCATTCTTTGGAGGGATTTGCAGTTTCCAAATCTTT
>NW_026846588.1:5336281-5439842 GCF_025583915.1 Anolis sagrei ordinatus
TTCTCAAGTTGCTCCTGACACGACAAAAAATCCCAACAGATAGACCAGTGGCATTAATATGTAAGGACATTTCGCTGCATGAGAAATGCCCAGTACTTGTTCTCCACCGTTCAAGATATATACAACATTTGAATCATCCCACACAGACCCAGGAGAGGATGAGGATTCGCGGAATTAAATATGGGATGTTTTGTCACAAATGGGACAACCAAGAACTCCCAAACACACATGGATTGAACTTTTCCTGATAAAGTGAAAATAATTTCATTCTGATACACGGGTCTACTTTTCTCTACCTATAAGGACTTTGTGTTGCTGAGAGGCAGGGGAAGAAGTTTGCCAGAAAGTCAACCGAAACAGAGATCTTAGGGTGCATTTACACTGTCAAATCAATGCAGTCGACACCACCTGAAATGCTATGGTTCAATGCTATCGAATCCTGGGAGTTGTAGTTTGACACGGCCTTGATCCTTCTCTGCCAAAGAAGTGTCAGTGCCTCACCAAACTACAGCTCCCAGGATTCCATAGCATTGAGTCATGACAGTTAAAGCTGGATCAAATTGTGTTCATTCTATGGTGCAGATGTACCCTTGTATATGAGGTGGCAAGTACATATGGTAATAACAACATCACTGGTGCAATAACATGCTCCAATGCCACTCTTCTCCTAATGAGGCAAGTGGAGTGTATATATACCTGCGGACACTTCTAAAAACAGAATGCACAACCATGAGATCCATGAGTGTGTGAAACAGTCATTAGGAGAAGAGTGGCATTGGAGCATGTTATTGCACCAGTGATGTTGTTATTGCTATATATACTTGCAAACTCATGTACAAGGGTGCATCTGCATCATAGAATCATAGGATCATAGTATCAAAGAGTTGGAAGAGACCTCATGAGCCATCCAGTCCAACCCCCTGCCAAGAAGCAGGAATACTGCATTCAAATCACCCCTGACAGATGGCCATCCAGCCTCTGTTTAAAAGCTTCCAAAGAAGGAGCCTCCACCACACTCGGGGGCAGAGAGTTCCACTGCTGAACGGCGCTCACAGTCAGGACGTTCTTCCTCATGTTCAGATGGAATCTCCTCTCTTGTAGTTTGAAGCCATTGTTCTGCGTCCTCGTCTCCAAGGAAGCAGAGAACAAGCTTGCTCCCTCCTCCCTGTGGCTTCCTCTCACATATTTATACATGGCTATCATATCTCCTCTCAGCCTTCTCTTCTTCAGGCTAAACATGCCCAGCTCCTTAAGCCGCTCCTCATAGGGCTTGTTCTCCAGACCCTTGATCATTTGAGTCCTCCTCTGGACACATTCCAGCTTGTCTTGAATTGTGGTGCCCAGAATTGGACACAATATTCCAGGTGTGGTCTAACCAAGGCAGAATAGAGGGGTAGCATTACTTCCCTGGACCTAGACACCATGCTCCTTTTGATGCAGGCCAAAATCCCATTGGCTTTTTTTGCCGCCACATCACATTCCTGGCTCATGTTTAACTCGTTTTTCCTGCCAAAGTGGAGTATCTTGAATATGTCACCATAGAATGAACACCTTGGAAAAGGCTTACTGCACCATTAATAACGATATCAATGGCACAAAACCATGCACCCGTTCCACTCTTCCCCAAAAAAACAGAATGCACGTTGAAGTGAGGAGATCCAATGCCAACCTTAAACAATGGCAGCATTGCTCCAGATCCATGAAAAGGCCCCTCAGTGACTTTGGGGCCACAATTTGCAAGGAAGCCCTCTGCGCTTGCTCAGTGGTGCCGCAAAGTGTGCCGCTGCAGCATTTGTTGTTGCGGATTGTGCCCTTGGTTGTGCAACCCGTCAAAGTGACTGGGTCGACAGAAGCTTTACTTAGAAAGCTGGTGCTGCAGTTTCCCGGCTGACGTCACCTGCCATGCGCCCTCCCCGCTGTCCCTTGGCAAAACCTCCTCTCCTCCTCAATTAATTCACCATCTTTCCAAAGAGTGACTGGCTGGCGAAGGGACACAATTTTCTCAATGCCATGTGGCGCTGTGGGCTTTTTTCCCCTCTTCTTCTTCTAAAGTGCACATTTGCTTCTTTGTGGATCATTTATTTTCCCTTTAATAAGCCTAATGAATTTGCCATCACTATCAAAGCACAGGAACAAACCCATGTCCTTCAGTCACACTGCTGACGTCAGGTGCAAAGGACTCCATATTTGCTTCCTGCAACAGTATTTTAGGTGCTTCAATGAGAATGCTCCCCGTCATTTATTTTGCCATGGGTCCAAGGTGCCCTTTTGGCACACATGTGACAGTGTAAGGGACCCAAAGAGTTTTCTTGGTTTGCTGTGAGTTTTCCGGGCTGTATGGCCATGTTCCAGCAGCATTCTCTCCTGACATTTCACCTGCTTGCTTGCTTGCTTGCTTACTTACTTACGCAATCCCTCGTTGGCCGAGTAGGATAGTCTTCCAGGATCAATGTACTGATGGGTCCGTAGGTGACTGTGGAGCCCTATTCTGCATTTTCTCCCACAGTGAGGGCATTGGTTTCCAGGTGGAAGGCGGTCTCGGTTGGGGTTGGCTTGACACACCTTCCTCTTGGCACATTTCTCTCTTACACCCTCCATTCATGCCTCTTCAAATTCTATAGCACTGCTGGTCACAGCTGACCTCCAGCTGGAGTGCTCAAGGGCCAGGGCTTCCCAGTTCTCAGTGTCTATGCCAGAGTTTTTAAGGTTGGCTTTGAGCCCATCTTTAAATCTCTTTTCCTGCCCACCAACATTCTGTTTTCCGTTCTTGAGTTTGGAATAGAGCAGCTGCTTTGGGAGATGGTGGTGAGGCATCTGGACAACGTGGCTGGTCCAGCAGAGTTGATGGCAGAGGACCATCGCTTCAATGCTGGTGGTCTTTGCTTCTTCCAGCATGCTGACATTGGTCTGCTTTTCATTGTGGCTAGTCTTCTCTTCTCCAGATGTCCTCTCATCTGGAGACATGGTTTCCAGGCCCTTTGACATCTTCATTGCCCCACCTCTGGTCACATTCTATCATGTTGATCTCCTAGAAATCATAGTTGATGATGATGATGCCTACTTACTTACTTACTTACTTACTTAGGCGATCCCTCGTTGTCCAAGTAAGACTGTCCTCCAAGTTTGGTGTCCTGGCATGGGTACGTAGGTGAATGTACAGCCCTATTCTTGATCCACAAGTTCTCCCGCAGTGAGGGCATTGGTTTCCAGGTGGAAGGCGGTCCCGGTTGGGGTTGGTTTGATGGGTCTTCCTCTTGGCACGTTTCTCTCTTTCACCCTCCATTCGTGCCTCTTCAAATTCTACAGCACTGCTGGTCACAGCTGACCTCCAGCTGGAGCACTCAAGGGCCAGGGCTTCCCAGTTTAAGGTTGGCTTTGAGCCCATCTTTAAATCTCTTTTCCTGCCCACCAACATTCTGTTTTCCATTCTTGACTTCAGAATAGAGCAACTCCTTTGGGAGACAGAGGTCAGGCATCCGGACAATGTGGCCGCTCCAGTGGAGTTGATGGCGGAGGAGCATCACTTCAATGCTGGTGGTCTTTGCTTCTTCCAGCATGCTGACATTTGTCCGTCTGTCTTCCCAAGAGATTTGCAGGATTTTTTGGAGGCAACACTGATGGAATCGCTCCATGTGACGTCTGTAGATAGTCCACGTTTCACAGGCATATCGCAGGGTTGGGAGGACAATAGCTTTATAAACAAGCACCTTGGTATCTCTATGGATGATGATGGTGATAATGATGATAATAATGATGATAGTGTATCTCCTTGAGGGGACACAGGGCGGTTTCCAACAAAATAAACACAATGGGAAACATTCAATGCCATGCCAAAACCATGGGGTCCCACCTACTTCTCAGTACAAGGTCTCCAGGTGAAACATTCCCAGCAGGGAGCTGTCTGAATGCTTTTTGGAGACATCCAGAGGGGGAGGCCTCTCCAGTTTCCATTACTGAACCTCTCCTCTTCTTATACGGTTCCTTCTAATGTTCCAACAAAACCTACCCTCCTACAACGTCAAAACATTCCACTTAGTGTCCTCTTCTTTATGGAACCTTTTTAGATACTAAAAGAGTCTTCTCTTCAGTCTTCTCTTCACCAAGCTTCGTCTACCTTCAGCAACTCCTCACAGGTCTTGTTCTCCATCCCTGTTATCATCCTTTCCCTGGAGACTAGGACGCGGAGCAATGGCTTCAAACTACAAGAGAGGAGATTCCATCTGAACACGAGGAAGAACTTCCTGACTGTGAGAGCCGTTCAGCAGTGGAACTCTCTGCCCCAGAGTGTGGTGGAGGCTCCTTCTTTGGAAGCTTTTAAACAGAGGCTGGATGGCCATCTGTCGGGGGTGCTTTGAATGCAATATTCCTGCTTCTAGGCAGAATGGGGTTGGACTGGATGGCTCATGAGGTCTCTTCCAACTCTAGGATTCTATGATTCTTGCCCTTTTCTGAATTTGCTCTAAACCTCAAATACCCATGGTTTGGGGAATCCATTCATAGAACCATAAAATCCTAGAGCTAGAAGGGGCTCCTAATGGCCATCCAGTCCAACTCTTTTCCTGTCATTTGAATCTATGGCTCCATTCGTGTCCTAGTCGCGGAGCAGCAGAAAACACACTTGCCCCTCCTCCGCAAGGGGACAATTGTTTCAACGAACAATTCTTGACTTATACCTGACTATATAGAGTCCTCTCTGCAGCAGGGTTTGCGAACTTTCCACCTGACCTTTCTACCTCGAAAGCCTGCAGATGGTTTGATTCTAATCTGTTTCGCTCAAAGCAAAGGAACACACCAGTTCCTTCAAGAATTATACAACAGCAACCGATCCACAAAACCAAAACAACCCAGGAACAGGAAAACACGTTTTTCTAATGAAATATGGCAAATGAAATCAATTCACCAAAACTACCCATTGGCCCAAATCCTAGTAGTTTCAACTAGAGCAGTGGGTCTCCACCTTCCTAATGCCATGACCTCTTAAAACAGTTCTTCATGTTGTGGTGACCGGCAACGATAAAATTATTTTCGTTGCTACTTCACAACTGTAATATTGTTACTGTTATGAATCATAATGTAAATATCTGATATGCAGGATGTATTTTTATTCATTGGACCAAATTTGGCACAAATACCTGATACACTCAAATTTGAATAGTGGTTTGGTTGGGTGGGGGGGGGGGTTGATTTTGTCATTTGAGAGTTGTAGTTGCTGGGATTTATAGTTCACCTACAATCAAACAGCATTGTGAACTTCACCAATGATGGAACTGAACCAAACTTGGCACACAGAACTCTGACAGTAAATACTGGAAGGGTTTGGTAGGCATTGACCTTGAGTTTTGGAGTTGTAGTTCACCCACATCCAGAGAGCACTGTGGACTCAAAACAATGATGGATCTGGATCAATGTATTGTCGAAGGCTTTCATGGCTGGAATCACTAGGTTCTTGTAGGTTTTTTCGGGCTATAGGGCCATGTTCTAGAGGCATTTCTCCTGACGTTTCGCCTGCAAGCACTAGGGCTGGGCGGTTTCGTTTCGTTAATTCGTAATTCGTTAATAATTCATTAATTTTTTCAATTACAAAACGATAACGAACCATTCTGGAGCAATTTTTAAAAAAAACGAATTTTTAAACACGTTTTGTAAATGCTTCGTATTTCGTTATTGTATTCGTTTTGTTATTGTTCTGAGGTCGTTTCGTTATTATTTCCGCATGTCTGGGGCAAGTTTTTTGTTTAATTAGTGAAAAAAAATTATAATATCACACCAACAGTAAACAACAGAGGGAGAGGGAAGCTTCAGAAGTTTTTGGAGGTTTTTTAGCGTATTTCGCGGTCGCGTCCGCCATTAACGAATCGATTCGTTATTGTTTCGGAAATCGATTCGTTAATGTTTTGTAATTTTTTTCACATTTACGAAATTTCGTAAATATCGAACTTTTTAAAAGGAAAATTTTGTAATTATTTGAAATAACGAAACGCAAAAAACCCCAAAAAACGAATCGATTTTAGAAACAAATTTTTCCGTTGTTACCCAGGCCTATAAAACAGACATCATAAGGATGCTTGCCATAGATCCAGGCGAAACGTCAGGAGAAATGCCTCTAGAACATGGCCCTATAGCCCGAAAAAACCTACAAGAACCTAGATCTGGATCAAGCTTGGCACGGATACTCAATATGCCCAAGCGTGAACACTGGTGGGGTTGGATGGGATTGATTTTCTCATTTAGAAATTGTAGTTGCTGGAATTTATAGTTCACCTACAATCAAAGAGATAGAATTGGGCCAAACTTCCCACACAGAAACCACATGAACAATGGAAAATACTGTTTTCTGATGGTCTTTGGTGACCCCTCTGACACCCCCTCATGACCCCCCCAGGGGTCCCAACCCTGGTTGAGAAACACTGCCTGTTCCATCTCCCAGGAGCCCAATTTGCCTTACTTTACAGTTGCTTGAGGTTGCTCCCTCTTGCATTTTCTCCCAGGGCTGCTGCAGCTTTGCAAGAGCCCTGAAAGTTAATAGTATCAGAGTCTGCAAAGCCAGTCTGCAGGCCTCCTTTGCAGCTATTGGTTCAGAAAGGTATCTCTTTGGGTCTAGGGACCGCCTTTTCTCCCAGGGAAAAGATCTCCATTTTGGAACCTCCCCAGCCTTTTCAGTTTAGAGGAAAGACTTCAGACGTGCTGATGGTTAGGCAGGTAGCTCTGGGAAAACCATTGCAAAAACTACACATTATATATTGAGTATTAAGCTATACATTATATATTGTGTATTGTATATTAAGCTATATTAAGTTAATATAGATAGTATATTGTGTATTGAGCTATATAGAGAAATTATAGATAGATTAATAGAAAAGCTATTAAGAAAGTATTGAGTATTGAGTTTATTGAGAGAGAACTATTGAGTTAGATAGATAGTGCGAAGTCTATCCCACCTCTGACATCAAATTTGCGAAGTCTGCACGCACCAGTTGTACAATTGTGCCAATTGCTAAGGTGCTGCAATTCCAACAATAGACAGGGTATAGGGTTTTTAACTTTAAAGAACCCACCCACTGTCACCAATTGTAAAGACTGTTCTTAATTCTGCCACCAATTATACAGGTGTGGATGATTATGGATGTAATTAAGGTAACTGCCACCAACGTGAGGTATTGCCGATGAGAACTAGCTCCCCAGACGCAGATAAATGGAGATGACACGGTCTTCAACAAAAGTTAATAAGTTTATTTTGTACAAAGCGTATGGTTGCAGGCTGGTAGTTAACTTGGAATTACTTTGAATAACTTATAGAACTTGGAATGTAACTTGGTTTGTAATACAGTTCTCTCTTCTCGATGACACAACTTGTGATTGACTTTTACTGTGGTGAAGCACTTTCTTAAACAATGTTTCCTGAGGTGAATAGCCTTCCTATTTGATCAAATCCTAGATCTCTAGTTCTTTCCTAACTAGTGATCTAAACAAGCTTCCTTTAGTCCTCTCTGACTAAAGAAACTAATTAGGTTTTCCCCTTCAACCTTCCTAGACTGAAGAAACCTCCGGCTATATCACACACACTGCTTCTCCACTCTCCTCTCTCAACTCCCAACTCCGACTGCTAACTCCCCACTGAACTGCTTCTTTTCAAAGACGCAGATAACATTCTCTTGCTAGGCTCCGCCCACTTCTCACTCTCTTGCCTGGTCTCCTTGGCAACGCCACTGTGGATACAACCAGTTAGCTCTAGCTTCAGCTACTGTTACCAACACGAATATATTCTAACAGTTAAACATATACACAGTATCAATAACTTCTGCACAATAGTATTGAGCATTTGCCTCCAAAGCTAACTTTGAGCAATAGATAGGGAAAAAACCTGCTTTTTTCTGACCACTGGAGCTCATCTCTATGCTTTACCAATTGATTGTTTGTAACTTTGATGAACTGTGCCAAGTCTGCAAGGACTTTGTATAAATAAATATCCTTTTTTGATGTTTGAAACCAATCATAGCCTCAGTTGCTGAGTATCTCAAGCTTCTCAAGAAAGACACCTGCAGTTCTGTCAGACATAGAGAGAAGCACGTTGCAGTTTTATTTTTTTTATAGTGTCTGGGTGGATGGCAGACTGCCATATTGGAATATGCAAATCCATTCTCTGGATGTCTTTAAACAGAGGCTGTGTGGCCATCTTTTGGGAGGGCTTTGATTGTGTCATCCCACCTGGCAGAAGGGGTTGCACTGGATGGCTCTTGGGGTGTCTTCTGTGACAACAGCTGCACAAGGCTTCTGTGCCCAACAGACCTGGCATTTGTTTCTAAAATATTTTTGGCTTGCGCACTTCTAAAAGGAATCTCTCCAGCCGTGTATTACGGCCAGCGCACATTCCAGCCGTGCACAAGGCGGGGTCACCTCCCAACAAGGTCTCCTTTTTTTCATAATCGCTTTTTACACCTGGAAGAGAAGAGGACCGGTTTACTGCCTGGGTAAACAGAAGTTCGAATCCAGGCAAAGTACAAACTACGCCCGAGGCTGTACGGAGACGGAGCACACCTTCTGTTTGTAAAGTGAACTCAGCAACACGGAAGGGGGGGGGGGAGAGAAAAGCAAAAGGAAGGGAAGGGAAGCCACGTGAAGGGCCCAGGCACATTTCTGGTCCGCTCAGCTGATGTCTTCCCAGGGTTTAAAAGTTCATTTTTAATTCTTTTGCTTTCAGGTTGTTAAAGGATGTAATGCACCGTGGTGCCTTCTCTTTTCAAAGGCCGCCAGCACGACTTCCGCCTTGTTGCTGGCACTGCATCTCATGGTCACACATTCACTTTAAGGGGAAGAATGGAATTGGTGCATTATTGTTACCATATATTTTCACGTATAGGTCGATCACCTGTACATGAATACCAATCGGGCTTTTTGAGGTACAGTCGCAGCTGGTGCACCAGTTTTAACTGTCCAAAGGCCCTCCAGGCCTCCGCTGACCCATGAGCTTCAAGCATAAGTGCTGAGTCCAGGAGCGTCCCCAAACTGCGGAACTACGTCCTTTGGGGAAGTGACAGACTTTGTATTGTAGGTGCAAAGATGACTGCAGACACAGAATGCAATATCAGCTAAGGAAAGGAAATCCTCCTTCTTGGGAGGAGAGCAATGACCAATCTCGATAAAATAGTGAAGAGTAGAGACATCCCACTGGCAACAATGGTCCACATAGTTAAAGCAATGGTATGTATGCAGAACACATCATGCGAGGATGTGCGGGCTTCATGAATGCAAAGCTGGGGTGAAAATTGCTGGAAGAAACATTAACAACCTCAGATATGCAGATGACACCACTCTGATGGCCGAAAGCGAGGAGGAGCTGAGGAGCCTTCTAATCAAGGTGAAAGAAGAAAGCGCAAAAGCTGGGTTGCAGTCAAACAACAAAAAAGCCAAGATTATGGCAACAAGAATGATTGACAACTGGAAATAGAGGGAGAAACCGTGGAGGCCGTGACAGACTTTGTATTTCTAGGTGCAAAGATTACTGCAGATGCAGACTGTAGCCAGGAAATCAGAAGACGCTTATTTCTTGGGAGGAGAGCAATGTCCAGTCTCGATAAAATAGTGAAGAGTAGAGACATCAGACTGGCAACAAAGATCCGCGTAGTCAAAGCCATGGTATTCCCTGTAGTCACCTACGGATGTGAGAGCTGGACCTTAGGGAAAGCTGAGCGAAAGAAGATAGATGCTTTTGAACTGTGGTGCTGGAGGAATTCTGAGAGTGCCTTGGACTGCGAGAAGATCCAACCAGTCCATACTCCAGGAAATAAAGCCCGACTGCTCATTGGAGGGAAGGATAGTAGAGGCAAAGATGAAGTACTTTGGCCACATTATGAGAAGACAGGAAAGCTTAGAGAAGGCAATGATGCTGGGAAAATGGAAGGAAAAAGGAAAAGGGGCTGACCAAGGGCAAGATGGATTGATGGTATCCTTGAAGTGACTGGCTTGACTCTGAAGGAGCTCTGGGGGTAGCCATGACTGACAGGGAGCTCTGCCATGGGATGGTCCATAATTTCACAAAGATTTGGAAGCAACTGAATGAATAAACAAAAACAACCATCAGAAGCAAACCGAGGGTACAGTTCATAGAATCATAGAATCCTAGAGTTGGAAGAGACCTCATGGGCCATCCAGTCCAACCCTCTGCCAAGAAGCAGGAACATTGCATTCAAAGCACTCCTGACAGATGGCCATATGGTCTCTGTTTAAAAGCTTCCAAAGAAGGAGGCTCCACCACACTCTGGGGCAGAGAGTTCCACTGCTGAACGGCTCTCAGAGTCAGGAAGTTCTTCCTCATGTTCAGATGGAATCTCCTTTCTTGTATTTCAAAGCCATTCCAATGATGGAATTGAATGAAACTTGGCACACAGAACTCCCATGATCAACAGAAAATACTGGAAGGGTTTGGTGGGCATTGACCTTGAGCTTTGGAGTTGTAGTTCACCTACATCCAGAGAGCACTGTGGACTCAAACAATGATGGATTTGGACCAAACTTGGCACGAATACTCAATATTCCCAAATGTGAACACTGGTGGAGTTTGGGGAAAATAGACTTTGACACTTGGGAGTTGCAGTTACTGGGATTTATAGTTCACCTAAAATCAAAGAGCATTCTACACCCCACCGACAATAGAATTGGGCCAAACTTCCCACACGGAACCCCCATGACCAACAGAAAATACTGTGTTTCCTGATGGTTTCCTGACACCCCCTCACGACCCCCATAGGGGTCCCGATCCCCAGGTTGAGAAACACTGTTCTAAACCTTTCATCATTTTCATCTGCCCTGGAGTGTGGTGGAGGCTCCTTCTTTGAAAGCTTTGAAGCAGAGGCTGGATGTCCATCTGTCAGGGGTGATTTGAATGCAATATTCCTGCTTCTTGGCAAAATGGGGTTGAACTGGATGGCCCATGTTGTCTCTTCCAAGTCTTTGATTCTATGATTCTATGTTCACTTTTCTTTGGACATATTCCAGCTTGTCTGTATCCTTCTTGAATTGTTTTGCCCAGAATTGGACACAAAGAGTTATTCCAGGTGAGGTTTGACCAAGGCAAAATAGAGTGGGAATATGACTTCTCCACCTTGACCAGGAATTATGTCATAATTGTTTGTTTTATAACAGGCTTGGCAAACTTGGGCCCTCCAGGTGCTTTGGTTTTCAACTCCCACAATTCCTAAAAGTCGGTAGGCTGTTAGGAATTGTGGGAGTTGAAGTCCAAAACACCTGGAGGGCCCAAGTTTGCCAAGCCTGTTATAAAACAAACAATTATGACATAATTTTTGAAACCAGAGCCATATCAATTTGCAATGTGTGGCCAAGAAAATCCCCCACTGAGGAAGCATGACAGCCCTTGGACCCTCCCTTACCACAGGCTTTAAATGAGCATTACTCAAGCCTTGCTTGCAACATTGGCACATGTGCAACCCATTCCAGAGAGTCACCTCTGTGGGGAAAACCCATGTGCCTGGCTTGTGCCCACATAGATAAATCATACCCATGTTCTCCTGTCTCAAGGGATAGTCTTGGAAGATGAGCAGCCCACAAAACAACATACAAAGATTCCATTGACCCATTTCACAGATGGGGAAAAGTAAGGCCCCATGGGGCAGGGGACACAAAGCTCTGTTTCCAAGGACTAATATTTTAAGGACACCTTATTTTATTTTTTCTGGTTACTTAATATTTAATGTTTATTTTTCTTAAATGATATTTGTCTTAACTGTTCTAATGTAGCACAAATCCTATGTAAAATCATACTATGAATCTTGAAATGAAATCTGAAATATATACCGAAAGGATTGTCGAAGGCTTTCATGGCCGGAATCACTGGGTTATTGTAGGTTTTTTCGGGCTACATGGCCATATTCTAGAGGCATTCTCTCCTGACGTTTCGCCTGCATCTATGGCAAGCATCCTCAGAGGTAGTGAGGTCTGTTGGAACTAGGAGAAAATGGGTTTATATATCTGTGGAAAGACCAGGGTGGGACAAAGGACTCTTGTCTGGTGGAGCTAGGTGTTTGATTAGCAGTTGATTGCCTGGCAGTGCCTGGGGCAATCTTTTGTTGAGAGGTGATTAGTTGTCCTTGATTGTTTCCTCTCTGTTGTTTTGTTATTGTAATTTTAGTTTCTTAATACTGGTAGCCACCAGATTTTGTTCATTTTCATGGTTTCCTCCTTTCTGATGAAATTGTCCACATGCTTGTGGATTTCAATGGCTTCTCTGTGTAGTCTGACATGGTGGTTGTTGGTGTGGTCCAGCATTTCTGTGTTCTCAAATAATATGCTGTGTCCAGGTTGGTTCATCAGGTGCTCTGCTATGGCTGACTTCTCTGGTTGAAGTAGTCTGCAGTGCCTTTCATGTTCCTTGATTCGTGTTTGGGCAATGCTGCGTTTGGTGGTCCCTATGTAGACTTGTCCACAGCTGCATGGTATACGGTAGACTCCTGCAGAGGTGAGAGGATCCCTCTTGTCCTTTACTGAACCTGGACACAGCAAATTATTTGAGAACACAGAAATGCTGGACCACTCTCACAACCACCATGTGGCGGCAAAAAAAGCCAATGGGATTTTGGCCTGCATCAAGAGGAGCCTAGTGTCTAGATCTAAGGAAGTAATGCTACCCCTCTATTCTGCTTTGGTTAGACCACATCTGGAATATTGTGTCCAATTCTGGGCACCACAATTCAAGAGAGATATTGACAAGCTGGAATGTGTCTAGAGGAGGGCGACTAAAATGATCAAGGGTCTGGAGAACAAGCCCTATGAGGAGCAGCTTAAGGAGCTGGGCATGTTTAGCCTGAAGAAGAGAAGGCTGAGAGGAGATATGATAGCCACGTATAAATATGTGAGAGGAAGCCACAGGGAGGAGGGAGCAAGCTTGTTTTCTGCTTCCTTGGAGACTAGGACGCGGAACAATGGCTTCAAACTACAAGAGAGGAGATTCCATCTGAACATGAGGAAGAACTTCCTGACTGTGAGAGCCGTTCAGCAGTGGAACTCTCTGCCCCGGAGTGTGGTGGAGGCTCCTTATTTGGAAGCTTTTAAGCAGAGGCTGGATGGCCATTTGTCAGGGGTGATTTGAATGCAATATTCCTGCTTCTTGGCAGAATGGGGTTGGACTGGATGGCCCATGAGGTCTCTTCCAACTCTTTGATTCTATGATTCTATGATTCTATGTCAGATTACACAGAGAAGCCATTGAAATCCACAAGCATTTCCTTTGTGCCACATTTGGTTCAATGTCATAATTGGTGGAGTTCAGAATGCTCTTAGATTGTAGGTTAACTATAAATCCCAGCAACTACAACTCCCAAATGACAAAATCAAAAAAATTTGAGTGAAGGACATACATTGGGTTGTGAGGTCTATGCTGTCCAAATTTAGTGTCAATTGGCACATTTGAGTTCTGTTAATCCCACAAACGGACATTCCATTTTTATTTATATAGATTGTAGGCTCATATAATCCAGCTCAAAGCAGATAATGTGGATTAACTGCTTTGATAATCTAGATTATATGACAATGTACAAGGGGTCTCAGTCTTACAGTCCATGTAATGAACTGAATCGTGATACAAAATTTGAGATGCTGGTAACTGACACACAAATTCACTCATACAACGTTTGCTTGTACATACAAATAGCCAACAACTTTCATATTTGCCCTTGGATTGACCAATAAGTCTAAACTGGAGAATGAATGCAATTTAATGCCACTTGAACTGCCATGGCTTAATGCTACGGAGTCCTGGGATCTGTAGTTGTACAAGGTGCCTCCCCAAACGATGACTCCCAGATTCAAGAGCATTGAGCCATGGCAGGGCAAGTGATGCCAAACTGCATTCCTTCTTCAGTGTCAATACATACACCTCAAGTCTCTCTTTTAAGCACATGCACAAAGGTGGGGCACATAGACAGGCCGAGAGTGTGCCTCCCACTTGGGCACATGCAAATGGACACACGGGACCAGTTCCCCCCACCCCACCTTGCCTTGACACATGTACTATTGGCCCATACAACCCCTACTCTCCCCTTGACTCATTGGGAGTTGCCTTTGGATGCTCCGGATGCCAAGAGCTACAGCAAGGGCAAGGATTTCGAATCCATGGAGTATGCGTTTTATTCTGATGCTGTTGACTGGGGGATACTGGGAGCTATTCCTCCCTAAATGGGGAAGGAAGGAAGGAAGGAAGGAAGGAAGGAAGGAAGGAAGGAAGGAAGGAAGGAAGGAAGGAAGGAAGGAAGAGGTCATAAGAGGACCGGGCTGTGGTGGAATCACTACTGACTGAGAGGTCATGAGTTCGAAGCCAGCCCAGGTTAAAATGAGCTCCCAACCATTAATAGTCTAGTGCAGTGTTTCTCAACCTGGGGGTCGGGACCCCTGAGGGGGTCGTGAGGGGGTGTCAGAGGGGTCACCAAAGACCATAAGAAAACACAGTATTTTCTGATGGACATGGGGATTCCATGTGGGAAGTTTGAGCCAATTCTATTGTTGGTGGAGTTCAGAATGCTCTTTGATTGTAGGTGAACTATAAATCCCAGCAACTACAACTCCCAAATGTCAAGATCTATTTTCCCCAGACTCCACCAGTGTTCACATTTGGGCATATTGAGTATTTGTGCCAAGTTTGGTCCAGATCCACCATTGCCTGAGTCCACAGTGCTCTTTGGATATAGGTGAACTACAACTCCCAAACTCAAGGTCAATGCCCATCAAACCCTTCCAGTGTTTTTCATTGGTTATGGGAGCCAGGTTTGGTTCAAATCCATCGCTGGTGGAGTTCAGGATGCTCTTTGATTGTAGGTGAACTATAAATTCCAGCAACTACAACTCCCAAATTACAAAATCGGTCCTCCCCCAACTCCACTAGCATTCACATTTGGGTGTATTGGGTATTTGTGTCCAGTTTGGTCCAGTGAATGGAAATGCATCCTGCATATCAGATATTTACATTATGATTTATAACAGTAGTAAAATGACTGTTACGAAGTAGCAACGAAAACAATGTTATGGTTGGGGGTCACCACCACATGGGGGACAGGATTAAGGGGTCACGCCATTAGGAAGGTTGAGAACCACTGGTCTAGTGTATGACTGGAATCACTGGGTCGTTGTAGGTTTTTCCGGGTTATATGGCCATGTTCTAGAGGCATTTTCTCCTGACGTTTCGCCTGCATCTATGGCAAACATTCTCAGAGGTAGTGAGGTCTGTTGTAAGTAGGAAAAAGGGTTTATATATCTGTGGAATGACCAGGGTGGGACAAAGGACTCTTGTCTGCTGGAGCTAGGTGTGAATGTTTCAACTGACCACCTTGATTAGCATTTGATGGCTTGGCTGTGCCTGGGGGAATCTTTTGTTGAGAGGTGATTAGATGTGCCTGATTGTTTACTCTCTGTTGTTTGCTGTTGTAATTTTAGAATTTTTTTAAATATTGGTAGCCAGATTTTGTTCATTTTCATGGTTTCCTCCTTTCTGTTGAAATTGTCCACATGCTTCTTGTGGATTTCAAATGGCTTCTCTGTGTAGTCTGACGTGGTGGTTGTGAGAGTGGTCCAGCATTTCTGTGTTCTCAAATAATATTCTGTGTCCAGGTTGGTTCATCAGGTCAAAAAAGAAGCCCCATTGAAGCCTTGGCAGACCATGCAAAAAGAATCTGCGAAGCCCACCTCCTCCAAGATGAACGGAACCACCTCAACTGGGCTCTCCAGGCCAAGGGAGACTCCACCTCAGACATCAGGAGAGCTGCAAGACAACCGAGAGGAAGCCATGAGAGTCAAGACGAAGGAAAAGTGTTCTTGCCAGACATCAAGGGAACCACTGTCCGCAGAGGGAAGCGGATGAGGAAACACAACATAGAAACCATCTCCAGACCCACCAAGAAAATCCAACCAAGGCTACGTTCAGCAAAGGACAAGAGGGATCCTCTCGCTTCTGCGGGAGTCTACCGTGTACCATGCAGCTGTGGACAAGTCTACATAGGGACCACCAAACGCAGCAGCAGCATTGCCCAAACACAAATCAAGGAACATGAAAGGCACTGCAGACTAAGTCAACCAGAGAAGTCAGCCATAGCAGAGCACCTGATGAACCAACCTGGACACAACATATTATTTGAGAACACTGAAATGCTGGACCACTCTCACAACCAGGAAATTTAGGTACCGCTTTATGTGGGGAGACTAATTTTACTAATTTACGACACCATAAAACCTTCCAGCAGTGTGCGTAATGGAAGGAAGGGATTCTGGGAGCTGTGGTCCAAAAGTGCTATTTTTGTGCCAAGAAGGGAAGAAGGAAATGGCCACACCGGGGAAACTAGCATGATGCTATGTTGCATCCCAGCCTTGGGAACTGGCCTTGGCTTTCCTTTCGTCTGTTCAGTTTTGTGACAACCACAACTTGCATCACCAGGAACACAAATCAAGATAAAATGCACTTTAAAAGAAACATATTTTAAAGTATTAAGCATACAGGTATTCCTATGACACACCAATATTTGAATGTGCATTTTGAAGTATTATAAGTCTGTTCCCTATCGTTATTTTAAAACCAGACCTACGGCACATCATAATGCACATTTTTGGGGATATTAAAGGATATAATAACCAAGCTCCTAATGGTAGTTTCTAACCAAATAGACCTGTTGGATCAATGGTTTTCACCAACTTATTAACACTTGATTGAATTTCTTTAGTTGGGACAAACTGATAGAATTCAGACCCTAGAACTGTATGTAACATATGACGACTGACTGGCGAATGTTGGACAAAGAGCATGGAAACTCTCCTCCCCTGGACCTTGACCTAAAATGGAAAGAAATCTTCACAAGCCAGGCTAGAAAGAATGGAGCTCCACACAAAACATACAATCATCAGACACCTTCCTCCAACAAGAGTTGTTGCAATGCTGGCTGAGTCCATCCGGGTTGCAGAGCAGAGTTCATCTGATAGTGGGTTCCTTAGCTCTCTCGTGTTGTTGGATGGATTTGCCTGCCTATTTCTGGAGCATTTCATGACACCCATAAAGAAAACTGCTTCACTCTCTTATCTATCATCTCTCCCTCTTTCTCATTTATCAGTTGATTGATCTACCTACCTACCCTCTCTCTGTATCAGTCTCTCTCATCTATCTGTTATATGTCTTCCCTCTGCCATATTTTCTTATCTATCTATCCATCTAATCTATTTACCTATCAATATCCATCTATCCATTCTCTCTCTGTATCACTCACTCTCATCTATCTGTCATATTTCTCCCCTCTGTCATATTTTCTTATCTATCTATCTATCTATCTATCTCTATCCATCCATCCATCCATCTGATCTATTTACCTATCATTATCTATCTAAGTATCTATCTATCTATCCTTTTTCTCTCTGTATCAATCACTCTCATCTATCTGTCATATTTCTCCCCTCTCTCATATTTTCCTATCTGTCTATCTGTCTATCTATCTATCTATCTATCTATCTATCTATCTATCTATCCATTCTCTCTCTGTATCAATCTTTCTCATCTATCTGTCATATTTCTCCCCTCTATCATATTTTCTCTATCTATCTATCTATCTATCTATCTATCTATCCTTTCTCTCTCTGTATCAATCACTCTCATCTATCTGTCATATTTCTCCCCTCTGTCATCTCTTTTGTCTATCTATCTCTTCTCCCCTCTATCATGTCTTTCTCATCTATTTACCTATCATCTCTATCATCTGTCTGTCTATCTGACTGTCTGTCTGTCTGTCTGTCTATCTATCTATCTATTAGCCTATCTCTTCTCTCTTCTCCCCTCTATCATGTCTTTCTCATCTATTTACCTATCATCTCTATCATCTGTCTGTCTATCTGTCTGTCTGTCTGTCTGTCTGTCTGTCTATCTATCTATCTATCTATCTATCTATCTATCTATCTATCTATCTATCTATCTATATTAGGCCTGGGCGGTTTCGTTCGTTAATTTTGTAATTCGTTAAACATTCGTTATTTTTAGCAATAACGAAACGATTACAAAACACATTTTCAAACCCGGAAGGGTTTTAAAATAACGAAACGGCAACCCCCATAGATTTAACGAGCTTCCGCCCGTTTCGTAAATGGGATGGAGGCTGCTGGTGCCCTGGGAGCCAATCCGGCGCTCCCAAGCACCCAAGCAGTGCACCGTGGCTGTTTCTGATTGGCCGGCGAGCCTTTTGAAAGCGGCTCCGCGCGGCCGTACAGCTCATTGCTGCAGAGGGCGAGGGAGAGAGAAGAGGTCCGGGAGGGTTTGCATTGGGTTGGCTTGCAACTGCTTGGATTGGATTCATTCCTTGCTCATTCCTTGCTTGGATTCATTCCTTGCTGCTTAGTGCTTATTATTCCTTGCTTGGATTCATTCCTTCCTTCGGTTTTTGTGAATTTGTTTGTTAATTTTCCATTTTTAAATATTTTTTAATATTTTAAATACCTGTCTTTTATTCTTAAAAAAAAATACAAAAAATATTCTAAAAAAAGAAAAGACTCTTCTGTTGGTGTGTGCTCTCATTTGCCCTGTCTCGTGGCTGTGTTTGGTCCACATCAGGGCCAGTTTTTGGTTAATTTTCCATTTTTGAATATTTTTTAAAAATACCTGTCTTTTATTCTTAAAAAAATACAAAAAATATTCTAAAAAAGAAAAGACTCTTCTGTTGGTGTGTGCTCTCATTTGCCCTGTCTCGTGGCCGTGTTTGGTCCACATCAGGGCCAGTTTTTGGTTAATTTTCCATTTTTGAATATTTTCTAAAAATACCTGTCTTTTATTCTTAAAAAAATACAAAAAATATTCTAAAAAAATAAAAGAGTCTTCGGTGGCTGTGTGTGCGTTTGTCATTTGTGTAGTTCCAACCAGTGCGCTCCTTTTGACAACACAAAGTGCTACATACACTGCTCGCTCATTTGTGTAGTTCCAACCAGTGCGCTCCTTTTGCCAACACAAAGTGCTACATACACTGCTCGCTCATCATTTGTGTAGTTCCAACCAGTGTGATGAAACGCTTCCTTCCCGGCTTTTCTAGTCACAAGGGCCAAGTGCTATCGCGAATACCGAAGAAAGGCAGGGGACTGAAGATGAACACATTGACAAGAAGGGAACATTCATCCAACGAGATGGTTATTGAAACACCCACAGATGCTTCAACCAGCTGTGAGATGGCAGAACCTTCTTCTTCATCAGTTCGAAAGACTCTACGTTCAGATCCTGATGTCGTTCCAAGTACCTCTGATATTACTTGTTATGAAGAGGAGGGCGAGGAGGCGGACGTGTCAGAGGAATGGGAGGAAGACAAGATGGAATGTGCTTCCACCACAGGAATTAGTGATCAAGAGGACTGCATGCTGATGGAGGGCGAGCTACAGAAACAACCAACGATTATACTCCCTTCCACAAACACCGACAGTCCAAACACGAGCATGAGTACATCTGAAGTGCCTAGTAGGGGTAGGCCGAGATCGCTCCTATGGGATCATTACGACGTCCATAATGAGAGGGCCACTTTGGCAGTTTGCAGGCATTGCGGTGTGAGCGTCAGCAGAGGAAAAGATATGAGGCATCTTGCCACAACAGGGCTAAGGATGCACATTAAGATACACCACCCCCAAATGTGAAGTTGGTCCTTCTTACTTAACTTGCAATACTGCTACAGAAATACTTCCCAGATAATTTTCAGAGTTTTTTCAAAGTGCAATTTCTGTTACTTTTTGTTACTTTTTCTTTATTTATTTCTTATATTTACTTTCTAAGTTTTTATAATAACATTATTTTTATATATTAATAATTTATAATTTAATTTTATATATTATTTTTATTATTATTTATAATTATATTTTATAAATATTTTATAAATTTAATTATATTTTATTTAAATATTTATATTATTATTTATTTCATTTATATAATATATATAATAATATATTATTATATTATATTATTTTATTTTATATTGTATATATTATATAATTTTATATTATTTATTTTATTATTATTATTATTATTATTTATATTTTATTTATTTAAATTTTATTATTTTATTATTTTTTATTTTCATTATATTATTAAATTGACTCAGTTTTGGATACTTTATCTTATTACTTTTTTATTTAATATCTTATATCTTGTTCTATTTGATTATTTTATTTGATTTATTTTATGAAATGATTTTGTTTATAGAGCATTTAGCATTGCGCAATCGCGTCCTCCGTTTTAACGAATCGATTCGTTATTATTTTAATAGCGAATCGATTCGTATTTGATAACGAAGTTTCGGAAGACGCTTTTGCGCATGCGCAATCGCGTCCTCCGTTTTAACGAATCGATTCGTTATAACCTTAACGAATCGACCCCCCGCCAATAACAAAGCTTCGGAAGTGATTTTGCGCATGCGCGGGGGTCCGCCATCTTAACGAATCAATTCGTTAATATTTACGAAATTTCGTAAATACCGAAACTTTTTTGGGGGAAAGTTTTGTAATTATTTTAAATATCGAAACAAAAAAACACCCCAATTACAAATCGATTTTAGAACCAATTTTTTTCTTGATCAACCAGGCCTACTATCTATCTATCTATCTATCTATCTATCTATCTATCTATCTATTAGCCTATCTCTTCTCTCTTCTCCCCTCTATCATGTCTTTCTCATCTATTTACCTATCATCTCTATCATCTGTCTGTCTATCTGTCTGTCTGTCTGTCTGTCTGTCTATCTATCTATCTATCTATCTATCTATCTATCTATCTATCTATTAGCCTATCTCTTCTCTCTTCTCCCCTCTATCATGTCTTTCTCATCTATTTACCTATCATCTCTATCATCTTTTTGTCTATCTATCTCTTCTCCCCTCTATCATGTCTTTCTCATCTATTTACCTATCATCTCTATCATCTGTCTGTCTATCTCGCCCTCTCTCTCTGTCTCTCTATCGATTGATCGATCTACTCTCTCCCTCTCATCTCCTTTTCTCTTGTCTATTTACCTTCCTCTCTTATCTATCATCTCTTTTAGCCCCCTTCTACCTTATCATATAATCTTGATTATCAAAGCAGATAATTCACATTATCTGCTTTAAACTGGATTATGAGTCTGCTAGCCATGTAATCCAGTTTAAAGCAAATAATCTGAATTTTATTTGGCAGTGTAGAAGGAGCCCCAGTCATGTATCACTCATCTCTCTCTCTCTTTCGTCTATCTATCTATCTATCTATCTATCCATCCATCAATCTATCTATGATCTATAGGTCAAGGTGATTGGAAGACGCATCCAAGAGGGAATGGGCTACTGTAGCCTGCTTTGCGCTACTCTTCAAAGGGGTGGGTGGGCTTTAAATGGTGGTTCAACACCACCTCTCAGAAGTGCTGGCGGGGATGGGAGTAGATGACCTTTGGGGTCCCTTTCAACTCTTAGAGTTCTGTGATTCTGGGAACTGGATGAGCGCACCCTGAAGCAGAGATCAAGGGGAGGCATCCTCTTGGTCTTCAGATACCTCAAGGTCTGTCATCACTTAAAGCTTGTTTTCTGCGGCTCCAAAGGGAAGGATCTAATCCAATGGATTCAAATTACAAAGAAAAGGAGATTTTGAACAAACAGTTAGAAGGAACCTTCTAAGGGCAAGAGCTGTTCTGACTTTGAAGATGGAGAGAAATAGCCCATTGCACAAGACCTTCGAAGAAATTGCTCCATTTATATGTCCCTACCATAAATAGTTGCTGTATTTGGACACTTTATCTATAGGCCCATTGGGCCCCAAATTATCACCCTTGTATTACCAAAGTGCCAGAAATCCCTTCAAATTAAAAGAACACCCTAAAATTCTCCCTAAAAGCTCAAAATTTGCACATTGTTGTTATTTACTGATTTACTGCAATAAACCTGTCCAAGGCAAACTTGGACAGGTTTATTTTCAAAGATGGTTTGCCGTTCCCTTCCTCTGAGACTGAGAGTATGTGACTCAACCAAGGTTATTCAATGTATTTTGTATGTATGTCGTGTGTCTTGTATGTATTTTATTTTGTTTTATTGTAATTGTTTGGGCTTAGCCCCATGTTAGCCACCCCAAGTCCCCTTGGGGAGATGGAGGCAGGGTACAAATAAAGTTGTTATTATTATTATTGTTTAAAAAGCAATTGTCCTCCCAACCCTGCTACATGTCTGCAAAACGTGGACTGTCTACAGACATCATACGCAACTCCTGGAACGATTCCATCCGCACTGCCTCTGAAAAAATCCTGCAAATCTCTTGGGAAGACAGGTGGACAAATGTCAGTGTGCTGGAGGAAGCAAAGACCTCCAGCTTTGAAGCGATGCTCCTCTGCCATCAACTCCGCTGGACCAGCCACATTGTCTGAATGCCCAATCACTGTCTCCCAAAGCAGTTACTCTACTCCAAACTCAAGAATGGAAAACAGGATGTTGGTGGACAAGAAAAGAGATTTCAAACTAGGCTCACAGCCAACCTTAAAAACTGTGGCATAGACACTGTGAACTGGGAATCCCTGGTCCTTGAGCACTCTAGCTGGAGGTCAGCTGTGACCAGCAGTGCTGCAGAATTGGAAGAGGCATGAATGGAGGGCGAAAGAGAGAAATGTGCCAAGAGGAAGGTGCATCAAGCCAACCCTGACCAGGAATGCCTTCCACCTGGAAACCAATGCCCTCACTAAAGGAGAACATGCAGATCAAGAATAGGGCTCCAGAGTCATGATCCGCTGCCAGAACACCAAACTTGGAGGACAATCTTACTCAGACAATGAGGGATCATCTAAAAAGAAAGAAGAGGGGGAAGAAGAAGAAGAAAATTATTATTATTATTATTATTATTATTATTATTATTATTACTATTATTTCCATGGCCGAATGGGATTTGAAGTTCTCCATCAGATCACCTTGTCTCTCTCCTGAGGAATCTGTAAAGGGACCAAGTGGCAGCAGTGGGAATTGACCATGGAACAACAGACTGGGTCAAGGCTGGGAAAGGCGTACGGCAGGGTTGTCTACTCTCCCACAACTTATTCAACTTGTATGCAGAACACATCATGCGATGTGTTCTAATTCATTCACCACACCGTCAAACTATCCTCAATATTATTATCCTTCCTATACAGATCTTCTGTATAGTCTCGCCACCTTCTCTTGATCTCTTCAGCTTCTGTAAGGTCCCTGCCATCTTTGTTTCTTATCATACCCATTTTTGCCTGAAATTTACCTCCAATGTTTCTAATTTTCTGGAAGAGGTCTCTTGTCCTTCCTATTCTGTTGTCTTCTTCCACTTCCATGCATTGCTTATTTAAAAATAGTTCCTTATCTCTTCTGGCTAACCTCTGGAATTGCGCATTTAACTGGGCATATCTCCCCTTATCCCTGTTTCCTTTTGCTTTCCTCCTTTCTTGGGCTACTTCCAGTGTCTCAGCAGACAACCATTTTGCCTTCTTGGTTTTCTTTTTCTTTGGGACGTACTTTGTTGCTGCCTCCTGAACAATGTCTCGGACTTCTGTCCATAGTTCTTCTGGGACTCTGTTTACTAAATCTAGTCCTTCAAATCTGTTCTTCACTTCCACTGTATATTCGCTAGGAATGTTAGTGAGATCATATCTAACTGGTCTGTGTATTTTCCCTGATCTCTTTAGTTTTATTCTAAATTGGGCAATAAGAAGTTCGTGATCTGAGCTACAGTCAGCCCCAGGTCTTGTTTTCACCGACTGGATGGATGTCCGCCACCTTTGGCTGCAAAGGATGTAGTCAATCTGATTTCGGTGTTGACCGTCTGGTGGGGTCCATGTGTAAAGCCGTCTTTTAGGTTGTTGGAAGAGAGTATTCGTTATACACAGCGAGTTTTCCTGGCAAAATTCTATCAGCCTGCGTCCCGCTTCATTTTGTTCTCCCAGACCATGCTTGCCTGTGATCCCAGTTGTCATTTGACTTCCCACCTTGGCATTCCAGTCTCCTGTAATCAAAATAATGTCTCTTTTTGGTGTATTATCCAGTAGGTCCTGCAGATCCTCATAGAACTGATCTACTTCTGCTTCTTCAGCAGCTGTGGTTGGGGCGTATATTTGGATCACTGTAATGTTGAACGGCTTTCCTTGCACTCGAATTGAGATCATTCTGTCATTTTTTGGGTTGTATCCAAGCACCGCTTTAGCGAATTTCTTATTAATTATGAAGGCTACTCCATTTCTTCGATGTTCCTCTTGTCCGCAGTAGTAGATCTGGTGGTCCATCTGATGTGAAGTGGCCCATTCCAGTCCATTTCAGTTCGCTGACTCCCAGAATGTCTATCTTTAGTCTTGACATCTCACAATAACAACATCCAATTTGCCCTGGCTCATAGATCTTACATTCCAGGTTCCTATGCTGTGTTGATCTTTAGAGCATCGGATTCGTCGTTCACCTCCAGTACCGTCGGCCGCTAGCCTTCCTTTCGGCTTTGAGCTAGCTGCGTCATCACATCTGGGGCTAGTTGAACTTATCCTCTGCTCCTCCCCAGCAGCATTTTGGCCATCTTCCGACCTGGGAGTCCCATCTTCCAATGGCATACCGACATATCTCTGGTTGTACTGGTCCAATTAGTTTTCTTGGCAAGGATACTGGAGTGGTTTGCCATTGCCTTCCCCAGGGATCACGCTTGGTCTGACCTCTCTGCCACAACCGTCCCGTCTTGGGTGTCCATTCACGGTTTCGCTCATGACATCATTGAGGTGCTCAAGCTCCAGCGCCCCGACAAGGCGGTGATCCTTTGCTGAAAAACATACAACAACCAAAACAATTATGCTGGGGAAAAAGGAAGGAAAAAGGAAGAGGGGCCAACCAAGGGCAAGATGGATGGATGGCATCCTTGAAGTGACTGCACTGACCTTGAAGGAGCTGGGGGTGGTGACGGCCGACAGGGAGCTCTGCCGTGGGCTTGTCCATGAGGTCACGAAGAGTCGAAAACAACTGAACGAATGAACAACAATAACAAAGACCTATGTTAGCATTCTATTCTGTTAGCAACCTATGTGACGTTGGTGGATAGGAAAAGAGATTTAAAGATGGGCTTGAAGCCAACCTTTAAAACTGCGGCATCAACATCAAGAACTAGGAAGCCCTGGCCCTTGAGCACTCTAACTGGAGGCCAGCTGTGACCAGCAGTGCTGCAGAATTCAAGGAGGCATGAATGGAGGGCGAAAGGGAGAAACGTGTCATGAGAATGCATGCTTGGCAATCCACAGTGTTGCAATGACTAAGATCTCTTGGCTTTACAAAAGATGAGCTCCTAGGATGAGAGAAAAACAGCTAGAACTAATTCACTGATATGAATACCAATACGTTTACATTTTGGGACCTCCATGTGACCACAAAATAGCCTCCTTCCACCTCAACACAGCAGCTGGAGCTTGTCCTTGCATAACCTTTGGAGATATGGTGCCAACTGCCTGCATTTCTCATTACGGGATGTACAACTGAATCCCCAAATATTTACTAAACACTCTTGTTTTCCAAAAGGAATATCTTGGTACCTCCTTCCTCCATATTCCTTTCTTTGCTCTCATGTTCTTCATCTCTTTCTTCTCTCATCTCCTCCATCTCTGTGTTCTCTGCCTGCTCCATCTCCTTTGAAGGCACACTGTAAACAAGATGTCAACTATACCTCTATTTCTGTCCTCACATCAGCTGAACTCCATCAGCTGGTGGAGATCACTATTAACTCCCTGACGCCATTGCGATTCTGAGTTTTAGCATGCCATTGTGCAATTACAAAGCATGATTTTAAATCCGACACTGCTGCTTCTTGAGCTATCCAGTGCGGGGGACTGGCAGCTTTCGTTTCCATTGTGCCAGGGAATGACACCATCACTCCATCCAGCATTTCATGGATGAAAACTGAAGCCAAACAACTTCAAAGTGTGTGTGACATGGATAAAAGTTATGAATGAGGATGAATACGGATACAAAATGAGGAACGCCTGGCTCGAGAGCAGTACGTGTGAAAAAGATCTTGGAGTCCTCGTGGACAACAAGTTAAACATGAGCCAACAATGTCATGTGGTGGCAAAAAAAAGCCAATGGGATTTTGGCCTGCATCAATAGGAGCATAGTGTCTAGATCTAGGGAAGTCATGCTCCCCATGCTCTATTCTGCATTGGTTAGACCACACCTGGAATATTGTGTCCAATTCTGGGCACCACAATTCAAGAGAGATATTGACAACTGGAATGTGTCCAGAGGAGGGCGACTAAAATGATCAAGGGTCTGGAGAACAAGCCCTATGAGGAGCGGCTTAAGGAGCTGGGCATGTTTAGCCTGAAGAAGAGAAGGCTGATAGGAGATATGATAGCCATGTATAAATATGTGAGAGGAAGCCACAGGGAGGAGGGAGCAAGCTTGTTTTCTGCTTCCTTGGAGACTAGGACAAGGAACAATGGCTTCAAACTACAAGAAAGGAGATTCCATCTGAACGTTAGGAAGAACTTCCTGTCTGTGAGAGCCGTTCAGCAGTGGAACTCTCTGCCCCGGAGTGTGGTGGAGGCTCCTTCTTTGGAAGCTTTTAAACAGAGGCTGGATGGCCATCTGTCAGGGGTGATTTGAATGCATTCCTGCTTCTTGGCAGGGGGTTGGACTGGATGGCCCATGAGGTCTCTTCCAACTCTTTGATTCTATGATTCTATGATTGCTTCTTCCAGAATGCTGACATTTGTCTGCCTGTCTTCCCAAGAGATTTGCAGGATTTTTCGGAGGCAGCGCTGATGAAATCATTCCAGGAGTTGCATGTGACGAGGGGGCCTCCCTAAACTACCAACCCCAGAAACCGAATTTAAAGTGGATTCATTCTCTAGTGTGATGAGGTCCACAGCAAAAGAAATCAAGCTTGTTCCATTTTCAATATGACAACTTTCCCAATATTTAAGCATGGCTATGTGCCTAGAAGAGCAATAAACATGCACAATGGAGGAGCTTGGCCAACCTCCTCCTCCCACCCAAAAGAATCCCACCATGCAACCATTGAGTGAAGATGTATTCTATCTGCATGATAGGAGCTTGGCCAACGAATGTCGATTTAACAATCCTCGCATGGTGTCTCAGCTGGCATTTCAGCTCTTTGCCCGTCTCTTTCACTTCCTTTGCCACCCACAAACTTCATCTCAGCTGGTCACGGTGGCTTTCCAAGCACATGACCATTTCCTTAAGTTCCTCATTTGCTCTTGTTTCTCCCACCATTCATCCCCTTCCTGGTGTACATGACACATATCTACGCATGGGCACATTCCAGTGAATTTGAGCTCGCTTGGGCTCCAAATGGGTGCAGCTGGCACAGCGAGAGCAATGCTATGCATGCGCCAAGTGCTGGTTTAACTCATGGCATCTGCATAATTCATGGAGCCAGCGGGGGACTGGGCAGAGTGGGTGAGGCTGGCGGCGTAACCAGTGCTGGACTCTTCGCGCCATTTGGAAACGCGGCTCCCAAATGTTCCTAAAAAATGCAATTAGACAGATAAAGGAATTATCTTTTTGTGATCATGGCTACCTCAAATCCTGTAAAGTGCCTGGCACGCATGGAGTGTATGCATATTATGGGAGGAATGCACTCTGAACTCAGGCCCCTTCTACACTGCTATATAATCCTGATTATCAAATCAGATAATCCACATTATCTGCCTTGAGCTGGATTATATGAGTCTACACTGATACATAATCCAGTTCAAAGCAGATAATTTGGATTTTATATGGTCCTCTAGAAGGGGCCTCACGTCGGCTGGATCTATACTGCTATATAATCCAGATTATTAAAACAGATAACCTACATTATCTGCTTTGATCTAGATTATATGAGTCTACACTGCCATATAATTCACTTCAAAGCAGATCATCTGGATTTTATATGGCAATGTGGATGGAACATGGTGACCATACAGCCTGGAAAACTCACAGCAACCTAGTGATTTCGGAATCGCTGGGTTGCTATGAGTTTTCTGGGCTGTATGGTTGCCATGAAAGCCTTTGAGAACACAATGTAGATGGCACATGCTCAATGTTACGGAGTCCTGGGAGTTGTAGTTTGTCATGCTCAATGTTACGGAGTCCTGGGAGTTGTAGTTTGCCATGGTTGTTTACCCTTGTCTACCAAGAAGCTGTGGGGCCCCTTCTACACTGCCATATAAAATCCAGATTATCTGCTCGGAACTGGATTATATAAACTCATATAATCCAGTGCAAGGCAGATAATGTGGATTATCTGCTCTTATAACCTGTATTATATAGTAGCGTAGAAGGGGGCTGGGGCCATGCCAAACTACAACTCTCAGGAGAACCAACCAATATGGCATTATGATTTCAGTGTTGGTCTAGGGACACATTCACACTGTAGAATGAATGGGTTGTTGTAGGTTTTTTCGGGCTATATGGCCATGTTCTAGAGGCATTTCTCCTGACGTTTCGCCTTCATCTATGGCAAGCATCCTCAGAGGTAGTGAGGTCTGTTGGAACTAGGAAAAAGGGTTTATATATCTGTGGAATGGCTGGGGTGGGGCATGGCTTTGTACCAGAAGCCATTGAAATCCACAAGCATGTGGACAATTTCAACAGAAAGGAGGAAACCATGAAAATGAACAAAATCTGGCTACCAGTATTAAAAACTCTAAAATTACAACAGCACAACAACAGAGAGAAAACAAACAAGGACATCTAATCACCTCTCAACAAAAGTTTGCTCCAGGCACTGTCAGGCCATTATATGCTAATCAAGGTGGTCAGTTGAAACAATCACACCTAGCTCCAGCAGACAAGAGTCCTTTGTCCCACCCTGGTCATTCCACAGATATATAAACCCTTTTTCCTAGTTCCAACAGACCTCACTACCTCTGAGGATGCTTGCCATAGATGCAGGCAAAACGTCAGGAGAGAATGCCTCTAGACCATGGCCATATAGCCCGAAAAAACCTACAACAACCCAGTGATTCCAGCCATGAAAGCCTTCGACAATATGTAGAATGAATGGTTTTGACATCACTTGAACTCCTATGGCATGCTGGGAGTTGTAGTTTGCCAAGGCACCAGCACTTTTGGGCAAAGAAGTCTAAAGACAGTGTGAAACTACAATGCCCAGGACTCCTTAGTATTTCAAATGTGGTCCAACTGCATTCACTCTACACTGTAAAGCCCCTTCTACACTGCCATATAATCAATATTATGTTCTTTGAACTGGATTATCAGAGTCTACATTGTCATATAATCCAGTTCAAAGCAGATAATCTAGATTTTATATGGCAGTGTAGAAGGGGCCTTAGATGCACTCTTGGAGGTCTGCCCAAGGTAGATGTATAATAAAAAAAATGATGATGTAACATTATAAATATAATATGCCATGTTATAATAGTGTAATTAAAATGTTACTAGCAGTTTAATTGTGTCTAAATATCATTTATACGATTTTATTTGTTTTAATTTGGAACYAGCCAGGTTTGTGTGGAAAGACAGATTTATTGTTAATGATAATGATAATAATAATGGAGACAATAATAATGCACCAAAGAATAGAAGAGCAGTCCAACATGCTTCAACAGATTGCTATTCAGACTTATAAACACATACACATGTGTAGAATGTAATCTACATTGTAGAACTAATGCAGTTTGGCACCACTTTAATTGCACTAGACCAGGGGTCCTCAAACTAAGGCCCGAGGGCCTGCCCCAGATGAATCCTGTGGAATCCTGGGAGTTGTAGTTTCACAAGATCTTCAGCTTTCTCTACCAAAGAGTGCTGGTGCCTCCTCAAACTACAGCTCCCAGGATTCCATTGCATTGAGGCATGGCAATTCAAGTGGTGTCAAACTGGGTTAATTCTACAGTGTAGATGTTCTGGATTTCRKTGGGGBCCCCGATCCATTTTTGGGGGCCTCCCAAAATCAAAAGGGCAGATATCTATTTGCGCTCTGGTGTGCCGAAAGATGCATTTTCTATTGGCCCATKGGGGGGGGGGGCTGCTTCTCAGGCTCTCCTTCCCATCATCTTAGGCATTTAAGCTGTTACTACTCTAGAGTAGAGGCACTCAGCTGCAGGCAGGCACATGCTATAAGGAGGTCTCTTTCCTGTTTCTACTCTAGAGGAGAAGTGCTCAGCTGCAGACAGATGCGCACTTTAAGGAGGCTTCTTACCTATTTCTACTTTAGAGGAGAAGTGCTCACCAACATTACATTTCCAGAAAGGTGTGCATTTTAAGGAGGCTTCTTACCTATTTCTACTCTAGAGGAGAAGTGCTCAGCTGCAGACAGGTGTGCACATTAAGGAGRCTTCTGATCTGTTTCTCCTCTAGAGGAGAAGTGCTCAGCTGCAGACAGGTGCACACTTTAAGGAGGCTTCTTACCTATTTCTATTCTAAAAGAGAAGTGCTCAGCTGCAGACAGGTGTACATTTTAAGGAGGCTTCTTACCTGTTTCTACTCCAGAGGAGAAGTGCTAAGCTGCAGACAGGTGTGCACTTTAAGGAGGCTTCTTACCTATTTCTACTCTAGAGGAGAAGTGCTCACCTGCGGAAAGGTGCACACTTTAAGGAGGCTTCTTACCTATTTCTCCTCTAAAGGAGAGGTGCTCAGCTGCAGGCAGGTGCCCACACTTTAAGAAGACTTCTTACCAATTTCTATTCTAGAGGAGAGGCATTTGGCTGCAGACAGGTGTGCACTTTAAGGAGGCTTCTTACCTATTTCTACTCTAGAGGAGAAGTGCTCAGCTGCAGACAGGTGCACACTTTAAGGAGGCTTCTTACCTATTTCTACTCTAGAGGAGAAGTGCTCATACAGGTACGCACTTTAAAGAGGCTTCTTACTGTTTCTACTCTAGAGGAGAAGTGCTCAGTTGCAGACAGGTGCACACATTAAGGAGGCTTCTTACTATTTCTACTCTAGAGGAGAAGTGCTCAGCTGCCAACAGGTGTGCACTTTAAGGAGGCGTCTTACCTATTTCTACTCTAGAGGAGAAGTGCTCGGCTGTAGAAAGGTGCACACTTTAAGGAGGCTTCTTACTGTTTCTACTCTAGAGGAGAAGTGCTCAGCTGCAGACAGGTGTGCATTTTAAGGAGGCTTCTGATCTGTTTCTCCTCTAGAGGATAAGTGCTCACCTGCAGACAGGTGCATACTTTTAAGTAGGCTTCTTACTTATTTCTACTCTACAGGAGAGGAGCTCAGCTGCAGACAGGTGCGCACTTTAAGGTGGCTTCTTACTTATTTCTACTCTACAGGAGAGGAGCTCAGCTGCAGACAGGTGCGCACTTTAAGGTGGCTTCTTACTTATTTCTACTCTAGAGGACAGGCGCTGAGCTGCAGACAGGTGCGCACTTTAAGGAGGCTTCTTACCTATTTCTACTCTAGAGGAGAAGTGCTCAGCTGCAGACAGGTGTGCACTGTTAAGGAGGCTTCTTACCTATTTCTACTCTAGAGGAGAAGTGCTCAGCTGCAGACAGGTGTGCACTTTAAGGAGGCTTCTTGCCTATTTCTACTCTAGAGGAGAAGTGCTCAGCTGCAGAAAGGTGCACACTTTAAGGAGACTTCTTACCTATTTCTACTCTAGAGGAGAAGTGCTCAGCTGCAGACAGGTGTGCATGTTAAGGAGGCTTCTTACCTATTTCTACTCTAGAGGAGAAGTGCTCAGCTGCAGACAGGTGTGCACTTTAAGGAGGCTTCTTGCCTATTTCTACTCTAGAGGAGAAGTGCTCAGCTGCAGAAAGGTGCACACTTTAAGGAGACTTCTTACCTATTTCTACTCTAGAGGAGAAGTGCTCAGCTGCAGAAAGGTGTGCACTTTAAGGAGGCTTCTTACCTATTTCTACTCTACAGGAGAAGTGCTCAGCTGCAGAAAGGTGCGCACTTTAAGGAGGCTTCTGATCTGTTTCTCCTCTAGAGGAGAGGTGCTCAGCTGCAGGCAGGTGCCCACACTTTAAGGAGACTTCTCACCAATTTCTGTTCTAGAGGAGAGGCACTTGGCTGCAGACAGGTGCGCACTTTAAGGAGGCTTCTTACCTATTTCTACTCTAGAGAAGTGCTCAGCTGCAGAAACGTGCGCATTTTAAGGAGGCTTCTGACCTGTTTCTACTCTAGAGGAGAGGCACTCAGCTGCAGGCATGTGCCCATATTTTATCTCCCGGGCCTGCACACTACACACACTCTTTCCAAGGAAAGGAGGCAAGTTCTCTGTTGTCTTACTCTAGAGGAGAGAGAGGTGCTCAGCTGCAGACAGGTACCCACGCTTTCTCTTCCAGGCTGCACCACGGCAGCAGCCACGCACACACTCTTTCCAAGGCATTTTAAGGAGGCTTCCCACTTCCCTGTAATAATGAGTGATGACCTCCTGGAAAAGGAGAGCAGTTTTCAGGGAATGAGGACTTTCTTTTTGTTTGCTGGGGGATCAATAAAAAAGATTAAACTGTGGTGTTGAAAAGCAAAGGAGCCGGTATGGACTCCCACTTACTTTTGTATCAGGTGGGTTTTCATACCGGGGGGACCCTTATGTTATGGGCTCTCGAAGTACTGAAAGAAACAGAGGAAATGGAAGAAACAAAGTCTGTGTGTGACGGCGCAAGTGGCGCCACCTATGTGTAGAACAGTTAGTTGCAAGATTTAAACTGTTGTATCATGCTTAATCCTGCCTTTTTACCCTGTTTATGTATAGTTGGATTGATTGGTTATTTATAGCTGTCAATCAATGTTGTTTGCACCAGTTGAATTGCTTTCTCAGCTCAATTGTTTGGCCCCACCTCTTCCTGGAGGAGGGGAGTGCTTCCCTTTTTTCATTCTGCCATCAGAGTTTCTATCAGATGGACGTGAGTAAGAGACTTGGCTCTAATAGCCCCTGATTAAACTACCTCTCAGCACCAATTCTAAGGTTTTTTACCCTTGAGACTCTTGCTTTATGTCCAGATCGTCCTGGACAACATTGAGGAGACCCAAGCACCTTCAAACTGGTTCTTTGGCACCAGAGGAAGGTCTTGTCCCTTCAAGATAGGCCATTGGACTCGGGTTGTGTTTATTCCGATATTCACAGCCATTGAGGAAAAAGGAAACAGGAAAAGCTTCTCAGCTGCAAACTCCTTGAACTTCAGAGATTGTGAAGTATATTTCTTTTATCCCTGTTGAAACATCAAGCTTATGCCTGAGAAAGATAACTCATTGTGAACAATAAATACCATTTCGAGTTATCTGTTGTGTTTTGGTCTTTGGGAGTTCCAGTTTCCTATAGGAGGGCAAGAAGCAATCCCCTGGGGAAAGATGCCACGTCCATGCCTCTTTCACTAAGAGTTATAGCCCCCAGGTGCGACGGCACACTGTGCACAAGCCTAAGGTGCACCCTAAGGCACAGTGACATAACCATGTATCCTGCCCTTAGAATACAAACGTTCTGCCCTTCCTTGGCCGAAGGAATAGGCATCATCAAGGTGGCCTGTTTCTTCCCATTAGTAGCTGGGAGACTTTGTTATAAAGGTGTTTATTCCTTTATTTTATTTTGTATATAATTGTATAACTCACTTTATGGCCACGAGGCCCCCCCAAAGTGGCTTCCTATAAAACCAAAGCACACAGTGTCAGGAAACATTATAAAACGAACCATAAAAATGGAGCACATGTTGGGAGCAGTGGAAAAACAAGCCGCCTTGCATCAGGTTGGACTTATTAGGACTCTCTTTGCAGGGTTTGGAGTTGCATGAGCCATGCTGGGTTCACATTTAAAGCTGCACCATCCTGAAGACAAATTTCCACGGTGCAGGTGCTATCGTTGAGAAAGTTATGTTGCTCTGCATTTATTCAGAGTCATAGAATCCTAGAGTTGGAAGAGAACATGCAACAGATTAAAGACTGAATGGTATCGTCAGTCTCCTCTAGGGGTTCATCTACAATGGAGAATTAGTGCATTTTGACACTGATTTGCCTGCCATGGCTAAATGCTAGGGAATCCTGGGAGTTATACCTTTGTAGCCTTCTCTGCCAAAGGCCCCTTCTACACTGCTATATATAATCCAGATTTGAATTGTACTACATGGCAGTGTAGAGTCATATAATGCAGTTCAGAGCAGATAATGGGGATTATCTACTGTGATCTACACTGGGATTGTGGCGCAGCTGGCTGAGTGTCAGCTGCATTAAGATCACTCTGACCAAAAGGTCATGAGTTCGAGGCCAGCCCGGGCTGGAGTGGGTGTCCAGCCCCTGTTGCTGATCGAAAGGTTGACCTTTGCAACCCGAAAGACAGTTGCATCTGTCAAGTAGGAAAATTAGGTACCACTTTGTGTGGGGAGGCTAAATTAACTAATTTATGAGTCCATAAAAAAGACTCCAGCAAAGCACTCCAGCAAAAAGCATGCGGGGAATGCAGAAGTACTTCATCAGTGTCGCAGATGGACGATGAAAGCGACAGCTCCCCTGGCGGCCAGAAAAAGTTAAATAGCCTCTGTGTATGTCTGTATATGTTGTATGTCAAAATTGGCATTGAATGTTTGCCATATATGTGTACACTGTAATCCGCCCTGCGTCCCCTGCGGGGTGAGAAGGGCGGAATATAAAAGCTGTAAATATAATAATAATAATAATCTAGATTTTTTTTTATCGCGACAGAAGCGACTTGAGAATACACTTCTGGTGTGAGAGAATCGGCTGCCTACAGAGACATTGCCCAGGAGATGCCTGGATGTGTTACCATCCTGTGGGAGGCTTCTCTCATGTCCCTGGATGGGAAGCTGGAGCTGACAGATGGGAGCTCACCCCATCTTGAGGATTTTAACCACTGAGCTTCAGATCCTCAGGTCACCAGTTCAGCTGGCACAAGGGTTTAACCCAGTGTTTCTCAACCTGGGGGTCATGAGGGGGTGTCAGGGGGGTCGCAAAAGACCATCAGAAAACACACTATTTTCTGTTGGTCATGTGGGTTCTGTGTGTGAAGTTTGGCACAATTCTATCATTGGTGGGATTCAGAATAATAATAATAATAATCATCATCATCATCATCTTTATTTATACCCCACCACCATCTCCCCAACGGGGACTCGGGGCGGCTTACATGAGGCCAAGCCCAGACAACATATTACAGCAAAATAAAACCAAAAACATAAGCAACAAACAACAGCATCATAATTACATAAAAAACATATGAATACAATAACAATATAACATTACAATAAATCCAATTACAGTGAAAGTGGGCAAGCCACATGTGCAGGATAAAATGTTAAAAATTCAAATGAGATAAGAGGAGCAAATTATTTACAAGAGGGAGCTCATAAAACAACACAGAATGCTATTTGATTGTAGGTGAACTATACATTCCAACAACTACAACTCCCAAATGCAGAGTCTATTTTCCTCAAGCTCCACCAGTGTTCACATTTGGGCATATTGAGTATTTGTGCCAAGTTTGGTCCAGATCCATCATTGTTTGAGTCCACAGTGATCTCTGGATGTAGGTGAACTCCAAAACTCAAGGTCAATGCCCACCAAACCCTTCCAGTATTTTCCTGTTCGTCATGGGAGTTCTGTGTGCCAAGTTTGGTTCAATTCCATCATTGGTGGAGTTCAGAATGCTCTTTGATTGTAGGTGAACTACAAATCCCAGCAACTACAACTCCCAAATGTCAAGGTCTATTTTCCCCAAACTCCACCAGTGTTCACATTTGGGCATATTGAGTATTTGTGCAGAATTTGGTCCAGATCCATCATTGTTTGAGTCCACAGTACTCTCTGGATGTAGGTGAACTCCAAAACTCATAGGTCAGGGGTAGGGAACCTTTGGCCCTCCAGCTGTGGTGGACTTCAACTCCCACAATTCCTTGAGGCTCGGCATTCGCCCCAAAGGCTTACCTTGGCCCAAGGCCGAGCCTCAAGGAATTGTGGGAGTTGAAGTCCACCACAGCTGGAGGGCCAAAGGTTCCCTACCCCTGGTCTAGACCAAATTTTCTGTTGGTTATGGGAGTTCTGTGGGCCAAGTGTGGTTCAATTCCATCATTGGTGGAGTTCAGAATGCTCTTTGATTGTAGTGGACTATAAATCCCAGCAACTAACTCCCAAATGACAAAATCAAACCCCCCCCCCCCGCCTACCAGTATTCAAATTTGGGTATATGGGGTATTTGTGCCAGATTTGGTCCAGTGAATGAAAATACATCCTGCATATCAGATATTTACATTACGATTCATAACAGTAGCAAAATTACAGTTATGAAATAGCAATGAAAATAATGTTATGGCTGGGGATAACCACCACATGAGGAACTGTATTAAGGGTTGCGGCATTAGAAAGGTTGAGAACCACGTGTTTAATCCATTGCACCACCATGATGGCTGCATAGAAGGGGCCCTAGATTTCCATTGGGTGCAACCATGGGGGAACTCCTTAACATCAAGTTATTTTTATTTTATCTCATTATTTACTTTATTTTCGTCCCAGCTTTCACCTGATATCGGGACTCAAGGCAGCTAACAGCAAACATGACTCAATAGCATTAAGAACAGAACAAATACATTGAAATATGAATACAAAAATTAAAAACCAAATATTTGGTGTCATGAGACATCAAAACATCAAAGTACATTTAAAACTACATTTAAAAACTATGCAAATCCCAATCACATCATCTCCAATTGCATTTTTGCCAACCGCACATTTTTCCCAAATGCAAATTTTTGCCAAATGCACATATACTCTTATTTATTTATCATATCAGTATCAACCAGACAATTGTATTACATTTTAAACAAACAGACAAAACAGAGTTTGCAAGCTTGGTAGTTGATTAAATGTCCTTTGAGCAGTATCTGGCCACTTGGAGTGCCTCTGATGTTGCTGCAAGGAGGTCCTCCCTTGTGCATGTGGCAGGGCTCAGGTTGCATTGCAGCAGGTGGTCAGTGGTTTGCTCTTCTCCACACTCGCATGTCGAGGATTCCACTTTGTGGCCCCATTTCTTGAAGGTTGGCTCTGCATCTCGTGGTGCCAGAGCGCAGTCTGTTCAGCGCCTTCCAAGTCGCCCAGTCTTCTCTGTGCCCAGGGGGGAGTCTCTCATTTGGTATCAGCCATTGATTGAGGTTCTGGGCTTGAGCCTGCCACTTTTGAACTCTCGCTTGCTGGGGTGTTCCAGCGAGTGTCTCTGTAGATCTAAGAAACTATTTCTTGATTTAAGTCGTTGACGTGCTGGCTGATACCCAAACAAGGGATGAGCTGGAGATGTCTCTGCCTTGGTCCTTTCACTATTGGCTGCTACTTCCCGGCGGATGTCAGGTGGTGCAATACCGGCTAAGCAGTGTAATTTCTCCAGTGGTGTAGGGCGCAGACACCCCGTGATAATGCGGCATGTCTCATTAAGAGCCACATCCACTGTTTTAGCATGGTGAGATGTGTTCCACGCTGGGCAAGCATACTCAGCAGCAGAGTAGCACAGCGCAAGGGCAGATGTCTTCACTGTATCTGGTTGTGATCCCCAGGTTGTGCCAGTCAGATTTCGTATGATATTGTTTCTGGCACCCACTTTTTGCTTGATGTTCAGGCAGTGCTTCTTGTAGGTCAGAGCATGGTCTAGAGTGACTCCCAGGTATTTGGGTGCGCTGCAATGCTCCAGTGAATGCACATTTTCCTCAAACTGCACCCCCATTTGCCAACTGCACATTTTAAGAAAATCCAAACAACACCTGCCACATTCCACAGCTAAACCTATAACATTTTTGCCCTCCTTTCCTCTTGTGTAACTTGAAAAGTTGCATCCTTTTTTGCTCATGGAAGCCACTGCGATCAAAGCAATTGCCGCCCTGCATTCATCTTCCCTCCTTTGTGCCAGCATTCGAGGAGTTGTTCTCTGGAATTGCTTCACTCTGGGGTGTCTCTCCATCTGATAATGGAGAGATGGCATCCAGCACCCCATTTTGGGCCCCAGCAAAAGTGTGGCCTCCTTCCTCTAATTGCAGGAGAAACGCAAGACAACAAAGAGGCAATCACAGCCCCAAAGAGTCAGCGATGGAAAAATTTGGAGGCAAGAGGCAACAAGAGAGTGAGGTAAACAGATAAGCAGAGGGGAAGACTGAGTTGGTGAGTTCTGGGTGCAAAATGATCATAGATTCATAGAATCAAAGAGTTGGAAGAGACCTCATGGGCCATCCAGTCCAACCCCCTGCCAAGAAGCAGGAATATTGCATTCAAATCACCCCTGACAGATGGCCATCCAGCCTCTGTTTAAAAGCTTCCAAAGAAGGAGCCTCCACCACACTCCGGGGCAGAGATTTCCACTGCTGAACGGCTCTCACAGTCAGGAAGTTCTTCCTCATGTTCAGATGGAATCTCCTCTCTTGTAGTTTGAAGCCATTGTTCCTGCGTCCTAGTCTCCAGGAAAGCAGAAAACAAGCTTGCTCCCTCCTCCCTGTGGCTTCCTCTCACATATTTATACATGGCTATCATATCTCCTCTCAGCCTTCTCTTCTTCAGGCTAAACATGCCCAGCTCCTTAAGCCGCTCCTCATAGGGCTTGTTCTCCAGACCCTTGATCATTTTAGTGCCCTCCTCTGGACACATTCCAGCTTGTCAATATCTCTCTTCAATTGTGGTGCCCAGAATTGGACACAATATTCCAGGTGTGGTCTAACCAAAGCAGAATAAAGGGGTAGCATGGCTTCCCTAGATCTAGACACTATGCTCCTATTGATGCAGGCCAAAATCCCATTGGCTTTTTTTGCCGCCACATCACATTGTTGGCTCATGTTTAACTTGTTGTCCACGAGGACTCCAAGATCTTTTTCACATGTACTGCTCTCGAGCCAGGCCTCGTCCCCCATTCTGTATCTTTGCATTTCATTTTTCCTGCCAAAGTGGAGTATCTTGCATTTGTCCCTGTTGAACTTCATTTTGTTAGTTTTGGCCCATCATCTCTCTAATCTGTCAAGATCGTTTTGAATCCTGCTCCTGTCCTCTGGAGTATTGGCTCTCCCTCCCAATTTGGTGTCGTCTGCAAACTTGATGATCCTGCCTTCTAGCCCTTCATCTAAGTCATTAATAAAGATCCTGAACAGGACAGAACCCTGCTTGTGGCACTCCGCTCGTCACTTCTTTCCAAGATGAAGTGGAAGCATTGATGATCCCACATCCAGGATGAAGGAAGGGCACTGGCAAGGGGTATAGTAGAATGAGAGTGGGCATTGGCCCCAGTTGCATAGTTAGCCTTGCTGTTGGGCCTCCACTTTGCAAACAAACAAACAAAAACCTAAGCAATTGTTATATTTATACTTCATTTTTCTCTCTCGGTTGAGACTCAAAGTGGCTCACAATCTTAAAAAACAATAAAATCTAAAACCTATAAATTATGTGGAATGGACCCTTTCAGAAATGAAACATAACTCACATTGGGTTGGGTTGTTGTAGGTTTTTTCGGGCTATATGGCCATGGTCTAGAGGCATTCTCTCCTGACGTTTCACCTGCATCTATGGCAAGCATCCTCAGAGGTAGTGAGCACCTCTCCTTTAGAGGAGAAATAGGTAAGAAGCCTCCTTAAAGTGTGCACCTGTCTGCAGCTGAGCACTTCTCCTCTAGAGTAGAAATAGGTAAGAAGCCTCCTTAAAGTGCACACCTGTCTGCAGCTGAGCACCTCTCCTCTGGAGTAGAAACAGGTAAGAAGCCTCCTTAAAATGTACACCTGTCTGCAGCTGAGCACTTCTCCTCTAGAGTAGAAATAGGTAAGAAGCCTCCTTAAAGTGTGCACCTGTCTGCAGCTGAGCACTTCTCCTCTAGAGGAGAAACAGGTAAGAAGCCTCCTTAATGTGCACACCTGTCTGCAGCTGAGCACTTCTCCTCTAGAGTAGAAATAGGTAAGAAGCCTCCTTAAAATGCACACCTTTCTGGAAATGTAATGTTGGTGAGCACTTCTCCTCTAAAGTAGAAATAGGTAAGAAGCCTCCTTAAAGTGCGCATCTGTCTGCAGCTGAGCACTTCTCCTCTAGAGTAGAAACAGGAAAGAGACCTCCTTATAGCATGTGCCTGCCTGCAGCTGAGTGCCTCTACTCTAGAGTAGTAACAGCTTAAATGCCTAAGATGATGGGAAGGAGAGCCTGAGAAGCAGCCCCCCCCCCCATGGGCCAATAGAAAATGCATCTTTCGGCACACCAGAGCGCAAATAGATATCTGCCCTTTTGATTTTGGGAGGCCCCCAAAAATGGATCGGGGACCCCACTGAAATCCAGAACATCTACACTGTAGAATTAACCCAGTTTGACACCACTTGAATTGCCATGCCTCAATGCAATGGAATCCTGGGAGCTGTAGTTTGAGGAGGCACCAGCACTCTTTGGTAGAGAAAGCTGAAGATCTTGTGAAACTACAACTCCCAGGATTCCACAGGATTCATCTGGGGCAGGCCCTCGGGCCTTAGTTTGAGGACCCCTGGTCTAGTGCAATTAAAGTGGTGCCAAACTGCATTAGTTCTACAATGTAGATTACATTCTACACATGTGTATGTGTTTATAAGTCTGAATAGCAATCTGTTGAAGCATGTTGGACTGCTCTTCTATTCTTTGGTGCATTATTATTGTCTCCATTATTATTATCATTATCATTAACAATAAATCTGTCTTTCCACACAAACCTGGCTGGTTCCAAATTAAAACAAATAAAATCGTATAAATGATATTTAGACACAATTAAACTGCTAGTAACATTTTAATTACACTATTATAACATGGCATATTATATTTATAATGTTACATCATCATTTTTTTATTATACATCTACCTTGGGCAGACCTCCAAGAGTGCATCTAAGGCCCCTTCTACACTGCCATATAAAATCTAGATTATCTGCTTTGAACTGGATTATATGACAATGTAGACTCTGATAATCCAGTTCAAAGAACATAATATTGATTATATGGCAGTGTAGAAGGGGCTTTACAGTGTAGAGTGAATGCAGTTGGACCACATTTGAAATACTAAGGAGTCCTGGGCATTGTAGTTTCACACTGTCTTTAGACTTCTTTGCCCAAAAGTGCTGGTGCCTTGGCAAACTACAACTCCCAGCATGCCATAGGAGTTCAAGTGATGTCAAAACCATTCATTCTACATATTGTCGAAGGCTTTCATGGCTGGAATCACTGGGTTGTTGTAGGTTTTTTCGGGCTATATGGCCATGGTCTAGAGGCATTCTCTCCTGACGTTTCACCTGCATCTATGGCAAGCATCCTCAGAGGTAGTGAGGACCTCACTACCTCTGAGGATGCTTGCCATAGATGCAGGCGAAACGTCAGGAGAGAATGCCTCTAGACCATGGCCATGTAGCACAAAAAAACCTACAACAACCCAGTGATTCTGGCCATGAAAGCCTTCAACAATACATTTTCACATTGGGTTGCTCTGAGTTTTTTGGGCTGTATGGCCATGTTCCGGAAACATTCTCTCCTGATGTTTCTCCTGCATCTGTGACTAATGGCACCTTCAGAGATCTGTTGGAGGTGAGGCAAATGGAGTGTATGTATGTATGTATGTATGTATGTAATGTTCATTTGTGGGATTAACATAACTCAAAAACCACGGGACGAACTGACACCAAATTCGGACACAATGCACCTATCAGTCCAATGAGTGACCATCACTCATAAAAAAACACTGAAAAACACAGCAGAAAGGACTTAAAAGGCCAAAAAAAATCAAAAAGACTCTACAGAGCATGCAAAAAATGACTCCCCCGGCAAACAAAACACACAATAGCATATCCACAATCTCTTCTGGACTACAGCTCCCAGCATCCCCTAGACCAGACCCTTTAGGAGAGGAGGATGATCCAAATGCAGTGCTTCCAAGATGCAAGCTTTCTTCTCCTTGGATTTCTATGAGAGCATCCCAATCCCTGCATATTTCCAGTTTCCTGTTCCTGGACTGCAATTCCCAGCAATCCTGCTATAGATGCAGGTGAAATGTCAGGAGAAAATGCTGCTGGAACATGGCCATACAGCCTGCAAAAGTCACAGCAACCCAGTGATTCCAGCCATGAAAGCCTTTGACAACACAATAACATTTAAAATTATGAAGGACTAGCGGTCCCTGCCATGCGTTGCTGTGGCCCAGTCTGTTGATCTGGAAAATAAAGTAATGAGAAAGTGTTGGTTTTTAATATATGTAATTTCTTTATGCTTGTGGGTAAACAGTATTTCTTGCTGTTTCTTTGTCAGTGTTGATGTGGAGATTGTCTGGTTTGCCTACTCTGGAACATGCAACATATAATTGTCCTTCTTTAGGGGTCCCTTTCAAATCTAGGATACTATATCTGTGTGTGTGTGAATAATATCTATCTATCATCTATCTATCTATTAGGCCTGTGCGGTTTCGTTCGTTAATTCGTTATTTCGTTAATAATTCGTTAATTTTACCATTTCCGAAGCGATATTGAAGCATATTCCCAAACCTGGAAGGGTTTTTAAATATCGAACCAGCAGCCCCCAGAGTTTTAATGAGCCTCCGCTCGTTTCGTTAATGGGGTGGAGGCTGCTGGAGTGCTGGTGCATGGGAGCCAATCCGGCGCTCCCAAACAGTGCACCACCATGGGTCCGTGGCTGCCTGTTTTTGATTGGCCGGCGAGCCCTTTCAAAGCGGCTCCGCGCGGCCCGTAGCTTCAAGAGGGCGAGGGAGTTTGCATTGGGTTGGCTTGGCAATGGCTGCTAGCAACTCGGATTGGATTCATTCCTTGCTGCTGTGAGTGCTGCTTGCTTCATTTGCTGTCTCTTGCCTGTGTTTGGTCCACATTTGGGCCATTTTTTGGTTAATTTTCCATTTTAAAATATTTTTAATATTATTTTTTAATATTATTTTTAATATTATTTTTAATATTATTTTTTAATATTATTTTTTACTATTATTTTTAAAAAATATTCTAAAAAAGAAAAGACTCTTCTGTTGGTGTGTGCTCTCATTTGCTGTATTGTGCCTGTGTTTGGTCCACATTTGGGCCATTTTTTGGTTAATTTTCCATTTTAAAATATTTTTTAATATTATTTTAATATTATTTTTTAATATTATTTTAATATTATTCTTAAAAAATATTCTAAAAAAGAAAAGACTCTTCTGTTGGTGTGCTCTCATTTGCTGTATCCTGCCTGTGTTTGGTCCACATTTGGGCCATTTTTTGGTTAATTTTCCATTTTAAAATTTTTTAATATTATTTTAATATTATTTTTTAATATTATTTTAATATTATTTTTAAAAATATTCTAAAAAAGAAAAGACTCTTCTGTTGGTGTGTGCTCTCATTTGCTGTATCGTGCCTGTGTTTGGTCCACATTTGGGCCATTTTTTGGTTAATTTTCCATTTTAAAATATTTTTTAATATTATTTTAATATTATTCTTAAGAAATACCAAAAATATTCTAAAAATTCGTTAATATTTACAAAATTTCTTAAATACCAAAACTTTTTTTTGGAAAGTTTTGTAATTATTTTAAATATCAAAAAAACTTATTTTAAATATTTTTTTAAATAATTTTTAAATAATATTGTAATTATTTTAAATATCAAAAAAACTTATTTTAAATATCAAAAAAATTATTTTAAATATTTAAAAAAACACCCCAATTACAAATCGATTTTAGAAACAAATTTTTTCTTGATCAAACAGGCCTACTATCTATCTATCTATCTATCTATCTATCTATCTATCTATCTATCTATCTATCTATATCGTGAAGGAGCATGCCCAAGAGCTACAACTGATTAAACTCCTTCATTTAATCTAGGGGTTCAGCATGTTTTTGATTGTAGGTGAACTATAAATCCCAGTAACTACAACTACCAAATGTCAAGGTCTATTTTCCCCAAACATCTGTGTTCATAATTGGGCGTATTGAGTGCTTGTGCCAAGTTTGGTCCAGATCCATCATTGTTTGAGTCCACATGCTCTCTGGATGTAAGTGAACTACAACTCCCAAATTCAAGGTCAATGCCCACCAACCCTTCTAGTATTTTCTGTTGGTCATGGGAGTTCTGTGTGCCAAGTTTGGTTCAATTCCATCTTTGACGGAGTTCAGAATGCTCTTTGATTGTGGTTGAACTATAAATCCCAGCAATTACAACTCCCAAATGACAAAAATCATAACTTTTTGAGTGATGGCCACTCCTTGTGTTGTGAGACATTTTGTTGCCAAATTTTGTGTGATTTCATTCATTGGTTCTTTTGTTTTTAAGGAACTCATTATGCACAGAGCATTTATATATATATAGATGGACATCACCAGAAACTAAACATAATGCGCACAGCCCTGTCTCCCTTGCAAACAACAGAAACTCCATCTCTGCCTAAGAATAAATTTGCCAGCGCTCGGAAAAGTTACACCTTGAACGACAACTTTCACAACCAGCATGGGTCTGTTGGTCAATGCTAGGAATGTTCATCTTGTAAAACTTTTCCACAGGCAGTTTTTTTTTCTGTCCGTGATACAAAAACAACCCCAAACCCAACAGACAACATGGGGTTTAATATTCAAGGGTGTTTTTCATTGTGTTTAATATGGTGTCACTTTGATGGTCTTACTGATTTCAGATGGTTTTATGACATGTTTTATGGCGGTGTTTTTATCATCTGCCCGGCATGTTTGTTATCTGCTCAGATCTCTAGATGATTAGAAAGAATATATGTTCCTTAAATAAACAGAGGGAGATTGAAATTGGATTAGGTGAAGTAGACTGACCTTGTTGGGATGGATTGGATGAAAAGTGTGGAATACATTTGGGAGAAAACAGAGGGAAGAAGAAAGGAAAAATGGAAGGAAGGAAGGAAGGAAGGAAGGAAGGAAGGAAGGAAGGAAAAAGAAAGGAAGAGAAAAAGGAAGGAAAGAAAGAAAGAAAAAAGAAAGGAAAGAAGGAAGAAAGGAAAAAGGAAGCAAAGAAGGTAGGAAAAAGGAAAGAAGGAGGGAGAAAGGAAAGAAGAAAGGAAAGAAGGAAGGAAAGAAGGAAAGAAAAAAGAAGGGAGGAAAGGAAGAAAAACGAAAGGAAAGAAGGCAAGAAGGAAGGAAGGAAAAAAGAAAGGGAGGAAAGAAAGGAAAAAGAAAGGAAAGAAGGCAAGAAGGAAGGAAGGAAAAGGGAAGGAAGGAAGGAAAAAGGAAGCAAAGAAGGTAGGAAAAATGAAGGAAGGGGGAGAAAGGAAAGAAGAAAGGAAGGAAGGAAGGAAAGAAGGAAGGAAGGAAGGAAGGAAGGAAGGAAGGAAGGAAGGAAGGAAGGAAGGAAAAAGGAAGAAAGGAGAAGGAAGGAAGAAGGAAGGAGGGAGGGAAAGGAAGGAAGGAAGAAGGAAGAGAAGGAAAGGAAGAAGGAAGGAAGGAGAAGGAAAAAAGGAAGGGAGGAAAGAAAGAAAAAAGAAAGGAAAGAAGGCAAGAAGGAAGGAAGGGAAAAACGAAGGAAGGAAGGAAGGAAGGAAGGAAGGAAGGGAGGGAGGGAGGGAGGGAGGGAGGGAGGGAGAAAAGAAGAAGAAAGGAACACTAATTTCACTCAGGATTCAGATTTACTGGATTTTCCCCTCTTCTGAAAGAAACTTTATCTGCATCCTTGCCCTCAAAAGTGACGATCTTTACAAATATGCCCATGGAAAATAGATTTCATGATTTTTTTAAGCAAATGGATGATGATGCCCTGGATGGAAATGAAAAAGGAGAACAATTATGTTCTGGTGCATTCATGCATTCATGGGTATATAAGTAGCTTCGTATTAGTGTGCCTTGTAGAACAAAATCCATGTTCCTTTTGTACTATTTCCCACCCATAATGTGCTTGAATGAGAAAAGTAACATCCTGGTCTTTCTGATTGGAAATGAAAGAACACAGAGATACCTTCCAAAGAACAGCGGATAATGAAGACGTTTGAATTGGTGCAAATTGATACAGTATCTACTTTAATAAGAATAAAACTATTCGGTACCTTTGTGAAAAACCGGAAACCTTTTTTTTTTCTTTTGGTTTCTTTTTTTGCAAAACAGGAGAATAAAGTCAACATGTGTGAGTTTTGAAAATTACTAGTTTTCTTTTTGAATATGAGGTAGAAGGATGGAGAGACGTAAGAGGAATTGCAGAGGAAATAGGATTTCTCTGGATGTTCTGAGCTGGTTAGATTAGGTCATTATATCTTACTAGCCGTCCCCTGCCAGGCGTTGCTGTGGCCCAGTCTGTTGATCTGGAAAATAAAGTAATGAGAAAGTGTTGGTTTCTAATATATGTAATTTCTTCCTGCTTGTGGGTAAATAGTATTTCTTGCTGTTTCTTTGTCAGAGTTGATGTGGAGAGTGTGGTTTGCCCACCCTGGAACATGCAACATATAATTGTCCTTCTTTAAGGGTCCCTTTCAAATCTATGATATTATTATTATTATTATTATTATTATTATTATTATTATTAACTTTATTTGTACCCCGCTAGCATCTCCCGAAGGATTCAATGCAGCTTACAAAGGCCAAGGCCTCAAAAACATAGCATAACAATACACAACTCAAAGCAAATCAAAATTAAAGCAATATCAAAAACAACAGAACAATAAAAACAATACACCAAACACAATAAAACTGGGCTGGGCCAAATGTAATGGGTACAGATTAAAAGTGCTGATGTGACAGGTGGTACTATATCTCTCTGTGTGTGAATCATATCTACCTACCTACCTATCTACCTATCTATCTTTCTATCTATCTATCTATCTATCATCTATCTATCTATCCATCTATCTATCTATCTATCTATCTATCTATATCTATATCTATGGCTGGATGGCTCTTTGTCAGGAGGACTTTGATTCTGTTTTCTTTCCCTGATGAAGGGAGTTGGATTGGATGGCCTTAAGTATATTCTGTTGGTCATTGGGGTTCTATGTGGGAAGTTTGCCCCGATTCTGTCGTTCGTGCGGTTCAGAACGCTCTTTGATTTTAGGTGAACTGTGAATCCCAGTGACTACAACTCCCAAATGTCAAGCTCTATTTCCCCCAAACTCCATCTGTGTTCATATTTGGGCGTGTTGAGTGCTTGTGCCAAGTTTGGTCCAAATCCATCATTGTTTGAGTCCACAGTGCTCTCTGGATGTTGGTGAACTACAACCCCCAAACTCAAGGTCAATGCTCACAAAACCCTCCCAGTATTTTCTGTTGGTCATGGGAGTTGTATGTGCCAAGTTTGGTTCAATTCCATCATTGATGGAATTCCGAATGCTCTTTGATTGTAGGTAAACTATAAATCCCAGTAACTACAACTCCCAAATGACAAAATCATAATTTTTTGAGTGATGGTCACTCCTTGTGTTGTAAGACGCTTTGTTGCCAAATTTGGTGTGATTTCGTTCATTGGTTCTTTTGTTTTTAAGGTACTCATTATGCACAGAGCATTTTTTTATATATAGATCGGTTCTCAATCTCAACACTGAGATGCCACAGGGCTGTGTGTTGAGTTCTCTGCTTTACACTTTGTGCATGTATGATTGCACCCCCATCCATCATCACAATAGTATTACTAAATTTGCGGATGATACAACAGTGGTGGGGCTTTTTATCTCTGAAGGGGATGAATGTCGCACCTCAGAGTAGATTCACCATGCTGAAAAACACCAAACTGCACACAGCCAGAAGTCTTTATAGTTTATTAAAATAAAAGGTGTGTGTGTTGTCGCATGCTGGGCCTGTGCATATGACTGTAGACAGGACATAAAATCTGTGTGCCCAATGGGACGCTCGAGCTGCCTCAGATTAAAGGCCCTTGGACCTCCCCAAAACAAAGTTCTGTAGAGGCTTAAAGTAAGTCCAACAAAGTTCTTTATTGATGAAAACAAACAGGTACTTTAAAGGTTTTCTTAACAATCCATAGACTCTTTCAATCTTGTCCACAGGGAACAGGCACTATCTTCATAACCAGTGTTTCTCAACCTGGGGGTCAGGACCCCTGAGGGGATAGCGAAGGGGTGTCAGAGGGGTCACCAAAGACCATCAGAAAACATAGTATTTTCTGATGGTCATGGGGATTCCATGTGGGAAGTTTGAGCCAATTCTATCGTTGGTGGAGTTCAGAATGTTCTTTGATTGTAATGAACTATAAATCCCAGCAACCACAACTCCCAAAAGTCAAGGTCTATTTTCCCCAGGCTCCACCAGTGTTCACATTTGCGCATATTGAGTATTTGTGCCAAGTTTGGTCCAGATCCACCATTGCGTGAGTCCACAGTGCTCTCTGGATATAGGTGAACTATAACTCCCAAACTCAAGGTCCATACCCACCAAACCCTTGCAGTGTTTTCCGTTGGTCATGGGAGTTCTGTATGGCAAATTAGGTTCAAATCCATCGTTGGTGGAGTTCAGAATGCTCTTTGATTATAGGTGAACCAGTTTGGTCCAGTGAATGAAAATACATCTTGCATATCTGATATTTACATTATGATTTATAACAGTAGTAAAATGACTGTTATGAAGTAGCAACGAAAACAATATGGTTGGGGGTCACCACCACATGAGGGACTGTATTAACGGATCATGGCATTAGGAAGATTGAGAACCACTGTTCATAACTGTATACTAACTAATGGGGGAAATCCTTAACTTCTAATCTGGGCAGTCTGTACTTGCCTCTGTTGGCGTGGAGCCCTTGCACCCAGTACCAACTGCATCTGGCTTCCGTGAGCGACCCTTACCAAGCAGAGCTTTGTAGACTTCCAGGGGAAAAGAAGGAGTTCAGGTTGCTGTGATGGCTGGCTGAAGTCCCTCAGCAAAGGAGCTGTAAGGCTGTAAAATCCTCAGCCAAGCTGTGGGGCCTTTTCTCCCCGGCCAAGCTGTAGGCTGTATATCTCCCTGGCCAAGCCGTAGAAGACGAAGCTTTCTACAGGAGCTCTTCGTTTTATGTCCTGTGCGAAAGGCTTCTCTGTGTGGACTGACTCAAAAAGGCTCCTATTCCCTCCAAAACTCAAAAAGGGGCGGGACCAGGGAACCTAACTATAATTGACAGGTGGCTTGCCCTATGATTGCAGCCAAAAGAAGCCACCTATCTGCAGAGTCCCTGAAACGTAGGACTACAACAAACATTAAATGCAAAGCAAACAAAATTGGAGCTGCTGGTGCAGTTGTACCTGCACAGTATGTTTGTAATACGAGGGTTGAATGAAAAGTAATGCCTCCACCTTCTTAACTCCTCAACAGATGGCAGTACTGGTATGCGGCAGGTACTGGCTTGTTCAGTAGACTCTCCTCTACAGTATCACCCAGAGAGAAATTTCAAACATAATCAGCGTTTCACAATAATGTGTGAGTCACATTATTGCTTTGCTTGGCAATCGGAAGATCTGTGTACGATGGGTACCCAGGATGCTGACATCTGAAAGATCAGAGACTGGATCTCATGACCATATGGCATCCTCCATACAGTCCATCCATTCCCGATAATGAAAGAAGATCTGCGGTGACATCATGATGCTTCTGATGAAGACGTTGAGAGAACTGTGAGACGCTGGTTGCGGAAATAGAGTGTCAACTTCTTCTGTGACGGCTTCAGAAAACTTGTTCATTGTTGGCAGAAATGTGTCCAATTGTCTGGTGATTATGTGGAAAAGTGAATAGTGGTAGTTAAAGAATCATAGAATCCTAGAATCAAAGAGTTGGAAGAGACCTGGCCATCCAGTCCAACCCCTTTCTGCCAAGAAGCAGGAATATTGCATTCAAATCACCCCTGACAGATGGCCTTCCAGCCTCTGTTTAAAAGCTTCCAAAGAAGGAGCCTCCACCACACAAAGAACACATTCTAAGGATTATTTCTGCATTTGATTTACTAAAACATTCCCATCCAGACCCAAGTAACGAAGGTGGAGGCATTACTTTTCATTCAACCCTCGTACATTGACCATATTCCTTTGGATTCTGCTTCAGGAATCATTTGTCTGTCCCATGTAAGGAAGATTTTGTGTTAAGAGACTTGTATTTTGAATCGTGGTGTAGTATATATGGCTCTCATGTCTCCTCTCATCCGTCCCTTCTGCCAGCTCAACAGACCCAGTTTGTTAGAAGTGAGTAAGTAAGTAAATATGGCGCTGTTTTAATATTTGGCTTGTGTGACGAATTGTTATATGTAAATTTATACCTAATAAAATGTCTTTTTATAAACAAAATGAAGTGGAGCAAAAGGCAGCTCTTAATCTGTGTGGAAAAATACAGAGTGTGGACTATTTCCAAGCTCTTCCAATGTGTTTGTGCCCAATAAATGTATACAGTGAAGACATCTGCCCTTGTGCTTTGCTACTCTGCTGCTTATGCATGCCCAATGTGGATCACATCTCACCACACTAAAACGGTGGATGAGGAACTGTATTAAGGGGTCGCGGCATTAGGAAGGTTGAGAAACACTGTCCTATTTATTTGTCGTGTCAGGGCAACCAGTCAATTATATTACATTTCTAACAGAACAAAGCAAACAAACAGACAAAATACAAAATTTGCGAAGTTTGGTAGTTGATTAAATGTCCTTTGACCAGTATCTGGCCACTTGGAGTGCTTCTGGTGTTGCTGCAAGAAGGTCCTCCATGGTGCATGTGGCAGGGCTCAGGGTGCATTGCAGCAGGTGGTCAGTGGTTTGCTCTTCTCCACACTCCACATCTCGTGGTGCCAGAGCGCAGTCTTCTGTGTGCCCTGGGGGGAGTCTCTCATTTGATATCAGCCATTGGTTGAGGTTCTGGGTTTGAGCCTGCCACTTTTGGACTCTCGCTTGCTGAGGTGTTCCAGTGAGTGTCTCTGTAGATCTTAGAAAACTATTTCTAGATTTAAGTCGTTGATGTGCTGGCTGATACCCAAACAGGGGATGAGCTGGAGATGTCTCTGCCTTGGTCCTTTCACTATTGGCTGCTACTTCCCGGCAGATGTCAGGTGGTGCAATACCAGCTAAGTAGTGTAATTTCTCCAGTGGTGTAGGGCGCAGACACCCTGTGATAATGTGGCATGTCTCATTAAGAGCCACATCCATTGTTTTAGTGTGGTGAGATGTGTTCCACACTGGGCATGCATACTCAGCAGCAGAGTAGCATAGCGCAAGGGCAGATGTCTTCACTGTGTCTGGTTGTGATCCCCAGGTTGTGCCAGTCAGCTTTCATATGATATTGTTTCTAGCGCCCACTTTTTGCTTGATGTTCAGGCAGTGCTTCTTGTAGGTCAGAGCACGGTCCAGAGTGACTCCCAGGTATTTGGGTGCGCTGCAATGCTCCAGTGGGATTCCTTCCCAGGTAATAATCCTCAGAGCTCGGGATGCTTGTCTGTTCTTAAGGTGAAAAGCACATATCTGTGTTTTAGATGGATTAGGGATCAGCTGGTTTTCCCTGTAATAGGCAGTCTGTGCCCAACACCACTGGAAAATTTCCACTGTTTAGCCAGTATTGCACCACCTGACATCCACCGGGAAGTAGCAGCCAATAGTGAAAGGACCAAGGCAGTGATATCTCCAGCTCATCCCATATTTGGATATCAGCCAGCATGCCAATGACTTAAATCAAGAAATAGCTTCCTAAGATCTACAGAGATACTCATAGGAACACTTCAGCAAGCAAGAGTCCAAAAGTGGCAGGCTAAAACCCAGAACCTCAATCAATGGCTGATACCAAATGAGAAACTCCCTCCTGGGCACACAGAAAACTGGGCAACTTGGAAGGCGCTGAACAGACTGTGCTCTGGCACCACGAGATGCAGAGCCAATCTTAAGAAATGGGGCTACAAAGTGGAATCCACGACATGCGAGTGTGGAGAAGAGCAAACCACAGACCACCTGCTGCAATGCAACCTGAGCCCTGCCACATGCACAATGGAGGACCTTCTTGCAGCAACACCAGAGACACTCCAAGTGGCCAGCTACAAGTTTGCAAACTTTGTGTGTGTGTGTGTGTGTTTTTTTTTTTAAAAAAAAAACAATGCAACTGTTTGGTTCACTTCTGACATGATAAATGAATAAATAAATAAATGTATTCTCATGGGATTGCACTCCCATCGTCTCCCAAAGCAGTTGCTCTAGAATCATAGAATCAAAGAGTTGGAAGAGACCTCATGGGCCATCCAGTCCAACCCCATTCTGCCAAGAAGCAGGAATATTGCATTCAAAGCACCCCTGACAGATGGCCATCCAGCCTCTGTTTAAAAGCTTCCAAAGAAGGAGCCTCCACCACACTCCGGGGCAGAGAGTTCCACTGCTGAACGGCTCTCACAGTCAGGAAGTTCTTCCTCATGTTCAGATGGAATCTCCTTTCTTGTAGTTTGAAGCCATGTTCTGCGTCCTAGTCTCCAGGGCAGGAGAAAACAAGCTTGCTTCCTCATCCCTATGACTTCCCCTCACATATTTATATGTGAGAGGAAGTCACAGGAAACTGGGGACACAGAAAACTGGGCAACTTGGAAGGTGTCAAACAGACTGCGCTCTGGCACCACGAGATGCAGAGCCAACCTAAAGAAATGGGGCTACAAAGTGGAGTCCATGACATGCGAGTCTGAGGAAGAGCAAACCACTGACTACCTACTACAATGCAACCTGAGCCCTGCTACATGCACAATGGAGGACCTTCTTATAGAAACACCAGAGGCACTCCAAGTGGCCAGCTACTGGTCAAAGGACATTTAAGAGAATACCAATTTTGCAAACTTTATGTGTGTGTGTTTTAAAAACACACAATACAACTGTTTAGTTCACTTCTGACATTTTTTTTGTCATGTCAGGGGGCCATATAGTCCAAAAAAACCTACAACAACCCATTATTATTGTTATTATTTCCTCTTTCTGGGAGACAGCCCGTAATCCTGATGAATCACCTTTAATAAAGAAGACCCATTGAATCAATTATTTGACAGTGAACCAACCCAAAAGGAAATCCAATCAATGCAATGGATTTACTCTGGTAAGGGATACTAATAGGGCTTTGGCCACAGTTCCCAAAAGCAATGTTTCCAGGCCCTGGTTTGGACTACACAAATGCTGTCTTTTAAAGACCCAGGAATGGCTTTTAATGGGTGTGTGTTTATTTATTCATTCAACCCAACGTTGAAGAAATAGCCACCAAAATGCACATTACTTCTGTTCTCTGTTATTTTGGTTCTCGTCCATGTGGGTTTGGCCTTTTCTTCCCTCCTCTTTTATTGATGTCCTATCGATTGTCCTTTTAAGCATTTTGAGGAATTTGTGTTTACTGTAAGTCACCTTGGAATTTTTACTGGAAAGGCAGGCTACAAACATTTTAAATAAATAATGGATGCAGAGGAAGGGAGGCAAGAGGCCAGCCAGCGGCTAAAGATTCAGCCGGTTTCTCTCAAACCAAGAAGCAGACCTCGGTGGTAAGCATTTCTTATTGCAGTTCCTGCTCTCTTGCTTTATCCCTTTCACACTGGACGCAGCCATAGCACTACGATGCCACTCTAATCCCCATGTTGTCAACCCATTTTGCAATTGGGTTGCAAAATGGGTTGACAACCTCTCCGCTGGGAGAAGTTATCCAGAGTTTTGGAGTTAGGTGCCATCTCTATGCAGATGACACACAACTCTACTACTCATTTCCACCCAATTCCAAGGAGACCCCTCGAGTGCTGGATGAGTGCCTGGCTGCTGTGGCTGTCTGGATGAGGAGGAACAAGCTGAAGATCAATCCCGACAAGACAGAGGTCCTCCTGGTCAATCGTAAACTGGATCGGGGTATAGGGTGGCAACCTGTGCTGGACGGGGTTACACTCCCCCTGAAGCCACAGGTCCGCAGCTTGGGAGTCCTCTTGGATTCATCACTTATGTTTGAGGCTCAGGCGTCAGCGGTGTCCGGGAGGGCTTTTGCACAACTAAGACTTGTGCGCCAGCTGCGATCGTACCTCGCAAAGGTTGATTTGGCCGGGGTGGTCCATGCCTTGGTCACCTCTAGATTGGATTATTGTAATGCTCTCTACGTGGGGCTGCCCTTGAAAACGGCTTGGAAATTCCAACTGGTCCAACGGGCAGCGGCCAGAATGTTAACTGGCGCTCCTTACAGAGAGAGGTCAACCCTCCTGTTTAAGGAGCTCCATTGGCTGCCGTTTACCTACCGAGCCCAATTCAAGGTGCAGGTGCTTACCTACAAAGCCCTAAACGGTTTGGGACCTGCCTACCTGCGTGACCGCATCTCCGTTTATGAACCCACACGCTCACTTCATTCATCCGGAGAGGCCCTGCTCATGATCCCACCTGCATCGCAGGCGCGTTTGGTAGGGACGAGGGACAGGACCTTCTCTGTGGTTGCCCCCCGACTCTGGAACACCCTCCTCAAAGACATCAGACTAGCCCCCACGTTGGCTGTCTTTAGGAAGAACTTGAAAACCTGGCTATTCCGATGTACCTTTCCAGAATAGGACAATCCCCAGCACTATGTCCCAGAAGCACTTTATTCGAGTTAAGACTCTCTGCACATTGCACTTGCCCAGAATCCCAACATATCACCTCTTACACCCAGCACTTTTTTAACCTGTACCCTTCATTGGCCCGGCCCTGGTTTTATTGCGTAATAGTGTAATGTTTTGTTTTTGTTATTGCTTATGTTTTTAATTTGCTTTGCATTGTATTGTTATTGTCTGTTGTTGTTGTGTTGAGGCCTTGGCCTTTGTAAGCCGCATCGAGTCCTTCGGGAGATGCTGGCGGGGTACAAATAAAGTTTAATAATAATAATAATAATAATAATAATAATAATAATAATAATTTCGGAAAAGGCATTTGCAAAGCTCTGGTACCACCCTAAACTACTAATCCCAGGATTGCATAGAATGCAACCATGGCTATCGATGTGGAACCATAGTGTTATAAACAGTGGATTGCATAAGGTCCCCATGTCAATGTCAGCTCCATGCTTTTCAATAACAGAGCTGTCCAAGGTACTGAAAATAATACCTTGGATAAGAGAGACAAAGTGTCTTAATGCCCATCTGCATTGCCATATAAGGCCGTTCCAGAATGTTTTAACTGCATTGAACTGCATTATATGGCAGTATAGACTCAAGTAATCCAGTTTAATATCATTAATCTATATCCTGAAACTGCATTATATGGCTTCTTCTTCTTAGTCAATGCCTCATAGCTTGAGGATGATGATCTTCCAGATGTGATGTCTTGGCAGTGGGTCCGTAGGTAGCTGTGGAGCCCTATTCTTGACCCGCATGTTCTCCCACAGTGAGGACATCGGTTTCCAGGTAGAAGGTGGTCCCTGTCAGGTTTGGTTTGATGTGCCTTCCTCTTGGCACATTTCTCCCTTTCACCCTCCGTTTGTGCCTTTTCAAATTCCGCAGCACTGCTGGTCACAGTTGACCTCCAGCTGGAGCGCTCAAGGGACAGGGCTTCCCAGTTCTCGGTGTCTATGCCACAGTTTTAAGGTTGGCGTTAAGTTCATCTTTGAGTCTCTTTTCCTGTCCACCAACATTATGTTTCTCATTCTTGAGTTCGGAGTAGAGTAACTGCTTTGGGAGATAGTGGTCGGGCATCCGGACAACGTGGCCAGTCCAGCAGAGTTGATGGTGGAGGAGCATCACTTCAATGTGTCCCCTGGGCAACGTCCTTGCAGATGGCCAATTCTCTCACACCAGAAGTGACTTGCAGTTTCTCAAGTCACTCCTGACACGACGACTTCAATGCTGGTGATCTTTGCTTATTTCGGTACACTGACATTTGTCCACCTATCTTCCCAAGAGATTTGCAGGATTTTTCGGAGGCAGCGCTGATGGAATCGTTCCAGGAGTTGTGTATGACATCTGTAGACAGTCCACGTTTCACAGGCATATAGCAGAGTTGGGAGGACAATAGCTTTATAAACAAGCACCTTGGTCTCCCTATGGATGTCCCAGTCCTCAAACACTCTCTGCTTCATTCAGAAAAAAGCTGCACTTGCAGAGCTCAGGCGGTGTTGTATTTCCGTGTCAATGTTGACTTTTGTGGAGAGGTGGCTGCCAAGGGAAACAGCAGGTATAGCAACATGAGCCTTCTATATGTATGTTATTTTATTTTATGTGCAAAGAAGGAGGCAGAGTGACTTGCTTGGAGATTTATCCACAAAGGAGAAGCAGCATGGCACAATGGTTTGAGCACTGGATGATCAGTGAAGACTAGAGTTCAAAACTTCACTGGGCCGGGGAAACCCATTCTGGGACCTTGAGCAGAACATCCCCTTGGAACTGATCTTACGAAGAAAACCACAGGAGAGGTTCACTTTAGGGTCCCCATAACTTAGAAATGACTTAAAGACACACAAAAGCAACAATAACAGTAACAACTACTACTACGACTAGTACGACTATAGAGGGATGTTCTTGGTGTATGTTAAGCACCAAAGACTTCAGTTTAAAACAAACATGTCTTAGATTGTTGTAGGTTTTTTCAGGCTATAAGGCCATGTTCTAGAGGCATTCTCTCCTGACGTTTCGCCTGCATCTATGGCAAGCATCCTCAGAGGTAGTGAGGACCTCACTACCTCTGAGGATGCTTGCCATAGATGCAGGCAAAACGTCAGGAGAGAATGCCTCTAGAACATGGCCATATAGTCCAAAAAAAACAAACCCTACAACAACCCAGTGATTCTGGCCATGAAAGCCTTCGACAATACATTAAACATGTCTTGCCTGGAGTCAAAGATATACCAATGTTAGCACCAATATGATCCCTCAACAACTGAGGTGCTACAGCCCAAAAGGTCCTGTTCACGTGGCCTCCTGCACACTATTTTCCTCTCAGCTGCTCTTATGCAAAAACCTATGCTTTTTACTATGAATATTTACTCTTTTCTGCTTCCTCCTTTTTTTACTATGGCAAAACTCTCTAAACTAAATGCACCATCTGGAGAAATAGGGTATGGTTGCCACCCACAACAACCTCTGGCAAGCTGCCTCTATTTCATCTCCTTGAAGGTTTCAGATCAACCATCAAAGATCAACCATCAAACGGTGACCAAGAAGGCACTGTTCCATCATCTTCAAAACAGTTGTGGGTTGAGGGAGGTTTTGGGGGAATGGAGAACACCATCGAGTTGGCGCAACCGTCCAGGAAGGAAGGAAGAAATCAAGGCAGAGCAGAAAATTTCTGATTCCACATTCCCATCACTAAAACCAGATCCATTTCCTTGGATCTAGACACTAAACTCCTACTGATACAGGCCAAAATCCCATTGGCTTTTTTAGCTGCAGCATCACATTGTTTGCTCATGTTTAACTTGTTGTCCGCGATGTCTCCAAGATCTTTTTCACATGTACTGCTCTCGAGCCAGGCATTGTCCTCCATTCTGTGTTGGAGAATGTGCATGAAGGAGCCCACCACTGCTGCAGAAAAACATGGAAGGAGCTTCAGAAGAATGGGTAATGTTTCTGTTAGAAAAATCTATCAGACAACCCAAATACAGAATTCCACTGGCTGCCGGTCCACCTCCGAGCCCAATTCAAAATGCTGGTTTTGACCTATAAAGCTCTATACTTGTCTGAACGTATCCACCCCTACATCCCACCACAAAACCTAAGATCATCCGGGGAGGCCCAGCTCTTGCTCCCGTCAACAGCACAAATACGCCTGGCGGAGACAAGAGACAGGGCCTTCTCGGCGGTGGCCCCCCACCTATGGAACACACTCCCAATTGAGGTAAGACCAGCCACCTCCCTCCTAGCTTTTCGAAAGAAACTAAAGGCATGGTTTTGGGACCAGGCTTTTGGACAATAGATGCAAGCAGCACTTTAAGGGAATGCGACTGGAAGGACAATATGGCTGATGAGACTGTTTTACTGCTTTAATGGTGGCTTATGTATTGTTAATTATGATTTTATGTTTAATTGTGGTTTTAATTTTGTAATTTGTTATGTAATGGCTTCAGAATAGGGCCCATTGTAAGCCGTCCTGAGTCCCCCTTCGAGGGTTGAGAAGGACGGGATAGAAATGTGAGAAATAAATAAATTAATATATTCTTGTCGGTTTTGTTTTTTGTGATGTGATGTGACCTGCTTTCTCACAACCTTATCTTAGAGTTTTCTTGGGAATATTTTTTCCGGATGGGTTTTGCCATTGTCTTGGCCTGAGGCAGAGAATGTTTGACTGAGTAGGGATTCAAACCCAGGATTATTATTATTCCTCTTCATCTTGGAAAGAAGTGACGAGCGGAGTGCCATCAGGAGGGTTCCGTCCTGGGCCCGGTCCTGTTCAACATCTTTATTAATGACTTAGATGAAGGGCTAGAAGGCAGGATCATCAAGTTTGCAGACGACACCAAATTGGGAGGGATAGCCAATACTCCAGAGGACAGGAGCAGAATTCAAAACGATCTTGACAGATTAGAGAGATGATGGGCCAAAACTAACAAAATGAAGTTCAACAGGGACAAATGCAAGATACTCCACTTTGGCAGGAAAAACGAAATGCAAAGATACAGAATGGGGACGCCTGGCTCGAGAGCAGTACGTGTGAAAAAGATCTTGGAGTCCTCGTGGACAACAAGTTAAACATGAACCAACAATGTGATGTGGCGGCAAAAAAAGCCAATGGGATTTTGGCCTGCATCAATAGGAGCATAGTGTCTAGATCTAGGGAAGTAATGCTACCCCTCTATTCTGTTTTGGTTAGACTACATCTGGAATATTGTGTCCAGTTCTGGGCACCACAATTCAAGAGAGATATTGACAAGCTGGAATGTGTCCAGAGGAGGGCGACTAAAATGATAAAAGGTCTGGAGAACAAGCCCTATGAGGAGCGGCTTAAGGAGCTGGGCATGTTTAGCCTGAAGAAGAGAAGGCTGAGAGGAGATATGATAGCCATGTATAAATATGTGAGAGGAAGCCACAGGGAGGAGGGAGCAAGCTTGTTTCTGCTTCCCTGGAGACTAGGACACAGAACAATGGCTTCAAACTACAAGAGAGGAGATTCCATCTGAACATGAGGAAGAACTTCCTGACTGTGAGAGCCGTTCAGCAGTGGAACTCTCTGCCCCAGGAGTGTGGTGGAGGCTCCTTCTTTGGAAGCTTTTAAACAGAGGCTGGATGGCCGTCTGTCAGGGGTGATTTGAATGCAATATTCCTGCTTCTTGGCAGAATGGGGTTGGACTGGATAGCCCATGAGGTCTCTTCCAACTCTTTGATTCTATGATTCTATGATTCTATGATTATGTTTATTATTAAGTTTATTTTTATTTTTTTAATTATTTATTTATTTATTTATTTATTTATAACTACTTTCAAAGTAAGTATTGCATAATTACATAGGAAATAGCACTTTCAAACCAGGAAAAAAATTGGTTACATAGTGTAATAGGAAAATGTATTGAATCCAAACCCTATTTACAAAAAAAAATCCATTTCCAACACAATTTTGAAAATATGCCCATTGGTAGCCATAGCCAAGCACCAGTGGTTTGAAACCAGAAACATGGTGTTCTTGGAGATACTGTTGCCATACTGGAATTTTCTCCATGGGGAAGTCTGAGCAGTTCTCTGTTTGGTGTTTATCCATTCTTTTTAGAGGGTTTTTGAAGTTGTTTCCATTCTGGGATATGTTTCATGGCTGCCTGATGCTTCTATGCTGTTTTGCTATTTTTAAAATAAACATGTGGATGTTCACTAAGCAAACTGTTCCAATTGCTCCCAGCAAAGTAAGATGGATCGTATTTCTTTAAACCCAAAGGATTATCCTCAAAACATTAGAGAGACATTAGAGAGATGATGGGCCAAAATTACACCGTTTAGCCGGTATTGCACCACCTGCATCTGCCGGGAAGTAGCAGCCAATAGTGAAAGGACCAAGGCAGAGACATCTCCAGCTCATCCCCTGTTTGGGTATCAGCCAGCACGCAAACGACTTAAATCCAGACATAGTTTTCTAAGATCTACAGAGACACTCGCTGGAATGCCTCAGCAAGCGAGAGTCCAAAAGTGGCAGGCTCAAACCCAGAACCTCAATCAATGGCTGATACCAAATGAGAGACTCCCCCCTGGGCACACAGAAGACTGGGCGACTTGGAAGGCGCTGAACAGACTGCGCTCTGGCACCACGAGATGCAGAGCCAATCTTAAGAAATGGGGCCACAAAGTGGAATCCACGACATGTGAGTGTGGAGAAGAGCAAACCACTGACTACCTGCTGCAATGCAACCTGAGCCCTGCCACATGCACCATGGAGGACCTTCTTGCGGCAACACCAGAGGCACTCCAAGTGGCCAGATACTGGTCAAAGGACATTTAAGCAACACCAAGTTTGCAAAATCTGTGTTTTTTTTAATCTGTGTGTTTGTTTTGTTCTGTTAGAAATGTAATACAATGGTATGGTTGCTGATGACACGATAAATAAATAAATAAAATAAATCCTCAAAACACATTAGTGATATCTCACACCAGATCAGTCGAGCAATAGATCCACTCTGGGTTTTCATCTGAACTTTATAGCTTCAGAATCTATGTGGGGAACATGGTTCAGCACTTTGGATAGCTCTCCTAAAGTCTAGAGCAGAGTTTCTCAACCTGGGGGTCGGGACCCCTGAGGGGGTCATGAGGGGGTGTCAGAGGGGTCGCCAAAGACCATCTGAAAACACAATATTTTCTGTTGGGCATCAGGATTCTGTGTGGGAAGTTTGGCCCAATTCTATTATTTGTGAGGTTCAGAATGCTCTTTGATTGTAGGTGAACTATAAATTCCAGCAACTACAACTCCCAAATGTCAAGGTTTATTTTCCCCAAACTCCACCAGTGCTCACATTTGGGTGTATTGAGTATTTGTGCCAAGTTTGGTTCAGATCCATCATTGTTTGAGTCCACAGGGACAAGGAATAATGGCTTCAGCAGTGGAGCTCTCTGCCCCGGAGTGTGGTGGAGGCTCCTTCTTTGGAAGCCTTTAAGCAGAGGCTGGATGGACATCTGTCAGGGGTGCTTTGAATGCAATATTCCTGCTTCTTGGCAGAATGGGGTTGGACTGGATGGCCCACGAGGTCTCTTCCAACTCTAAGATTCTATGATTCTATGAGAAACGCTGCTGTAGGCCTTGAAACTGAGGCAGGATGGCCATCTGTCAAGATGGTTTGGATTGTATCTCTCTGTGTAACAGAAGGGATTGAATTAGATGGCTTCTGGAGGTCTCAGCTCTACGAATCTGTGATAAAATCTCTTGTGGATGGTGTTGGGGTGGAAAGTGGGCTTTAGTGGAAATGGAAGAAATGAAAGCAATGAATTCCACTTCTGAATTATGGCTCTTTCCTCCTTGACCGTTTCCATGGAAAAAGGTATATCCAAAATCCTGATTCTTATCCAACTTGGCCCACGGGGGACGATGCTTAGCAGAATAATGTGGCACGGCCTCGTAATTATAGAACATAAGATTTGGAGAGCCCAAGCCTATTTACCCTTGCCAAACAGAATGTTAATGAATTGCTCCTCCATCGCTCCAAAGCAAAAAGGAAAATATATTTGGCTTAAAGACAGCCATCAAATTAGCTTCTACGTCCGGGTGCTAAATGCCTTTGAGTGGGTTGTTTATTTGCTTTGCTTTGAGGTCCAGAAGGCGCAGCTTTGTTGCACAAGGGGATTTTGCATGTACCTTGGAAAAGTGAAGAGCATGCAGGAAAAGCGCAATCAAAGCACTCCAGACTGATGGCCATCCAGCCTTTGCTTATATGGCAGTGCATATTCTGCCCAAGTCTCACGTGTTGGGCCTGAAATCTCAGCAGTCCTGATCTGGCTTGACAATAGTCCTGGGAAAAGGATCTAGGAATCTTAGCACCGTATTGTCGAAGGCTTTCATGGCTGGAATCACTCAGTTCTTGTGGGTTTTTTCGGGCTATATGGCCATGTTCTAGAGGCATTTCTCCTGACGTTTCGCCTGCATCTATGGCAAGCACCCTCAGAGGTGAGGTCTGCTGGAGCTGGGAAAAAGGGGTTCTTAGCACCCTTCTACACTATCATATAATCCATATTATCAAAGTAGATAATCCACATTGTCCTCTTTGAACTGGATTATATGAGTTTATACTGCCATATAATTCTGTTCAAAGCAGATAATCTGGATTATATATGGCCATGCAGAAGGGGCCTTAGTAGACCACAAACTGAATATTAGCAATCAATGTAACGCGGCAGCAAAAAATTCCAATACAATTCTAAGCTGCATCAGTAGAAGTATAGCACCAAAACATGAGGAGAGGCAGGTAAAAAAATAACATTATTGTTATTATTATTATTATTATTATTATTATTATTATTTTACTGACACAAAAACACAAACGAGATCTATATACTGGATTTCGTATCACAAAATCACAAGTTGATCACTTCCCAAGCGTCTAGGACTGTGTGATGTATTTTCGAATGATGTGCGCAGATCCAAGTCAGGTGGCCTTTTGCAGTTGACAGATCATGATTTTGTCAATGTTTATGGTTTCCAAATGCCGGCTGAGATCTTTTGGCACAGCACCCAGTGTGCTGAAGACCACTGCAACCACCTATACTGGTTGATGCCAGAGCCATTGCAGTTCAATTTTGAGGTCTTGATAATGGCTGAGTTTTTCCTGTTGTTTTTCCTCAATGCGACCGTCACCCGGTATGGTGACATCAATAATCCAAACTTTTTTCTTTTCTACAATCGTGATGTCTGGTGTATTGTGTTCCAAAACTTTGTCAATCCGGATTCGAAAGTCCCACAATATTTTTGTGTGTTCATTTTCCACAACCTTTGCAGGTTTATGATCCCACCAATTCTTTACTGCTGGTAGATGATACTTGTGACATAAGTTCCAGTGAATCATTTGGGCCACAGAGTTGTGCTTCTGTTTGTAATCTGTCTGTGCGATTTTCTTGCAACAGCTGAAAATAATAATAATAATAATTATAATAATAATAATAATAATAATAATAATAATTATTATTATTATTATTATTATTATTATTATTATTATTTGAAACCCAACAAGATGAGTCCACAGCAAACAAGATCACTATGCTGGTTGTTGTATTGGATCACACGTTGGACCCTTCCCAACTGTCTAGAACTGTGTGATGTATCAGCAAATAATGTGTGCAGATCCCAGTAGGGTGGCCTTTTGCAGCTGACAGATGGTAATTTTTAGCAGCGCTGACTGTGTGCAGGCCAGAGTCTTGAGGCACTGCACCCAGTGTGCCAATCACCACTGGGACCACCTTGACTGGCTTGTGATAGAGTCTTTGCCATCAAATGGCAAGCCTTTCTTTCAGTCTTTTCACCATCTTTAAATCCTCTTACCATGTCAACTTTTTGAGTTGTTTCTCTTCAATCCTGCTGTCGCCTGGGATTGCAACATCTACGATCCATACTTGGTTAACACAATTGTGAGGTCAGGAGTATTGTGTTCCAAAACTCTGTCTGTCTGAATTTGGAAGTCCCAGAGGTTTGACATGTTCATTCTCTGTAACTTTTTCCGGCTTGTGATCCCACCAGTTCTTTGTCGCAGGCAGATGGTATTTGTGGCACAAGTTCCAATGAATCATCTGAGCAACGGTGTTGTGCCTCTGCTTGTAGTCTGTCTGTGTGATCTTCTTGCAGCAGCTGAGGATGTGATCTATTGTTTCATCTGCTTCCTTGCAGAGTCTACATTTGGGATTATTATTATTATTATTATTCAACCTGACACAGTGAAGACATCTGCCCTTGCGCTATGCTACTCTGCATTGTGCTACTCTGCTGCAGAGTATGTATGCCCGGTGTGGAACACATCTCACCACGCTAAAACAGTGGATGTGGCTCTTAATGAGACATGCCGCATTATCATGGGGTGTCTGCGCCCTACACCACTGGAGAAATTACACTGTCTAGCCGGTATTGCACCACCTGACATACATGGATGAGCTGGGGAGGAGCTGTGGCTTTGGGGCAAGGCATGGGAGCTTTGCTTTTAATGAGCTACGAAATTGGCCTTTCAGACAGAAGATATGGACAGAGCCACTGCTGGGAAGTAGCAACCAATAGTGAAAGGACCAAGGCAGTGACATCTCCAGTCCATCCCTTGTTTGGGTATCAGCCAGCTCGTCAACGACTTAAATCTAGAAATAGTTTTCTAAGATCTACAGAGACACTCGCTGGAGCACCTCAGCAAGCGAGAGCTTGCTTGGCCTCCTAGATTCAAGCTCAGGTTTCAGCAGTTGCTAGGAGTGCATTTCCACAATTAATACCTGTGCACTAGCTGTATTCAGAGACAGTCGCTGGAACACCTCAGCAAGTGAGAGTCCAAAAGTGGCAGGCTCAAACCCAGAACCTCAACCGATGGCTGAGACTCCCTCCTGGGCACACAGAGAACAGGGCAACTTGGAAGGCACTGAACAGACTGCGCTCTGGCACCACGAGATGCAGAGCCAACCTCAAGAAATGGGGCCACAAAGTGGAATCCACAACATGCGCGTGTGGAGAAAAGCAAACCACTGACCACCTTTTGCAATGCAACCTGAGCCCTGCCACATGCACAAGGGAGGACCTTCTTTCGGCAACACCAGTGGCCAGCTACTGGTCAAAGGACATTTAATCAACTACCAAGCTTGCAAATTCTGTGCTTTGTCTGTTTTTTTTGTTTGTTTGTTTGTTTGTTTGTTTTTGTTAAAAATGTAATACAAATGTCTGGTTGCTGATGACACGATAAATAAATAAATTATTATTATTCCCATTACTGAAGCATTCCCACCTTCCCCAGAGAGAGAGAGACACACCCATTCAAGGCCTCAAGCAGTGGCTCTGTCCATCCCTTCTGTCTGAAAGGCCAATTTCGTAGCTCATTACAAGCAAAGCTCCCGTGCCTTGCCCCAAAGCCACGGCTCCTCCCCAGCTCGCCTATGGACTCCTTGCAAGATCTAAAGAATCACAGCATCCATCCTCAAGTTTCCATATGAAAAGTAATTAAGCCCATGCGCTTTAATTGGTGCAATCAGTGGATTAATCAACTAGAGCCAGCGTTATTAGGGGATAACCGTAATTATCCCCATTTTAAAGATGGAGGACCAAGGGAAGGCCACCCAATATGCTAAAGCCACAACTGAAAGTTTAATCCTCATTCTTTAATCACCTTAATATACTAGTGTTGGAAAAATACCCTCAAACATTTTAGGATTTAACATAAGGTTTTTTTAAAATGGGTTGTTGCTGTGTGCCTTCATTTCCCAGGATTTCGTTCGAGAGTGGAAGTGGAGTCAAACTGCATCAATTCTATAGTGTAGATGCACCCCTATATGCATAAGATCCTGAAACAGTATAGAGGACTGATTTACTGCTAGAAAGGAACATGTCAATTTGATGCAATATAAATGAAGAAGACTATAATAGCTAGCTATGTGACAGATTTCTTTTCCTTTAACCACGGATGCATCCACACTGTTAAATTAACACAGTTTGACATCACTTTAACCATCATAGTCCAGTGCAATGGTATCATGGAACTTGTAGTTTGGTGAAAACATTGCATTTTGCATTTTTTGGGCATAGAAAACCCAGGTAGAATCATAGAATCAAAGAGTTGGAAGAGACCTCATGGGCCATCCAGTCCAACCCCCTGCCAAGAAGCAGGAATATTGCATTCAAATCACCCCTGACAAATGGCCATCCAGCCTCTGCTTAAAAGCTTCCAAAGAAGGAGCCTCCACCACACTCCGGGGCAGAGAGTTCCACTGCTGAACGGCTCTCACAGTCAGGAAGTTCTTCCTCATTTTCAGATGGAATCTCCTCTCTTGTAGTTTGAAGCCATTGTTCCACATCCTAGTCTCCAGGGAAGCAGAAAACAAGCTTGCTCCCTCCTCCCTGTGGCTTCCTCTCACATATTTATACATGGCTATCATATCTCCTTAAGCTCCTTAAGCTGCTCCTCATAGAGCTTGTTCTCCAGACCCTTGATCATTTTAGTTGCCTTCCCCTAGACACATTCCAGCTTGTCAATATCTCTCCTGAATTGTGGTTCCCAGAATTGGACACAATATTCCAGGTGTGGTCTAACCAAAGCGGAATAGAGCATGGGGAGCATGACTTCCCTAGATCTAGACACTATGCTCCTCTTGATGCAGGCCAAAATCCCATTGGCTTTTTTTGCCGCCACATCACATTGTTGGCTCATGTTTAACTTGTTGTCCACGAGGACTCCAAGATCTTTTTCACATGTCCTGCTCTCGAGCCAGGCATTGTCCCCCATTCTGTATCTTTGCATTTCGTTTTTCCTGCCAAAGTGGAGTATCTTGCATTTGTCACTGTTGAACTTCATTTTGTTAGTTTTGGCCCATCTCTCTAATCTGTCAAGATCGTTTTGAATCCTGCTCCTGTCCTCTGGAGTATTGGCTATCCCTCCCAATTTGGTGTCGTCTGCAAACTTGATGATCTTGCCTTCTAGCCCTTCATCTAAGTCATTAATAAAGATGTTGAACAGGACCGGGCCCAGGACGGAACCCTGCTGATGGCACTCCACTCGTCACTTCTTTCCAAGATGAAGAGGAAGCATTGGGGAGAATCACCCTCTGGGTTCGTCCATTTAACCAATTCCAGATCCACCTCACCGTAGTTTTGCCTAGCCCACATTGGACTATTTTCCTTGCCAGAAGGTCATGGGGGACCTTGTCGAAGGCCTTACTGAAATCCAGGTACGCTACATCCACGGCATTCCCCGCATCTACCCAGCTTGTAGCTCTATCGAAGAAAGAGATCAGATTAGTCTGGCATGACTTGTTTTTGATAAATCCATGTTGACTATTAGCAATGACCGCATTTGTTTCTAAGTGTTTGCAGACCACTTCCTTAACAATCTTTTCCAGAATCTTGCCTGGTATTGACGTGAGGCTGACCGGACGGTAGTTGTTTGGGTCATCCTTTTTTCCCTTCTTGAAGATTGGGACCACATTGGCCCTCCTCCAATCTGCTGGAACTTCTCCCGTTCTCCAAGAACTCTCAAAGATGGTTGCTTCACTCTCGGCAAGGCAAGAAATTTGACGTCTATAAGAAAATGCCATGTTGGGGATCAAAATTCTTACTCAGGTCCATTTGCTTACTCTAATCTAATTGGAGCTTACTAACTATTATTAAACTCTGATTAAACTGTGTGTGTTAATGTCAGTAATCATGCCAACAACCATGTCAAATGAACACTGTGAACATTTCTTAACTCCTGGTTCCATGCCAATATCATGTGCTCGGTTTTTGTTCTGCAGTGTTGATTTTGCATAATATTAACATATAAAGAACTGTTGCTTTCACCTCTACACCAGCCTGACCTATATATCCCTGCGTTTATCTTATCTATATGGGATAAAATTGTCTGTCAAATATTTGCAACCACATCCACTCCCACATTTCGGCTGCTGCAAACACAACTATTAATAACAACCTAATAAAAACGTTTTCCACCCCATTAAGGTCTGCTCATCAGCCATCAGCTTCAATCCTGGAAAGCAAACCCTTTGCCACCTGAGTCAGCCTTCCGCCTTCTTGCAGAGAAATAAAAAGTTTGGAAAACAAGGAAAGTTTGCAACATTTCTGCATTCTGAATAGCAAGCAGCATTTTCTGCACACAAATTATCATTTCTGCACAGAAAACAATGCTTTGTACATTAAATAACTATATGCATTTTTCTGCAAAGATTAAGTCATTGACTGCAAACGATGTTAAAAACTACACTGTTTTCAATGGTGGAAAAGTACATACTTCGGAGAAAATATCATTTTCTGTGTAAAATAACCGCATATATTTTTCTAAAGAGAATAAGTCCTAGGATACTTCTGGCAAATAGGATAAAAACAGTATTTTTATTGGGTTGTTGTAGGTTTTTCAAGCTATATAAACCATGGTCTAGAGGCATTCTCCCCTGACGTTTCACCTGCATCTATGGCAAGCATCCTCAAAGGTAGTGGGGTCTGTTGGAACTAGGAAAAAGGGTTTATATATCTGTGGAATGACCAGGGTGGGACAAAGGACTCTTGTCTGCTGGAGCTAGGTGTGAATGTTTCAACTGATCACCTTGATTAGCATATAATGGCCTGACAGTGCCTGGAGCAAACTTTTGTTGAGAGGTGATTAGGTGTCCTTGTTTGTTTCCTCTCTATTGTTGTGCTGTTGTAATTTTAGAGTTTTTTTAATACTGGCAGCCAGATTTTGTTCATTTTCATGGTTTCCTCCTTTCTGTTGAAATTGTCCACATGCTTGTGTATTTCAATGGCTTCTCTGTGTAGTCTGACATGGTGGTTGTTGGTGTGGTCCAGCATTTCTGTGTTCTCAAATGATATGCTGTGTCCAGGTTGGTTCCTCAGGTGCTCTGCTAAGGCTGACTTCTCTGGTTGAAGGAGTCTGCAGTGCCTTTCATGTTCCTTGATTTGTGTTTGGGCAATGCTGCTGCGTTTGGTGGTCCCTCTGTAGACTTGTCCACAGCTGCATGGTATCCGGTAGACTCCTGCAGAAGCGAGAGGATCCCTCTTGTCCTTTGCTGAACGTAGCATTTGTTGGATTTTCTTGGTGGGTCTGTAGATAGTTTGTATGTTGTGCTTCCTCATCAGCTTTCCTCTGCGGTCAGTGGTTCCCTTGATGTATGGCAAATAAATATATTTATTTGTCTTGCTTGCAAGATTCAGATTTACAAAGATTCACATCCTTGATGGAAATACAGTGATAATAACAATTATTATTATTTGAAACACAACAAGATGAGTCCACAGCAGACACTATGCCGGCTGTTTTATTGGATCACACGTCGGACAATTCCCAAGTATCTAGGACTGTGTGATATATCGGCAAATAATGCGTGCAGATGTTGCAACCCAGAGCAGGAAACTGGACCCTCAGACAACCATCCACCAACTTGACTTCAGGAAAACAATCCTTTTTTATTGATGAAAGATGAATACAAAATAGAGGGAAAATGCAAAGGTAAAAAGTCACAGTAAAAATCAGCAACAAGAAATGTCCATGAACAAGATCATAAACCCACAGCAAAACTGCTGAATCCTGGAACCTGTTAGCAATCCACTAGCCATACTTGGAACAACTAGAAAACCTCAGAGGAACAAGGCTACTTGAATCAGGAGACCTGCAAAAGCTTGCACATAAATCTGAAATGATGCCTGGTCTGAAGCTGCATTTAGGCCAGGCATACTTAAGGTTGAGAAATCTATTGTGAGACACACCTGACGTTTTTGTTTGCATTTCTCTCAATCTGGCTGACCTACGTAAACTTTGTGCTTCTCCCCAGCTCTGCCAAATCTGCCCCCACCTATCCTCATTAGGCAGACCAGGTGTCAGATTCTCTGGAGAACTAAGGCTGGGAGGAAAAGGGAGTGAAACTTCTCTGCTCGGCTCGGAATGCATGTAGTTATGGGAATTTTGACTTTCACTTTCCAAGGCTGTAGGATTTTCACTACTCAAACCACCATCATCTAAATTGGCCTCAGAATTCACATTGACATCTACACTGGCATCAGGGAATACAATCAGAGAATCAGGTTCAGGTTCAGGTTCACACACAGGCTGAACCCCAACAGCAGATCCCAGTAAGGTGGCCTTCTGCAGCTGGCAAATGGTAATTTAGTCAGTGCCGATTGTGTTTAAGTGCAGGCCAAGATCTTTAGGCACTGCACCCAGTGTGCCAGTCACCACTGGGACCACTTTGACTGTCTTGTGCCAGAGTTTTTGCAGTTCAATTTTTAAATCTTCATATTGTGTCAGCTTTTCCAGTTGTTTCTCTGAAATCCTGCTGTTGCCTGGGATTGCAACATTGGCAATCCATACTTAGATTTTTAACACAATCATGAGGTCAGGAGTCTTGTGCTCCAAAACTCTGTCTGTCTGAATTCAGAAGTCCCAGAGTAGTTTGATGTGTTCATTCTATGTAACTTTTTTCAGGCTTGTGATCCCCCAGTTCTTTGTCGCAGGCAGATGGTCTTTGTGGCACAAGTTCAATGAATCATCTGAGCAATGGTGTTGTGCCTCTGCTTGTAGTCTCTCTGCGTGATCTTCTTACAGCAGCTGAGGATGTCATCTATTGTTTCATCTGCTTCCTTGCAGAGTCTACACTTGGGATTTGTCGTCAACTTTTCAATTCTGGCTTTGATGGCATTTCTTCTAATGGCTTGTTATTGGGCTGCCAGAATCAGGCCCTCCGTCTCCGTTTTCAGAGTTCCATTTGTGAGCCACAGCCATGTTGTTGTGGTTATTATTTTTTTTCAGTTTGGTTCTCTTACTATTATTGTTGTTGTTGTTGTTGTTATATTGGGTTGTTGTGGTCATGTTTCCAATCTTCTCACCAATGTCTAGTCTTGCGAGGCATTCTAACCTGCGACTGGAGGTTCTATTAGATTAATTATGGAGTTAATACAGTTGGATACCACTTTAATTACCATGGCTCATACTATGGAATCCTGAAAGTTGTTGTTTGTTGAGACACCAACACTCTTTAGCAGATAAGGTAAAGACCTTGGACAACTACAAACCACAGGATTCCATAGCATTGAATAGCACTGCCAAGACACAAGTGTGTGCTTTCCACCTACGCAGGAAATTGAAAGTCACCTGGGAAGGTCAAGAGCTTGAACATATTTCCATCCTAAATATCTTGGTGTCACCTTAGATTGGCCACTAGCATATAGGAAACACTGCTTGAACACTAAGCACAAAGTAGCTGCACGCAAAAACATCCTGCGGAAACTTACTGGCAGCACATGGAGTGTAGACCCAAAATTAGTAAGAACATCAGCCCTGGCCTTGTCTTACTCAACTGCCGAGTATGCCCACCCTCTTGTCTGCTGGAGCTAGGTGTGAATGTTTCAGCTGACCACCTTGATTAGCATTTGATAGCCTAGCAGTGCCTGGAGCAATCTTTTGTTCAGAGGTGATTAGATGTCCCTGATTGTTTTCCCTCTGCTGTTTTGCTGTTTTGATTTTAGGAAAACAATCAGGGACATCTAATCACCTCTCAACAAAAGATTGCTCCAGGCACTGCTAGGCTATCAAATGCTAATCAAGGTGGTCAGCTGAAACATTCACACCTAGCTCCAGCAGACAAGAGTCCTTTGTCCCACCCTGGTCTTTCCACAGATATATAAACCCATTTTCCTACTTCCAACAGACCTCACTACCTCTGAGGATGCTTGCAATAGTTGCAGGCGAAACATCAGGAGAGAATGCCTCTAGAACATAACCATATAGCCCGAAAAAAGTACAACAACCCAGTAATTTGTTGAAATCGATGGGGCAAAGTTTTGCCAGCTTTCCCAGCCAGAAGTACAGGCAGTTGGGTTCTCTGTGTTTGCTGTTGGTTTGCTGAGCTGCGTATTGGAGACTTTGCTCCGCTGTGAGTTAAAAATTGATTTGGGTGGAAGGTGGGTCAGCGAAAGAGATTAATTTTCTTTCATTGGCTCCACACCTCTTAAAAGCCCAGCTGTCGCTTCCTTATAAAACTCCCAATGTATATAACAAAAAGACACGTTTCTACCATAATGAGAGACAATATAATCCATGTTTGTGTGCTCACTAGGTGCCATTTAAGAGCATTTAAGAATTTATACTGGGCAGCCGGTAGGTTGATAGGTCTAGCCCCATTTGTCTTCAGGGACTGGGATTTGGGGTCTTAAATCTAATTGTTCGTCCTCATGAAATGAGGCCAATTCAGCTCTTCTTCAATGGGAAGCAGCACTGTAGGGTTTGAGCATTGGACTATGGGTGCATCTCCACTGTAGAGTTAATGCAGTTAACTGCAATGGCTCAACACTATGGAATCATGGGAGTTGTAGTTTTATAAAGTTTTTAGACTTCCCTGCCAAAGAGTGTGGATGTCTCACCAACTACAGCTCCTGAGATCCCATAGCATTGGACCAGGACAGCTAAAATGGTGTCAAACTGCACCGGTTCAACAGTGTAGATGCACCTGATTTATTTATTATTTATTTATTTGCTTTATTTCTATACCGCATTTTTCAGCCCTTAACAGGCGACTCAATGCGGTTTACATGGTACAATTATCAAACAGTGTCAGTGCAATTAAAACATAACAATGCAACAAACAGGATCAACAGCATCAATCCACAACAGTTAACAATCAACAAGACAGATCAACAAAACAGACATAACATAACGCCTCAGTTGAAATCAGATCCGTTCTCATAATCCTTGTGCCATTCCTATGTTCCATTTACCGTCTTCCTATGATTGGTTGCACTGCTTAACCAAACGCTTGTTCATAAAGCCAGGTCTTAACCATTCTCCGAAACGTCAGCAGCAAAGGTGCCTGTCTGATGTCTGCCGGTAGGGCATTCCATAGCCGAGGGGCCACCACTGAGAAGGCCCTGTCTCTCGTCCCCGCCAAGCGCGCCTGTGACGCAGGCGGGATCGAGAGCAGGGCCTCCCCAGACGATCTTAATGTCGTTGGTTCATAGGTGGAGATGCGTTCGGAGAGGTAAGCAGGGCCAGAACCGTTTAGGGCTTTATAGGCTAAAGCCAGCACCTTGAATTGTGCCCGGTAGCGGATTGGCAGCCAGTGGAGCTGGTTCAGCAGAGGAGTGGTATGCTCCCTGAGTGCCGCTCCCGTTAGCAACCTGGCCGCCGAGCGCTGGACCATCTGAAGCTTCCGGGCAGTCTTCAAGGGCAACCCCACGTAGAGCGCGTTGCAGTAATCAATCCAGGATGTAACCAGAGCGTGGACTACCGTGGCCAAGTCAGACTTCCCAAGGTACGGGTGCAACTGGCGCACCTGATGACTCTGGTGATCAGGGTTCGAATATCTGCTCAGCCATGGAAAACCATTGGGACAAGTCACACTCTCTTGGCCTCAGAGGGAGGGAAATTCAACCCCTTTGAAGAAATCTTGCCAAGTAAACCCCAAGATAGACTCACTGTAGAATCACCAACAATCGGAAATAACTTGACGGCAGACAACAACAACAACAACAACTTCAAGAGATCTACCATCAATTGGGCTAACTAGGCTTTTGCTACTAGTTTGTTCTGCAAATCCCCAGTATTTGAATGAAGCACAGTTTGAGGACCATAACATCTTCTAGCAGACACCAGCCAATCTCTCTGCAAGGCCAGAGATACAGCTTAATGGTGTAACATTAGAAAATGTTGACAATTTCCGCTACCTTGGCAGCCACCTTTCCACAAAAGTCAACATTGACACTGAAATACAACACCGCCTGAACTCTGCAAGTAAAGCATTTTTCCAAATGAAGCAGAGAGTGTTTGAGGAACAGGACATCCGTAGGGATACCAAGGTGCTTGTTTATAAAGCTATTGTCCTCCCAACCCTGCTATACGTCTGCGAAACGTGGACTGTCTACAGACATCACATGCAACTCCTGGAACAATTCCATCAGCGCTGCCTCCGGAAAATCCTGCAAATCTCTTGGGAAGGCAAGCGGACAAATGTCAGCATGCTGGAAGAAGCAAAGACCACCAGTATTGAAGTGATGGTCCTCTGCCATCAACTCCGCTGGACCGGCCACATTGTCCGGATGCCTGACCACCGTCTCCCAAAGCATTTGCTCTATTTATATTACATTTTTAACAAAAACAAACAAACAAACAGACAAAACACAGAATTTGCAAGCTTGGTAGTTGATTAAATGTCCTTTGACCAGTATCTGGCCACTTGGAGTGCTTCTGGCGTTGCCACAAGAAGGTCCTCCCTTGTGCAGGTGGCAGGGCTCAGGTTGCATTGCAGCAGGTGGTCAGTGGTTGGCTCTTCTCCACATTCGCATGTCGTGGATTCCACTTTGTGGCCCCTTTTTCTGATGGTTGGCTCTGCATCTCGTGGTGCCAGAGCGCAGTCTGTTCATAAGAATTCAGAGACAAGGGAAAGCGAGGATGCTCAAGCCAGTACAGCCGCTTCTTTACTGCCATATAACCCAGATTATCAAAGGAGATGATCTAAATTGTATATGGCAGTATAGAAGGGGCCTATGTGGCCACTCTTATGGGATAGCAGCATCATTCACCATAAAGCTTTAATACTGGAAGTAATACATAACTGTGTTTTTGTTGCACTAATCTACATCCACACATTTAAGTGGCTTCTGAGCTGTACTGCCTTCTGCTGAACAGCAACATTGCGCAACCAAATAACTACCATGACCCATAAACAGCCGTGAAGTCCTTACTGGCCCCTCTTGTGCCATGGGGTGGGGTGCCCCATGGCTGTTTTCCACTTCCCCGGTGGCACATGGATGGCATTCATGGGAAGTTACAGATCCTACAAGATAACACAACATGTGAGAGATGTAGTTTAAAAAACTCTACTTACACAACTGTGAACTAAATACTGCCATTACACGGTGATCATAAGATGTACAATGATGTGTTTGCATAATGCACAAAAAGGCATACCATGTCATGATTTTAATTCAGATATCTTTCAGTGAAGTACTTTTCCAGAAATTCAAAAGATCCTACATCAAACTTGCATAGTGCAAATCTACATTCACATAGAGAAGTGCTGATTGTGTTGCATTCCCCTTTCACTGAAAAACGATGTTATACAATGTATGGTGAGTTTGCCAGTGTCCCTGCACAGTATCGCATAATATTGTCCCACTGTGTGATGGGGAAGGCACAAAGACAACAGATACCTCTTCTTCTTCTTCTCATTATCATCATCATCATCATAGGCGATCCCTCGTGGTTGAATCTGATTCCAAATGCAGGGTCTTGGCGGTGAGTCTGTAGGTGACCTGAGAGACGTATTAGAATCATAGAATCATAGAATCAAAGAGTTGGAAGAGACCTCATGGGCCATCCAGTCCAACCCCATTCTGCCAAGAAGCAGGAATATTGCATTCAAATCACCCCTGACAGATGGCCATCCAGCCTCTGTTTAAAAGCTTCCAAAGAAGGAGCCTCCACCACACTCCAGGGCAGAGAGTTCCACTGTTGAACAACTCTCACAGTCAGGAAGTTCTTCCTCATGTTCAGATGGAATCTCCTTTCTTGTAGTTTGAAGCCATTGTTCCGCGTCCTAGTCTCCAAGGAAGCAGAAGACAAGCTTGCTCCTTCCTCCCTGTGGCTTCCTCTCACATATTTATCCATGGCTATCATATCTCCTCTCCGCCTTCTATTCTGGATCTGCATATTCTTCTGCAGTGAGGACAGTGGTTTCCAGATGGAAGGGTTGGCTTGACTTGCCTTCTTCTGCTGGACACACTTCTCCCTTGTGCCTCTCCAAATTCTACACCACTGCTTGTCACAGCTGACCTCCAGTTAGAACACTCAAGGGCCAGGGCTTCCCAGTTCTCTCTCAGTGTCTATGCCACAGTTTGTAAGATTGGCTTTGTGTCCATCTTTAAATCTATTTTCCTGCTCTCAAGTCAAGTCTGTTCTTGACTTGAAAGCAAAGCTTTGGGAGACGGTGATCAGACATTCAGACAACGTGGCATTCAGTTCAGAGAAGTGGATGGTGGAGGATCATGGCTGCAATGCTGGTGGTCTTCTCGAATGCTAACATTTGTCCACCTGTCTTCCCAAGAGATTTGCAGGATTTTTTTGGAGACAACGGTGATGGAATCATTCCAGAAGTTGAGTGTGACATCTGTAGACAGTCCACGTTTGTCACGCATATAATAGGATTGGGAGGACAATGGTTTTATAAACAAGCATCTTGGTCTCTCTATGAATGTCTTGATCCTCAAACACTCTCAGCTTCATTCAGAAAAATGCTGCATTCACAGAGCTCAGATGGTGGTCTGGAAAAGGATAGCTCTTTGTAGCAGGTAGTGTCATACTTTGATCCTCTAGTCCTGAGTCTTGGCTCTACTGCCCTTGGGTTAGAATTCGGGAGCCTGACCTTGTTCTTGTAACCCTATTCTAGACCTTGTAAACTGAATCCTTGATTCTGATTTCTGGACTGATTTATGGATTTCAGCTTCATTTTGTATTTCTGACTATTTGGCTTGACTTTGGAACTCTGACCTTGGTTCTTTTATGGACTCTCATGCATAAAATACTGGATGTAACCTTGGCTATTGTTTGTTCTTGCTCCTGACCTGGGTCTATATTCCTTGGCTTGTCTGCATTAATTGAACTCTCACCTTGACTTGTGTTACTTTTCACCCTGGCTCTGTGCTACCTTATATCCCTTAGTGGTATCCCATACAAGTACTAACCAGTCTTGTCCCTGCTGAGCTTCCAAAACCAGACAGGGTTTGGTTCCTTTAGGAAATCATTTAATGTTTCATATCTCCATTTTCCTTGGGTAGATTAAAGGTTCTCCCAAAGCAATGAAGCGATCAGTCTCATTCTGCACAGGTTTTCTCCAAAATCTCTGATTCATGCCTACGTCCTTTGAATGAGCCACCATTCACTAGATTGCACTCATCCAAGTCTTCCTTTTATTGTCTCCTTCCTTTTCTTTCCCCACCTCTGCATATGCTTTATTTCATTTTTGGCCCGCTCCTGTGATGGATATCACATTTTAATCTTTGCCGTTCTGTCATTTGGCAATTTCACTCCCTTTGGATTGCTGTTCTGTTGAGTGTCATTTTTATTCCACTTTGTTTTCTTTGGAGTGATGTCACCTAATGAGCTTTTATGGATTTCTTTACCTTTTACTGCCCATCAGTTATGTCTTGGGATGGCTCCCGGAGCTCTTCTTCCCACTCCTTCAAAAACACTTTCTCTCAGTTAAGAGAAATGCCTCCCTTCTGGTCTTGCAACCTTCCTCTGATCCAACTTCTGTCCTTCCATCTTTTCACCCTGAATTTAGGAGCCTCAGGCTCCTTCTACACTGCCATATAATCCAAACTATCAGATAATCCACATTATCTGCTTTGAAGTGGATTATATAAGTCTACACTGCCATATAATCCAGTTTAAAGCAGATAATTTAAATGTTATATGGCAGTGTAGAAGGGGCCTTGGAGAAATGCTCTGTTTGTTTTATATGGCATCATAACTCAAAATCCGCTGGATGAATTGCTGTCAAATTGCCACAAGACACCTACTAACCCAATGAGTGACCATCACTCAAAAATTGATTTTGTAAATTGGGGGTTGTAGTTGCTGGAATTGATAGTTAAGCTACCATCAACGGGCATTCTGAACTCCACCAAAGATGGAATTGAACCAAACCTGGCACACAGAACTCCCATGACCAACAAAAAATACTGGAAGAGTTTGGTGCACATTGACCTTGAGTTTTGGATTTGTAGTTCACCTGCATCCAGAGGGCACTGTGGACTCAAACAATGATGGATCTGGACCAAATGTAGCATGAATTCTCAATATGCCCAGATGTGAACACTGGTAGAAATTAGACCTTGACATTTGGGAGTTGTAGTTGTTGGGATTTATTGTTAACCTACAATCAAAGAGCATTCTGAACTCCACCAACGATTGAATTGCGCCAAACTTAGCACACAGGACTCCCATGACCAACAGAAAGCACTAGAAGGGTTTGGTGAGCATTACCCTTGAGATTTGGAGTTGTAGTTCACCTACATCTAGAGAGCACTGTGGACACAAACAATGAAGGATCTAGATCAAACTTGGCACAAATACTTCATATGCCCAAATATGAACACAGATAGAGTTTGGGGGAAATAGACCTTGATATTTGGGAGTCCTCATTACTGGGATTTATAGTTCGCCTACAATCAAAGAGCATTCTGAACCCCACCAACAATACAATTCGACCAGATTTCCCATGTAGAACCCCCACGACCAACAGAAAATACTGTGTTTTCTGGTGGTCTTCAGAGAATGGTGGCTCTGACAGCCCCTCGTGACCCACCACCAGGGGTCCCGACCCCCAGGTTGAGAAATGCTGCCTTAAGGCCATCCAGTCCAACTCCCTTCACCAGGGCAAGAAAACATAATCAAAGCCCTCCCTACAAAGGGCCATCCAGACATAGATATAGATGGCTATATATGATTCACACACACACATATGTATATGACACATATAGTATCCTAGGGACCCCTAAAGAAGAACAATGATATGTTTCATGTTCCAGGGTGGGCAAACCAGACAATCTCCACATCAACACTGACAAAGAAACAACAAGAAATACTGTTTACGCACAACCAGAAAGACATGACATATATGAGAAACCAACACTTTCTCATGACTTTATTTTCCAGATCGCCAGACTGGGCCACAGCAACGCTAGTGTTTATATATTTGAAAAGATGTCATATTGAAAAGGGGAAAACTTTGGCCTCTTCTACACTGCCATATAATCCAGATTATCAAATCAGATAATATACACTATCTGCTTTGAACTGGATTATCATAGGGCCCTTCCAGACAGGCCCTGTATCCCAGGATCAACTAGAGAGCCACAACTTTGTCCTGGCCAGAGAAAATGTGTCCTCCACACATTTCATAAAGTTTCTGGCACACAAACAAAGTTTTTGCCTTGTACTTGAGTGTCATTTTCTTTTTAGGAACCAACCAATCAGGAACAAACATCTAAAACCTGGGAACAAACCCAGATTTAAAAATCTCATGATTTTCTTTTACAGGGACATACAGCCATGCGAATTTCCGCATATTCGGCTCTAAACAGTGATATTCCCGCACCTGGAAATCTCGCAATTTTTTTTTTTGCCTTTTGTTGCGATTGTTTACAAGGAACGGCGTCTGGCCACCTTCCTGTTTGCTGTGGAAGCTCCTGGGATTAAAGGTACTGTCTGGATGGGCCCATAGTGTTATTTCCAACAGGCCTTTCCCCATTTCTTGTTCAACCAGGGCAAGGCTGCATGAAGGTGGCCTTGCCCTGCATTATTCCAGGTCAGTTCCATGCGGCGTTTGCCACCATGGCACTGATCCAGGTCCTATCTGAATGAATCTGTCAGTGTGGATGTGCCCTGAGGCCGGGGACGCGGATGCCTTGACCGAGCAACCTGCCTCAAGGTTCCTCCTTGGAGCAAACAGGGATCTCCAGGCCAGTGGAAAAGTACTCTCCCTCTCTTCCTCCTTCCTTCCCTCCCTCCCTCCCCGGTCACACAGGCACGTTGCTGGCCGCTGTGCAAAGTGTGCGGAGCTGGGCTCCAGGTGTGTGTGCAGGCGCAGGGCGGGCGGCAAACAAGGCCAGGGCTGTAGCAGGACGGTCAGGTTTTTCTGCTCCGCTCCCTGCGGCTGCGTCTGCAAGAGAAAGAAAGGGCCCCACACACCAGAAAGGATACATCAGGGAAAGGCATGGCCAGCCAAGGCACCTTTCTCCACCTCCTTCTCCCATTACCTTTCTCCCGTCTCCTTTTATTATCATCAGTAGACTCTCACTTGACCAGAACTCAAGTAACCAACAAAAAAGTCAAAGAAATAATAAATGCTTGAAAAATAAAACCAAATTGAACTGCCCTGCATTGACAAAGCTCCCTTTGCAATGCTGCCATACCATAACACAGTGTCATATTAACTTAGGCTTGCCTTTGTTTCTCTTCATTTGCTTATAATTGTCTAATTTCTATATGACTTTCAAGGCCACACCTACAGTGCCATATGCTGATGTTTGAAACTGTATTGTTAAGTTCAGCACTGCCATAGAAGGCAGTTTGTTCTTGAGATACAGCTTAATGGTGTAACATTCCATTTTCCATTCTTGAGTTCGGAATAGAGCAGTGTTTCTCAACCTGCGGGTCAGGACCCCTGAGGGGGTCGCGAAGGGGTGTCAGAGGGGTCGCCAATGACCATCAGAAAACACAGTATTTTCTGTTGGTCATGGGGGTTCTGTGTGGGAAGTTTGGCCCAATACTATCATTGGTGGGATTCAGAACGCTCCTTGATTGTAGGTGAACTATAAATCCTAGTATCTACAACTCCCAAATGTCAAAGTCTATTTTCCCCAAACCCCAACAGTGTTCACATTGGGGCATATTCAGTATCTGTGCCAAGTTTGGTCCAGATCCATCGTTGTTTGAGCCCACAGTGATCTCTGGATGTAGGCGAACTACAACTCCCAAACTCAAGGTCAACGCCCACCAAACCCTTCCAGTATTTTCTGTTGATCATGGGAGTTCTCTGTGCCAACTTTGGTTCAATTCCATTGTTGGTGGGGTTCAGAATTCTCTTTGTTTACATGCTAACTATAAACTACAACTCCCAAATGACAAAATCAATCCCCCCACCAACCCCACCAGTATTCAAATTTGGGCATATTTGTGCCAAATTTGCTCCAGTGAATGAAAATACATCCTGCAGATCATTATTTACATGGCAATTCATAATGTTAGGGTTATGGTTAGGGGTCACCACAACATGAGGAACTGTATTAAGGGGTCGCGGCATTAGGAAGGTTGAGAGGCACTGGAATAGAGTAATGGCTTTGGGAGACGGTGGTCAGGCATCCAGACAACATGGCTGGTCCAGTGGAGTTGATGGCGGAGGACTATCGCTTCAATGCTGGTGGTCTTTGCTTCTTCCAGCATGCTGACATTTGTCTGCTTGTCTTCCCAAGAGATTTGCAGGATTTTCTCGGAGGCAGCGCTGATGGAATCGTTCCAGGAGTTGCATGTGACATCTGTAGATAGTCCACATCTCACAGGTGTATAGCAGGGTTGGGAGGGCAATAGCTTTATAAACATGCACCTTGGTATCTCTACGGATATCCTAGTCCTCAAACACTCTCTGCTTCATTGGGGAAAAAGCTGCACTCGCAGAGCTCAGGCAGTGTTGTATTTCGGTGTCAATGTTGACTTTTGTGGAGAGGTGGCTGCCAGGAGTGGAAATGGTCAACATTTTCTAATGATACGCCATTAAGCTGTATTTCTGGCATTGGGGAGGGATTAGCTGGTGACTGCTGGAAGAGCACTTTGGTTTTCTCAAAGTTCAATGACAGGCCGAGCTTCACGTATGCTTCTGCAAAGGTGTTTAGAGTGGTTTGTAAGTCTTCTTATGAATGCGCACAGATGACATTATCATCAGCATATTGGAGTTCTATAACAGATGTTGTTGAACCAGATTATATGGAAGTGTAGACTCATATAATCCAGTTCAAAGCAGATAATGTGGGTTTTTGGCTTTGATGGTCTAGATTATAAGCTGTTCTGTCATGCGCTGGGCCTGTAACGGCTGTCTTTTCTATAGGACATATATTTTAAGCCCAGCGGGAAGCCAGGGCACCTCAAAGAGAGGTTCTCAGGGATTTTTCCGAAGTAATGGTCTTTAGAGTCTTTAATGAACAAACAACAAATCTTCAATGGTTCAAACAACACTTCAAGGCTTTCTTAGTCTAGTCCTCAATGGACTGGTACCTGACTTTGATTAACTGTACTTTCTCTGTAAGAAAAAACCCTATTTAACCTCTCCCAGGCTGTTTACTATCTATGCCTCATCGGTGTGGGTCCTACTACCGATTCCAAATGCGTCAGGGTATCGAGTAGACCTACCAGCCGAGGCTTGTAGATATTTCAGATGGAGTTCCGTGGATCTGTAGTGCTGTCCTCCCTCAGAGAATTCTTTGAAAACTTCAGGGCTGTTTTCCCTCTGATTGCTGTGAGGCTGAGAGGCTGTGAGCTCTCAGCCAGAGCCTTGGGACCTTTTCCCTGGAATTTCTGTTTCTGTTTCCCCGGATGTTCTTGGGAAAAGAAGCTTTTCTACGGGACGAGCTGGTCTATGTCCTATAGTTTAGCTTCCTTATGTGAGACTGCCCAAAAAATGGCTCCTTTCCCTCCCAGAGCCCTGAACAAGGGGCGGAACCAAAGCTTAATTATGATGGACAGGAGGCCTGCCCTATAACTGCAAACAGATAACAGAAAGAAAATAAAGTGGGAGCTCCTGGTACAGCCGTACCAGCACAATGGCAGTGTAGAAGTGGCCTCAGAAGCAACCTTTGTCCAGTGTCATCCAATCACCATGGGTGTCATGGGTCAACTGAGGCTGGATTTGCACTGCTTTATATCCCCAGATCTGATTACGGATTATCTGGCAAAGGAGTTTAATATGATCCAGTTTAAATCAGGGCCCTTCCACACATCCCTGTATCCCAGAATAGCAAGACAGAAAAATATGTGCTTTGGTCTGGGTCATCTGCAGGGGCGGCTCGTCCATTATGCGAAGTAGGCGGCCGCAGGACACTTTTTTTGCCAGGGGCGTAGAGGCGCCTCGGTAAATGCCCCTCAGCTGCCACTTGAGGAGCACCCCCTCGGCTCACAACAGCCCTAGCAGTCCGGGGGGAGCCTCGGCTTTCTTGCCTCGCTGCCGGGCGATCCTCTTCCCAAAGGGGCCAGGCCCTTGAGCCTCGCCTAGCCCCTCTCATTCCTGCTCCACCCAGCCACTGGGTGCATGAGCAGAGCCAGCACTCAATCGTTCTCCGCATTCGATCCCTTCCCCATGACCGGCTCCCTTTCCCAATCTCCCAGTGCTCCACCCACCTCCTCTCCTCTCCCCAATCCGCAGGTGGGCCAAGGGGCGGAGCCGCCACGCCTGGCCTGTTTTGGGTCCGGAGGCATGTCTGAAGACCCCAGCGTGCACACCAAAAGTCGCCTCTTCTCCTGACTTTCTCTTCGGCCATTGGGACCAAGAGAGAGAGAGAGAGAGTGAGCCCCTCCGGCTGGAGGTATCTCCCACCTCCGCTCCCTCCTTTGTTTTTGCGCCTACCTTCAGGAAAGGTGGGCATCTCCACTCTCTCTCTCTCTCTCTCTCTCGGTCCCAATGGCTGAGGAGAAAGTCAGGAGAAGAGGTGACTTTTGGTGCACACGCCGGGGTCTTCAGGCACGCCTCCGGACCCAAAGCGGGCCAGGCAAGGGAGCAAATGCGGCAAGTGTAGTTACTGGGATGTATAGTTCACCTACAATGAAAGAGCATTCTGAACTCCACCAATGATGGAATTGAACCAAATATGGCACACAGAACTCCCACGACAAACAGAAAATATATATCAATGATTGGTTGGGGCGGGGCGTGCCAAAATACTGTTTGCTTACTGTTGAAAATTACCTGGGGCCACCTCTGGTCATCTGAGTCCACACTCAGATAATGTGGGATTGCCTGCCTTGATATTCTGGGATATAGGGCTGTGTGGAAGGGCCCTCTGATAATCTGGGATCAGATCCTGGGATATAGGGCAGTGTAGATCCAGCCTGAGAGTCTCCTGTACAAACTTTCCAGGCCATTCTTTTGCAAGGCATTGCTGCCTTCTCTCTCTCTCTTTGCTTTTGGAGAACAGACCGAGCTCCGTCTCTCCAGATTCCAGAGATTTTGCACAGAGCCTTTTGGCTCAGAGCAAGGAAAACAGTCATTTCCCCCCAGCGGGGCGAGAACATCTGCAGCCCTGAATGCGCAGCAGCGTTCACTTCCAGCACCGCTGCCACCGCACCCCCTTCGCCCTTGTGTAACTTATGAAAGTACATAATGCGCAGGCTGGCATTTCAAAGAATCCAATAAAAATTCACGAGGAACGACAGGGAGGGGGCCGTTCTCCAGGGAAAGCAGCCACAACAGCTGCTCCCATAACCGTACTTCCTATCCTCACCCCCCCCCCTTTGCATGTACACATTCCTTCGCACAACAACATTGCGCACTGGCAACGGTTTGCACGCTTGACATATGTGCAAACGAGGAATATTGTGTTTCACTATTCCAAACAAGGATGATTTATTGCACCTAAGATGTAGAATGGCACCAATTTTGACTACCGTTGAAGCTAAAACTACATGTCTCAAAATTCCATAGAACTTTCCCAGTCAAGGTTGCATCTACACAATAGAGTTATTGCAGTTTGATACCACTTTAACTCCAATGTCTCGGTACTGGTGCCTCACCTAGCTAAACTACAGATCCTTAGAGCTATCACAAACAAGGGTGATGCTATCCTGTAGAATTTAATGAAGTTTGACACCATGGATCAATGCCATGAATCATGGGAGATGTAGTTTTACAAGGTGTTTATCAGTGCTATGAGTCGTGGTAGTTGTAGCTTTACAAGGTATTTATTTATCAATGCTATGAATCGTGGGAGTTGTAGTTTTACAAGGTGTTTATCAATGCTATGAATCGTGGGAGTTGTAGTTTTACAAGGTGTTTATCAATGTTATGAGTCATGGTAGTTGTAATTTTACAAGCTGTAGTGTTTATCAATGCTATGAGTCGTGGTAGTTGTAGTTTTACAGGATGTTTATCAATGCTATGAGCCGTGGGAGTTGTAGTTTTACAAGGTGTTTATCAATGCTATGAATCATGAGAGTTGTAGTTCAGCAATATGTTTATCAATGCTATGAATCATGGGAGTTGTAGTGTTACAAGGTGTTTATCAATGCTATGAATCATGGGAGTTGTAGTGTTACAAGGTGTTTATCAATGCTATGAATTGTGGGAGTTGTAGTTTTACAGGGTGCTTATCAATGCTATGAATCGTGGGAGTTATAGTTTTATAAGGTGTTAATCAATGCTATGAGTCGTGGGAGTTGCAGTTTTACAAGGTGTTTATCAATGCTATGAATCGTGGGTGTTGTAGTTTTACAAGGTGTTTATCAATGCTATGAATCGTGGTAGTTGTAGTTTTACAAGGTGTTTATCAATGCTATGAATCGTGGGAGTTGTAGTTTTACAAGGTGTTTATCAATTCTATGAATCAGGGGAGTTGTAGTTTTACAAGGTGTTTATCAATGCTATGAATCGTGGTAGTTGTAGTTTTACAAGGTGTTTATCAATGCTATGAATCGTGGGAGTTGCAGTTTTACAAGGTGTTTATCAATGCTATGAGTCGTGGGAGTTGTAGTTTTACAAGGTGTTTATCAATGCTATGAGTCGTGGTAGTTTTAGTTTTACAAGAAGTTTATCAATGAATTGTTATGAATTGTAATGTAAATATCTGATATGCAAGATGTATTTGCATTCACTGGACTAAATTTGGCGCAAATACCCAGTACACTCAAATTTAAATACTGATGGGGTTTGGGGAGGGATTGATTTTGTCATTTGGGAGATATACCTGCTGGGATTTATAGTTCACCTACAATCAAAGACCATTCTGAACTCCACCAACGATGAAATTGAACCAGACTTGGCACACAGAACTCCTATGACCAACAGAAAATACTGGAAGGGTTTGGGGGCATTGACCTTGACTTTGGGAGTTGTAGTTCACCTACATTCAGACTCAATTGTTTGTAGACTCAAACAATGATGGATCTTGACCTAACCATGAATACTCAATATGCCCAAATCAAACACTGGTGGAGTTTGGGAAATAGACCTTGACATTTGGGATTTGTAGTTGCTGGGATTTATAGTTCACCTACGATCAAAGACCATTCTGATGAAATTGAACCAAACTTGGCACACAGAACTCCCATGACCAACAGAAAATACTGGAAGGGTTTGGTGGGGATTGACCTTGACTTTGGGAGTTGTAGTTCACCTACATCCAGAGAGCATTGTAGACTCAAACAATGATGGATCTGGATCAAACTTGACATGAATACTCAATATGCTCAAATGTGAACACTGGTGGAGTTTGGGGAAAATAGACCTTGACATTTGGGATTTGTAGTTGCTGGGATTTATAGTTCACCTACAATAAAAGACCATTCTGAACTCCACCAACGATGAAATTGAACCAAACTTGGCACACAGAACTCCCATGACTGACAGAAAATACTGGAAGGGTTTGGTGGGCATTGACCTTTACTTTGGGAGATGTAGTTCACCTATATCCAGAGAGCACTGTGGACACAAACAATGATGAATCTGGACCAAACTCAACACGAATACTCAATATGCACAAATGTGAACACTGGTGGAGTTTGGGGAACATAGACCTTGACATTTAGGAGTTGTCATTGCTGGGATATATAGTTCACCTACAAAGAGCATTCCGAACAATAGAATTGGGCCAAATTTCCCCACAGAATCCCCATGACCAACAGAAAATACTGAAAATTCTCTGGTGGTCTTTGGCAACCCCTCTGACACCCTCTCGAGGTCCCCCTGGGGTCCTGACCCCCAGGTTGAGAAACGCTGGTGTAGATGCACCCTCAGTAACAAATTATTCCAAAGAGATCTTGTTGAATCATAGAATCATAGAGTTGGAAGAGACCTCATGGGCCATCCAGTCCAACCCCATTCTGCCAAGAAGCAGGAATATTGCATTCAAATCACCCCTGACAGATGGCCATCCAGCATCTGTTTAAAAGCCTCCAAAGAAGGAGCCTCCACCACACTCCAGGGCAGAGAGTTCCACTGCTGAACAGCTCTCACAGTCAGGTCCTAATATTCAGATGGGAGTTGTAGTTTGGTGAGGCGGTGACAATCTTTGTAAATAAATAAATAAAACTACACCTCCCAGGATTCCATGCCATTAAGCAGTGGCAGATCAAGTATCATAGAATCAAAGAGTTGGAAGAGACCTCATGGGCCATCCAGTCCAACCTTCTTCTGCCAAGCAGGAATATTGCATTCAAATCACCCCTGATAGATGGCCGTCCAGCCTCTGTTTAAAAGCTTCCAAAGAAGAAGCCTCCACCACATCCGGGGCAGAGAGTTCCACTGCTGAACAGCTCTCACAGTCAGGAAGTTCTTCCTAATGTCCAGATGGGAGTTATAGTTTGGTGAGGCGGTGACAATCTTTGTAAATAAATAAATGAAGAAATAAATAAAACTCTTGGAGAGCAGTACGTGTGGAAAAAGATCTTGGAGTCCTCGTGGACAACAAGTTAAACATGAGCCAACAATGTGATGTGGCGGCAAAAAAAGCCAATGGGATTTTGGCCTGCATCAATAGGAGCATAGTCTCTAGATCTAGGGAAGTCATGCTCCCCATGCTCTATTCCGCTTTGGTTAGACCACACCTGGAATATTGTGTCCAATTCTGGGCACCACAATTCAAGAGAGATATTGACAAGCTGGAATGTGTCCAGAGGAGGGCGACTAAAATGATCAAGGGTCTGGAGAACAAGCCCTATGAGGAGCAGCTTAAGGAGCTGGGCATGTTTAGCCTGAAGAAGAGAAGGCTGAGAGGAGATATGATAGCCATGTATAAATATGTGAGAGGAAGCCACAGGGAGGAGGAGGGAGCAAGCTTGTTTTCTGCTTCCCTGGAGACTAGGACGCAATGGAACAATGGCTTCAAACTACAAGAGAGGAGATTCCATCTGAACATGAGGAAGAACTTCCTGACTGTGAGAGCCGTTCAGCAGTGGAACTCTCTGCCCCGGAGTGTGGTGGAGGCTCCTTCTTTGGAAGCTTTTAAACAGAGGCTGGATGGCCATCTGTCAGGGATGATTTGAATGCAATATTCCTGCTTCTTGGCAGAATGGGGTTGGACTGGATGGCCCATGAGGTCTCTTCCAACTCTTTGATTTTATGATTCTATGATTCTATAAGTAGTATCAAACTGCATCAATTCTTCAGTGTAGATGCAACCCAAGACTTGATTGATTTTTCAGCTTAATAGGTATTGCTTTCCAAGAAATTTGGTTTTCCAGTTCCTGTTGATGCCTTTAGTTAAACTTCTGTTTTACTGCCTTTTTAGATGCATTTTATTACATCTAAATATTAAACCAATTTTACCACGACCCTAATTTCACGACCCTAGGATAACGTGAAGACATGCTGCAAATTCATTTCAATTAGGGTAATGTGAGGCCATTTTAGGACTTACAAGGACTGCTTTCATAATTTAGAACTACTAGTTTTTCAGTAATTGTTAGCTAATGTCCAGCATGCGCTTTGGATTTCCCCTGCTCATGCTTTCTTTCTTTCCTTCTTTTACAAGGAATCATTATATCGTCTATTAATTTCAAAATACACAATGGAGATAAATGAGATCTGGCTTTTACGAGTGCTGTAATTGTTTGCGAAGCCCATATACCTTAATTGGCTTGATTGCACAGTCAGACTACTAACAGCAGCAACATCATGTGAAGTTAGTCTTGTTAAATCCAATTAATTAAGTCAATTGGATAAAATAGATGATACGCTCACACCTTTGGAAATTTGGTTTCAATATGGACTGGTTGTAGTCAGAAGTTAGTCAAGTTGAGTAGTGAGTTTCATTTTTAGAAAAGTAACTCCTTACTTTCTTGTTACCGAAAGTAGTTAACCAACATAAGTTCAGCCAAATGACAAGCACATTATTGATTTAATTTAAAGCAGGGTTTCTCAACCTGGGGGTCGGGACCCCTGGGGAGGTCGCAAAGGGGGTTTCAGAGGGGTCACCAAACACCATCAGAAAACACAGATTTCTGATGGCCTTAGGAACCCCTTTGGCAGAGAAGGCTGAAGATCTCTGCCTGTTTGGAAACAGACAGTGAATCCTCCCACCAAAAGCCCTCCTCCTGCTCTCTGGATGTAGGTGAACTACAAGTCCAAAACTCAAGGTCAATGCCCACCAAACCCTTCCAGTATTTTCAGTTGTTCGTGGAAGTTCTGTGTGCCAAGAATGGTGCAATTCCATCGTTGGTGGAGTTCAGAATGCTCTTTGATTGTAGGTGAACTATAAATCCCATCAACTACAAATCCCAAATGTCAAGGTCTATTTTCCCCAAACTCCACCAGTGTTCACATTTGGGCATATTGAGGATTCGTGCCAAGTTTGGTCCAGATCCATCATTGTTTGAGTCCAAAGTGCTCTCTGGATATTGGTGAACTACAACTCCAAAACCCAAGGTCAATGCCCACCAAACCCTTCCAGTATCTTCTGTTGTTTGTGGAAGTTCTGTGTGCCAAGACTGGTGCAATTCCATCGTTGGTGGAGTTCAGAATGCTCTTTGATTGTAGGTGAACTATAAATCCCAGCAACTACAAATCCCAAATGTCAAGGTCTATTTTCCCCAAACTCCACCAGTGTTCACATTTGCGCATATTGAGGATTCGTGCCAAGTTTGGTCCAGATTCATCATTGTTTGAGTCCATAGTGTTCTCTGGATATTGGTGAACTACAACTCCAAAACTCAAGGCCAATGCCCACCAAACCCTTCCAGTATTTTCTGTTGTTCATGGGAGTTCTGTGTGCTAAGACCGGTTCAAATCCATCGTTGGTGGAGTTCAGAATGCTCTTTGGTTGTAGGTGAACTATAAATCCCAGCAACTACTACTTCCAAATGACAAAATCCATCCCTTCCTCCAACCCCACCAGCATTCAAATTTGGGCATATCGGGTATTTGTGCCAAATTTGGTCCAGTGAATGAAAATCCATCCTGCATATCAGATATTTACATTACAGTTATGAAGTAGCAAGGAAAATAATGTTATGGTTGGGGGGTTACCACAAGATGAGGAACTGTATTAAGGAGTTGTGACATTAGGAAGGTTGAGAAACACTGATCTACACTGTAGAATTAATGCAGTTTGGCACCACTTTACCCGCCTTGGGTCATTGCTATGAAATCCTGGGATTTGTAGTTTGGTGAGGCACCTCTGGCAGAAAACACGAAAGATATTTGCAAAACTTCAACTCCCATGATTCTACATTATTGAGCCATGGTAGTTGAACTACTATCAAACTGCATTAATTCTACAGTGTAGATGCACCCTCAGGCCTCTTCTACACTGCCATATAAAATCCAGATTATCTGCTTTAAACTCAATTATATGGCTGATTCATATAATCTAGTTCAAAGCAGATATATGGATCATCTGCTTTGATAGTCCAGATTATATAGATCCAGCCTAAGAAAGAGCTATAAAATTAGGAAACCAAAGATTTTGCAGTTCAAAATACAAACTTTAACAAAAAAAAATTTTTTAAAAAATATCTAAATTTCTGTTTGGGGAAAAAAATAACATTTCTCTATACAAAACAACTTCCGTCCCCGAAAAAATAAATAAATCAATATTGGATTTTTTTTTTGTTCCAGATATTTGTTTTTTTTTTTTTACCCAGAAAAAAATGACATTTTCTGGGCAGAAAATGCTGTTTCTTGCACATAATGTTTTAATAACAAAACCTAATCCTGAACTGTCTTCAGAAATTAAATAGTAAAGGAGCCACAGAAATATTATATGTTTTTCCTCCCCAGATTTTGCATTTTCTATGCAAACGACAAGTTTTCTTAAGATAGAGAGAGGGAGCAAGAAAATCTCCTTTTCCCCCAAATCATATGCAAAGCAATGACTCCTTTTAATATAATACAAAAACAAATTAGTAAATTATTTTGGGGAAGGAGTATGCTTGGTCTGGGTGCAACTGGAAAATTTAATTTTTATTTTATTTATTTGGTTTATATATCCCATTCATATTGTATTAAATAGAGGGAGATAACGTGGAGACAGCAACAGACTTTGCATTTCTAGGCATGGAGATGAGTGCAGACACAGACTGAGGCCAGGAAATCAGAAGACGTTTCCTTCTTGGGAGAAGAGCAAGGACCCATCTCAATAAAATAGTGAAGAGCAGAGACATCACACTGGCAACGAAGATCCGCAGAGTTAAAGCAATGGTATCCCCTATAGCAACCTATGGATGTGAGAGCTGGACTGTAAGGAGGCAAATTCTGAGAGTGCCTTGGACCACAAGAAGATCCAACCAGTCCATCCTCCACGAAATAAAACCCAACTGCTCGTTAGAGGGAAGGAGATTAGAGGCAAAGATGACATTCTTTGGTCACATTATAAGGAGACAGGAAAGCTTGGAGAAGACAATGATGCTGGGGGAAATGGAAGGAAAAAGGAAGAGGGGCCGACCAAGGGCAAGGTGGATGGATGGCATCCTTGAAGGGACTGGCTTGGTTTTGAAGGAGCTGTGGGTGGCCATGTCTGACAGGGAGCTCTGGCCTGTGATGATCCAGGAGGTCACCAAGAGTCAGAAGCAACTGAACAAATAAACAACAAAACAACAAGTTGATTTAACATTATAATAATTAAACTTTATTTATATATTGTTCCATCTCCCCGAGAGGACTCAGAGCAATTTCTAAGTAACATCATCAATACATACAGAGTAAACAACATAAACATAAGATTAACAAAACAATATAAGCATAAAAAATGTCTGAAATCCTAAAGGACATGATTATTTTTTAGATGTTCAAACAAGGAAAATTTATTTTGTGTTTTACAGGGGAAGCAATAATACTTATGATATATAGATACATATATATAGGCAAATTTTGATCTACTACTTGGTAATAAAAGTCAATAAAATTATCATCATCATCTCGAGCTCTGAGGATTATTACCTGGGAAGGAATCCCACTGGAGCATTGCAGCACACCCAAATACTTGGGAGTCACTCTGGACCGTGCTCTGGCCTACAAGAAGCACTGCCTGAACATCAAGCAAAAAGTGGGTGCTAGAAACAATATCATACGAAAGCTGACTGGCACAACCTGGGGATCACAACCAGACACAGTGAAGACATCTGCCCCTGCGCTATGCTACTCTGCTGCTGAGTATGCATGCCCAGTGTGGAACACATCTCACCACACTAAAATAGTGGATGTGGCTCTTAATGAGTCATGCCGCATTATCACGGGGTGTCTGCGCCCTACAACACTGGAGAAATTACACTGTTTAGCTGGTATTGCCCCACCTGACATCCGCCGGGAAGTAGGAGCCAATAGTGAAAGGACCAAGGCAGAGACATCTCCAGTTCACCCCCTGTTTGGGTATCAGCCAGCATGTCAATGACTTAAATCAAGAAATAGTTTTCTAAGATCTACAGAGACACTCGCTGGAACACCTCAGCAAGTGAGAGTCCAAAAGTGGCAGGCTCAAACCCAGCACCTCAATCCATGGGTGATACCAAATGAGAGACTCCCCCCTGGGCACACAGAGGACTGGGCAACTTGGAAGGCGCTGAACAGACTGTGTTCTGGCACCATGAGATACAGAGCCAATCTCAAGAAATGGGGCCACAAAGTTGAATCCATGAAATACGCGTGTGGAGAAGAGCAAACCACTGACCACCTGCTGCAATGCAACCTGAGCCCAGCCACATGCACAATGGAGGACCTTCTTGCAGCAACACCAGAGGCACTCCAAGTGGCCAGACACTGGTCAAAGGACATTGAATAGAACACCAAGTTTGCAAACTTTGTGGGGTTTTTAATCTGTTTGTTTTGCTCTGTTAGAAATGTAATACAATGGGCTGGTTGTCCCTGACACAGTAAATAAATAAATAATCATATTTATTTATATCCTGCTTTATCTCTCCCAAAGGGGACTCAGAGCAGCTTGACGTAAAAAGCATTAGGATACAATTTTAAATATACCAATATACCAACATTAAAACAGAATTAAAACACAAACAGCACTAAAACAACTCACAATTAAATTAAAAGTGAGGGTCATTTAAAAAATTAAACATGATTCTGGCTTAATATGAAATTGGCATTTAAAATCCAAATATGACCTGACATTTGTTCCATCATGTCCAGGGGTTTTTCTTGTTTTGTTGTTTTTATTTCGTAATATGTGAATTTCTTTGGGGAATGAATGGTACAAAAAGGGGTTGAAATTCCTGATAGGTTTTCAAAACACTTTAATTTTCTCATAGGAAAAACCCAGATCTATTCAAAAGCACGACGAGAACTTGTTCTAGAACATCAGGATCTGAACTTTGTCAAAAACCGAATAATAACTCAATTTCTAAAATATATCAAATTAGCAAAAAGAACGGTGTGTGGCATGGCATGTTCTATTTCTGAGAATATATTGCAAACAGCTACAATATTGAAAAAGGTTTTGCAATGCAGGCCTGTTAGTACTATTATTATGTCGCCAAAGGTTTAACTCAGGGCGCATCTATGCTTTGGCACCACTTCAACTTCTATGGGATAATGCTGTAGGATCCTATGAGAGTTGTAGGCCTTGTCTACACTTCCATATAAAATCCAGATTATCTGAACTGGATGATATGGCAAGTTTTTTTTTTTGTCGTGTCAGGAGTGACTTGAGAAACTGCAAGTCGCTTCTGGTGTGATATGGCAGTGTAGACTCATACAATCCACTTCAAAGCAGATAACATGGATTATCTGCTTTGATAATCTGGAATATATGGCAGTATAGAAAGAGCCATACTTTGCCAAGGTTTTAACTTTCTCTAAAGACGCAGAAAACTATAACTTCCATGATTACACAACATTGAGCCATGGGAGTTAAAGTGGTGTCAATCTGCATTAATTATACAGTGCAGATTTATTTATTTGTCGTGTCAGGGCAACCAGTCGATTATATTACATTTCTAACAGAACAAAGCAAACAAACAGACAAAATACCAAATTTGCGAGTTTGGTAGTTGATTAAATGTCCTTTGACCAGTATCTGGTCACTTGGATTGCCTCTGGTGTTGCTGCAAGAAGGTCCTCCATTGTGCATGTGGCAGGGCTCAGGTTGCATTGCAGCAGCTGGTCAGTGGTTTGCTCTTCTCCACACTCGCATGTCGTGGATTCCACTTTGTGGCCCCATTTCTGAAGGTTGGCTCTGCATCTCGTGGTGCCAGAGAGCAGTCTGTTCAGCGCCTTCCAAGTCGCCCAGTCTTCTGTGTGCCCAGGGGGGCGTCTCTCATTGGGTTTCAGCCATTGATTGAGGTCCTGGGTTTGAGCCTGCCACTTTTGGACTCTTGCTTGCTGAGGTGTTCCAGCGAGTGTCTCTGTAGATCTTAGAAAACTATTTCTTGATTTAAGTCGTTGACGTGCTGGCTGATACCCAAACAAGGGATGGGCTGGAGATGTCTCTGCCTTGGGCCTTTCACTATTGGCTGCTACTTCCCGGCGGATGTCAGGTGGTGCAATACCAGCTAGACAGTGTAGTTTCTCCAGTGGTGTAGGGCGCAGACACCCGTGATAATGCGGCATGTCTCATTAAGAGCCACATCCACTGTTTTAGTGTGGTGAGATGTGTTCCACACTGGGCATGCGTACTCAGCAGCAGAGTAGCATAGCGCAAGGGCAGATGTCTTCACTGTGTCTGGTTGTGATCCCCAGGTTGTGCCAGTCATCTTTCGTATGATATTGTTTCTAGCACCCACTTTTTGCTTGATGTTCAGGCAGTGCTTCTTGTAGGTCAGAGCACAGTCCAGAGTGACTCCCAGGTATTTGGGTGCGCTGTAATGCTCCAGTGGGATTCCTTCCCAGGTGATCCTCAGAGCTCGGGATGCTTGTCTGTTCTTAAGGTGAATGTCTGTGTTTTAGATGAGTTAGGGATCAGCTGGTTTTCCCTGTAATAGGCAGTAAGAGCACCTAGTGCTTCGGAGAGCTTCTGTTCTACCATATCAAAGCTCCCTGCTTGAGCGGTGATGGCACGATCATCAGCATAGATGAAATTTGGGTTGGGGATCAGCTGGTTTTCCCTGTAATAGGCAGTAAGAGCAGATGCTTCCTTACTAAAGGAAATCCTGCTGCATTTGAAAGAACAGCACTAATCTTACACTATTTACCATGGTCTTTACGTAGAGCAGTCTAAGGCTGGATCTACACTGCCATATAATCCACATTATCTGCTTTGAACTGATTTATATGAGTCTACACTGCCATATAATCCAGTTCAAAGCAGATAATCTGGACTTTATATGGCAGTGTAGGACATTATTTATATTCATATTTTAATGCATTTGCTTTGTTTTAATTGCGTTCCCTTGCGTTTGTTGTTGGCGGCCTCGAGTCCTTAAAGTAAATCAATAAGCATGTCAATTCTCGCTCATTGTCTTGCAATAAGTAATCTCCGCTAATATGAATCAACAGATAAGAGATTGCACCATTTCGGAGCCATTATTAAATGTGGGGACGGCGTGAGTCAAAGCGGATACTTTCCAAAGGGATCGATGCACAAATTTGCAATCGATTCAGGGTCTGATGCAAGGAAGGGGAAAATCCCTCCTGGTTTCATGTGCTTTGAGGTTTGTCTGAATCACCCAACAGGGAAATAATAAGGTTGCAGTTTCTTCTTCAAGTGCCACATAGTCATTGTATGGAGCACCGGATGTACAAGGGAAAGAAGCAAAGTGGCATCGATGAATAGGATTTGCATATCAGCAACTGTTTCAAGAAGGAAACTTTATTGCAAAACAGAAGAATTTTCTTTGCAAGGCCTGAGCCAGGCTGGAGGTAAAGGGGATGCTTTGGGGTGTATCTACACTGTAGAATTAACTCTGTTTAATACCGTCTTAAGTGCTGTGGCCTATAGCTGTGAAACTGCAAATCCCATTATCCCATAGCCTTAAGCCACTGTGGTTGAAGAGGTACCAAAACTGCATTAATTCCAGAATGCAGATGCACTAATGACTGTGATTTAATGCTGTGAAACTACAAATCCCATTATCCCATAGCCTTAATTGGTTGAACTGGTACCAAAACTGCGTTAATTCCAGAATGCAGACACGCTAATGACTGTAACTTCATGCTGTGAAACTATAAAGCCCATTATCCCATAGCCTTAATTGGTTGAAGTGGTACCAAAACTGCGTTAATTCCAGAATGCAGACACACTAATGACTCTGATCTCATGCTGTGACACTACAAATCCCATTATCCCATAGCCTTAAGCCACTATGGTTGAAGAGGTACCAAAACTGCATTAATTCCAGAATGCAGATACACTAATGACTGTGATTTAATGCTGTGAAACTACAAATCCCATTATCCCATAGCCTTAAGCCACTGTGGTTGAAGAGGTACCAAAACTGCATTAATTCCAGAATGCAGATGCACTAATGACTGTGATTTAATGCTGTGAAACTACAAATCCCATTATCCCATAGCCTTAATTGGTTGAAGTGGTACCAAAACTGTTTAATTCCAGAATGCAGACAAACTAATGACTATGACCTAATGCTGTGAAACTACAAATCCCATTATCCCATAACCTGAAGCCACTGTGGTTGAAATGCTACCAAAACTCCATTAATTCCAGAATGCAGACGCACTAATGACTGTGACCTCATGCTGTGAAACTACAAATCCCATTATCCCATAACCTTAATTGGTTGAAGTGGTACCAAAACTGCAGACACACTAATGACTGTGACCTCATACTGTGAAACTACAAATCCCATTATCCCATAGCCTTAAGCTACTGTGGTTGAAGTGGTACCAAAACTGCATTAATTCCAGAATGCAGTCGCACTAATGACTGTGAACTAATGCTGTGAAACTACAAATCCCATTATCCCATAGGCTTAAGCCATGGTGGTTAAAGTGGTACCAAAACTGCACCAATTCTAGTGTGTAGACATACCTTTAAGGCCACTGCAAATTGAAGTTGACTTGATGGCAAACACAGCCAGGATGCAGCAGGAAGAAATGTGTAAATTCAATTTGCATTGATGCATTGAACCCATTATAGTTCACCACCAATGGTATTCCACCTCTTTTAAATCCGATTAAAAGGAATGGAAACTCCAATAATAAATGCTGTCAAATGAATCAGAGGTTTCGCATTTGTGCCATAGCACGGATTCATTGATTTACGAATTTGTAGCGGGGAAGCCCAATGACATTGCAAGCCGAGTTGTGTTTACCTGTCATTGTAATATTTTATGTTCCACAATACAAAGGATTTGATTGGTCTTTCATTTGTATTTTAATGCATTTGCTCTGTTTTTAATTGTGTGCTGTCACGTTTTCTTGGAGACTAGGATGCGTAAGAATTGCTTAAAACTAGAGGAAAGGAGATTCCACCTGAACATTGGGAAGAACTTCCTAATTGTGAGAGCTGTTCAGCAGTGGAACTCTCTGCCGTTGGGTGTGGTGGAGGCTCCTTCTTTGGAAGCTTTTAAACAGAGGCTGGATGGCCATCTGTTGGGGCTGCTTTGAATGCGATTTTCCTGTTTCTTGGCAGAATGGGGTTGGATTAGATGGCCCATGAGGTCTCTTCCAACTCTTATGATTCGATGATTCTCTGTTTGTTGTTTCACCTCCTTGAGTCCTTATAGCACAGGCATGGGCAAACATGGGCCATTCAGGTGTTCTGGACTTCAACTCCCACAATTCCTAACAGCTTCAGGCTTAAGCGGCTGAGGGGGGAAAGGGCCTCAGGCTGTTAGGAATTGTGGGAGTTGAAGTCCAAAATACCTGGAGGGCCCAAGTTTGCCCAGGTCTGATATAGCAGGAGCTGGGAAGTGCATTAAAAGTGAAGTAAACAAATAAAATACACAAATTATTAGGCTTACTGGGTAGAATGATAAAAGCAGGGCACTCTTCCATGGATTTTCTTGCAATGTGGACCATCAGAAAAAGATCATAACCGTGCAAAACAATGCCACATGCCCCCATGGCAAGTTTGCTGGAAATGTCTTGCCCAAAATGCAAAACCTTCAGCAAAGGATGTTATTAAACGTCCCATTATCCGCAAGGCAAATAAGGCAAGGTAAAGCAGCAGGGCTTTTTTGGTGGTGACACTTTGACAGTGAAATTTCCAAGGAAAAAAATCAGTTGTTTTGAACATTGTGTTATTTTCTATGGCTTTTTTACCCTGCTTTGGATGCTTTATCCACCAAGACAATTGAGAAGAAAGTGGGATAATCATCATTAATAAGTTTTCAAGTTGAAATTATCCTCTTTTTTAATGTTGCTTATCTCCTTAGCAAGACATTACATAAAGACATGCAAGAAAACAAATAAATATTGCACCAAGCCATTAGCACAAAGCTGAGTATAAAGCTACACTAACGTTGAATATAAATGCAGCATAAAGTTAAATATTAATACAAAAATTGAATATAATTGCAACACAAAGCTGAGTATAAATGTAAACGTTAAATATAAATACAAACGTTGAATATAAATTCAGCACAAAATTGAGTATTCATCCAAACTTGAATATAAATGCAAAAGTAGAATATAAATTCAGCACAAAATTAAGTATTCATGCAAAAATTGAATATAAATACAAAAGTAGGATATAAATTCAGCACAAAATTATTAATGAAAAATTGAATATAAATACAAAAGTAGAATATAAATTCAGCACAAAATTGAGTATTAATGCAAAATTGAATATAAATACAAAAGTGGAATATAAATTCAGCACAAAATTGAGTATTCATGTAAAAATTGAATATAAATACAAAAGTAGGATATAAATTCAGCACAAAATTGAGTATTCATGCAAAAATTGAATATAAATACAAAAGTAGAATATAAATTCAGCACAAAATTGAGTATATCATGCAAAATTGAATATAAATACAAAAGTAGAATATAAATTCAGCACAAAATTATTAATGAAAAATTGAATATAAATACAAAAGTAGAATATAAATTCAGCACAAAATTGAGTATTCATGCAAAAATTGAATATAAATACAAAGTAGAATATAAATTCAGCACAAAATTGAGTATTCATGTAAAAATTGAATAAAAATACAAAAGTAGAATATAAATTCAGCATAAATGCAACACAAAGTTGAACCTAAATACAACACAAAGTTGAGTCTAAATGCAGCACAAAGTTGAGTGTAAATTCAACACAAAGTTGAACCTAAATGCAACACAAAGTTGAGTGTAAATGCAACACAAAGTTGAGTGTAAATTCAACACAAAGTTGAACCTAAATGCAGCATAAAGTTGAACCTAAATGCAACACAAAGTTAAGTGTAAATGCAACACAAAGTTGAGTGTAAATGCAGCACAAAGTTGAGTGTAAATTCAACACAAAGTTGAACCTAAATGCAACACAAAGTTGAGTGTAAATGCAACACAAAGTTGAGTCTAAATGCAGCACAAAGTTGAGTGTAAATTCAACACAAAGTTGAACCTAAATGCAACACAAAGTTGAGTGTAAATGCAACACAAAGTTGAGTGTAAATTCAACACAAAGTTGAACCTAAATGCAGCATAAAGTTGAACCTAAATGCAACACAAAGTTAAGTGTAAATGCAACACAAAGTTGAGTGTAAATGCAGCACAAAGTTGAGTGTAAATTCAACACAAAGTTGAACCTAAATGCAACACAAAGTTGAGTGTAAATGCAACACAAAGTTGAGTCTAAATGCAGCACAAAGTTGAGTGTAAATTCAACACAAAGTTGAACCTAAATGCAACACAAAGTTGAGTGTAAATGCAACACAAAGTTGAGTGTAAATTCAACACAAAGTTGAACCTAAATGCAGCATAAAGTTGAACCTAAATGCAACACAAAGTTAAGTGTAAATGCAACACAAAGTTGAGTGTAAATGCAGCACAAAGTTGAGTGTAAATTCAACACAAAGTTGAACCTAAATGCAACACAAAGTTGAGTGTAAATGCAACACAAAGTTGAGTCTAAATGCAGCACAAAGTTGAGTGTAAATTCAACACAAAGTTGAACCTAAATGCAACACAAAGTTGAACCTAAATGCAACACAAAGTTGAGTCTAAATGCAGCACAAAGTTAAGTGTAAATTCAACAGTTGGATATAAATGTAGCACAAAGTTAGTATTAATGCAAAAGTTGAATATAAGTGCTGCCACAAAAATTGAGTATAAATGCAGCATGAAGTTGAGCGTAAATGTAGCAAAAATGTAAATGCAGCACAAAATTGAGTAATAAATGCACAAAATGTGGAGTAGAAATGCAGAACAAAGTTGAGTCTAAATGAAGTTGAATCCAGATTCAGCACAAAGTTGAGTATTAATTAAGCAGAAATTTGAGTCTATCTGTGCCATTAAGCAGAGTATAAAAGTAACCCAAAGTCGAGTCTAAATAAATGCACAAAACAAGTCTAAATGCAGCACAAAATTGAGTATAAATGAAGCAGAAAATTAAGTCTATCTGTGCCATTAAGCAGAGTATAAAAGTAACCCAAAGTCGAGTCTAAATAAATGCACAAAACAAGTCTAAATGCAGCAGAAAGTTGAGTCTAAATGCTGCATGAAGTTGGGTCTAAATACATCGAGCTCAGTATAAATAGGCAGCACAAAACTGAATCTAAATCCAGCACAAAGCCTGAATTGTGCTGCAATCCCATCAGTCCAATTGTGGCTCACAGTCACACAAATGTCAAGAAAGGATCCAAAAGGGAAGGCAAAAAATGGGAACTTGAGTAGACTCATTGGATCAGTGAGATTTACCAATGTGTTCATATTCAGCCACTGATTGGGGATGCATCTACACTGAAGAATAAATGCAGATTGACACTACTTGAATAAGAGTAGTAGTGCCTCTCCAAAATTACAATTCCCAGGAGTCCACAGGTAGAGAAGTATCAATCCTCATTAATTCTGCAGTGCATTTGCACCCTCAGGCATCTGGCTGGTGAATTTGTTTCCAATATAACAAGGGAACCATTTTATCGAGCGCAGGAAACGGGGCTGTAAAATGCCCTTTGATTCCTGTTTACCCAATTGCTGCTTTTCTGCTAGTTTTGGCAAAAGGTCTGGCTGTGCATCCCAGAGATCTTTGGCACCTCGTTTTGAAAAATATAATTGGGATCAGACATGCAGGCAAGGGGTCTGAATCCACTCCATTACGGTGCGTGGCATCGCCGTTCACCCAGAAAAGAACAACGGCACCAGTGATCAAACCAACAAGGATGCATCTGCTACATCTGCACAGTATAGTTAATGCACTTTGGTACCACTTCATCTGCCATGGCTTAATGCTACAGAGGCCTGGGAGTTGTAGTGTGGTGAAGCCTCAGAACTCTTTGGCACAGAAAGCTAAAGACTTTGCAAAACTACAACTCCTGTCATTGCAGGAGAAGTGAAAGTGGTGCCAAAGTGCATTAAGTGACAGTGTAGATCCCCCCCCCGCCCCAAGTGTCCCCCAGCTCCATCAAAAACAGGACATTAAACCCACGTGTTTCTGCTTTTCTCTACTTCTAATATTCATGTATAACTTCCCCAAGAAAAAAATGGAATTCCCTTTAGCTGTCACCCTTAATCAGTATAAATAAACCACCCCAAGCTTTGGGTTTACTAGGACGGTCTAAGCAAAATCCTTTGCAAAAAATAAATAAATCCAAAGCTGCATCTACATTGTGGGATTGTAGAATGAATGCCTCCACTGTAAGTGCCAGGACTCAATGCCATAGAAGTTATCGTTTTCCATAGCACTGAGTCAGGGAAGTGAAAAAATAGATGCACCCAAAGCTGGATGTATTTCATTTTAGAAGTTGCCAGGAAAAATTGGAGACTTCAGATGCATCTACACTGTAGAATGAATGCAGTTTGGTACCACTTTAACTGACACGGCTCAATGCTGTGGAATTCTGGGAGTTGTAGTTTTGCAAGGCGTTTAGCCTTTTCTGCCAAAGAGCCCTGGAGCATCACTGCACTACTATCTATATCTCTTTCTATCTATCTATCTATCTATCCATCTACCTACCTACCTACCTACTCTCTCTGTATCAATCACTTTCATCTATCTGTCATGTATCTCTGTCATCTCTTTCCTATCTGTCTGTCTATCTAGCTATCTAGATAAAGCTAGCTATCTAGCTCTATCTATCTATCTATCTATCTATCTATCTTTATATCTATCTACCTATCTATCTATTTATTTATCTATCCATGCATCCATCCATCAATCTTTCCATCTCTCTCTCTCTCTATCTATCTATCTATCTATCTATCTATCTATCTATCTATCTATCTATCTTTATATCTATCTACCTATCTATCTATTTATTTATCTATCCATGCATCCATCCATCAATCTCTTCATCAATCTTTCCATCTCTCTATCGCTCTCGCTCTCTCTCTTTCTATCTTTCTATCTATCTATCTATCTATCTATCTATCTATCTATCTATCTATCTATCTATCTATCTATCCATCTATCCATCTATCCATCTATCCATCTATCCATCTATCTATCTCTATCTTCTATCTATCTGTCTTCTATCTATCTATCTATCTATCTATCTATCTATCTATCTATCTATCTATCTATCTATCTATCTATCTATCCATGCATCCATCCATCAATCTTTTCATCAATCTTTCCATCTCTCTCTCTATCGCTCTATCTATCTATCTACCTACCTACCTACCTACCTATCTATTTATCTATCTATCCATGCATCCATCCATCAATCAATCTTTCCATCTATCTATCTATCTATCTATCTATCTATCTATCTATCTATCTATCTATCTATCTTGATATCTTGATATCTTGATATCTTGATATCTATCTATCTTGATATCTATCTACCTATCTATTTATCTATCTATCCATGCATCCATCCATCAATCTTTTCATCAATCTTTCCATCTATCTATCCATCCATCCATCCATCCATCCATCCATCCATTCATCCATAGCACAGAGGCATGACCGATAAAGTGGTGTCAAACCGCATTCATTCTACAGTATAGAAGCACCCATTGCAAACCTGGTGAAATTAAAGCAATGGTTCTTACCTGTTTGGAGATGAGTGTCTTACACATTTTTCTGAGAACCTGATCAAAACCTTGAAAAATCCACATAAAAACATTCATCGTAAAATCGTGTGTGCAATTTGCTGGGTTCTTTCTCTGTTGGATTTCCTTTGACGAAGGCCAGGCTCGAGCGAGTACACACACAAACCCATTTATATCCCCAAAGAGGAGGCTTTTGCCTTAAAATTCAAGAGCTGAATAAAAATTCAGATTAACAGGAAAGAAATCCAAGTTTCCTTTTTATTTTGCATTAGGTTCATGGGTCCTCTGGAGTTCCCATTCAGGTCCCCTAACGAGGCATGTTTGAGAAACCCAGGAGAAAAGAGCAACTGTTCTTCATTTGGTATATAATTTATTATTGCAATAATAATAAATATTGTGTGGGATTTAGTATGATAATAAACCATATACAAGGTTTATTATTATTGCAATCCAACAATGACAACCATCGGCTCCTCTGTGTTTCATCTTTCTTTGTGTTTCAGAATCCCATTTTTTTGGGGCAGAAATGGAATTTTATTAAGAAAATTGATTTTAATATCGACTCTATTTAATTGTATGCCAAATTCTTTAAATGGAAGGAAGGACGTATCACTGAATCATTCCACTTAAAAAATTGGATGAAGAGTTAGAAAGAATGGTAACTAATTTCATGCAAAATATCGGACGATTCAATTGTGCGTCCAGATCTATTCAGGTGGCAAATCAATTTAACTGTCGAAAGAAAATGTCTTATTATAGCGTCCATAGGGTCTGGACCCCCCCCCCCCCCCCCCCCCCCCCCCCGCCGCCAATTTAAAATCCTCCCCTTGTTTTGAATTCAGGACTCTTAAAGGGCCAGCGCATGAAAGAAAGCCCCCTTTCCAAGGGCACCGGATGCTCCATTTGGATTTGGATCTTCATAGGTCTGCTGAAGTATATAAAACAGAGATTGGGAATCAATTAATCAATCCATTTTATTCATCATTCCATTTTCCCCGCAGCGTCAGACTCAAGGTGACTTTCAACAAGGTTAGAACCAGAGAGAATGAAAAGCCGGAGTTGTATTAAAACACCTTGCAATTCACAAATATAAAGGATTTTAATTGCATATTTGGGTCTCCATCAAGAAAGGAAAGAAAGGCAATGGTGATGGCAATAATAATAATAATAATAATAATAATAATAATAATAATGAAAGGAAAGAAAGGCAATGGTGATGGCAATAATAATATTAATATTAATAATAATAATAATAATAATAATAATAATAATCAAGTAAGGAAAGAAAGGCAATGGTGATGGCAACAATAACAACAACAACAACAACAACAACAGCAATATAGTAATATTCCTGCATAGCAGAATGGGGTTGGACTAGATGGCCTTTGGGGGCCCCTTCCAACTTGAAGACTGTATCACTTTAAAATATAAGAAAAATAGCACATCACTAGCCATCCCCT
>NW_026846588.1:5441994-5527917 GCF_025583915.1 Anolis sagrei ordinatus
ATAAATACAAAAGTAGAATATAAATTCAGCACAAAATTGAGTATTCATGCAAAAATTGAATATAAATACAAAAGTAGAATATAAATTCAGCATAAATGCAACACAAAGTTGAACCTAAATGCAACACAAAGTTGAGTCTAAATGCAGCACAAAGTTGAGTGTAAATTCAACACAAAGTTGAACCTAAATGCAACACAAAGTTGAACCTAAATGCAACACAAAGTTGAGTCTAAATGCAGCACAAAGTTAAGTGTAAATTCAACAGTTGGATATAAATGTAGCACAAAGTTAGTATTAATGCAAAAGTTGAATATAAGTGCTGCCACAAAAATTGAGTATAAATGCAGCATGAAGTTGAGCGTAAATGTAGCAAAAATGTAAATGCAGCACAAAATTGAGTAATAAATGCACAAAATGTGGAGTAGAAATGCAGAACAAAGTTGAGTCTAAATGAAGTTGAATCCAGATTCAGCACAAAGTTGAGTATTAATTAAGCAGAAATTTGAGTCTATATGTGCCATTAAGCAGAGTATAAAAGTAACCCAAAGTCGAGTCTAAATAAATGCACAAAACAAGTCTAAATGCAGCAGAAAGTTGAGTCTAAATGCTGCATGAAGTTGGGTCTAAATACATCGAGCTCAGTATAAATAGGCAGCACAAAACTGAATCTAAATCCAGCACAAAGCCTGAATTGTGCTGCAATCCCATCAGTCCAATTGTGGCTCACAGTCACACAAATGTCAAGAAAGGATCCAAAAGGGAAGGCAAAAAATGGGAACTTGAGTAGACTCATTGGATCAGTGAGATTTACCAATGTGTTCATATTCAGCCACTGATTGGGGATGCATCTACACTGAAGAATAAATGCAGATTGACACTACTTGAATAAGAGTAGTAGTGCCTCTCCAAAATTACAATTCCCAGGAGTCCACAGGTAGAGAAGTATCAATCCTCATTAATTCTGCAGTGCATTTGCACCCTCAGGCATCTGGCTGGTGAATTTGTTTCCAATATAACAAGGGAACCATTTTATCGAGCGCAGGAAACGGGGCTGTAAAATGCCCTTTGATTCCTGTTTACCCAATTGCTGCTTTTCTGCTAGTTTTGGCAAAAGGTCTGGCTGTGCATCCCAGAGATCTTTGGCACCTCGTTTTGAAAAATATAATTGGGATCAGACATGCAGGCAAGGGGTCTGAATCCACTCCATTACGGTGCGTGGCATCGCCGTTCACCCAGAAAAGAACAACGGCACCAGTGATCAAACCAACAAGGATGCATCTGCTACATCTGCACAGTATAGTTAATGCACTTTGGTACCACTTCATCTGCCATGGCTTAATGCTACAGAGGCCTGGGAGTTGTAGTGTGGTGAAGCCTCAGAACTCTTTGGCACAGAAAGCTAAAGACTTTGCAAAACTACAACTCCTGTCATTGCAGGAGAAGTGAAAGTGGTGCCAAAGTGCATTAAGTGACAGTGTAGATCCCCCCCCCGCCCCAAGTGTCCCCCAGCTCCATCAAAAACAGGACATTAAACCCACGTGTTTCTGCTTTTCTCTACTTCTAATATTCATGTATAACTTCCCCAAGAAAAAAATGGAATTCCCTTTAGCTGTCACCCTTAATCAGTATAAATAAACCACCCCAAGCTTTGGGTTTACTAGGACGGTCTAAGCAAAATCCTTTGCAAAAAATAAATAAATCCAAAGCTGCATCTACAGTGTGGGATTGTAGAATGAATGCCTCCACTGTAAGTGCCAGGACTCAATGCCATAGAAGTTATAGTTTTCCATAGCACTGAGTCAGGGAAGTGAAAAAATAGATGCACCCAAAGCTGGATGTATTTCATTTTAGAAGTTGCCAGGAAAAATTGGAGACTTCAGATGCATCTACACTGTAGAATGAATGCAGTTTGGTACCACTTTAACTGACACGGCTCAATGCTGTGGAATTCTGGGAGTTGTAGTTTTGCAAGGCGTTTAGCCTTTTCTGCCAAAGAGCCCTGGAGCATCACTGCACTACTATCTATATCTCTTTCTATCTATCTATCTATCTATCCATCTACCTACCTACCTACCTACTCTCTCTGTATCAATCACTTTCATCTATCTGTCATGTATCTCTGTCATCTCTTTCCTATCTGTCTGTCTATCTAGCTATCTAGATAAAGCTAGCTATCTAGCTCTATCTATCTATCTATCTATCTATCTATCTTTATATCTATCTACCTATCTATCTATTTATTTATCTATCCATGCATCCATCCATCAATCTTTCCATCTCTCTCTCTCTCTATCTATCTATCTATCTATCTATCCATCTATCTATCATCTATCTATCTATCTTTATATCTATCTACCTATCTATCTATTTATTTATCTATCCATGCATCCATCCATCAATCTCTTCATCAATCTTTCCATCTCTCTATCGCTCTCGCTCTCTCTCTTTCTATCTTTCTATCTATCTATCTATCTATCTATCTATCTATCTATCTATCTATCTATCTATCTATCTATCTATCTATCCATCTATCCATCTATCCATCTATCCATCYATCCATCYATCCATCYATCCATCYATCCATCYATCCATCYATCCATCYATCCATCYATCTATCTATCTATCYATCYATCYATCYATCYATCYATCYAYCYAYCYNTCYHTCTATCTATCTATCTATCTATCTATCTATCTATCTATCTATCTATCTATCTATCTATCTATCTATCTATCTATCTATCTATCTATCTATCTATGTATCTATCTATCTATCTATCTATCTATCTATCTATCTATCTATCTATCTAATTATCTATCTATCTATCTATCTATCATTTATCTATCTATCTATCTAATTATCTATCTATCTATGTATCTATGTATCTATGTATGTATGTATGTATGTATCTATCTATCTATCTATCTATCTATCTAATTATCTATCTATCTATCTATCTATCTATCTATCTATCTATCTATCTATCTATCTATGGCTCTTTATGTATCCATTTTGCCGTGCATTGCATGCACACACACACACACACACACTTTGTGGTTTGTTGCAATGTGCAGGAAGCCTGGAAATGAGACGCTGTTACTTTTGCACATCTTGTGTTTACCAAACTTTCCCATGTTTTCCTTACTGTAACCATTGTGATTGAAGGTGTAATTAGGTAATTATTACACATGTGTTTTTCTTCAAAAGATGAGGAATGCAGTGGGAGGTGAATTGTGGTGGGAACACGGGAAGAAAACACACGCATGAACACATTGAGCCTTAATTTATGGCCTCTCCGAAGAAGGAAAGTCGGGGTTGTAAGCATTAGGCCCACATGGGAAGTGGAAAAAAGATACTATTCTGACAAAATGTATCTATAAGAATTTTGTATTTCCAGAGACAAGTAAAAAAGTAACTTTGGGTGCAACTACAATATTTTGACCCCACATGAACTGCCCTAGTTCAATGCTATGAGATCCTTGGGAGTTGTAGTTTTCTTAGGCCTTTAGCCTTCTCTGCCCAAAAGGACTGGTGCCTAGCCAAACTACAAATCCCAATATTCTATAGTTTTGGAACATCACAGTTCAAGTGGGGTCAGATTGCATTAATTTTATATTGAAATTATTGTTATTACTGTATTGTTGAAGGCTTTCATGGCCGGAATCACTGGGTTGTTGTATGTTTTTTCCTGGACACAGCATATGATTTGAGAACACAGAAATGCTGGACCACTCTCACAACCACCATGTCAGACTACACAGAGAAGCCACTGAAACCCACAAGAATGTGGACAATTACAACAGAAAGGAGGAAACCACGAACATGAACAATATCTGGCTAACAATATTAAAAAAAAACTCTAAAATTACAACAGCAAAACACTAGAGAGTAAACAATCAGGCACATCTAATCACCTCTCAACAAAAGATTGCCCCAGGCACTGCCAAGCCATCAAATGCTAATTAAGGTGGTCAGTTATGGAGCCCCCGGTGGCGCAGTGGGTTAAAGCTCTGTGCCAGCAGGACTGAAGACCGACAGGTCGCAGGTTCGAATTCGGGGAGAGGCGGATGAGCTCCCTCTATCAGCTCCAGCTCCTCATGTGGGGACATGAGAGAAGCCTCTCACAAGGATGACAAAACATCAAATCATCCGGGCGTCCCCTGGGCAACGTCCTTGCAGACGGCCAATTCTCTCACAACAGAAGCGACTTGCAGTTTCTCAATTCGCTCCTGACATGACCAAAAAGGTAGTCAGTTGAAACATTCACACCTAGCTCCAGCAGACAAGAGACCTTTGTCCCACCCTGGTCATTCCACAGATATATAAACCCGTTTTCCTAGTTCCAACAGATGTCACTACCTCTGAGGATGCTTGCCATAGATGCAGGCGAAACGTCAGGAGAGAATGCCTCTAGAACATGGCCGTATACCCAGAAAAACCTACAACAACCCCTATTGTTAATACTGTTATTATTTTATTTGTTACCAGGTTCTCCTTAAGGCTTGAGATGGGATGCAAAAGTAACTTTGGGTGCATCTACAGTGCCCACAACAACAACAATAGATTTCATTCCTTTCTTCAAAGCTCAAGACATCTTTGTAGATGTATCTTTCTTCACAGAGAATCAAGAAGTATTACAGGAAGAAACTATTCTACCAAAGCATATCTAAGGGAATTTTGCACCTCTCAACTTTGCAGAAAAGGCTAACTTCAGGTGGATCTATATGGTAGAACGAATACAGTTTTGCTTCACTTTAGCTGTGTATCTCAATGCTATGGAATAATGGGAGTTGTTGTCTTACAAGTCTGTGCCTCACCAAACTACAATATGAATATGGACTGAAGACCGACAGGTCACAGGTTCGAATCCGGGGAGAGGCGGATGAGCTCCCTCTATCAGCTCCAGCTCCCCAAGCGGGGACATGAGAGAAGCCTCCCACAAGGATGATAAAAAACATCAAATCATCCGGGCGTCCCTTGGGCAACGTCCTTGCAGACGGCCAATTCTCTCACACCACAAGTGACTTGCAGTTTCTCAAGTCGCTTCTGACACGACAAAAAAAAATAGTTCCCATACAATCAAAGAGCATTCTGAACTCCACCAACGACTGAATTGAACTAGTCTTGGCACACAGAACTCCTATGACCAACAGTAAATACTGGAAGGGTTTGATAGGCATTGACCTTGAGTTTTGGAATTGTAGTTCACCTTTATCCAGAGAGCACTGTGGACTCAAACAATGATGGATCTGGAACAAACTTGGCATGAATACTCAACATGCCCAAATGTGAATACTGGAGGAGGTTAGAGAAAATAGACCTTGACATTTGGGAGTCGTAGTTGCTGGGATTTATAGTTCACCTACAATCAAAGAGCATTCTGAACTCCAACAATGAGAGAATTGGGCTAAACTTCCTACACAGAACCCCCATGACCAATAGAAAATACTGTGTTTTCTGGTGGTCTTTGGCGACAAAAAACAAACAAACTACAACTCCCAGAATTATAACATTGAGCTGTGGCAGGAAAAGTGGTGTCAAAACTGTATTAATTCTGCAACACAGATGTATCGAGCAGCCGTTCGGTTAACTCAGTGCAATAAGTGTAATGATTGAAGGACTGGCAATCTGGATGACGAAACTGGATCACGATTTTAGTCAAGAGATGAATTGGATTGTTTATTGATATATGTATTGTGGATTATGTTTTTATGCTTTTAAACTGTATACTGTTGTTTGTTATAAGTTGTTGTAAACCGTGTTGAGTCGCCGGCTAGGCTGAGAAACAGCGGTATACAAGTATAGCAAATAAATAAATAAATATCCTTCTTCATGGTGGATCAAGACCTATCACAGTCAAGTTCAGGATTTTCAATGGATGGAGTTAACCTGCATCCAGGTACCTGTTGACCTTTGCACCTGTGAAGCTATGAAAAAAAAAAGCATTATTCAGGTCATACTAGAAGACAGTTGCTTTGTTTTGCAGCCAGCAACTTTTGCGCTTTGAATCTTTGCACATCGGAAATGAATTGTGTTGAAGAACAGCCTCTGCATCCAAATCCATTTGGGATGAATATCAGGCTGGAACATCTTCCTGACATTCCAGCTCACGTTGGCCAACTATGTGTCTCTGTTCGAAATAAAATAAACAACAATCCATTGCAATGTTTGCTTTTTCAAGCATTTGATCCTTGATACTGGACATTGTTTGAACATGGACGAGTGACATGGGTTAAATGGCATGACACACTGTTTTGCACTTGACAGCTGAGATGTTTTCATCGTTCTTCATTGCTACTCAGATGTCGTCAGTCTAAAGTTTCAAGTTCTGCACTTAAAGGTCCAGAATTCAAATATACGGACTCGCAAAATATTGCACATCTGAGTTGGAGACATTATTGAATGTGACTTATGATCCCAGAATTTTTTTGTCCGAAGTTATTTGGACAGGATGGGACTTGCAGTCCCTTCCAACTCTGCGATTCTATGATATGTCCTTAAAATTTTCAAAGAAGAGCTCCATATCTCTGATTTCAGCTTTTGCAACCCTGTAAAATGGGCTAGTTAATAAACTATGTTCTGATTTAAACCATTTTGGCTCCTCCATAATGGACAGATCGAGGGGAAAAATCATTATCCTTCCTCCAGAATCTACACCAATTTGGCAAATTGGAGTATAAGTTCTTTGCCTCCTCAAAAACTTATTATTATTATTATTATTATTATTCAGATCTTGTGGGTTTTTTCGGGCTATATGGCCATGTTCTAGAGGCATTTCTCCTGACGTTTCGCCTGCATCTATGGCAAGCATCCTCAGAGGTGAGGTCTTGCCATAGATGCAGGCGAAACGTCAGGAGAAATGCCTCTAGAACATGGCCATATAGCCCGAAAAAACCCACAAGAACTGAGTGATTCCAGCCATGAAAGCCTTCGACAATACATTATTATTATTATTATTATTATTATTATTATTATTATTATTCCTAGTTAAGAAACAATGCTTTATAATGTGGCTTTTTAATCCATGCATTCAAAGTGATGGTGCCACTCCGGCCACATTAGGACTCTCTCTTTAAATGGATGCTCTTTCCATGTTGGATCCAAACAAATGACTCTGTGAAATCCAATTTACCCATGGCTTTTTAGACCATATCAAAGGACGGGTTTAGATTTCCAGGCTTGCCACAGTTAATAAAATTTGCCTCCGGAAAAAAACAGGATCCGTGGCTAGATTATGTATTCGAAGGATCGTCTTCAAATCTGCTCCGAATCCAGCTTTCCAAAGAAAATGCCTGGTCAGAGAGGAATATTCCAATGCTGCTTCCTAGGATTAGGTAACAGGCATTTGAATGTCTTTGCTTGCTGGCCGAATGGTCACTTCACAAAGCAAATCCGAAAGTGAACTTTGGTGTTGTAATGGATAGAGTCCTGCAAACACTGCACGCTCTTTCGAACTCGGGGCCACAGTACAGATCGCCATGAATAAGGCACTTGGTGGCAATGGATCAATATTAAAAGGCCACCCTTCCTTTTGAAAAAAATCCCAAATAGCTGTCGTGCTCCAACCCAATGGGAAACAGATGCATGCAATGTTATGTTGGCTGGAATCGGCCGGCCTAAAAGGCAGCATAAAATGCTCACATTTTGGGTCGGAAATGTTTGGATAATTGAGAAAACTGTCCTCTCGGAAGGTCAAATGGACATCTGGCTTGGAGATAGATTATGCTTGTTATTCCTCCGTTTTTCCTTCCAAAATTCCCCCCAAATTTGCTCACCTGAAATTAGAGGGAAAAAAGATATGGCTAGACAATTCGGTAAGAGGGGAAGCTTGCCTGTTTCCGGTGGATATAAATATTTCTTTCTTTAATACGGCAACCATGCACCTCCAAAAGTTACCGGCACTCCTTCTTTGCATTTGGAAATATTGCAGAAATGTGGGCCCAAATTTGCATTTCTGAATTTACAAATTTGTGCAAAAAAAGATTTTAAAAGTTGTGTTCAGGATGGAATATTTTGACATTCCAAACTAGAAAAATATCTTGCATGTTCTTTCTGGGCCGATATCACTTTACCTATTAATTCCTAATTTACTTATTAAACAGAGGCTGGATGGCCATCTGTCAGGGGTGCTTTGAATGCAATTTTCCTGCTTCTTGGCAGAATGGGGTTGGACTGGATGGCCCAGGAGGTCTCTTCCAACTCTTGGATTCTATGATTCTATGAATTCACTTCAGATATTGATTGATTATAATGTTTTGCATAATCACATAACTTTTCGGTTGAAGGTTTGTTGACCGAAATAAAGACTACTGACTGACTGAGTGATAATCGCCTCTGTCTACTGTGCTACCCTGCAGGAGTGTCACTTATCTATTTAGAGTCCCTTTTAAAAGAGGAAAGCAAAATAATGATAATAATGATAACAACAAGTAAAAATATGGAATGTGTCCAGAGGAGGGCGACTAAAATGATCAAGGGTCTGGAGAACAAGCCCTATGAGGAGCGGCTTAAGGAGCTGGGCATGTTTAGCCTGAAGAAGAGAAGGCTGAGAGGAGATATGATAGCCATGTATAAATATGTGAGAGGAAGCCACAGGGAGGAGGAGCAAGCTTGTTTTCTGCTTCCCTGGAGACTAGGATGCAAAACAATGGCTTCAAACTACAAGAGAGGAGATTCCATCTGAACATGAGGAAGAACTTCCTGACTGTGAGAGCCGTTCAGCAGTGGAACTCTCTGCCCCGGAGTGTGGTGGAGGCTCCTTCTTTGGAAGCTTTTAAGCAGAGGCTGGATAGCCATTTGTCAGGGGTGATTTGAATGCAATATTCCTGCTTCTTGGCAGGGGGTTGGACTGGATGGCCCATGAGGTCTCTTCCAACTCTTTGATTCTATGATTGATTCTATATCCCCCAGAGTAGGCGTCATGCATGGCTATTTACAACTTCAAAACTGTGTCATGAAATGGTAAAACTGTGTCACTGATTTTCAAAAATATTTTTCATGCAAGGATTGGATGTTTTCTATATATATGTAGTCCCAAAAAGTCTTAGAAAAAGGAAAATAAACTGTTACAAACCAGAAAATATCTTGCATGCTCTTTCATTAATATCCCCTTAGCTATTAAGTCTCTCCAGATATATTAATTGGTAATGTTTTGTATAGATCGTCTCTTTCTGTTGTGCTACTTTGCAGGAACATTGCTTTCCTGCCATTGCCAAAGAGGCTGGTTTGCTTCTCTGCTTCGAGTCTATATTAAATTGCTTCGAGTCTCCTTTAAGACAGGGAAGTAGGAGGAGGAGGATGATAACAGCACCAACAACAATATGCAGATGAGACTGGATATTTATTGGTAACGTTTTGCATAAATTGCCTCTGTCCGCTATACTACTCTGCAGGACTGTCATTTACCTGCTAGTATCAATGAGGTTGGTTCACCTATTCACTCTGAATCTCCTTTAAGCCACTTTGGCCCTTCTTCCAAAGAACCAAAGTTCCAGGATCTGCCCAATATTCCAGGATCAGATCTCGGATTATCTGCTTTAAACTAGATTATATGAGTTTCCACTGTCAGATAATCTGGGACGAGAAGATAATCTGGGATCAGATCCAGGGATATAGGGCAGTGTGGAAGGGGCCTTTGAGATTCTTTTAAGAGAGGTAACAACAGCAACAACAACAGCAACAACAACAACAGCAACAACAACAACAACAACAACAACACTGATGGTCCCAGTGGTCATTGGCACACTGGGTGCAGTGCCAAAAGATCTCAGGTGGCATTTGGAAACAATAAACATCGACAAAATTACGATCTGTCAACTGCAAAAGGCCACCTGACTTGGATCTGCGCACATCATTTGAAAATACATCACACAGTCCTAGACGCTTGGGAAGTGTTCGACTTGTGATTTTGCGATACGAAATCCAGCATATAAATCTCATTTGCTGTGACATACTGTGTTTTTGTGTCAGTAAAATAATAATAATAATACATCACACAGTCCTAGACGCTTGGGTAGTGTTCGACTTGTGATTTTGTGATACGAAATCCAGTATATAGATCTCATTTGCTGTGACATACTGTGTTTTTTTTTGTCAGTAAAGTAATAATAGCCATATGTGAAGAAAGAAAAAAAAACACCCCAAGGTGGGTATCATGCCTGGCTATTAGTAACTTCAGAAACATGGAACAAAACAATAAAATCAGTCACTGCATTTTAAAAGTATTTTCCATGCAAGGATATATATATATATATATACATACACACACACATATATATACATAGATAGATAGATAGATAGATAGATAGATAGATAGATAGATAGATAGATAGATAGCTAGCCAGGCTTGTAAAATGGAAGCAGAGGAGATGTGGGCAGTGTGGAAGGGGCCTTTGAGACTCTTTTAAGAGCAATAATAATAATAATAGCCATATGTGAAGAAAGAAAAAAAAAATCCAAGGTGGGTATCATACCTAGCAACTTCAGAAACATGGAACAAAACAATAAAATTGGTCACTGCATTTTAAAAATATTTTCCATGCAAGGATAAGATGCTTCTTTATAGATATATACACACACACACACACACACACACATATATATATATACATATACACATACATACATATACATATACACATACATACATACATGTGTGTGTATGTATATATACATACACATACACAACATATATATAACCAGGCTTGTAAAATGGAAGCAGGGGAGATGAAATGCATGCCATGGCAGCCAACTGTTGCATTTGGGATATTTTGGAGGAAAGTGGTGGCCTCCAAACCAAAGCTGGCCTTTCAATATAAGCATTGCTGCTTTTGCACCACAGCGCCCCTTCTGGCCACTTTGGGAAGTGACCCTCGATGGGGCTGGGAGGCCGGAGGAAGAGGAGGAGGAGGAAGCAAAGCCAACTTGGGGGTGGGTTCGAAGGACAGACAGGTGCCAAAATGGGAAGCATCGCAATGTCAAAAGGCTACGTTAGTTGACGTTTGCAGGGATCAGAGGGGGAAGTCACGATGCGTCGCCGAAGCACAGCGGATCCAAAATTCCAATCTTAATACAATGGTGCTTTTCACTTACACAAGGAGTCATTTCTGACCGATAGTGAACTCTAATATATATATGTGGCAGGTTTTTCTTGGAAAGATCTGCTCAGAGGCAGTTTGCCTTAGCTTTCCTCCGAGGCTGAGAGAGTGTGACTCACCGAATGAGTCTCTACGGCCGAGCAAAAATTGGAACACAAGTCTCCAGAATTGCAATCCAAAGCTCAAGCCATTATAATCCACTGACTGCTAGATAGATAACATATCCAGTGAGTCTGCATGGCTGAAAGGGATTCAAACTCGGGTCACCAGAGTGGTAATCCATCATTCAAGGCTCTACAGCCCATTGACTCAACACAGGCATGGGCAAACTTTGGCCCTCCGGGAGTTTTGGACTTCAACTCCCACAATTCTGAACTGAGGCATTCTCATACTGAGGCCTACTAACATTGAGGCCTTTCTCCCACTGAGGCCTCCTCACACTGAGAGCTCTCTCAGACTGATGCCTCTCACATACAAAGGCAAACTAACCCAGAGGGCCAAAGTTTGCCCATGCCTGTTCTAACACAACTAGTTGTTCTCCATGGCTGAGCAGGGACTCAGGCACTGAGTCTGAGGCATTCTCATACTGAGGCTTACTAACACTGAGGCTTTTCTCCCACTGAGGCCTCCTCACACTGAGAGCTCTCTCAGACTGATGGTGCTCACATACAGAGGCAAACTAACCCAGAGGGCCAAAGTTTGCCCATGCCTGTTCTAACACAACTAGTTGTTCTCCATGGCTGAGCAGGGACTCAGGCACTGAGTCTGAGGCATTCTCATACTGAGGCCTACTAACACTGAGGCCTTTCTCCCACTGAGGCCTTCTCACACTGAGAGCTCTCTCAGACTGATGCCTCTCACATACAGAGTCCAAAACACTCAGAGAGCCAAAGTTTGCCCATGCCTGTTCAAACACAACTAGTTGTTCTCCATGGTGGAGCAGGGACTCAGGCACTGAGTCTGAGGCATTCTCATACTGAGGCCTACTAACACTGACGCCTTTCTCCCACTGAGCCCTTCTCACACTGAAAGCTCTCTCAGACTGACGCCTCTCACATAAAGAGTCCAAAACACCCGGAGGGCCGAAGTTTGCCCATGCCTGTTCTAACACAACTAGTTGTTCTCCATGGCTGAGCAGGGACTCGAACCCTACTCTCCAGAGTTCTAATTCAAGGCTCAAAACATTATACTATACTGGCTCTGCTAGTTATAATATCCAGTGATTTTCCATAGCCAAACAGGGATTCCAACTGAGTTTCTAGAGTTACGATCCAATGCTGAAACCACTGCAATCCATTGACTCTACTAGCTAACATATCCAATGGGTTTCCATGGCTGAGGAGGGATTTGAACCTGGGTCTCCAGCATCATAATCCAATGCTCAGAGCATTGTCCCATGCTGGCCTTATGAGCTAAAACACTTCCCATAATTTTATGCTTTCTAATAGTAATTTAGTGCAGTTTTAAAGAGTTCGAGGCAATATCTTCCGGAATCATTGAGTGATTCGTTTGGCCACATCCTTTTAGAAATGTTGCCCAGCTATAATGTAAACATGCACAGGTTTGCATTCTAGGATATGTATAAAACTATAGAGAAATATAAGTTTAATAACCTCAACATGCACATGTTTGCATTCCAGGATATGTATAAAACTATAGAAAAATATAATGACAGGTAGATATATTGGTATCGAAAGTGAGAAGCAAGTCCTTATTGGATTCACTTGTGCATCAATGTTTGCAAAAAAATTCATAGAGCTCAGTTCTCCCCGAAATATGCACAGGTTTGCATTCCAGGATATGTATAAAACTATAGAGAAATATAAGTTTAATAAACTCAATATGCACATGTTTGCATTCCAGGATATGTATAAAACTTTAGAGAAATATAATGACAGGTAGATATATTGGTATCGAAAGTAAGAAGCAAGTCCTTATTGGATTCACTTGCGGATCAATATTTGCAAAAAAAATCATAGAGTTCAGTTCTCCCCGAATTGTGTAAAACTGTTCCTTAACCTCAACATGCACATGTTTGCATTCCAGGATATGTTTAAAACTATAGAAAAATATAATGACAGGTAGATATATTGGTATCGAAAGTGAAAAGCAACTCCTTATTGGATTCACTTGTGCATCAATGTTTGCAAAATATTTCATAGAGCTCAGTTCTCCCCAAAACATGCACATGTTTGCATTCCAAGATATGTATAAAACTATAGAGAAATATAAGTTTAATAATCTCAACGTGCACATGTATGCATTCTAGGATATGTATAAAATTATAGAAAAATATAATGACAGGTAGATATATTGGTATCGAAAGTGAGAAGCCAGTCCTTATTGGATTCACTTGTGCATCAATGTTTGCAAAAAAAATTCATACTGCTCAGTTCTCCCTGAATTGTGTAAAACTGTTCCTTAACTTCAACATGCACATGTTTGCAGTCCAGGATATTTATAAAACTATAGATAAATATAATGGCAGGTAGATATATTGGTATCGAATTGAGAAGCCAGTCCTTTAGAGTTCATTTCTCCCCAAATTGTGCAAAACTGTTCCTTAACTTCAACATGCACATGGTTGCATTCCAGGATATATAAAAAATTATAGAGAAATATAATGACAGGTAGATATATTGGTATCAAAAGTGAGAAGCAAGTCCTTATTGGATTCACTTGCACATCAATGTTTGCAAAAAAATTCCGTAGAGCTCAGTTCTATCCAAATTGTGTAAAACTGTTCCTTAACCTCAACATGCACATGTTTGCATTCCAGGATATGTAAAAAACTATAGAGAAATAATGATGCTTCATGCACTCATGCCAACCACATGACCTTGAAGGTGTCTACGGACAACGCCGGCTCTTTGGCTTAGAAATGGAGATGAGCACCATCCCCCAGAGACTTAATGTCAAGGGGAAACCTTTACCTTTACCTTATAGAGAAATATATTGGTATCGAAAGTGAGAAGCAACTCCTTATTGGATTCACTTGCACATCAATGTTTGCAAAAAATTTCATAGAGCTCAGTTCTCCCCAAATCGTGTAAAACTGTTCCTAAACTACAGATAGATAGATAGATAACAGTAATCAAAGGCCTTGCATTAATTGCCGGGACGAGCTGGTTTTCCCAATGCTTTCTTGTTTACCCCCATCTGTCCACGATCCAGATTGCACATTAAAATCCCAAACAAGAGAATTGCATAAACAACGCAATGCAAAAAAGTGCATTTGCTTCCAAGCCATTTTTTGCATGCCTTTCAGCTCCCTGGGCAATTTGGTTCTTCGGTTGCACCAGTGCCATTCAAACCAGGCCATTGTTGCAAACCAATTTCCGTTCATAATTATGATCAAGTTAAAAAAAAAGAGCCACCAGGTTATTTTTAGATCCTGCCATAATCTCACCACGATTAGAGGGTTTTATGATCGGTAAATAAACAAGTAATAGATAAACCCACTGGAGCATGAAAGCAGGCAAGCGAGGCCTGGCTAGAGCAAAAAGGGAAAACTGGGAAAATTAGAGATTGGTAACATTGACTCCTTTTCAAAGAAGTCAATGTTTCTGACAGTTCTTCCTTGAAGATACATATATATATACACGCACACACACACACACACACACACACACACACAATTAAATACAAGGATAAATGGGTTGGAAAGAAAGCAGGCCTTCTGGACTTTGGGGAAAATAATATCAAGCAGATCCAGAAATAAACATCGGATATTTGATGCAATATTAATAATCCATATTTTGGGTCTTTTCTCCCAGAAAGAGAGACTCAATACAAAAATATTGACGTTGAACCAAATGGAAATTTGGGGCTGAAAATGAAAAGATGGCCTGAAATAGACATGGATATCTCAAGTAAGGATTTGAGGGTTGATTAGGGTACATCTGCACTGTATAATTAATGCAGTTTGGCAGTATTTTGATTTCTATGGAAGTCCAGGAGTTGTAACTTTGCAAGGTCCTATGCCTTGACTTCCTACGCATTCCAGGATGCTGTACCAGTTAAAGTGCTACCGAACTGCATTAATTCAGTAGTGTAGATGCAGGCAGAAAGGGAAAGAAGCCTTTCCTTTTCTCCCAATAGATCAGTTTCAAAGGACCACTGCTAATCTAACCTTGGGTGCATCTACAGTGCAGATTTGATGCAGTTTGACACCACTTTAAGGCTCAATGCAATGAGATCCTGGGAGTTGTAGTTTGGTGACACACTCTCAGGCATAGAAAGGACAAGCACCTTGCAAAACTACAACTTTTATTATTCAATAGCATTGAGCCACTCTCACTCTTTGGCATAGAAAGGCCAAGAACCTTGCAAAACTACAACTTCCATTGTTCCGTAGCATTGAGCTACTCTCACCCTTTGGCAAAGAAAGGCCAAGCACCTTGCAAAACTACAACTTCTATTATTCAATAGCATTGAGCTAACCACACTCTTTGGCACAAAAAAGTAAAGAACCTTGCAAAACTACAACTTTTATTATTCAATAGCATTGAGCTACTCTCACCCTTTGGCATAGAAAGGCCAAGCACCTTGCAAAACTATAACTTCTATTATTCAATAGCATTGAGCTACCCATACTCTTTGGCACAGAAAAGCCAAGCACCTTGCAAAACTATAACTTCTATTATTCAATAGCATTGAGCCACCCACACTCTTTGGCACAGAAAGGCCAAGCACCTTGCAAAACTACAACTTCCATTATTCCATAGCACTGAGCCACTCTCACTCTTTGGTACAGAAAAGCCAAGCACCTTGCAAAACTACAACTTCTATTATTCCATAGCATTGAGCCACCCCCACTCTTTGGCACAGAAAAGCCAAGCACCTTGCAAAACTACAACTTCTATTATTCAATAGCATTGAGCCACCCACTCTCTTTGGCATAGAAAAGCCAAGCACCTTGCAAAACTACAACTTCCATTATTCCGTAGCACTGAGCCACTCTCACTCTTTGGCATAGAAAAGCCAAGCACCTTGCAAAACTACAACTTCTATTATTCAATAGCATTGAGCCACCCATACTCTTTGGCATAGAAAAGCCAAGCACCTTGCAAAACTACAACTTCTATTATTCAATAGCATTGAGCTAACCACACTCTTTGGCACAGAAAAGCCAAGCACCTTGCAAAACTACAACTCCCATTATTCCACAGCATTGAGCCATGGGTGTTAAAGTGGTGCCAAACTGCATCATTTCTACAGTTTAGATGAGCGTTCCCTGCACCACGAAAACCTTTTTGAACTCAGGCTCTTTTGACGACTCCTTTTCTCTCCCTTCATCCAAACTTCACATTTCTATGAACTGTAAGTCCGTCTACACTGTAGAATTACTGCAGTTTGGCACCACTTTGAGCGGCTATGGAATCACAAGACTTTGACAAAGTCTCTCCAGCCTTTTCTGCCAAATAATGTTGTTTGTACCTCACCAAACTACAACTCCCAGGAGCCATGGTGGCTCAAGTGGTGTCAAGGTGTGTTAATTCTACAGTGCAGACCAGCCATGGGGAAACTTAGCCTTTCAAGTGTTCTGGACTCCAACTCCCACCATTCCTAACAGCCTCGGGCCCTTTCCTTTCCCCCCTCAGCCGCTTAAGCCTGAGGCTGTTAGGAATGGTGGGAATTGGAGTCCAAAACAACTGGAGTGTGCAGAAGCATGCTAGGCCCATAACCCTTCCATGCAATTAGATTGCTTCGTATCATCCAATTAACTGACTTCAGACAGTTAAGCAGGAAAGGAAAGGGAAAAGGAAAAGCAAGGGGCCTGAGGCTGTTAGGAATGGTGGGAGTTGGAGTCCAAAACACCTGGAAGAAGGGCCCAAGTTTGCCCAAGTGTGGTATAGATACACCCCTATCTCCTTTGGAAAGGCCTGAAATGGAGAGCCAAGGCAGTCAAACTCTCCCAAGAGAAAGCAAGAGGCAAGCCAGGAGTCATGATGTGGAGCAAAGATATTAAACATACATAATATACATACATACATACATACATACATATATATTCGCACACTCCAGTGGAAAAAAACTAGTTGCAAAACATGCATATCCACCCCTATATACATAGATAGAGATATAGATATATATTCTTTATTATATATTATATAATATATAATATAATGTATATAATATAATATTATTTAATTATATATTATATATTTATTTTATATATAATATTTTATATATATGTGTGTGTGTGTGTGTATTCGCTCACTTCAGTGCAAAACAACTATTTGCAAAACATGTCTATCCACACCATATATATATATATTCTTTATTATATAATATATAATATAATATAATGTATATAATATTATATATATACACACACACACATTATATATATATAATATTATATTTATATTATATATATTCACACACTCCAGTATAGAACAACTATTTGCAAAACRCGCATATCCACCTCTATATACATAGACATACATTATATATATATATATATATATATATATATATATATATATATATATATTCATACACTCCAGTGGAAAACTAGTTGCAAAACATGTATATCCTCCCTTATATACAAAGATTTACATAATATATATTAYTATATATAATATATTATATATATTAAGATATAKATATATATATATATTCACACACTCCAGTGGAAAACAGCTATTTGCAAGACATGTATATCCACCCCTATATACACAGACATACATTATATATATGTATATGTATATGTGTGTGTGTGTGTATATATATATAATATTAATATATATATTCATACACTCCAATGGAAAACTAGTTGCAAAACATGTATATCCACCCCTATATACAAAGATTTACATAATATATATTATTATATATAATATATAATATATTATGTATATATATATATATATATATATATATATATTCACACACTCCAGTGCAAAACAACTATTTGCAAAACATGCCTATCCACCCCCTATATACATAGATATTATATATATATATATATATATATATATATATATATGACATTAATATATATATTATTCATACACTCCAGTGGAAAACTAGTTGCAAAACTTGTATATCCGTCCCCTATATACATAGACATACATAATATATATTATTATATATAATATATGATATATATATATATATATATATATATATATATATATATATTCACACACTCCAGTGGAAAACAACTACAGTATATTCTGGCATATAAGACTACTTTTAAACCCAAGAAAATCTTCTCAAAAGTCAGGGGTCATCTTATACGCGGGTGTAGTCTTATGCATGGGAGTGGTCTTAACTCTATATTTTAACTGGAAAAGTTGGGGGTCGTCTTATACACCCAGTCGTCTTATATGCCGGATAATACGGTATTTGCAAGACATGTATATCCACCCCCTATATACATAGACACTCATAATATATATTCACACACGCCAGTGCAAAACATTTACATAATATATAATATATAATATTATATATATATTAATACATATATTCACACACTCCAGTGGAAAACAACTATTTGCAAGACATGCCTAAGTATCCATCCACCCCCCCTTCCCTTTGCAAGGGCCATACAATCCAAGGCTAGACAGAAAGCAAGAAGCAATAATAGCATAAGCTTGACCTTGTTCCATCATCATCCTCACCAGCCATTCCTTTACATAAGAGTCAGGAAAGAAGCAAAAACCAAAACACAGTATATAGTCCCAAAATCCTTCTTCGGAGAGGAAAAATCAAAAATATTCCAGTGATGTAAACAAACAAAAAGCAGAAAAAAATTAAAAAATTGCCAAAAATGCCCAACATAAACAATCCAAAACAAGAAAAATACAAAAAAATATATATTTTCCTAGCCATAAACAATGCAAAACAAGAAAAATACAAAAAAAATATTTTTCCCTAGGCTTTTTTCCAAACTGGATTATCCTTGGAAGTCCTTCCTTGGCTTGGCTTTCCCTTTTCAGAGGAAGGAGAGCTGTTGGCATTTTCTCTGCATTGCAAATGAAGGTTTCTGGTTGCTATTTTCCTCCTCTCTTCTGCTTTCTTTCCTTTGCTTCTTTTACTTTCTGGATCCAGGTTGAGCTTTGAGCTTCTTTGCTGTGTCAATCCACCAACACAACACAACAAAATATATTTTTTAAAAATTGCAAAATTGCACAAACCTTTTGCATTCCCTTCTATTTCTCCTTGCAGATTATTCATCCAGATTGCCTTTGAGCTTCTTTGCTGTGTCAATCCACCAACACAACACAACACAACACAACAAAATATATTTTTTTAAAAAAATTGCAAAATTGCACCAACCTATTGCATTCCCTTCTATTTATCCATATCTATTATTTTTTGCAAATATATCTATCTATACTTCTATTTTCTCCAAGGCTATTGCATATACAATGCATTCCCATTTTCCCCAACCTTAAAAACTGATATATTCCCCTTCTTTCCCCCTTTTTTTTAGTGCCACCCGAATTTGCAAATTACTTCTCAGAATTCCGGAGGGGAGGGGGGAACGAGAGAGAGAGGAAAAAAATGGAGGCGGGGCTTGAGCGCCTGCAACATTGTATCCAGGCCCGGGCAGTGACGTCACAATGGGCCCGGGCAGCACGTGACCCGGGGAGAGCGGGCCGTACCAACTGCGGCGGGGGGAGACGGGGGAGTGTAAACATCAGAAATAAGGCGTTTCTGCACGTTTTGCACCGCTTTCCCACTCAAATGCAACAAAATACTAAACTGTAATGCGTCTTATAGAACGTGGGAAGCTTCTAAAGGTCGAAGGGGGCTTGCAAGTTGCACCAACCCACCCGAGTTCCTCCCCCGAGCTTGCAAAATGGAACACCCCTCCGCTCAAATTCCGAGAATTGAGCTGTGTTGATTCTTAGAACTGGGGTTCTTAGAAGTGGTGATGCAAGGAGTTTCTAGGAAAGCGAGGAGACCAGGTGATGATCCTTTCCCTTTGCTTATTCTTATTTGGAGGAGGCTTTTGCCTTGCTCCCCATTGCAACCAGAAGAATTAATACTACCCCACCATTATATCATAAGAATATTATTTTCCTATACCATTTAAGTCCCCAGATGGGTTTGCTTGCCTTTGCATCCTCCTGTAATATTTATATAATGGATATTTATATATATATATATATTCTGCAAAAGCCAATCTCCTCCCTCTTTTGCCTTTCGTGGGATTTCTCAGAACTGCTGTTCTCCGAATTTTGCAAAGGGAGGGAAAGGGAGGAAAGGAACAAAACAAGGGAGGGGGGATTTTTTTGGGACAATTTTTAAAAAAACACCAGTGGGAGTGGGGTGTTTTTTTCACGCGTGGGGGAACATGTTATGCCTTATATATTCTGTCTCTGTGTATATGTGTATGTATTTATTTTATTTTGTTGGCAATAACCTCAATTATTTTATATTCTATCTTTAAAAAAAACACCAGTGAGAGTGGGGTTTTTTTCCACGCGTGGGGGAACATGTTATGCCTTATATATTCTGTCTCTGTGTATATGTGTATTTATTTATCTATTTATTAGCAATAACCTCGATTTCTGAGAATTGCAAAAAAAATTACAAATTTTGCCCCCCACCATCGCGAGTGGGGACTTTGGGGGGAACATGCTATTCATTAAATATTATGTGTGTTTATATGTTTACTATGCATTATATGTTCTGTCTCTGTGTATAGGTGTATGTATGTATTTATTTTTTAGCCATAACCTCGATTTCTGAGAATTGCAAAAAAATACACCCGTGGGAGGGATTATTCCGCCCCCCCCCCAATCATCGCGAGTGGGGACTTTGGGGGAACATGCTATTCATTAAATATTATATGTTTAGTTATTTATTTGTATGTATTTATTTATTTTTAGCAATAACCTCTATTTCTGAGAATTGGAAAAAAAACACCCGTGGGAGGGATTTTTTCCCCCCACCATCGCGAGTGGGGACTTTGGGGGAACATGAAATGCATTATATATTATATGTGTGTGTTTATATGTTTATGTATTTATTTTTAATAATCAGCTCTTTCATGGGATTTCTGAGAACTAAAAAAAAACACTAGTGGGAGGGATTTTTGCCCCCCATCACCGCGAGTGGGGACTTTGGGGAAAACATGCTATTTATTAAATATTATATGTGTTTATATGTTTATGTATTTATTTTTAATAATCAGCTCTTTCGTGGGATTTCTGAGAATTGCTAAAAAATCACCAGTGGGAGGGTTTTTTTCCCCCACTATCGCGAGTGGGGACTTTGGGGGAACATGAAATGCATTATATATTATGTGTGTGTGTATATTTATTTTTAGCAATCACCTCTTTCGTGGGATTTCTGAGAACTGCCTGTTCTTGGAGTCTCGGGTGGGAAGGAAGGAGGGAGGGGAGGCTACTGAGGGGTTGATTCTCTCTGTTTCGGGTGTTTGTTGTTGTTGTTGTGTGGCCTTTTTGCGCCGCGTAGGCACCCCCTTCCTTTCCCTCGCTTTGGCGGGTGGATCTCGGGGAAAATCAGGGGTTTTGGGGGGCCCACGCAGGACCCTTTGGCTTACCTGCTGGTCTCTCTCCCTCGGCGTGAATCCCTTCCTTCCCTCGGCCTCCTCTTCGGGGTTTTCCAGCCCGTGTTTCCCTTCGCCTTCGCCCCGTTTTCCTTTCGGGGAAAAAGAGGAGGAGGAGGAGGAGGAGGCGGCGCGGCGTGGGCTTCGCGGCCCGTGGGTCTCCCCAATGACACCTCCAGGGCTTGGAAAGGAGAGAAAAGCTTTCCCTCCATGATGTTGTTTTATCTATGTTTTGGAAGGAAGTATTTGACATTCCACGCGTGGGAGTGGGAGAAAGGGGTCCCCCCATGATTTCGCCTCTAACCCCCTCCAGAATGATTCTTTCTAAGCCTAGTTTCTTATCATTTAGAAGCATTATACTTTCTCGCGTGGGAGTGGGAGAAGSGGTGTCCCACGCAGTTTTGATTCCAAAAAGAGGCACCCTCCCTTCCCAACCCGACACATTCCCTAGTTTCCTGACTATCATTTCTTGGTGGTGTGTTTTGTTTCTCGCGTGGGAGTGGGAGAGGGGGTCCCCCTGCCACACTCACAGTTTCCCCCTAAAAGAGYGCCCCCTCAACCCAAAACATTGCCTATCATTCCTGGTTAGTTTCCTGACTATCATTCCTGGATGGTGTTGTGTTTTGTTTTGTTTCTCGCGTGGGAGTGGGAGAGGGGGTCTCCCTGCCACACTCACACACAGTTTCCTTTCCCCCTAAAAGAGGCCCCCCTCAACCCTATCATTCCTGGTTGTTGTTGTTGTTGTGTTCATTTTCTCGCGTGGGAGAAAAGGGGTCCCGCTGTTTCTATTTCCTCCCTAGTTAGTTTCCTGACTATAATTTCTGGATGGTGTTGTGTTTTGTTTCTCGCGTGGGAGTGGGAGAGGGGGGTCCCCCTGCCACACTCACACACAGTTTTCTTTCCCCCCTAAAAGAGGGTCCCCTCAACCCGAAACATTGCCTATCATTCCTGGTTGTTGTTGTTATGTTCATTTTCTCGCGTGGGAGTGGGAGAAAGGGGGTCCCGCTGTTTGTATTTCCTATCTCCCCAAAAAAGAGGGCCCTAACCCTCTTTTTGGGGTGGGCTCGCTTTCCCTGTCCCGAGGGAGACCTCCAAAAGGTTTCCTTCCCCACTCGTGTTTTTGGGGCACTATAGTTATTGGGACCCTCTTCCTCCTCGACTTTCCCGGGTTTCCCCCCGTGTTTGGGGTCTCTCGAGCCTCTCAGGGAGGGAACCCGAAAGTCGGGTGTTTTTCTCCCTCCGGCGACAGGGAAAGGGATCCTTCCACTCGCGTTTTAGGGGCCAAATGGGGGTCCTTAGAGTGCACCCCACGCACCCCAACATATACCCCTCCTTTCTCCGCGCTTTTCTCTTGGGTTTCCCGTGTTTTCCCCCCCAATTCCGTGCCCCCGAAAACCGAAACACGGGTTGCCTTTCTCCGTCCCGGCGGGTGGGTGCTTTCTCCTCCCTCCACTCGCGTTTTGCGGCCCAAATGGGACCCCAAGAACGGCGCCACTTATTGCAGAAGAGGGCTAGGTTGTGCTCCTGCCTTTCCTGCGTGTTTTCCCCGTGTGTGTCCCCAAATTTGGGCCGCAAAAGCCGTCCCGACGCCGGGTTGTGTTGTTGCTCCGTCCCCGGAAGGAAAGAGAAACAGGCCGCGGGTGGGAAAGGCAGCCAGGCGTCAGGCTTCCATCTCCTTCCTCTCTCATTTTGTCCACGCACAAACCACCCAAACCCGCGGTCTGAATGTTTTCTCGCGTGTAAAGCGTCCCTTTCTCCTTTTATTTTAACTTCCCGCGTCTCTGAGTTGTCTCAATTTGGCTCCGGCCCCACGCCGCGGTCTCGAGTGGGTCTCCTCGGGAGTAAGGCTTTCCCCAACTCGAAGCGTATTGTCTATATTTATTGCTTCAAGCCCTTTTGAAAAACCCCTGCGTGGGGGAGAAAAAACACGCGTGGGTTGGAGCTTAGCGTGTCGGTTGCATTCCGACGTGGCCCGAATCGGGTAGGGTGCCTATGAGACCTGGTTCACGCGACTCCTCTCCCCACGGAAGCTTGTCACGCGTGGGGAGGCCTGCGTGCGCGTGTGAACGCGCGGGTTGCGTGACTCCAGGCCGGCTGCCAATGGCGGCGCGAACAACAACAACCGAGGAGGGGGGAGGGGAAAGATTAGGGAAATAAAGGACTCTTAAAAACCTCCAAATTGGCACGTGTGAACGGCTATATGCGTGTCCGGGAGTGGGGAGATAACCGCGCGTGGAAATGGAGCCTCCGTTGGTGTTCAGCCCCAAAGTAGTCGCTTAAACGATCCTTTGAAGGCGGGTTTGCCAAGACGCGTGTCTTCTTGCGTGTCAAGTGGAGTTTTCCTATGGATAGTAAAGGAGGATTTCCACGGGGGCGAAGGAGTGGAACCCAGTGGGAGTGGGTCCGGGGTCCAAAAGAGAGAAACTCCCCACGCGCGACTTATTATACTGTTTGGATGTGGGTTTTTATGCTTGTATTGACCCTCTGAGCCTCAGTTCTCCTCTTTTTGGGGTCACTGTGTGTTCAAGAAGGACTTCCAAAAGCACGCGTGGAGTCTGGAAAATAGATACAGCTCAGTTCCTAAGACATAGATACATTTAGATACACGGATAAGTTAGGTGGAAGTATAGACAAATAAAATTGATATCTTCCTTTCCTCGAGTGAAGACATAAACACGCGTGGATTCGGGAAAATGCACACACTCCAGTTTCTATGGCTTCTGGGGGTTGCGAGTAGATAAGTGTATATATATGTGTCTGTATAAAACGACCACATTTCCACGCATATCTATATAAACACGCGTGGAGAGCGTGGTAAATAATAGCCCAAATCCGGATCCTTTTAAGATACATTGACCCAGGGGGAGTTACTCGCGTGTCGAGTCTCCATTCAGAAATTAACTCTATTAGTTCTTCTGCCAGGTCAGGGAGATAAGAGATTAGAGCAGGCGTGCCACCGCGTTCACACGGGAGGCTTGACCCGAGTGGGGCAAAACCCGATTGTTTGAATGGCGTGACCCGGGTTTCCTTTTGCGTGGGATTGGGAAGGCAGGCGGGTCCAGGACTGTGTGGCTTGAAAGAGGAAAGCAGGTGGCTATAGTCTAGTTTATTCCGGGTTAGTAAATCCTCATTAGAAACAGGGGCACCTTTGGAAGGTGAACATGTGTCTTTTTTTGGAGAGGAGAGAGTTCGGTATCTCGAAACAGGTGGCGATAGTCTAGTTTAATCCGGAATATGTTAATCCAGGTTAGTAAATCCGGATTAAAAACAGAGACAGCTTTGGGAGGTCAACACAAGCCTTTTATTGGAGGGGAGATAATCCGGAATCTCGAAACAGGTGGCTATAGTTTAGTTTAATCCGGAGTATCCTAATCCGTGTTAGTAAATCCCGATTAAAAACAGGGACAGCTTTGGGAGGTGAACACAAGCCTTTTTTGGAGGGGAGATAATCCGAAATCTCGAATCAAGTGGCTAGTTTAATCCGGAGTATCCTAATCCGGATTAAGTAAATCCGGGTTCAAAAGCAGAGGCACCTTTGGGGAAGTGAACACATGCCATTTTTGGAGGGGACATAATCCGGAGTCTCAAAACAGGTGGCTATTGTCTTACTTTAATCCGGAGTATCCTAATCCGGATTAAGTAAATCCGGATTAAAATGGGGCACCTTTTTAGGGGTCTTTTTTTTGGAGGGGGGATAATCCGGAACCTCTTGGCAGCATCTAGCGAGAGCCAAGTTACTTTTTTCCCCCTCTAAAGGCTTTTGGAGTCTATAGAAAAGGAATGTAAATAGTAATTTAAAAAGGAATTAAATCTGTTTCAGATAGAATTCCTTTAAAAGAAAATTAATAGAAAATGTTAGGTGAGAAAGTGGGTGAGGCAGGCAACTTTCTCTGTGGGAGAAGTGACCCATTTACTTTTGAAACACTAATATTATTATTGATTATTGATTATTAGTACTATTATTATTATTATTATTGATTAGGCTTTGGCTTAAAGAGAAAGCAGTGAGGGTATAAAAGAGGTGCTGCTTAGATGCCTCTCCTCCCATATTTTCCCCCTTCTTTTTTTTTGGGTGGAAAGAGAGAGAGAGAGAGAGAGACACAGAAAGAAAGAAAGAAGGAAAAAGGGAGAGAAATAATAATAATAACAAAAAGTTTGTTGTGAAACTTGGGAGTTTTGAAGCCTGGGTCAATAGTGACACCTGGTGGTCAAGCCTGGAATAGCAGGGATGTATTCATTCAAACTCTTGTGTTTTCCTCTCTTATGCAAAATTGTGATTTTTTTTTTTTAAAAAAATACCAATATTATGAAAGAGGCTTGGCATGCGGGGAAAGGGGTGTGTGCTTTGGGGAAAATATTCTGCATTTTGCCCATTTTGTCCAGTTCTGAATTTCCCCTTGTGATCTTTGTGTGTTTATGGAATGTATTGGGGTGTGTGTATGTGTGTATGTATGTGTGTGTGTGTGTATATATATACATATATGTGTGTGTGTGTATACACACACATATATGTATATATATATTTATATGTGTGTGTATATATGTGTGTGTGTATATATGTATATGTATGTATATATGTATATGTGTGTTGATTACGGATTGGTAATATGGATGATGCAATTGGACCACGATTTTAGTTAGGAGATGTATTGGATTGTGATTTACGTGTAATATTGTGTATTATGTTTTTTATGGTTTTAATTGTATACTGTGCACTGTATATTTTGTTGTAAACCGCGTTGAGTCGCCAGTTAGGCTGAGAAACGGCGGTATACAAGGACAGTAAATAAATAAATAAATAAATAATATGTATATATATATATGTGTGTGTGTGTATATATATAAGGAGCCCCCGGTGGCGCAGTGGGTTAAAGCACTGAGCTGCTGAGCTTGTTGATCGAAAGGTCGCAGGTTAGATTCCGGGGAGCGGCGTGAGCTTCCGCTGTCAGCCCTAGCTTCTGCCAACCTAGCAGTTCGAAAACATGCAAATGTGAGTAGATCAATAGGTACCGCTCGGCGGGAAGGTAACGGCGCTCCATGCAGTCATGCCGGCCACATGAACTTGGAGGTGTCTACGGACAACGCTGGCTCTTCGGCTTAGAAATGGAGATGAGCACCACACCCCAGAGTCAGACATGACTGGACTTAATGTCAGGGGACAACCTTTACCTATGTGTGTGTGTGTGTGTGTGTGTATATATATATATATATATATATATATATATGTATATATGTGTATACACACACACATATACATATATATATGGTGTCCCCTTGCTGTGGCCCAGTCCGTGTATGTGTGTTTTTGTGTGTATATATGTGGCTTTGTGCATGCGTTGTAGGTTATTTTTTCGTTCTGGGCTTTTAAAGTCCATTCCATTGTGTTTTTCAGTGTTTTTATGAGTGACGGCCACTTGTTGCCCTGATAGGTGTATTGTGTCCAAATTTGGTGTCAATCTGTGTGGGAGGTTTGTCCCAATTCTGTAATTGGTGGGGTTCAGAACGCTCTTTGATTGTAGGTGAACTATAAATCTCAGTAACTACAACTCCCAAATGTCAAGGTCTATTTCCCCCAAACTCCATCTGTGTTTATATTTGGGGAGTTGAGTATTCGTGCCGAGTTTGGTCCAGATCCATCATTGTTTGAGTCCACAGTGCTGTCTAGATGTAGGTGAACTACAATTCCAAAACTCAAGGTCAATGCCCACCAAACCCTTCCAGTATTTTGCTGGTGGTCATGGGAGTTCTGTGTGCCAAGTTTGGTTCACTTCCATCATTGGTGGAGTTCAGAATGCTCTTCGATTATAGGTGAACTATAAATCCCAGCAACTACAACTCCCAAATGACAAAATCATAGTTTTTTGAGTGATGGTCACTCCTTGTGTAGTGAGATGTTTTGTTGCCAAATTTGGTGTGATTTCATTCATTGGTTCTTTTGTTTTTAAGGTACTCGTTATGCACAGAGCATTTTTATATATATAGATGTGTGTGTGTGTGTATACATCAAGTCTCCAGTGTATGTTGTCTCGAACCTTTTCTGCCTTCAATTTGAGAACTTCATTCCAAGTCATTATGCATTATCCCTTTCTCAAATGTGGCTAATTTCAAGTCTCTGGTGTATGTTGTCTTGAACCTTTTCTACCTCGAATTTGGAAATATACGCCTGATCCGTTTCCCTAAAAAGAGACAGATGGATTTACAATGATGGCTAATGTGTTTTGGGGAACGTTGAGTTCCTTTCTGGTCAGTCAATGGTGGAATAGTATATTATATTATATAATTTTTTTCCAAATGAATGGAGAGGTTAGAAGCCCTTTCTTGGCTTCCTTCCTGCACCAGAAAGTGTTCAGATCTTCCTTCTCCATCAAGTATTCCCTTCTGGGCGAAAGCATTGATTCGCCACAATAGAGTCTGGTTAAATTGTCCATGATGGCCCGGGAGGAAATGCATCTTAACATCTCCTTGGCGGAGGGATGTTAACCTGTCTGCAAGAGACTTCAGATAGGAAGAAACTGTGCCAAAGGATGGGAAATGTCCCAAGTGTTGCAAACGTGTGTGTTTTGGAGGAGCAAAATAAAACTCTAAGGCAGTGGTTCTCAACCTGGGGGTCGGGACCCCTGGAGGGGTCACGAGGGAGTATCAGAGGGGTCACTAGAGACCATCCGAAAACACAGTATTTTGTGTTGGTCATGGGGATTCTACGTGGAAAGTTTGGCCCCATTCTGTTGTTGGTGGGGTTCAGAATGCCCCTTGGTTTTAGGTGAACTACAAATCCCAGCAACTACAACTCCCAAAATGTCAAGGACTATTTCCCCCAAATTCCACCACTGTTCACATTTGGGCTTATTGAGTATTCGTGCCAAGTTTGGTCCAGATCTATCATCATTTGAGTCCACAGTGCTCTCTGTATGTAGGTGAACTATAACTCCAAAACTCAAGGTCAATGCCCACCAAACCCTTCCAGTATTTTCTGTTGGCCATGGGAGTTCTGTGTGCCAAGTTTGGTTCAATTCAATCATTGGTAGAGTTCAGAATGCTCTTTGATTGCAAGTGAACTACAAATCCCAGCAACCACAACTCCGAAATGACAAAATCAAGCCACCACCCCCCAACCCCCCAGTATTCAAATTTGGGCGTATCGGGTATTTGTGCCAAATTTGGTCCAGTGAATGAAAATCCATCCTGCATATCAGATATTTACATTACGATTGATAACAGTAGCAAAATGACAGTTAAGAAGTAGGAAGGAAAATAATTTTATGGTTGGGGGTCACTACAACATGAGGAATTGTGTTAAGGGGTCGCAGCATGAGGAAGGTTGAGAACCCCTGCTCTAAGGGTTGAGGGAGTTATTTATTTATTTATTTATCATGTCAGGAGCAACCAGACATTTGTATTACATTTTTAACAAAACAAACAAACAGACAAAACACAAAGTTTGCAAGCTTGGTAGTTCATTAAATGTCCTTTGACCAGTATCTGGCCACTTGGAGTGCCTCTGGTGTTGCCGCAAGAAGGTCCTCCATTGTGCATGTGGCAGGGCTCAGGTTGCATTGCAGCAGGTGGTCTGTTTGCTCTTCTCCACACTCGCATGTCGTGGATTCCACTTTGTAGCCCCATTTCTTAAGGTTGGCTCTGCATCTCGTGGTGCCAGAGCAGTCTGTTCAGCGCCTTCCAAGTCGCCCAGTTTTCTGTGTGCCCAGGAGCGAGTCTCTCATTTGGTATCAGCCATGGATTGAGGTTCTGGGTTTGAGCCTGCCACTTTTGGACTCTCACTTACTGAGGTGTTCCAGCGAGTGTCTCTGTTGGTCTTAGAAAACTATTTCTTGATTAAAGTCGTTGGTGTGCTGGCTGATACCCAAACAAAGGATGGTCCAGAGATGTCACTGCCTTGGTCCTTTCACTATTGGTTGCTACTTCCTGGCGGATGTCAGGTGGTACAATACCGGCTAAACAGTATAATTTCTCCAGTGGTGTTGGGCGCAGACATCCTGTGTCCCATTAAGAGCCACATCCACTGTTTTAGTGTGGTGAGATGTGTTCCACATTGGGCATGATTACTCAGCAGCAGAGTAGCATAGCGCAAGGGCAGATGTCTTCACTGTGTCTGGTTGTGATCCCCAGGTTGTGCCAGTCAGCTTTCGTATGATATTATTTCTAGTGCCCACTTTTTGCTTGATATTCAGGGAGCGCTTCTTGTAGGTCAGAGCACAATGTCTGGTTGTGATCCCCAGGTTGTGCCAGTTCTATCGGTTGGATCCAGGTTTGTCATTCCAGAACTTGCTGAAGTAGAATAGAGTTGGAATATGTCTTCCCTCAATCTGGACACCAGACTCCTATCTGAAAATATGTGAGGGGAAATCATAGAGAGGAGGGAACAAGCTTGTTTTCTGCTGCCCTGGAGACTAGGATGCAGAACAATGGCTTCAAACTACAAGAAGGAGATTCCATCTGAACATGAGGAAGAACTTCCTGACTGTGAGAGCTGTTCAGCAGTGGAACTCTCTGCCCCGGAGTGTGGTGGAGGCTCCTTCTTTGGAAGCTTTGAAACAGAGGCTGGATGGCCATCTGTCAGGGGTGATTTGAATGCAATATTCCTGCTTCTTGGCAGAAAGAGGTTGGACTGGATGGCCCATGAGGTCTCGTCCAACTCTTTGATTCTATGAGAGGTTGAATGGCCATCTGTCAGGGGTGCTTTGAATGTGATTTTCCTGCTTCTTGGCAGAAAGGGGTTGGACTGGATGGCCCGCGAGGTCCCTTCCAACTCTAGGATTCTAGCTTGGAATCGCATTGGCCTTTTTCGCTGCTGCATCACACTCTTGACACTCTCCACCCAGGCGTCTTTCCATAAGAGCTGAAGCACACCAATCTCAACTCTGTGCAATGTGTATATTGCGCAAGGAAAAACCAAAACGCTGGGTGGATGGTGCCCTCGGTTTCGGCAACCCCAGCTCGGGTTAGTTTTGAGAAACTTCAGGTTCTGCAAGATGTGGAGAGGTAAGATGGGCTTGGCGGAGGTGCCTTCTCGCTATGCAATCGAATTGAGTTACGGCACGGCTGAGAGCCTGGAAGTAGGCTTCAGAAGCCACAGTTTAGAAGACCATCATCAATACGTGTTGGATTTCAAGGGAAGTGAGAGATTCACTTCTCTTCCCTCTCAAGAGCCATGGGATTTCCAAGACGGAGAGATGCTGAGTTGTGTCTGTAGCAAAACATGGGCCAATGGTGGAGAGAGATTTCAATCCATAGAGTCAAAGGAGCTGTTGTAGTTTTTGGATTAGGACTTGACTTGGCTCAATGCTATCGAATCATGGGAGGTGTAGTTTGGCAGAGAAGGCTCAAGAGCTTCTAGGACAGGCATGGGCAAACTTGGGCCTTCCAGGTGTTTTGGACTCCAACTCCCACAATTCCTAACAGCCTATCGGCTGTTAGGAATTGTGGGAGTTGGAGTCCAAAACACCTGGAAGGCCCAAGTTTGCCTGTTCTATAAGCTTCTCAAAAGTGGTGTCAAAACTGCATTCTTTCCACAGTGTAGATGCATCCTTTGCAAAGGAGGCCAATCTGAGCTGCAAACCCTTCTAGTGAACTCATCATTGGCCTCTCAGGATGGTGCATTTATTTAAATTGATTGAAGATGGCAGCTAAAGGGAAACTCAAATTTATTTATTTTTTTGGAGAACGTGCAATTCTGAATATCAGAATTGGGGGAAAAACAGAGAGCTGGGGACTTGAAGAAAGCTGGGTTAGATGGATAGTTGAGGTGCATCTGCATTGCAGAACGATTGCAACTTGTTGTGTGAAAAAGATCTTGGAGTCCTCGTGGACAACAAGTTAAACATGAGCCAATAATGTGATGTGGCGGCAAAAAAATTGGATTTTGGCCTGCATCAATAGGAGCATAGTGTCTAGATCTCGGGAGGTAATGCTACCCATGCTTTGTTCCGCTTTGGTTAGACCACTTTACCTGGAATATTGTGTCCAATTCTGGGCACCACAATTCAAGAGAGATATTGACTCTAAGCTGGAATGTGTCCAGAGGAGGGCAACTAAAATGATCAAGGGTCTGGAGAACAAGCCCTATGAGGAGCGGCTTAAGGAGCTGGGCATGTTTAGCCTGAAGAAGAGAAGGCTGAGAGGAGATATGATAGCCATGTATAAATATGTGAGAGGAAGCCACAGGGAGGAGGGAGCAAGCTTGTTTTCTGCTTCCCTGGAGACTAGGACGCGGAACAATGGCTTCAAACTACAAGAGAGGAGATTCCATCTGAACATGAGGAAGAACTTCCTGACTGTGAGAGCCGTTCAGCAGTGGAACTCTCTGCCCCGAGTGTGGTGGAGGCTCCTTCTTTGGAAGCTTTTAAACAGAGGCTGGATGGCCATCTGTCAGGGGTGATTTGAATGCAATATTCCTGCTTCTTCACAGGGGGTTGGACTGGATGGCCATGAGGTCTCTTCCAACTCTAGGATTCTATGATTCTTGCAAAACTACGACTCTCCTGGTCCCACAGTCATGGGCATTGAAGTGGTGTCCAACTGCATCAATTCTGCAGCGTACACTGGAGGGAAGGATAAGAGAGGCCAAGATGAAGTCTTTTGGCCACATCATGAGGAGACAGCAAAGCCTAGAGAAGACAATGATGCTGGGGAAAGTGGAAGGCGAAAGGAAGAGGGGCCGACCAAGGGCAAGATGGATGGATGGCATCCTTGAAGCGACTGGACTGACCTTGAAGGAGCTGGGGGTGGTGACGGCCGACAGGGAGCTCTGGCGTGGGCTGGTCCATGAGGTCACGAAGAGTCGGAGACGATTGAACGAATGAACAACGAACAACAAGATGCAGAACTCTTCCAACTCTTTGATTCTATGTTGTACAATGCATTGTCGCATAGTGTCTACGGTGTTGATGCACCCCATGGAGGAAAAGGATCCGAATCCCGGAATGGCTTTGGAAACCAATTGGGGGACCTTGTGGAAGGCACACTCTCTCAGCCTTAGAAGAAGAGACCCAGGAAATCCAAGGGCAGACTCACCATGAGTCGAAGTTGTCTTCCTTCACGGAGACTTTCAATTTTTCATAGATTTTGTGATGATCTTCCCTTGTGATGGGAAGGTAGTTAAACTTCCACCTGAATTATTTATCGTGGGAGAGTTGGTCGTGTGTGAAAAATACCACGGTGGTGTTTGCGTCGTCGCCAACAGCGGATGTGTTCTTCTGCATTTGATCTCCCGCAAACTTTCACTTTGATGAATGTATATTTTTGGTGGGGTAGCTGTCATTTTAGGTTCCTGGGTCCAGAGATGGGAGGGAGAGTGAATTGGCTTTGGGGAAGCAGCTGCCTCAGAGTCCTGTTTTTACTCAAGGACTTTTACTTTTAGGTTGAGTCGCAGGTTTTGTGAAACTCATCTTTGTGCTGCACGAAGTTTTGCACTTTCTGTTGTTAAGTCAAGGCAACCACGCCACAATTTGGTCTCATCGTTGTTGGGTTTTTTTTTTGTGGTTGTTAAATCATGTCGACTTTGACTTATGGCAACTTCATGAATGGCAGACCTCCGAAAGCTTCAGTCGTCAACTCAAGTCTTGCAAAGATAAGGGTGGCTTCCTGGATTGAACCAATTCACTGTTTTGTCCTCTTCCCCTTTTCCTACTGTCTCTGGGTTTGCCAAGCATTATTACCTGTCTAGGACTCTTAAGATCATCTGGGGAGGGCCTGCTCTCGGGCCCACCTTCTTCACGGGGGTGTTTGCAGACGACACCAAATTGGGAGGGAGAGCCAATACTCCAGAGGACAGGAACAGGATTCAAAACGATCTTGACAGATTAGAGAGATAATGGGTCAAAACTAACAAAATGAAGTTCAACAGGGACAAATGCAAGATACTCCACTTTGGCAGGAAAAAATGAAATGCAAAGATACAGAATGGGGGTGCCTGGCTCGAGAGCAGTACGTGTGAAAAAGATCTTGGAGTCCTCGTGGACAACAAGTTAAACATGAGCCAACAATGTGATGTGGCAGCAAAAAAAGCCAATGGGATTTTGGCCTGCATCAATAGGAGCATAGTGTCTAGATCTAGGGAAGTAATGCTACCCCTCTATTCTGCTTTGGTTAGACCACACCTGGAATATGGTGTCCAATTCTGGGCACCACAATTCAAGAGAGATATTGACAAGCTGGAATGTGTCCAGAGGAGGGCGACTAAATGATCAAGGGTCTGGAGAACAAGCCCTATGAGGAGCGGCTTAAGGAGCTGGGCATGTTTAGCCTGAAGAAGAGAAGGCTGAGAGGAGATATGATAGCCATGTATAAATACGTGAGAGGAAGCCACAGGGAGGAGGGAGCAAGCTTGTTTTCTGCTTCCCTGGAGACTAGAACGCAATGGAACAATGGCTTCAAACTACAAGAGAGGAGATTCCATCTGAACATGAGGAAGAACTTCCTGACTGTGAGAGCCGTTCAGCAGTGGAACTCTCTGCCCCGGAGTGTGGTGGAGGCTCCTTCTTTGGAAGCTTTTAAACAGAGGCTGTATGGCCATCTGTCAGTGGTGATTTGAATGCAATATTCCTGCTTCTTGGCAGAATGGGGGTTGGACTGGATGGCCCATGAGGTCTCTTCCAACTCTTTGATTCTATGATTCTATGATTTAATTCAGCTGGCTACTAACTAGCTTTGCCACATCCCAGTCCTCACAGCCCAGTCTGCCTCCTTTGGTTGCATTCCCAACAAATCACCCTCAGATTTGGAGAGATGTTTTCCCAGTGATTCCCAAACTGGTCTTCCTGGTGTTTGGGACTCCATCTCCCAGAATCCCTAAGCACTGGCTAAGAGAGTTGAAGCTTCTGGGAGTTGAAGTCCAAAACACCCAGAGAACTAGAGTTTGGGAATCACTTGTCCAAAGAATCATTGAATGCAGAAAATTTGGATTTACTTCTAAAAATGATTTTCTCTGTCATGTGCAATTGTCCAGATGTGGAACTTTGGTTTGATCCAGTGTCAAAAAAAATTCCCATTATTTACCAAATAGCATCAGTTGTTGGGATGTTGTTGTCTGGTGTTGAAGGATTAAAAACCCTCCTTAGAGAAGCTGTTCCGCAGAAAACAAGAGAGTCAGCATTTGGGGAGATGCATGAGTTACAAGCGAAAACATCCTCCTTTTCTGAAATTCCCCTTTTCTGAAGTTCGCTCCATCTGTTGAGGTTCCAGCTTTTCTGAGAGTCTTTGCTCAGTTGAGGGACCATATTAGCAAGCCATCCTTCTCCTGCGTTTAGTTTCTGGATCCGGTTTAGTCAAAGGATGTCTATCTCTGCTTTCATTAGCATTGCATGCACTGAAATATAATTTCCATAGCAGCCACTCCGCCGCGGTTTCCCCCATTTATTTGTTCAGTTCTCAAGATGCATTTGCATCTTGCAGACTCCTTGGGAGAGTTATTCTTTTGCAGAAATGCCCACATGGGTCAAAAAAGTGGGCGGTTTGCATAGAAAAAAAGAACAATTGTGTTTGTGTGCAGAAGAATTTCCCCAAACGACTTCTCAAATGTGTGAGCACTGTTCGGAGTGCTTTGTTCTTCTTGTTTGGAGTCAAGAAATGTCTGATTCTACTGAGGAAAAATGATATTATTTCCACTCCTAGTTTAGTTTAAAAAACCCTATATGGTTCCGGCCCAGCGTATCTGTCCAAACGCATCTCCTCCTACATCCGGCCTCGGAGTTTAAGATCTTCTGGGGAGGCACTTCTCTCTATCACAAATGAGATTGGTGAGATTGGTGGGGACGAGGAGCAGGGCCTTCTCGGTGGTGGCCCCTCACCTGTGGAACTCACTCCCCGGGGAAATTAGGTCATCGACATCCCTCCTCTCCTTTAGAAGGAAATTAAAAACATGGATCTGGGACGAGGCCTTCGGGTAATCTAGCGGATGGATAAGGGACAAGCGACGACTAGAATTGATGGATTGGACAATGTGGGATTTGAATTTACGGACTCTGAGCTGGTAAACGTTGAGCACTATATTGTTTTTAGGGATTGTGATGTATAATGGATTGTTTTAATTGTTTTAATTACTGTTTATATGTTTTATTTTTTACCTTGTTGTGCCGGCATCGATTTGTGCCTTTTTGTAAGCCACCCTGAGTCCCCCCTCGGGGGTTGAGAAGAGTTCAGGGTCTGTGTGGTTTTTCTTTGCCGTAGCACATAGAATCATAGAATCAAAGAGTTGGAAGAGACCTCCTGGGCCATCCAGTCCAACCCCATTCTGCCAAGAAGCAGGAATATTGCATTCAAATCACCCCTGACAGATGGCCATCCAGCCTCTGTTTAAAAGCTTCCAAAGAAGGAGCCTCCACCACACTCCGGGGCAGAGAGTTCCACTGCTGAACGGCTCTCACAGTCAGGAAGTTCTTCCTCATGTTCAGATGGAATCTCCTCTCTTGTAGTTTGAAGCCATGGCTCCATTGTGTCCTAGTCTCCAGGGAAGCAGAAAACAAGCTTGCTCCCTCCTCCTCCCTGTGGCTTCCTCTCACATATTTGTACATGGCCATCATATCCCCTCTCAGCCTTTTCTTCTTCAGGCTAAACATGCCCAGCTCCTTAAGCCACTCCTCATAGGGCTTGTTCTCCAGACCTTTTATCATTTTAGTCGCTCTCCTTTGGACACATTCCAGTTTGTCAATATCTCTCTTGAAGTGCAATTGCGCATTCACTACAATGGGAACATCCAAAGAGTTCCAGATGGACCAAAATGTGTGAGATGTTATCTATCACACAGTAGTCCATTGCACAGTTGTGGCTGTGAACTTTGTCGTTTGGGGAAGGAAAAAAATACAGGCTGAATTGCAATAAATTGGCACAATAAAATGCAATGGACCTTTGTGAATTTTCACAGAAGGAAAGTGGAATTGGAAAGAGAGTTGGAAGTCTCATTCATGGAAAAAAGGGAACAGAAGACAGAGCAGTTGTCTGTTCATTCTTGCTACCGGAAAAGTAACTTTTTCTGACTCTTTGCTTGGGATGAGATTTGCAACCACTCTCAACTTCAAGCCATGTTTGCTGCAGAGCTTCTTGCCAATATTTCCATGTTACAGATGGAAGTTGAGGCAGCGAGAGGGAGAGAGAGAGCAGGTCACCAATGGATGGACCAAACTTTAGAAAACTTCCTTCTTTGGGGAGATGAGACATATGTCTTCCAGAGAACTGAAAGCACTTGAGAGCTTGTTTTCCTAAGAAATTGCGTTGGTCCCTCATGTCGGGAAAAGACATTCGACATTGCTCAAATGATGCACTGGGATGGTTGATCATTTTTGGAGTTTGGGATTTATTCTGCATACAAACAAGTACACTTTATTGGCATAGAACATTGAATTTTCTGCACAGAAACCTGACAACAACAAAATCCAGTTCCATTTTAAGGTATAAAAGGGAACATTTTGTCAATTCTTAATAGGAAAGGGAATCGGCAGCTCCACTGGCTGCCGATCCAGTTCCGAGCACAATTCAAAGTGCTGGTTTTGACCTATAAAACCCTATACGGCTCCGGCCCAGCATACCTGTCCGAACGTATCTCCTTCTACGTCCCACCTCGGAGTTTAAGATCTTCGGGGGAGGCCCTGCTCTCAGCCCCGCCTCTATCACAAGTGAGGCTGGTGGGGACGAGGGACAGGGCCTTCTCGGTGGTGGCCCCTCGCCTGTGGAATTCACTCCCTGGGGAAATTAGGTCATCAGCACCCCTCCTCTCCTTCAGAAGGAAGCTGAAAACATGGATATGGGACCAGGCCTTTGGGTAATCTGGCAAACTGACAAGATAATGACGACCAGAAATTGGAAAGGACTATAGTAAAGCTGAATGGACTTACGGATATCAGAACTCGGTGAACGTTGGCCACTAGATTGGCTTTTAATAGTTTAATTGTTATTGTTTTAACTGATTGTTTTAACTGCTGTGGTTATTGCTGTTATGTAATTTATTGTTGAATTGTTGGCATCGAATTGTGCCGGTGTAAGGTGCCCTGAGTCCCCCCTCGGGGGTTGAGAAGGGCGGGGTAGAAGTGCCCGAAATAAATAAATAAATAAACAATCCTATATCTTATTGAACTCCTTGCACGTTTGACCATTAGCTGCGCTAGCTGGGAATTATAGTCCACCGATAGACTCCTGTTTAAATGCTTGGGGAAGTTGCTCTTTCGGATTGCATCTTTCAGAAGGCCACACTCAGCTTGACTATCGTACAGGAGTTTAGGAAGACATTGTCCTCCATATAAGAATTCAACTGCCCCAATGTTTTGCTTCTGCCCTCTATATTTCTAGCATTGCAATGACCTAAAAGTGGAGCATAGAATCATAGAATCAAAGAGTTGGAAGAGACCTCATGGGCCATCCAGTCCAACCCCATTCTGCCAAGAAGCAGGAATATTGCATTCAAATCACCCCTGACAGATGGCCATCCAGCCTCTGTTTAAAAGCTTCCAAAGAAGGAGCCTCCACCACACTCCAAGGCAGAGAGTTCCACTGCTGAACGGCTCTCACAGTCAGGAAGTTCTTCCTCATGTTCAGATGGAATCTCCTTTCTTGTAGTTTGAAGCCATTGTTTCGTGTCCTAGTCTCCAGGGAAGCAGAAAACAAGCTTGCTCCCTCCTCCCTGTGACTTCCTCTCACATATTTATACATGGCTATCATGTCTCCTCTCAGCCTTCTCTTCTTCAGGCTAAACATGCCCAGCTCTTTAAGCCGCTCTTCATAGGGCTTGTTCTCCAGACCCTTGATCATTTTAGTCACCCTCCTCTGGACACATTCCAGCTTGTCAATATCTCTCTTGAATTGTGGTGCCCAGAATTGGACACATATTCCAGGTGTGGTCTAACCAAAGCAGAATAGAGCATGGGTAGCATGACTTCCCTAGATCTAGACACTAGGCTCCTATTGATGCAGGCATGTAGGAAGACTCATCGGGCAAGCAAAGTCTCTGGGTCCCTTTCTAGCTCTATGAATCTATGAAAAGCAAGCATAGCAAATATCAGAAATTCGGAGGCAAAGTATCTCCAGCATCTTACTGTTTGCAGTGCTAGAAATTTGGGGATTGAAGGAACATGTCATTTGGGAAACATCATCCTTATTTGGAGAGCCAATGCCCATTTTGGCTGCCCCATCATTCTCTGTAGTTGCTGCATCCCTACTGTTGGGAATATTGTGGGAGGCGAAGCTCCAACAAGATAACTTTCCCAAACAACCATTAAACCTCCCCATTAACGTAAGTGAGGATTTGGAAGCGCAAGAGTGACATATCCAGGGCACGGCAGCTGCTAATCCGCTCATATCTTCTGCTAAGAAAGGCAACCTTTAGACGCCATTTCCAGATTTATTCTGCGTAATGCCAGCCTCGCTCTGTTTCCCTGCCCCACTTTCGTTCTCTCTCTCTCTGCCGATTCAGGTGGGCAGAGGAGCTGCCGAGTCTGGGTTTCAGGCTTGGCATTGTTGCCTTCACCACCATTTGCCATGTTTCCTTAGATGGGTTTGCAGTAGGAATGCCCTGAATGCAGAAAATGGTACCCAGTGGAGCAGAGAGGAGCCTAAAGCTGGGAAAGCACAATCCCAAGGCCTTGAATGGACAATGTTGTAATGGAAAGAGTGGCAGGTATTGTTCAGTGTGGCTCTGCCAACATATCCTCCCCTCTACTCTACAGAAGACAAAAACTAGCATCCCACTAGATCAGGCATCCTCAAACTGTGGCCCTCCAGCTGTTTGGGCCTCCAACTCCCAGAAGTCCTAATGAGTTTCTTTAATTGTCAGGAAGTCTGGGAGCTGAAGGCCCAAACTGCTGCAGGGTCGTAGCTTGAGAATGTCTGCACTATAGTCTTAGAAATACGTAACTTCCTTACTTAGGCAATATTCCCCCTCAGCCTTTTTGGGAACAATCCTTAAATGGGATACACGTAAGAATTGAGTTGGGGGAGTCGTAAATGGACCCAAAACCCTACCCTCCCTGACTTCTTTGTCGATTTTTTTGTTGCACTATCAACTCCATGCCTACGGTGGATTTTAAATTTGGGGACAATGTAGGAGAACGAGGACCCTCCGCGGGAATGCGGAATCCTTTTGAAGTGCTCGGCCAAACTTCTGGCGATGCATCCGGCGAAGTGATCACAGGAGGCACTGGCTGAGCCGGCCGCACCTCATCCACCCCTTGCGGTAGCACCTCTGGGTTGGCGGTAGTCAAAGGGGCCATCGCCACTGAGGACACTGGCTGTTGCTGCTGTTGGAGCTCGGCCAGAGCCTCATTGGGATTTGGGGGTGGCAGGTCATCTGGAAGCTGTTGGGCACCCTGCATCCCCGTAGGTGGAACCGTCTCTAGAAGAGAAACATGAGACAACGGATTTAAAAATCTGCTTCTTACTAGCCCGTCAGTGACTCAGCCCCGGGGGCAACCACATTTTTGTCCATTTTTGACCAAAGGACAACACCTCATTCGGAAACAGAGTAGAACATGCGGTGCCATTTTGCCACTGCTGCCAGTGCACATTGCATGGGAAGATCTGCCTGGGCCGATGCACACTGAGCATTGCAATTCTGATTTTGCATTTCCTTGGATGTTGCGTTGTGCATAGTTGCAATTTATTAATGCACAGTTGTCTTGTGACTCTGTCTCCTTAATTCACAACCTGGAGCATTTGGGAATGCCCCAAGTGTAGAGAATAGTACGCAATGGTGGGAAAACGATTCTCAGGCAAGCAAAGCATCATCTCAAGGTCTGAGTGATCAACAAGCGATGATTGATATGGTGGATGATAAAAGCTGGCATCTTACTAGTGACTTAGATTTGTTTACGTTCTTTTACTCTGGTGATTGTACATTTCATCTCATTCAGAAACTGAGTTGGCACCCAGTGCCATTTTGCCAGTCGTGCTATTCTGCATGGCATGGGCAGGTGTGCATTGCATATTGCATTGCACGTTGGACATCGTAATCTTGCATTTCTTCAGACGTTCTGTTGTTGCAATTCGTAAATGCACAGTCGTCACATAACTTGGCTTTTTTCATTCACGGCCAGGACCTGAAATCCATCCCTGTGTCCTTTTGGTCCTTTCTGTTTAGATCCCATTCCTACCAACTTCTTTTTACTTCTCAATGCAAGGCGTGTCGTCCCCTGCAATCTTTCCGGCTGCGCGTCCCATTGCTGTCGTGTCAGCTTTTTGCCGGCAATGCATTCCGCAGCAATGTCGTCCTGAGATGTCGGTGCACCGGAGCTTCAGATGGGGGCAAGCTCTGTCGCATTGCAGAGCCCACACCAGAACCGTCCTGCCATTTTGGCAACCCAGCTGGGCGTCCTTCCACCGGCAAAGGAGAATGGACCACCTCTCTTCCCTTTCAGTTGGCTTGGAGGGTTGGCTTTTTCAGTAACAACAAAACTGCACATTTGTGCCTGCCTCTCTCCATGGATTGCCTCCCCAAATCTCAGATCAGTGTTAGGTATCCAATAACCCTGTGTGTCTCAACCTTCCTAATGCCGCGATCCCTTAATACAGTTCCTTATGTTGTGGTGACCCCCAACTATGACATTATTTTCGTTGCTGTTCCATAACTGTAATTTTGTTACTGTTATGAATTGTCATATAAATATCTGATATGCAGGATGTATCTTCATGTACTGGACCAAATTTGGCACAAATACCCAATGCGCCCACAATTAAATACTGGTGCGGTTGGGGGAAACGTGATTGATTTTGTCATTTAGGAGTTGTAGTTGCTGGGATTTTCCATCTGAACATTAGGAAGAACTTCCTGACTCTGAGAGCTGTTTAGCAGTGGAACTCTCTGCCCCAGAGTGTGGTGGAGGCTCCTTCTTTGGAGGCTTTTAAACAGAGGCTGGATGACCATCTGTCAGGGATGCTTTGAATGCAATTTTCCTGCTTCTTGGTAGAATGGGGTTGGAGTGGATGGCCCATGAAGTCTCTTCCAACTCTAGCATTCTATGATTTGTTGCTAACCTACATTCAAAAAGCATTCTGAATGCCACTGATGATGGAATTGAACCAAACTTGGCACACAGAACGCACATGGCCAATAGAAAATACTGGAAGTGTTTAGTGGGCATTGGCCTTGAGTTTTGGAGTTGTAGTTCACTTACATCCAGAGAGCACTGTGGACTCAAATAATGATAAATCTGGACTAAACTTGGCACCGATACTCAATTTGTCCAAATGTAAACACTGGTGGTGTTTGGGGAAAATAGGCCTTGACATTTGGGAGTTGTAGTTGCGGGGATGTATAGTTCACCTACAACCAAAGAGCATTCTGAACCCCATCAACAATAGAATTGGGCCAAACTTCCCACACAGAAACCCCATGATGAACAGAAAATACTGTGTTTTCTGATGGTCTTTGGTGACCCCTCTGACAACCCCTCTTGCAACACCTCCTCAGGTTGAGAAATGCTGCACTAACCCATGAGGCAAGGCTGGAGAGTGCACAGTAATCTGGACCTCTTTTCCAAGGTTCAGCACACCCCATCTCTTCTGAATTTCCAGAAAGACGATGGTATTTTGCTTAGAAAGTAGCTCTTAACATTAGGAACATCTGGTCTGGTTAGTTTACAAGAACTCTCTTTAAAATGAGACTTAAAGGAAAGGATGTGGTTTGATAGCACTCTTATCTGTCATGGTGCAATGCTATGAAAATGTGGGACTTACAGTGGTGCAAGGTCTTTATCTTTCATTTCCCTAGTTGGGAAGAATTGAGAGGATTCGGCTTCCAACTCCCACCAGTCCAAAACACTTGGAGGGCCCAAGTTTGCCCATGCCTGATGTACACAGTAGAATGAATGGACTTTCATACTACTTTAATTACCATAACATCATGGAAACTATCCTTTTGCAAGGCGTTTTTCCTTCTGTGCCTTGCTAAACTACTACAATACCCAGCAGATAAAGTGGTGTCAATCTGCAATCATTCTACCGTTTGCATGCAGCCTTATTTTGGGTCTTGGTTATTTATTTAAGAGTTGTAAGTGGTTTATTTCCTCCCAAATTGTTATGCATCCTCTCCAAATCCCTGGTGGATCATGACATGCTAAAGAAACCTACGAAAGCAGGGGAAATCCTGCAAACTGTCATACTTTTTGCTGCAGCAGCTTCCCGGCCATGTTCCTCCTTTATTTCCCGCATCTCGGAGGAGGAACCACACTTTCTAGCCTGCTGAGAGGCTGCCGATAATGCCGCCTTGCCCCCCAATGCTGCTGTGTTTCCTAGAAGCATTTCTCTCCCTTGGCAGGAAATTGGATTACGCCTTGAGCTGGGAACAGGAGGGCTTAACATAGACTTCTGGTAGCCTATTAGCCAAGAGGAGGAGGAGGAGGAGGAAGGGGTGGCAAAGCTTCCAGAATCAATGACTCGCTCATCTGAGCGGATGGAGGACTTCTAGCCTTGGTCCTCCAACTGCCTCTTGGGTTGCAAATGAAGCTCTGTGGCTGATCATCCATAATAATTATAGCTGTGAAGGAAGGAGGCTGCCTGCCATATACTTAGGCGATCTTTCATTGTCCGAGTAAGATCATCCTCCATGTGCGGTGTCCTGGCAGTGGGTCCATAGGTGATTGTGGAGCCCTATTCTTGATCCGCGTGTTCTCCCTTAGTGAGGGCATCGCTTTCCAGGTGGAAGGCCGTCCCAGTAGGGTTGGCTTGACGCACCTTCCTCTTGGCACATTTCTCTCTTTCGCCCTCCATTTGTGCCTCTTCAAATTCTACAGCACTGCTGGTCACAGCTGGCCTCCAGCTAGAGTGCTCAAGGGCAAGGGCTTCCCAGTTCTCGATGTCTATGCCACAATTTTTGAGGTCGGCTTTGAGCCTATCTTTAAATTTATGTCCTCCAACATTCAGTTTTCCATTCTTGCGTTCAGAGTAGAGCAACTGCTTTGGGAGACAGTGGTCGGGTATCCGGAAAACGTGGCCGGTCCAACGGAGTTTATGGCAAAGGAGCATCAATTTGATGCTAGTGGTCTTTGCTTCTTCCAGCATGTTGACATTTGTCTGTCTGTCTTCCCAAGAGGATTTTTTTAGAGGCAACACTGATGGAATCGGTCCATGTGACGTCTGTGGATAGTCCACGTTTCGTAGGCATATAGCAGGGTTGGGAGGACAATAACTTTATAAACAAGCACCTTGGTATCCCTATGTATTATGATGATGGTGGTGATGATAATGATGATAGTGTATTTATAACCCACCCTGTCCCCTTGAGGGGACTCAGGGCAGTTTCCAACAAAATAAACACAATGGCAAACATTCAGTGCCATGCCAAAACCATGGAGTCCCACCTACTTCTCAGTACAAGGTCTCCAGGTGAAACATCCCCAGCAGGGAGCTGTCTGAATGCTTTTTGGAGACATCCAGAGGGGGAGGCCTCTCTAGAGGACCATCGCTTCAATGATGGTGGTCTTTGCTTCTTCCAGCATGCTGACATTTGTCCACCTGTCTGCCATACAGTTTCTTGGCATATTCATAGAGTCCTAAGGGTGGAAGGGACCTCCAAAGGCCATCCAGTCTGACCCTTCCATTGATCGTGACACTATTGATGCAACCTAGAATTGCATTGGGTTTTTTTTTGCTGTTGCATCACACTCCTGACTTGTGCTCAAGTGGGGTCAAACAGCATTCATTCTACAATGTAGAATGCCTCCATAAACTGGAAAAGCAAAGAATTGGATACAGGGATTCTCTGCTCAAAGTGTGTCTGTCTGGAAAGCTTAAACCCTGTTGCACTGGTAGTAATTATTTGATATAAAGTGGCGAGACTGGCGGGTGATAGAAATGCCTTGAATGAATAATACAAAACAAAGCCACCAATTAACCATAGTAATTTTGGATAGTTTCATGGTGCAAGCCTGCCCCCTAGTGGTTAGAAAGGCGATGGCACCATAACATGAGCATCCTCAAGAGCCGATGAGAGACAGTGCGTTGAGTGTTGGAGCTCCGTTACCTTCCTGCAGAAGCAGTACTTATTGATCTACTCACATTTGCATGTTTTCTATCCATGCCTAATATGTATATAAAGAATCTAAACCAATTCAACATAGTGTGTGGCACTAAAATGAAGTTTCTGGAGTGGACTTTCAAAGGAAGGACCGACCATACAACTAAGCAGGAAATAACATTTCCAAGCCAGGAACAGAACATTTTTCAAAGTGTGTTACATAGTGTATTTTGTGTCTGTTTCCGTGCTCCTTCCTGATTTAATGCCTCCCTCCTCTTCCCTCTGCCCAGGTCTGAAAGGAACCCTTGGACTGTGAATCGAAGCGCAAGGTGCGTCCCTGTTAATTTCACGCCCGGCTTCTCTCTAAAGTGCAGCAAATGGGATATTTCATTAGGAAATGGAGTGCGGGAGACAGGAAACATGACATGTTCATCCCCTGATGGGGACGGAGTGGGCCGACTGTAACGGAAGCTGACATTGAGCCATTGGGGGGGGGGGGGGGGGCAAGCAACTCTTTACCGGGCCATTCATGGGGTCTTCCCTGGACTGTCATTATTTTGCATTTGAAATGAATTACATTTTTGCACTTGAACAAACTTGTTTTAATAACTGTGTTGCAGCCACTTAGTTGATCCATTCCTCAGCTTTTGCACAGATCACATCTTCTCCATTCACCTCCATTCATTATCTATTTTGAGCATGAGTTGACCAGTGTACCATTGTATGACAAATTGCAATCAGTCTTTCATATTCATAGGTTCTGTATCCAGAGATTCCACTATCCACAACTTGAAGATATATATTTCAAAATCCTTGATTTTTCCATTTTATATATGGGGCACTAGTAGATAATTATGCCATTTGATACAATGGGACTTGAGAATCTGTGGATACTGCTGTGCAGACAGTGCAGGAATAAAATCCCAGTCGATACCAAGGTCATAGAATCATAGAATCAAAGAGTTGGAAGAGACCTCATGGGCCATCCAGTCCAACCCCTTTCTGCCAAGAAGTAGGAATATTGCATTCAAATCACCCCTGACAGATGGCCATCCAGCTTCTGCTTCAAAGCTTCCAAAGAAGGAGCCTCCACCACACTCCAGGGCAGAGAGTTCCACTGCTGAACGGCTCTCACAGTCAGGAAGTTCTTCCTCATGTTCAGATGGAATCTCCTCTCTTGTAGTTTGAAGCCATTGCCATTGCGTCCTAGTCTCCAGGGAAGCAGAAAACAAGCTTGCTCCCTCCTCCCTCTGACTTCCTCTCACATATTTATACATGGCTATCATATCTCCTCTCAGCCTTCTCTTCTTCAGGCTAAACATGCCCATTTCCTTAAGACGCTCCTCATAGGGCTTGTTCTCCAGACCATTGGTCATTTTAGTCGCTCTCCTCTGGACACATTCCAGCTTGTCACTATCTCTCTTGAATTGTGGTGCCCAGAATTGGACACAATATTCCAGGTGTGGTCTAACCAAAGCGGAATAGAGCATGGGGAGCATGACTTCCCTGGACCTAGACACTATGCTCCTATTGATGCAGGCCAAAATCCCATTGGCTTTTTTTGCCGCCACATCACATTGTTGGCTCATGTTTAACTTGTTGTCCACGAGTTAAACGAGGTCCCACTAGTTTAATTCTATTTCACGGGGAGCGGCGTGAGCTTCCGCTGTCAGCCCTAGCCTCTCCCAACCTAGCAGTTTGAAAACATGCAAATGTGAGTAGATCAATAGATGCAGTCATGCCGGCCACATGACCTTGTAGGTGTCTACGGACAACGCTGGCTCTTCGGGTTAGAAATGGAGATGAGCACCACACCCCAGAGTCAGACATGACTGGACTTAATGTCAGGGGACTACTTTACCTTTTTATGTATTTTCTGTGTTTTTTTTTTAAGTATTATAATGCTTTTTTAATTGTGAGTTGCTTTGGGTCCCAGTCGAGAGGCAAAGGATGCATCTTATGCTGTAGAATGAATGCAGTTCTGACACCACTTTTGAGCAGCTTCTAGAACAGGCAAACTTTGGCCCTCCAGGTATTTTGGACTTCAACTCCCACAATTCCCAACAGCCTACAAGCTGTTAGGAATTGTGGGAGTTGAAGTCCTAAACACTTGGAGGGAGGGCCCAAGTTTGCCCATGACTAGTTGATGGTCTTCCAGATGCAATCCCAAGTCTTCCTATTTTGGTTTTAAGTGATGGAAGTTGCAGCCCAACTACAGTTGTGTGGGATTGCCTCACTTCCAGGTCTTGGAGATGCCTCCTTGGTTGTCTCTTGTGCTCTCTACTGCTATGGAGTCTCCTTGAGGTTCACGGCTTCTTCTTCTGCCCTTCCAGACAGACCCAGGATGGCGTCTCCGGCCGACAGCTGCATCCAGTTCACCCGACACGCCAGCGACGTCCTCCTCAACCTCAACCGCCTTCGGAGCAGAGACATCCTGACGGACGTTGTCATCATCGTCAACCGGGAGCAGTTCCGGGCCCATAAAACCGTATTGATGGCCTGCAGGTGAGGGCTGCGGAGCAAACAAATGCAACATGGCTGTGTGGCAGCTTAAAACAATAGCATCCTAGGGTTGGGCTCAATCCAAGCCCTCCTGATAGATGGTCATCCAGCCTCTTGTTTCAAACCCTCTCAATCTCTGAGGATGCCTGCCATAGATGTGGGTGAAACATCAGGAGAGAATGCTTCTGTAACATGGCCAGACAGCCTGGAAAATTCACAGCATCCCAGTAATTCCAGCCATGAAAACCTTCAACAACATATTCAGAGGTTGTCTGTTTTTTTGGTCGTGTCAGGAGAGACTTGAGAATCTGCAAGTCACTTCTGGTGTGAGAGAATTTGCCATCTGCAAGGACGTTGCCCAGGGGACACATGGATGATTTGATGTTTTATCATCCTTGTGGGAGGCTTCTCTCATGTCCCCGCATGAGGAGCTGGAGCTGGTAGAGGGAGCTCATCCACCTCTCCCCGGATTCGAACCTGCGACCTGTCGGTCTTCAGTCCTGCTGGCACAGGGGTTTAACCCACTGTGCCACTGGGGGCTCCAGGTTGTCTGTTGTTATGTGGATATTCTGGACCAGCTTACCTATCTGAACGTATCTCTCCTTGTGAACCATCTAGGACACTAAGATCATCTGGAGAGGCCCTGCTCTCGGTCCCGCCTTCCTCACAGACGCGTTTGGCGGGGACGAGAGACAGGGCCTTCTCAGTGGTGGCCCCTCAAACTGTGGAACGCCCTTCCCAGGGATATAAGAGTGGCCTCCTCCCTCCTGTCTTTCCGAAGAAAGGTTAAAACCTGGCTTTTTGAGCAGGCGTTTGCTAATCCAGCATAATTATACTAAATCATGGAACGACCTGACGATGCAATTGAATAACGATTTTAACAAGGAGGCGCTCACGTTAATGTTTTTCTTGCTTTGTACGGTTTTTATACTTTATATTTTATATGAAGGTTTTAAACAGTATTTTATGATTGTTTATTTGTTGAGGCATCAAATGTTGCCAACTGTGAACCGCCCTGAGTCGCCTTCGGGCTGAGAAGTGCGGTATACAAATATGGTAAATAAATAAGTAAACATTCCAGAGATTCCACCTGAACTTTAGGAAGAACTTCCTGACAATACGAGTTGTTCAACAGTGGAACTCTCTGCCTTGGAGTTTGGTGGAAGTTCCTTCCTTAGAAGCTTTTAAACAGAAGCTGGATGGCCATCTGTCGGGGGTGCTTTGATGGTGCTTTTCCTGCATGGCAGGGGGTTGGACTAGCAGGCCTATGTGTTCTCTTCCAACTCTCTGAATGTCTTTCCGCCTTGTTTTCCTTCCAGCGGCCTTTTCTACAGCATTTTCACAGATCAGTTGAAGTGCAATTTGAACGTCATCAACCTGGATCCCGAGATCAACCCGGAAGGCTTTGGCATCCTCTTGGACTTCATGTACACCTCCCGCCTCAACCTGCGGGAAGGCAACATCATGGCCGTCATGACCACCGCCCTTTACCTGCAGATGGAGCATGTGGTGGACACCTGCCGAAGGCTGGTCAACTCAAGGTGAGTAGCTCTTGATCGGTCCACCTTGGAGGAGAACTTGAATGGGACATTTCTGTTCCTCATGTATTTCTAATGCATTTCATTCTGAAGGCACCAGCGCCCCCCCCCCCCCCCCCCCCCGATCTTGGATGCTAAGCAAGGTCAGCCCTGGTTAGTACTTGGATGGGAGACCGTAGGCTGTAGTTTGGAAGAAGGAACTGACAAAACCTTACTTAAGTAAACTTAGAACATCAAGAACATAGGAAAAGGTGCCTTTTGGGATTATCACTCCAGGTTTCTGGGAATGGCAGTCCAAAAAGAACAGGTTTCTCCAAGCCTAGAAAGACTGTCAATCAATCCAAGGTGTTGTAGGCTCTATTTCAGAGGAAGGATTTGGCAAAACCACCTCTGAGTCTTTCTTGCCTCTGAAAACCTAATGAAATCCATTGTGTTGCCGTAAATCAGTAGGTGACTTGAAGACACAAGTAGGTGACTTCATCCCCCAAACAGCTTTTCTCTATGATAACAAGACTTACAAGAGTGAATTTCCCTCCTTGGAGAGCAGATTTCCTTTTATTTCCTGTCATCTCACCTCTTAGACTCATAGACTCATAAAATTAGAAGAGACCTCACAGGCCATCCAGTCCAACCCCATTCTGCCAAGAAGCAGGAAAATTGCATTCAAAGCACCCCTGACAGATGGCCATCCAGCCTCTGTTAAAAAGCCTCCAAAGAAGGAGCCTCCACCATACTCCAGGGCAGAGAGTTCCACTGCTGAACAGCTCTCACAGTCAGGAAGTTCTTCCTCATGTTCAGGTGGAATCTCCTCTCTTGTAGTTTGAAGTCATTGTTCCATTGCGTCCTAGTCTCCAGGGCAGCAGAAAACAAGCTTGCTCCCTCCTCCCTATGACTTCCCCTCACATATTGATCCATGGCCCTCATCCTGTCTCCTCTCAGCCTTCTCTTCTTCAGGCTAAACATGCCCAGCTCTTTAAGCCGCTCCTCATAGGCCTTGTTCTCCACACCCTTGATCATTTGAGATGCCCTCCCTTAAACACATTCCAGCTTTGAGTCAACATCTCCCTTCAATTGTGGTGCCCAGAATTGGATACAGTATTACAGTAACCGCTCTGAGTCGCCTCTGGGCTGAGAGCGCCGGTATATAAATATAATTAATAAATAAATGTGACCTGACCAAGGCAGAATAGAGCATGGGTAGCATGACTTCCTCGGACCTTTCTTAACTATGATGTAAGTTGTAATACAAGGACTGCCTGGTACTCATTTTCCCTTTCTCTCCCTCCCTGCTTTGCCCTCTTCAGCGAAGCAGAGCTGGTCTCGGCTGTGAAGGCTCCACGGGAAGAATTCCTCACCAGCCGCATGCTGAGCCATCCGGAGATGATGGCATACAGGGCCCGGGAAATGTCCGAAAGCGGCCTGCCCCTCCGGAGCGGCCCCGTTTGTGATGGGCGGGCCTACATCCCCGGCTTGTACAACGGCCTTTCGGGGTCCCCAATCTCCTATACTGGATACAACCCGGTGCCCGTCGGCGGCTACCTGTTCTCGGACGAAGAGGCTAGGATGCCGCTGCCGGACATGTCCAGGGCCAACACTTTCCAGAGGGAGCGAGCGCTGCCTTGCGGCGTCTCCCGGACATGCTCCACCGATTATACCCGGACAACAGCCGATGCTTCTCCCAGTACGTGCCACAATGCCATCTACTCCCCAAAAGAAGCTGCTGCTGAAGAGGTCAAGAGCGACATGCGCTACAGCGCTGCCTCCGCCACCGGACCCAAACCCGCCACCCCTTTGACCCGGAACAACGGCTACTTTGCCTGCGACAAGGCAAGCAAAGAGGAGGAGCGGAGCCACACGGAGGATGACATGGGGCCGCGCTATGAGCCGAGCAACGCGCCCGTGAACCGCAAGGTCCTGATCAGCCCCCAGAGCCCCCAGAAGTCAGACTGCCAGCCCAACTCTCCGACCGAGTCCAGCAGCAGCAAGAACGCCTGCATTGGCCAAGGGGCCGGCTCCCTCGCCGCCAAGAGCCCCACGGACCCCAAGGCGTGCAACTGGAAGAAGTACAAGTTCATTGTCCTCAACTCGCTCAACCAGAGTGCCAAGCAAGACGGCCCCGAGCAGAACGAAGCTGGGACCCTCTCCCCGCAGTCCTACGCACCTGCCCTGACCTGCCAGCAGCCTATGGAGCCAGAGAACCTGGACCTGCAGTCCCCAACCAAGATGAACGTCAATGGAGAAGACTCCACAATCCCGCAAGCCAGCCGGCTGAACAACCTGGTGAACAGGTACGAGGAGGAATTAATGATGGCTCATGGGGGGATTTGGTGACCTGCTAACTTGAATCAGAAGTCAGGAAAAATATGTAGACTAGGCTAATGTCATCTTCTCAGACTGTCCCACCCTGTAGGTTTGTTGTGGAGTTGTGGAGTAGGGTTGTTGTTCATTTGTTGCATGTGGAATGCCACATGCATTGCCTTGAGACCAGTAGAGGAATGGCAAGCTGTCCGTGGATGCATCTACACCAGGGGTCCTCAAACTAAGGCCCGAGGGCCAAATGCGGCCCTCCAAGGTCATTTACCTGGCCCTCACTCAGGGTCAACCTAAGTCTGAAACTACTTGAAAGCACACAACAACAACAACAACAACAATCCTGTCTCATCAGCCAAAGGTGGGCCCACACTTCCCACTGAAATACTTGTTTGTTAAAATTGTTTCAATTTTAATTTCAATTGTTTTAAAGTGTTTTTTGCACTACAAATAAGATACGTGCAATGTGCATAGAAATTCATTCATGTTTTTTTTTTTCCAAATTATAATCTGGCCCTCCAACAATTTGGGGGACTGTGACCTGGCCCTCTGTTTTAAAAGTTTGAAGACCCCTGATCTACACTGTAGAATTAATTCAGTTTGACACAACTTTAACTCCCATGACTCGATGCCATGGAACCCTGGGAGCCATAGTTTCACAAGGTGCTGAAAATAGCATCTCATCAAACTAAAATTCTCAAAATTCCATGGCATTGAACCATGGCAGGTAAAGTGGTGTCCAACTGCATTAATTCTGTAGCTAATTGGACAGCAATTTTCATCACACCCAGCCAACATCATCAGTGGCAAAGTCATAGGAATGGGGATCCCACATTGTCTCAGAGAAATGTAAATACTAGGTTTGTTTGATTTAAAAAATGGTTCAAAACTCATTTCGGATGTAGTTCGATTTGGAAGTCAATTCAGATTTTCACAGAAAAAATTATTCAAAACTTTTTGAAACTTCCGAGACTTCTGAATCCTTCATTAATGGAAAGTGTAATTTCCCATTTCATTGGGTGGTCTTTACTTTGAAAGTAGTTGTTTTTGATTCCAGAAGTGGGGAAGGGGGGAAGCAAAGGGAGGAAATTCATCCAGACTGGTTTAAAACGCTTCCCAGGCTTGAGACCAGAAGCGAGGGGAAAGCTGAATCATTTCCGACTCACTTACTGCTTCGTAACAGAAATGGCAGAAAAAGCTTCGGAAGGGCAAAGGGACTTCTGGATTCCTTAAAAACTTCAAAATCGCTTCAAAAAGCAAATCTTTCCAAATTTATTCCGAACTACGAAGATTCAGACCAAACCTAACCATGCCTAGCAAATACGGCAGACTTAACCTATGCTGTTAGTACACAAACCCCTATTGTGACTGCCATCCTAGTGCAATGTATTGGAAGCAGTGAATGTGCATAGCTGTCCATTCACTGAACAATAAAGCAGTACTGAATTGCATTGATGCACGTGCATTATTGTGAATTTGCAACAATTCTACATACAAAAACTCAGCTTCTGGCATCATCAGCTGGAATATATGTGTGTGTGTGTGTGTGTATATGTATCTCGGGTACTTTTACCCCGCCCTTCTCAACCCCTGAGGGGGGACTCAGGGTGGCTTACAAAAAGGCACAATTCGATGCCTATACAAATTACACATGATGTACAAAACCATAATTAAAACAATTATCACAGTTATTATACACACACACACATATACATACACACACGAACACATATATAAAATCAGCTGGATAATATCTATTAAGGGGAGGCCCTGCTCTCGATCCCGCCTGCATCACAAACACATTTGGTGGGGACGAGAGACAGGGCCTTCTCAGTGGTGGCCCCTCGGCTATGGAACGCCCTTCCTGGGGACATTAGATCGGCCCCCTCCCTCTTAACATTTTGGAAGAGAGTCAAGACTTGGTTGTTTGAGCAAGCTTTTGAAAATGCAAGGTAAAAGACATAGGAATTGGAACAATTGGACAACATGATGGGACAATATTTTTATTAGGAGACACAAATGATGTATGCTTTTAGTATTCTTGTTATGTATTGTCGAAGGCTTTCATGGCCGGAATCACTGGGTTGTTATAGGTTTTTTCGGGCTATATGGTCATGTTCTAAAGGCATTTTCTTCTGACGTTTCGCCTGCATCTATGGCAAGCATCCTCAGAGGTAGTGAGGTCAGTTGGAACTCTAAAAACTCTAAAATTAGAACAGCACAACAACAGAGAGGAAACAAACAAAGACATCTAATCGCCTTTCAACAAAAGATTGCTCCAGGCACTGCCGGGCAATCAAATGCCAATCAAGGTGATCAGCTGAAACATTAACACCTAGCTCCAACAGACAAGAGTCCTTTATCCCACCCTGGTCAGTCCACAGATATAAAAACCTTTTTCCTGGTTCCAACAGACCTAGAGTGTAGTAGAGGCTCCTTCTATGGAGGCTTTTAAACAGAGGCTGTATGGCCATCTGTCAGGGGTGATTTGAATGCAATTTTCCTGCTTCTTGGCAGAAGGGGTTGGACTGGATGGCCCTCAAGGTCTCTTCCAACTTTATGATTCTATGATTCTATGGCCATACAGCCCAGAAAACTCTCAGCAACCCAGTGATTCCAGCCATGAAAGCCTTCCCTTCGACAATAGACTTATGTTTGTACTTTTCCTTAATGAAAATATGCCATTTTTAACCTTTCCGTGTGTAGACCACAACAAAGTTTTTGCAGTTTAATCAACTTTTCCCATGTTTTTATGAGGGAACCAATTAGGAAATGGCATTTACAACCCAAACAAAATTGGTGCTATAATTATGGTAACCACAAACCCATTGGATACGGCTGCTACTTCAAGATGGGAGTTCCTCGTTGGTGATAGTGACGTAACATGTGTGTTTGTGTCCTTTCCCGGCCAGGTCCCTGGAGGGCTCCCCACGGAGCAGCGAGGTCCAGTCCCCCTTGTACCTGCATTCCTCCAAGTGCAGCTCCTGCGGCTCCCAGTCCCCCCAGCATCCCGAGATGTGCCTTCACACCCCCAGCTCCAACTTCGGAGAAGAGATGGGCGAGACCCAGTCCGAATACTCTGATTCCAGTTGCGGTAAGTCCCGGAATCGCTGTTGTGACGTTGCATTTCCTGCTAAGGCAAAAATTCGTTGTGCTGGCTTCCTTCTGTATACAAATAGGGTTGCAGAACAGCTTCATTCTGCAAGATGTCTAGAAGCATACCTGAGCCCAGGTGATAGTTCTTTCTAACGCCACATGGGCAGACCTTTGCAATTAGAGGTCCCAATTTTGTTGTGCAGTAACATACAAAGCTATTCTACATATTCTATTCCTTATGGTGTCATGGGAAGAGGCAGGTAAGAATTGAGAAGAGAATTGATGCAGTGTGACATTGCGATAACAGCTGTGACTCGGTGTTACAGAATGGTGGAAACTGAATAGCGAGTAAGAAAGGTGCCCATTTGAATAGACAGATGGATAGATGGATAGATGGATAGATGGATAGATAGATAGATAGATAGATAGATAGATAGATAGATAGATAGAGATAGGTAGGTAGGTAGGTAGGTAGGTAGGTATAGGTTTAGTTCCTGGACTGTCAAGTTCACAACCACCTTATGGAGTACCAAACCATTTTACCATCTTGTTGGATCACACGGTGCTATACAAAATTCTTTTGCGAGGGATATTTGTGTTTCTGTTATATTTCTAGGTCTGGGTTTAGGTTTCGAAGCTCCCCTGGACAAGCTACTTCAATAAAAAATCAATAATAATAATAATAATAATAATAATAGTAATCAAACTGCAAAGACTCTGGTACAAGCCAGTCAAGGGGGTCCCAGTGGTGATCGGCACACTGGGTGCAGTGCCTAAAAACCTTGGCATGCACTTAAACACAATCACGCTGACAAGATTACCATCTGCCAGTTGCAAAAAGCCATCTTACTGGGAACTGCACGCATTATGCGCCGATACATCACACTGTCCTAGACACTTGGGAAGTGTCTGGCATGTGATCCAATGCAACAGCCAGCAGAGTGATCTTGTCTGCTGTGGAGTCATCTTGTTGTTTTTCAAATAATAATAATAATAATAATAATAATAATAATAATAATAATAATACAATCATAGAATAATAGAGTTGGAAGACACCACATGGGCCATCGAGTCCTGCCATGTAGGAAAGCATAATCAAAGTAGCCCTGACAGATGGCCATCCAATAATATCACTTCTGAAGCTGTCATATCTCCTTAAATTGGCACTTCAAAAGCCATAACTTAGAACAGACCTCACAACCTCTGAGGATGCCTGCCATAGATGCAGGCAAAACATCAGGAGAGAATGGTTCTAGAACATGGCCATACATCCTGAAAAACCTACAACAACCCAGAGCTTAGAAAGTTACTTTTTTGAAGTAGTTTGAAAAGTAACTCATTTGGTTACTCTGCAACTTTTTATTACTTTTCATTATTTGGGGGCAGCTTTAGAATGGGTAGCATAAGACCTCAAAAACCTCCAATGATGCCTTCAAGGCTTGGATTCTTTTAGTAAACGCCCAAATGAGATCTGTTAGACCAGTTCTTGAACTGTAAGACAAGAATTTTGTAAACCTAATGGATGCAATGGGTCAGCTCTCATTGGGATTCGAGCCTAGAGGAAGGTATGGGTAGTAACTTGGAAGCGTTACTCTTTGCACCAAGAAAGTACATTTAGCACAAGACTTTCAAAGTCTAATGGCACCCTTGCAATTGCAGTCACAAAGAAACTGATTATTTGTAACTCGGGCATGGGCAAACTTGGACCCTCCAGGTGTTTTGAACTTCAACTCCCACAATTCCCAACAGCCTACTGGCTGTTAGGAATTGTGGGAGTTGAAGTCCAAAACACCTGGAGGGTCCAGGTTCGCCCATGCCTGTTCTAGACACCAGACTTCTCCAATTTCTACTGGCTGTTGGGAATTATGGGAGTTGAAGTCCAAAACACCCAGAGGGCCCAAATTTGCCCATGTCTGTTTGTAACTTTTCAACCTTGTCTCCTGTGCCATGCTAGTAATATAATATAATACAATATAATATAATATAATATAATGTATTGTCAAAGGCTTTCATGGCCGGAATCACTGGGTTGTTGTAGGTTTTTCCGGGCTATATGGCCATGTTCTGGAGGCATTTTCTCCTGACGTTTCGCCTGCATCTATGGCAAGCATCCTCAGAGGTAGTGAGGTCTGTTGGAAGTAGGAAAGATGGGTTTATATATCTGTGGAATGACCAGGGTGAGACAAACTGTCCCACCTTCTATGCCATGCTAGTAATATAATATAATACAATATAATATAATATATTGTGTATACATATAATATTTATAATATTATAATGTCATGCAATATAATAATAATAATAATAATAATAATATGATTATTTATATTACACGTAATAGTCCTAATAATATTACAATATAATGGTATAGTACAATATAGTAATATTTAATACTGATATTTTAGTAGTATGCTAATACAATATATTGTATTGTCGAAGGCTTTCATGGCTGGAATCACTAGGTTCTTGTGGGTTTTTTCGGGCTATATGGCCATGTTCTAGAGGCATTTTTCCTGACGTTTTGCCTGCATCTATGGCAAGCATCCTCAAATTACAACAGCAAAACAGCAGAGAGGAAACAACCAAGCACATCTTAACACCTCTCAACAGAACATTTTCCCAGGCTCAGGCAGGCCTTCAAATGCTAATGAAGGTGGTCAACTGAAACATTCACACCTAACTTCAGCAGAGAGCTCTTTGCCCCACCCCAGTCATTCCACAGATATATAAACCCATTTTCCTATTTCCAACAGACCTCACTACCTCTGAGGATGCTTGCCATAGATGCAGGCGAAACGTCAGGAAAAATGCCTCTAGAACATGGTCCTATAGCCCGAAAAAACCCACAAGAACCTAATAATATATTGTATTTATAGGTATATATATCTTGTAAGCCACTTTGTGTCCACTTCAGGGTGAGAAGGGCAACATATAAGTGTCGTAAATAAATAAATATGAAATAAATAACGACTCTCAGATCCAGACATCCCTGGAGAAAATGCTTCCCTTGGCATTTGTAGGTCTTCCAGTGTGATTCTGTGGTCATCTTCTGGCAGGTGTTGACCTTAGAGTCGCACTGGAGCACATAATAATAATAATAATAATAATAATAATAGCAACAACAACAACAACAACTTTGTTTATGCCCCGCCACTATCTCCCCAAGGGCACCTTACATGAGGCCAAGCCCGACAATACATACATCAGTAAATCAACACAGCAATAAAATAAAATAAAAATACAATACAAAACCACTATAAATAACATATAAATAACACTTAGAGATGTCGAAGGCTTTCATGGCCAGAATCACTGGGTTGTTGTAGGTTTTTCCGGGCTATATGGCCATGTTCTGGAGGCAATTTTTCTCCTGACGTTTCGCCTGCATCTATGGCAAGCATCCTCAGAGGTAGAACTTCACTACCTCTGAGGATGCTTGCCATAGATGCAGGCGAAACGTCAGGAGAAAAATTGCCTCCAGAACATGGCCATATAGCCCGGAAAAACCTACAACAACCCAACACTTAGAGATGTCTAGAGAGACTTTTTTCAGACTGGTAGATTCTGGGAGTTGTATCCTCAAACGTTGCATTGCTCTGCGATCTCTTAATCCAAGAGCAACAATGGTGCGAAGAAGCCCCGCGAAAGCCTGTGTGCGTGTTTTGCCTGTGTGTGCGGTGCGGTGCAATGCAGTGCAGCCCCTTTTGCTTGCTTGCTTGCTCGTCTCACCCCGATCCAACTCTTCCTCTCTCGGTCTCCGACAGAAAACGGAACCTTTTTCTGCAACGAATGCCACTGCCGCTTTTCGGAAGAGGCTGCCCTCAAGCGACACTCCCTCCAAATGCACAGCGACAAGCCCTACAAATGTGACTGTTGCCAAGCCTCCTTCCGCTACAAGGGGAACCTAGCCAGCCATAAAACTGTCCACACAGGTACAGCCTCGCCAATTGCAGTGATCTCTGTCCAGGCAGGGGTGGTTGACCTGGGTTCGAATCCCGGTTCAGTGAGTGACTGGCTGGGTGACCCTGGGGGGCATTGCGCGGTTCTGTGTGTCATAAAGACTTCTTAAACTTTCAGAAAGCATTAGGAAGGTTCTTTTATTTCATTTACAATGAGACAGAATATATCGCAGACCAATACAGAGAGAGAAAAGGAGGACACACAGACTTTATAGCTTCATTGGGTACCCAAACAATTGCATTTTTGCACAGCATTCACAGACATACATTACCATCTCTTCTTCCTTCTGGAAAAGAGAACCCAAAGTAGACCAGATTGTGTCCCCAGCAAATCTGCCATTCTACAAATATACCATCTCTCTCCATCTCTTGGAGAAGATGGTGGGTGGACCAGACTCCGCAGTCTGCCACAATTTTGGAATAGTAAAGTGTCTCTTATATAGCAATATTTCAGTTGATGTGGTTTTGAAAGCTGTAAATGAAGGACAGGTTATTGTCGAAGGCTTTCATGGCCGAAATCACTGGGTTGTTGTAGGTCTTTTCAGGCTATATGGCCATGTTCTAGAGGCATTCTCTCCTCTAGAGGAGGGAATGCCTCTAGAACGTGGCCATATAGCCCGAAAAGACCTACAACAACCCAAAGGACAGGTTGTTTGGCCAGCTAAAACATGCCGACTCCATCAGTTCCTGGACAGATGTTGACTTTCCTTCCTTAAGTTTTATTTTATTTATTTGTCATATCAGGACAACCAGTCAAATTATATTACATTTCTAATAGAACAAAGCAAACAAACAGACAAAATACAAAATTTGTGAGTTTGGTAGTTGATTAAATGTCCTTTGACCAGTATCTGGCCACTTGGAGTGCCTCTGGTGTTGCCGCAAGGAGGTCCTCCATGGTGCATGTGGCAGGGCTCAGGTTGCATTGCAGTAGGTGGTCAGTGGTTTGCTCTTCTCTGCACTCACATGTTGTGGACACCACTTTGTAGCCCCATTTCCTAAGATTGGCTCTGCATCTCGTGGTGCCAGAGCGCAGTCTGTTCAGCGCCTTCCAAGTTGCCCAGTCTTCTGTGTGCCCAGGGGGGAGTCTCTCATTGGGTTGAGGTTCTGGGTCTGAGCCTGCCACTTTTGGACTCTCGCTTGCTGAGGTGTTCCAGCGAGTGCCTCTGTAGATCTTAGAAAACTATTTCTTGATTTAAGTCGTTGACATGCTGGCTGATACCCAAACAAGGGATGAGCTGGAGATGTCACTGTTTGGCCAGCTAAAACATGCCAACTCCATCAGTTCCTGGACAGATGTTGACTTTCCTTCCTTAAGTGATAATTAGTTTTCCTTCTTAAGGAGGCTGGTTTGACTTCCTTAACGGATGTTGGTTTTCCTTCTTAACGTAAGGAGCCACTGTGTTGACTTCCTTAAGTTAAAAGAGTCATTGGCTCTGGTAATGTAAACATGTTGTTTTCCACTTGTCTCTGGTCATATCAGCAATTCTCATCAGCAACTTTTAATTACAGTTCAGCAGTTTCACCTCCTCTTTGTAGTTTTCCAGGCCTCATTTATTACGATGGCATCTTTAGGCTATATAGACCCCAACCATACTCCTTTCATCCAATTTCATTCAATGTATTGTCGAAGGCTTTCATGGCCGGAATCACTGGGTTGTTGTAGGTTTTTTTGAGCTATATGGCCATGGTCTGGAGGCATTCTCTCCTGACATTTTGCCTGCATCTATGGCAAGCATCCTCAGAAGTAGTGAGGTGAGGATGCTACCTCTGAGGATGCTTGCCATAGATGCAGGCGAAACATCAGAAGAGAATGCCTCCAGACCATGGCTATATAGCCCAAAAAAACCTACAACAACCCAATTTCATTCAATTTCACTCAAACTATATCACATATTCACCATATCTCTTCTCTGGCTATATTTATTTCCAAACTTGGGGGTGCAAAATAATAACGATATTTGGGCTTAAAATTTCCCATGATCCTATAGCCAGCATGGCCAACGGGCTTCTGGGAGTTGGAGTCCAAAAAAGTAATTCAGAAATGTATCTACATTATAGAACGAATTCAGTTTGATGCTACTTTAACTGCTACGAATCAATGCTTTCAACCCCTGGGAGATGTGGCTTTACAAGTTCTTTGTGGTTCCTCATCCAATTACAACTCCCAGGATTCCAGAGCATTGATCCCTGGTAATTCAAGTGGCATAAACCCACATTCATTCTACAATGTAGATGCACCTTGGTTTCCTTGCAAGCTCTGCACTGAAAGAGGGGGCGGGCTCATAGTTGTTCTGTGAATCTCTTCTCCATTTGTAAAGCACTCTGTGATCTGTTTCAAAGGAACGACCCAAAACATTCAGTGATATTTGGTTAAGAAAGTGAACCAGGTAGTCAACAGTTCAATATGGTGGCCTCAGTTATCCATTCCTAATGAGGAGATTATGCTCAGAGGGACCTCAATGGGCCACCCAGTCCCATCCCCTTCTGAACGCAGGGAGACACAATCCAAGCACTCAGGACAGATGTCCATGCAGTCTCTCCTTTAAAACCTTTGGGGAAGGAGATTCCACCAGACTCCCTCAGGCAGCAGCATATCACTTTGTCAAACTGCTCTTAGAGAGGAAGTTCTTCCTAATGTTTGAGCCGAATCTCTTTTTCCTGAAGTTGGAATCTATTGCTCCCTTGTGTCCTAGTTTCTGAAGCAGCAGAAAACAACATTGCAGCACAATCTTCAATATGATATCTTTCCAAATGTTTAAGCAGCTATCTCAGTCTTCTCCAGGTTCAACATCCCCAGCTCTGTAAACAGTTCCTTATAGGGAGCCAAAGTTTCCAGACCTTTGGCCATTTTGGTGGCCCTTCTCTGGACTCCTTCCACCTTCTCCACCTCCTTTTTGAATTGTGTCCAGAACAGGACAATGACCCTCTGTTCCTGTAAGGGAGAGTGGGGACTACCTCTGAGGATGCTTGCCATAGATGCAGGCGAAATGTCAGGAGAGAATGCCTCTAGACCATGGCCATATAGCCCGAAAAAACCTACAACAACCCGATGCATTTATTATTTGGTCCATGCAATCTGGTCTAGTGCCTAGATTACCCCACTGCCATTTACTTGTCGATGCTGTGTGTCCTTGCTTCTTCCATTGGGGCACTAAACGGGCTCTGTTTTATTGGGACAGGTGAGAAACCGTATCGCTGCAGCATTTGCGGAGCGCAGTTCAACCGGCCGGCCAACCTGAAGACTCACACGCGGATCCACTCTGGCGAGAAGCCCTACAAGTGCGAAACCTGCGGGGCAAGATTCGTCCAGGTGAATATCCATAGAAGCATAGAATCCTAGAGTTGGAAGGGACTCCAAAAGGCCATCCAGTCCAGCCCCATTCCGCCAGGCAGGAAGACACAATTCAATCACTCCTGACAGATGGTCACCAAGCCTCTATGGAAGCTCCTTTACTAGCTCGGTCAAATATTTGACCCCTTGCATATAGTCTATGGTTCCCAGATTCAAAGCATTGGAGCAACTTTGCACGCAAATTCACCAAACCTATTTACTAGGGATGTGCAATTTTTTGTTAGTTATCGTAAGTCGTATCAAATTCGTTAAATTCGTATTTACGATGGGATATATGACACGTGGGTATGGCCCACTCCAAAAACTTAAGAATTGAAAATTACCCAATACTTCAGTGTTTCTCAACCTTCCTAATGCCGTGACCCCTTAATACAGTTCCTCGTGTTGTGGTGACCCCCAACCATACATTATTTTCATTGCTACTTCATAATTTTGCTACTGTTATAAATCGAAATGTAAATATCTGATATACAGGATATATTTTCATTCACTGGAGTAAATTTGGCACAAATACCCAATATACCCAGATTTGAATACTGGTGGGGTTAGGAGAGGGATTATTTTTGCCATTTGGGAGTTGTAGTTGCTGGGATTTATAGTTCACCTACAATCAAAGCACATTCCGAACTCCATCAGCAATGGAATTGAACCAAACTTGGCACACAAAATTCCCATAAACACCAGAAAATACTGGAAAGGTTGGTCGGGCATTGACCTTGAATTTGGGGGTTGTAGTTCACCTACATCCAGAAAGCACTGTGGTCTCAAATAATGATAGATCTGGACCAAACTTGGCACAAATACTCAATATGCCCAAATGTGAACACTGGTGGGAGTTTGGGGAATATAGACCTTGACATTTGGAAGTTGTAATGGCTGAGATTTATAGTTCAGCTACAATCAAGGACATTCTGAACCCCTCCAACAATGGAATTGGACCAGACTCCCCCCCCCCCCCCCAAATTCCCATGACCAACAGAAAATACTGGTGGTCTTTGGTGACCCCTCTGACACCCCGTCGTAACCCCCCCAGGGGTCCCGACCCCCAGGTTGAGAAACGCTGCAATACTTTTTGATGTGAATTTTGTAAACTTCGGAAGGCTCCCAAAGTCAGTTTCATGTCCAGCACAAGCAAGCAAAGCAAAGCCAAAAAGGCTGCGTTTCCGCTTTAAATTAATGTCCTCTCGCCATTACGAGAGGAAAGCAGCAGGGAGAAAGCAGAGTTCACTGAGAAAGGCACTGAGAGAGCACAGAATTCTGGGAAATGTAGTTTGGGAAGGCGAGGAGCCCTATACTAGAGAATATACAAGGCCCTGAACTACATTTCCCATAATTCTGTTAAGCATCAGGAAACCCCAGTCAGGAGAGGGGAGAGATGTGCCCCTCTTAGCACCTACCTTCCAGAGTTCCAGTAAATAGTTGTATTTACAAAGAGGAGGAATGATTGACACTTCTAGTAAATCAGTCTCTGGGCTGGTCTGAGCTAGGCTGGGCTGGGAAGAAATCCTTCAATTGAAGAACTGTTGGGTAATATGAGAGACATTCAATGAGATAGCTATTTTTTTTTTTTGAAAAAATTCCTAGATGTCTGAATATTTCTGAAAGTTGGGAGCAATGACCCCCTGTTATCTTGTGTCATCGTATAAAAAATTCAAGGAGATTGCGCTTGTAGTTTTTGTTTTTAAAATGTTTATAAAAACTTTGATAATTTCCTATCAATCCATGGATAAGTGAAATGTTCTGAAACTTGATGGGCTAACAGTGGTAAAGGTGTTGTATAATTGCAGCAAGTTTCACCCCAATAGCTTTCAAAATGGGGGAGAAAGGAGCCCCAGAAGCTTCTCCAGGTGCACAATTACTATAACGAAAAAGTAACGAAATTTCGTTACTCTCGTTAGAGTGATGAAATGTTCACCAATAATACTTTAGAATCATGGAATCATAGAATCCAAGATTTGGAAGAACCCTCATGGGCCATCCAGTCCAACCCCATTCTGCCAAGAAGCAGGAAAATTGCATTCAAAGCACCCCCAACAGATGGCCATCCAGCCTCTGTTTAAAAGCCTCCAAAGAAGGAACCTCCCTTCACCACATTCTGGGGCAGAGAGTTCCACTGCTGAACAGCTCTCACAGTAAGGAAGTTCTTCCTAATGTTTAGATGGAATCGCCTTTAGAAACACTTTAGTAATGAAATGCCAGCACCCCTTGATTTTGTAATGACTTTTGAAACATTTTTATTGATTGCACATGCCTAGCAAATAGTCCTCCAAACAATTCACCCTTGTGGAGGGCTATCTTGCAAGGAAGGTGCAGAATTTATTAATGTCTTTGAATGAAGATTTGCGTCCCTCGTGAGAATCGCTCCTCCTAGCAAATAGTCCTTCAAACAATTCACCCTTGTGGAGGGCTATCTTGAGAGGAAGGTGCAGAATTGGTTAATGTCTTTAAATGAAGATTTGCATCCCTTGTGAGACTACTGACTGCTGTCTCCCTTTGCCAGGTTGCGCACCTCCGGGCCCATGTGCTGATCCACACTGGCGAGAAACCCTACCCATGTGAAATCTGTGGCACGCGCTTCAGGCACCTGCAGACCCTCAAGAGTCACCTTCGCATCCACACCGGAGAGAAGCCCTACCATGTAAGTGCCATCGTTCTGGGCTTGGAGGAACTTTTAGGGACCTTGCTTCCTTGATGACATGACATGGGACCTCTGCCTCCAAAAGTGAGCACACCATTGTGCTTTAGAAATGTCTTGGGATCCAATACCTTTAGAGTATTTAGGCCGCAGAATCCATTCTTACACAACGAGTTAACACAGAGCAAAATCCCATTATTTAATGCTTTTAATAGGCTTGTTTGATCCAAAAAAAAAAAAAGTTCAAAACTCATTTCGGATGTAGGGGCACTGGTGGTTCGATTCTAAAGTCAATTCCGATTTTCACAGAAAAAAAGTTCAAAACTTTTCGAAACTTCTGAGACTTCCGAATCCTTTTGTTAATGGTTTGAAAGTGTTATTTCCTGTTTCATTGGGTGGTCTTTACTTTGAAAGTAGTTGTTTTACTCCAGAAGTGGCGGAGGAAATTCCTTCCTTCTCCGGTTTAAAATTGGCTTCTCTGGCTTGAGCCAGAAGTGGGGAAAGCAAAGGGAGGAAATTCAGCCTTCCCTGGTTTAAAACTGGCTTCTCTGGCTTCAGCCGAGGCCAGGGACCAGGATCATTTCCGACTCACTTCCCGAGTCAGAAGAAAAATAGCGAGACTAGCATCGGAAGGGCAAAGGGACTTCTGGTTTCCTAAAAAAGTTCAAAATCACTTCAAAAAGGTAATTTTTCCAAATTTATTATTATTTATTAATTATTTATTTACCTTACTTATATACCGCTGTTCTCAGCCCGAAGGCGACTCACAGCGGTTCACAACAAGAGACAGCAGAATTCAATGTTACAGTATAAAAGCAGTTATCAACTTAATACAATTGCACAATTAATAAACAATAAACAATTAACAATTGCTACAATAGCCATTCACTATCGTCTCATCATCAAAAACATGTTCCAGATTCGTCATCCAGTGATCCATTCCAGTGTTCATTAACCAATCATTGCACTCATTATTGGAACGCCTGCTCAAACAGCCAGGTCTTCACTTTTTTGCGGAATACCATTAGAGATGGTGCTAGTCTAATGTCGGTAGGAAGGGTGTTCCACAGCCGAGGAGCCACCACCGAGAAGGCCCTATCTCTCGTCCCCGCCAGCCGAGCTTGAGAAGCAGGCGGGATCGAGAGCAGGGTCTCCCCGGAAGATCTCAAACTCCTGGTGGGTTCATAGGCAGAGATGCGGTCAGATAGGTAGCTTGGGCTGGAACCGTTTAGGGCTTTAAAGGCCAACGCCAGCACTTTGAATTCAGCCCGGTAGCAGATCGGTAGCCAGTGGAGTTGGTGCAACAGGGGGGTTGTATGCTCCCTGCGCTCCGCTCCTGTTAACATCATGGCTGCCAAGCGTTGGACTAGTTGGAGCTTCCGAGCCGTCTTCAAAGGCAACCCCACGTAGAGAGCGTTGCAGTAGTCTAAACGGGATGTAACCAGAGCGTGGACTTAGTTAGGAATTTATTCCTAATTAAGAAGGTTCCGACTGGATTTAACCATGCCTAGTGTTTAATGTTTCCTAATAACACTGTGCAACACAATTTTTGTTCCTGGGTTAAATATCATTTCCTAATTGGTTCTATCATTTAAAAAAACATGGCAAAGGTGTATTAAAATGACACGCAAGTTTGTGAAGCGTTCCATATTTTTCCCAGCCATAGCAACACCTGATGAATGACTCCTTGTGTCTTTATTGTGTAAGATCAACACTAGATTGAAGTCCAAAGAAAATAGCGCACAAATAAGAAACAATTATAACTTGTAAACCGCTCTGAGTCCCCTTCAGGGTGAGAAGGGAGGCATATAAATGTAGTAAATAAATAAATAAAATGCAAAAAAAAAATGTCTTTGCGGGACAACCTGCAGCACATTTTGCTATAGTTTTTCATTGAATATCTTATAGAGACTCAACCAGTTCAACCTAGTTTGTGGCAACCATAAAATGAAGTTTCTGGAGTAGAACAACTAGTTTCAAAGAAGGCACCGCACAATTAAACAGAAAATAATGCTTTCACCCCAGGAACTTTTTTTTTTCAAATTTTGCTACATATGGTAATCAAATCCATGCCTAAAATGGCATTTTGGGGGCTTATCATTTTCCTAAAAGGCATTGCTTCACATTTGTACTACTGTTACAGATTTCTAGATTGTTAGGGATTCAAAATCGTGCTTGTGGTTTTTGTTTTAAATATGTTTTTAAAATCTTTGAAAATTCCCTATAAATTTGTGGATAAGTGAGTTTTTTTTTAAACTTGATGGGCTAACAGTGGTAAAGGTGTTGTATAATTGTAACAAGTTTCACCCCAATAACTGTCAACGTGAGAGAGACAGGAGCCCCTGAAGTTTTCCCAGGTGCACAATTTTTATAACGAAAAAGTAATGAAATTTCATTACTCTCGTTATAGTGACGAAACTGCTCCTTATTTGTTGCACTCCAGGACAGGAAAAGCCCTCTGACTGTAAACACCACACCTTTGATTGGAAAACAATCCTTTTATTGAAGATAATTAGAAAGCAGCAAGTAAAAAGCACTTTAAAGAAATAGGTAAATCCAATTAAGTAAGAAGATAACCAGGAGCAAAAATATTCCAGGGTAAAGTTCAGCAAAGTCCATAAAAACAAAGTCCACACTTCTCTATATAATTCAGAAAACCAGGAGACATTAATCCAAGGCATGAGTAGGCATTCATACAATCCAAGAATCCAAAGCATGAAACAAGAAATACTTAGACAAGAATCTTCCCAGCAAGACTTCCGTGAAACAAGGACAAAAACTATATGTGATTCCAAACGATGCTTCATCTGACTATATTTCCTATACTTGGAACTTTTATCCCCTTGTTAAGCTATCCCAAGCACTCAGAAATTGGTTTCGCTTTAATTGAGATTCCCTTATCTTTTTTCTGTCGGATTCTGGCAGACCGCCGAAGCCACTTTTCGGTCTGTCTGTTTTGACTAATCTCCTGTCGCCTATCTATTTGCTCATTAAGTTTTGCAGCTGGGCCAGGTGCCCAGTTATTTTCAAGCCCCAAATCCTGGGAACTCTCTGGTAGCAATTCAGGGAGTACACTACCATCTCCACACCCTTCAGGGACATTCTCATGGGAAACTACACTTTGCACTGGGGTCTCCTGATCCTTTGCCTCGGTATCATTGACCAAACCATTGCCATCTTGAAATTCATTGGCATCACTTCTCACATCCAAAGCACCCTGATCCTGAAACACAATCACAGGCTGAACTCCAACATTATTAAGTAATTCATTCCAAAAAAGATTTTGGGAGTTTGCCTTGATTGACTTTCATCCTTCTCTCTGATAGTCTGCCCAGTTTGGATGACCTATATTATTATTATTATTTTATTATTATTATTATTTATTCACTAGCTGTCCCCTGCCACGCGTTGCTGTGGCCCAGTCTGGTGATCTGGAAAATAAAGTAATGAGAAAGTGTTGGTTTCTAATATATGTAATTCCTTTATGCTTGTGAGTAAACAGTATTTCTTGTTGTTTCTTTGTCAGTGTTGATGTGGAGAGTGTCTGGTTTGCCTACTCTGGAACATGCAACATATCATAGTCCTTCTTTAAGGGTCTCTTTCAAATCTATGATACTATATCTCTCTCTGTGTGTGAAAATCATATCTATCTATCTATATTTATGACTGGATGGCTCTTTGTCAGGAGGGCTCTGATTACATTTTCTTGCCCTGGTGAAGAGAGTTGGACTGGATGGCCTTAAGTATTTTCTGTTGGTCATGGGGGTTCTGTGTGGGAAGTTGGCCCCATTTCTGTCATTTGTGGGTTTCAGAATGCTCTTTAATTGTAGTGAACTATAAATCCCAGTAACTACAAATCCCAAATGTCAAGGTCTATTTCCTCCAAACTCCATCTGTGTTCATATTTAGGCATATGGAATTATTGTGTCAAGTTTGGTCCAGATCCATCATTGTTTGAGTCCACAGTGCTCTCTGGATGTAGGTGAACTACAACTCCCAAACTCAAGGTCAATGCCCACCAAACTCTTCCTGTATGGAAGTCCTGTATGCCATGTTTGGTTCAATTCCATCATTGGTGGAGTTGCTCTTTGGTGGAGTTGGTGGAAATGCTCTTTGATTGTAGGTGAACTATAAATCCCAGCAACTACAACTCCCAAATGTCAAGGTCTATTTTCCTTAAACTCCATCTGTGTTCATATTTGGGCGTATTGAGTGCTTGTGCCAAGTTTGGTCCAGATCCATCATTGTTTGAGTCCACAGTGCTCTCTGGATGTAGGTGAACTACAACTCCCAAACTCAAGGTCAATGCCCACTAAACCCTTCCAGTATTTTCTGTTGGTTATGGGAGCCCCGTGTGCTAAGTTTGGCCCAATTCCATCCTTGATGGAGTTCAGAGTGCTCTTTGATTGTAGGTAAACTATAAATCCCAGCAGCAACAACTCCCAAATGACAAAATCATAATTTTTTGAGTGATGGTCACTCCTTGTGTTGTGAGACGTTTTGTTGCCAAATTTGGTGTGATTTTGTTCATTGGTTCTTTTGTTTTTAAGGTACTCATTACGCACAGAGCATTTATATATATATAGATTCATTCCAAAAAATATTTTGGGAGTTTGCCTTGGTTGACTTTCATCCTTCTCTCTGACTTTTCTCTTGACTTTCATCCTTTTCTCAGTTTGGATGACCTATATTATTATTTTATTATTATTATTTATTCATTTTTATCCTGCTTTTCTCCCACGGGTGGGATTCAAAGTGGCGAATAGTAGGGCTGAGCGGTTTCGTTCGTTAATTTCGTAATTCGTTATTAATTCGTTATATTTTTTTTTATAACGAAGCGATGTTGAACCATTCAGGAGCAACTAAAAAACGAAACGAATTTTTTCAATTCGTTTCGTAATTATTTTGTATTTGTCTCGAAATCGATTCGTAATTGATTCGAAATCGTTTCGTTATTATTTCCGCATGTCTGGTGCAAGTTTTATAGTCGTTGTTTGTTTTCTCAGTGAAAAAAAAATAAATTATCACACCAACAGCCAACAACAGAGGGAGAGGGAAGCTTCCTGTCCCATTTGGAGGTTTTTTTAGCGTATTGCGCGATCGCGCCCGCCATTAATGAATCGATTCGTAATTGTTTTGAAATCGATTCGTAATTGATTTGTAATTTACGAAATTTCGTAAATATCGAAAAAAATTTAAGGAAAATTTCGGAATTAATTTAAAAATCGAAACGCAAAAACCCCCTAAAAACGAAATGAGTTTAGAAACAAATTTTTCCGTGGTTGCCCAGCCCTAGCGAATAGTACTGGGTCCAGGACCAAACCTTCTTCATGGCACCCAAACAGTCACTATTTGTATATATACCCAAGTATTGCCGGGGTCGGGCACTTGATTAATTCCTCCTCTATTTGGTTCTTCTTTCAGTGTGAAAAGTGCAACCTTCATTTCCGCCACAAAAGCCAGCTGCGGCTCCACTTGCGCCAGAAGCACGGGGCCATCACCAACACCAAGGTGCAATACCGCGTCTCGGCGGAGGTCACGCCGGAGCTCCCCAAAGCGTGCTAGAGGCGGGCGAGGGCGAAGGAAGGCGAGGGCGGCGAGCCCGGGAGACGGCGGCGGCAAAGACGAGCGAGTGGCGCGGAAGGGGGAGACGATGCCCAAAGGATACTTGCAACACTTTAGCAACTCCTCCACTGCTTTTAATTCGTTTTGTTGGTCACACAATGGAGTGCCTCGAAGAAGCCCAGAGCGCAGGCAGGCAGGTGGAACAGAGGAAAAGGACTGAATGATGAGAATACACGGGTTTTATGTTTTTATTATTATTATTATTATTATTTTGGTTTATTTCCCAGTTATGTGAATTTTTCAAGGAAAAAAAAAGATCTATAGATATATATATATATGTATATGTGCGTAACAGCTGAGATTCTACCTTGGGTTTGCGTTGCGTCGGACTCCACTTGTGGAGCCGCAGATGAATTGTGATGAATGGCTCGGTTATGCCACTGAACCAAGATGTCAAATGTGCCACTACGTGGGCACGCACCTCCGTGCGCAGTGTGTGTGCCTGTGTGCGCATCCGTGCACATCCATACACGATTTGTGCCTACGTGCAATGTGCTCATCCATGCGCATCTACTTGCAATGGACATTACCGTATTTCTTCGATTGTAAGGCGCACTTTCCCCCCGTATAAAATTGGAGGTGCATCATAGAATCACATGGATGTATTTCACAAGGAAGGAGCAGAGCATCATAGAATCCTAGAGTTGGAAGAGACCTCATGGGCCATCCAGTCCAACCCCTTCTGCCAAGAAGCAGGAATATTGCATTCAAATCACCCCTGACAGATGGCCATCCAGCCTCTGTTTAAAAGCTTCCAAAGAAGGAGCCTCCACCTGCTCCGGGGCAGAGAGTTCCACTGCTGAACGCCATCAGTGCCATGCGCCTTTGCAGAAAGGCCAACTTTGCTTTCAACTAGGTATACATGGTTAACAGGACGAATCCAATCAATTTATGGTTGAAACAAGTATAGTGGACTCTCAGTTAACCAATACCCATGGGGATTAGTAGGTACTTTTTGGTTGCTTGGGAGTTACTATTAAAAATAGGAATAATTCATACCCCATAATTTTCCTTACGCTAAACTCTGTGTTGGCATAATAGTTGTGGGATTAACAGAACTCAAAAACCACTGGATGAATTGCCCGCAAATTTGGACTCAGGACACCTAACAACCCAATGTATGTCCTTCACTCAAAAAATGATTTTGTCATTTGGGAGTTGTAGTTGCTGGGATTTATAGTTCACCTACAATCAAAGAGCATTCTGAACCCCACCAACGATGGAATTGAACCAAACTTGGCACACAGTTCTTCCATGACCAACAGAAAATACTGGAAGGGTTTGGTGGGCAGTGTCCTTTGGTTTTGGAGTTGTAGTTCACCTACATCCAGAGATCACTGTGGACTCAAACAATGATGGATTTGGACCAAACTCTACAGAATACTCAATATGCCCAAATGTGAACACTGGTGGAGTTTGGGGAAAATAGAATCTTGACATTTGGGAGTTGTAGTTGCTGGGATTTATAGTTCACCTACAATCACAGAGCATTCTGAACCCCACCAACGATAGAATTGGGCTAAACCTCCCACACAGAACCCCCATGTGGGCCACAGCAGTGCGTGGCAGGGGATGGCTAGTATAAAATACAATAAAAGGCTGTGAAAAGGGAGATAAATTCATTAAGAGGAGAATTAAAACACGATATAGGATATCTAGACAATATTCAAAGTCATTCATTTTGAGAAGCAAAGCCTTGTTTTGGTTGTGTGCGCCTTACAATCAAGGGAATGCGGTATTTGCCACATGCACGCAAACATACATTCATGCGCCTCCATGTGCAAAGTGCGCCTCCATGCACCCCCCTACACAGTTTGTGCCTCTCTGCAGTGTGCTCCTCCATGCACACCCATTTACAATGTGCACCCGATTGCAAGGTGCGCATGTCCTTGTATCCATGCTCAGTGCGCAATAATGTGCCATGTGCCCATCTATGCACTCGGCCCCATTGCACTACCTATGCACTTCTGCTGTTTTGAACCGTATTCTGCATTGGACAAAAACCTCCCGACGACTTCCGTTGGGGAAGTTCTACCCACAAAAGACAGACACTGATAGGATTCTGGCCAGCGATATCTATCCATATATAATACGTTTCAAATATGCAATAGACTCTCGGTTAACCGGCACTCATGGGGATAGGTAGATGCCAAATAAATGTAGTTTCTGGTCAATTGAGAGTTAGTATTAATATTATGCCCCATACTATAAACAAGGCATGGGCAAACTTTGGACCTCCAGGTGTTTTTGGACTTCAACTCCCATCAGCTGTTAGGAATTGTGGGAGTTGGAGTCCAAAACATCTGAAAGGCCGAAATTCGCCCCATGCCTGCTACAAACTCTGTATTGACCTGCTATTAATATTGAAATACAATCATTAGAAGCAAATTAAGACCAATTTAATTGACTGTATTATGAGAGGTGGCGCAACATGTTAAAACTGCTGATCTAAAGGTTGGCAGTTTGAATCCGGGGAGTAGGGTGAGCTCCCATCTGTCAGCTCCAGCTTCCCACGCAGGGACATGAGAGATGCCTCCCACAGGAGGGTAACACATCTGGGCAACGTCTTTGCAGACAGTCAATTCTCCCACAGGATGGTAACACTGACCTGAAGGTTGGCGGTTTGAATCCAGGGAGCAGGGTGAGCTCCGATCTGTCAGCTCCAGCTTCCCACGCAGGGACATGAGAGATGCCTCCCACAGGAGGGTAACACATCTGGGCAACGTCTTTGCAGACAGTCAATTCTCCCACAGGATGGTAACACTGACCTGAAGGTTGGCGGTTTGAATCCAGGGAGCAGGGTGAGCTCCGATCTGTCAGCTCCAGCTTCCCACGCAGGGACATGAGAGATGCCTCCCACAGGAGGGTAACACATCTGGGCAACGTCTTTGCAGACAGTCAATTCTCCCACAGGATGGTAACACTGACCTGAAGGTTGGCGGTTTGAATCCGGGGAGCGGGGTGAGCTCCCATCTGTCAGCTCCAGCTTCCCACGCAGGGACATGAGAGATGCCTCCCACAGGATGGTAACACATCTGGGCAACGTCCTTGCAGACGGTCAATTCTCTCACACCGGAGGTGACTTGCAGTTTCTCACGTCACTTCTGATATAGAAAACAAAATTGTTTAATGGGGATTGGAAGATGCCAGATAAAAGTAGTTTCTGGTTGCTTGAGAGTTGCTATTGAAAATAGTTTTTAAAAACACTAAACTCTTGTTTTGACTGGATATATATAAAATAATAAAACGTTATTTATATTCTGCTCTATCTCCCCAAAGGGACACAGGGACACAAACATTCAATGCCCGAATACAATAACAATCCATAGAATCCTAGAGTTGGAAGAGATCTCCTGGGCCATCCAGTCCAACCCCATTCTGCCAAGAAGCAGGAATATTGCATTCAAATCACCCCTGACAGATGGCCATCCAGCCTCTGTTTAAAAGCCTCCAAAGAAGGAGCCTCCACCCAAGTTATGCTCAGGCTTTTGGCAAATTTTGACACGCCAAGCTCAAAAGGTTGCCCATCACTGCTCTAGACCATGGCCATATAGCCCGGAAAAAACCTACAACACATTTCTCTGGTTGCTTGAGAGTGCCGGTTAACCGAGAGCCTACTGTATTTGTGAAGGAGAGGGATTGTGAAAGACGTCTCTGTCTCTCTCCGTGTTAGGAAGGGATCGGAAAGGTTTCCGTTCGTTCGTAGAAATCCATATAGCGGAGAGTCGGGAAAAATGCCGACTCTTTTGCGGCCAGAACAAATAAATAAATAAATGAGGAATGTATATCGTTTTACGGGAACAACATTTATTTTATTATTATTTTTTTGAAATGCAAAAAAGTTTGTTTGTAAACAAAAGAGAGCGGGGAGAGAAAAAGATTGTATATGCTATATGGCATGGGCAAAGTTTGGCCTTCTGGGTGTTTTGGACTCCAACTCCCATCATTCCTAACAGCCTCAGGCCCTTTCCTTTTTCCCCTCGGCCGCTTAAGCGGCCGAGGGGAAAAAGGAAAGGGCCTGAGGCTGTTAGGAATGATGGGAGTTGGAGTCCAAAACACCCAGAAGGCCAAACTTTGCCCATGCCCACGACAAGACGAAAAGTAAACAAAGGAGAGGGCTTTAACTTTTTAACCAAAGGTGAAGGAAAATCTATGGCAGAGTTGTACATATATGAACATATATATAAATAAAGTATATATATATATATATAAATATCAACCTTTAAGAAAAAGATATATTAAATATATAAATATATATATATTAAAATGCACTGGAGTCTCCGTCTCGGTCTCTGCGGGCAGACGGCCGGTTCGGAGAGGCTTCCTTTGCGACAGAGCACTTAACGAGATATTTTAAGAGAGAGAGAGAGAGAGACGCGCGCGAAAAAGTATTGCATCTGTATTAGTGAGGAAAATATTTTGTCTAAGAGCATTTGAGTGTGTATTTGTATTTTTTTGCAAGTGAAGGTTTACAATTTACAAAAAAAAATATAGTGTGTATTAAAAAAAAACAACCAACGAAAGCTGCAGAAGGAATTTTAAGAAAAAAAAATAATATAAAGTGTAATAATAATTATAATAATATTTTTTTTCAGGGTCCCCCCACCCACCCACCCCCCTAAGTCTGTATATATTATATGTATGTGTGTGTGTTTGTGTATAATGTTTGTTTGGGGTTCTTCGTTTCTCGTTTTTATTGTTTTTTTTTTTTCTCACGGTGCCTTTCTTTTGCAACTCGGTTTAGAGCCCTGCTTTGAGGTACGATGACGGTTGGTTGGATCTTTTATGGAAAGCTTAAAAAAGGTATTGTCGAAGGCTTTCATGGCCGGAATCAATGGGTTGCTGTAAGTTTTTTGGGCTGTATGGCCAGGTTCCAGAAGCATTCTCTCCTGACGTTTCGCCTGCAGCCCTCAATCAAAGAGTATTCTCACCCCACAACAATAGAATTGACAAAACTTCCCAAATAGAACCCCATAACAAACAAAAAATACTGCGTTTGCTTATGGTCTTTCGCAACCCCTCTTTCGATCCCCCCAGGGGTCCTGACCCCCAGTTGAGAAAGGCTGGTTTAGGGAAATAGAAAGCTGGGCTGACTGTCAGGAGCTCACGCCAACCCAGGGCTTCAAACTGGCAGCCTTTCAGTTGGTAGATCTTGACATTTGGGAGTTGTAGTTGCTGAGATTTATAATTTTCTTATGGTCTTTGGCAACCCATCTGACACCCCCTTTCAACCCCCCCAAGGGGTCCTGATTCCCGGTTGAGAAAGACTGCCTTAGGTAAACAGAAAGCTGGGCTGACAGTTAGGAGCTCACGTCAACCCCTATGACCAACAGAAAATACTGTGTTTTCTTATGGTCTTTCGCAACCCCTCTGACACCCCTGTTTGACCCCCCCAGGGGTCCTGACCCCCGGTTGAGAAAGGCTGGCTTMGGTAAATAGAAAGCTGGGCTGACAGTTAGGAGCTCAYGCCAACCCCCATGACCAACGGAAAATACGGTGTTTTCTTATAGTCTTTGGCAACCCCTCTGACCCCCCCTTTTGGTCCCCCCCCCCAGGGGTCCTGACCCCCGGTTGAGAAAGGCTGGCTTAGGTAAAAAGAAAACTAGRCTGACAGTTAGGAGCTCACGCCAACCCCCAGGACCAACAGAAATACTGTGTTTTCTTATGGTCTTTTGGCAACCCCTCTGATACCCCTGTTCGACCCCTCCCAGGGGTCCTGACCTCCGGTTGAGAAAGGCTGGCTTAGGTAAACAGAAAGCTGGGCTGACCGTCAGGAGCTCACGCCAACCCAAGGCTTCAAACTGGTAGTCTTTCAGTTGGTAGATCTTGACATGGGGATTTGTAGTTGCTACGATTTATAGTTTACCCACAATCAAAGAGCATCCTGAACCCCACCAACAATAGAATTGGCAAAACTTCCCAAACAGAACCCCCATAACAAACAAAAAATTCTGTGTTTTCTGATGGTCTTTGGTGACCCCTCTGACACCCCATTGCGACCCCTCCCAGGGGTCCTGACCCCCGGTTGAGAAAGGCTGGCTTAGGTAAACAGAAAGCTGGGCTGATAGTCAGGAGCTCACGCCAACCCAGCTGTGCTAAAGTCTGGCCCTTTCTAGTAATAATACAATCACAGTTCCTCTGGAGTATCAAACTCATGTATGGTCCTTGCCTTGAATCCATGCAATGCTTTCCATCAGAACATATGTCTTCTCCCAATCTTCATTTCTTGTTCATGGAGACGAGCATGGAAGACATCCTGCCATAGATGCAGGCGAAACGTCAGGAGAGACTGCTTCTGGAACGTGGCCACAAAACCCAAAAAACCTACAACAACCCAAGCTAAAAAGGTTTGGCCCAAAAGCAGTCCCTCGATGGGGAAAAAAATATATCAGGTGGTTCTTTGCGTTTTCTTTGTTTTCTTTTTTTTAAAATACTAAAAAAAATTTAAAAAGGTAAATTGGTCTCATGTTTTATACACTTGTGTTAACAATCAGTCAATCTCGGGAGAACAGGGTCTGGGCTGCAACAAAACTTGCATTGATGCGTTTCTGTAAAATAATAGCTGTACAAACTCAAAAGAGAAAAAAAGGAGAAAAAAAATAAAACAGCAGAAAGCAACTATGAAGGAGACTTCGTGCCGGGTTTTCTTTCGTTTGGCTCTGAAATCAGTGGAAGGGATGATGGACCCAAACCGGGAGGGATGGCTGAGACCCCAAAGGGGGTCACGGTTTGAATCATAGAATCAAAGAGTTGGAAGAGACCTCCTGGGCCATCCAGTCCAACCCCTCTGCAAGAAGCAGGAATATTGCATTCAAATCACCCCTGACAGATGGCCATCCAGCCTCTGTTTAAAAGCTTCCAAAGAAGGAGCCTCCACCACACTCCGGGGCAGAGAGTTCCACTGCTGAAGGCTCTCACAGTCAGGAAGTTCTTCCTCAGGTTCAGATGGAATCTCCTTTCTTGTAGTTTGAAGCCATTGTTCCATTGCGTCCTAGTCTCCAGGGAAGCAAAAAACAAGCTTGCTCCCTCCTCCCTGTGACTTCCTCTCACATATTTATACATGGCTATCATGTCTCCTCTCAGCCTTCTCTTCTTCAGGCTAAACATGCCCAGCTCCTTAAGCCGCTCCTCATAGGGCTTGTTCTCCAGACCCTTGATCATTTTAGTCGCCCTCCTCTGGACACATTCCAGCTTGTCAATATCTCTCTTGAATTGTGGTGCCCAGAATTGGACCCAATATTCCAGGTGTGGTCTAACCAAAGCAGAATAGAGCATGGGGAGCATGACTTCCCTAGATCTAGACACTAGGCTCCTCTTGATGCAGGCCAAAATCCCATTGGCTTTTTTTGCCGCCACATCACATTGTTGGCTCATGTTTAACTTGTTGTCCACGAGGACTCCAAGATCTTTTTCACACGTACTGCTCTCGAGCCAGGCATTGTCCCCCATTCTGTATCTTTGCATTTCATTTTTTCTGCCTAAGTGGAGTATCTTGCATTTGTCACTGTTGAACTTCATTTTGTTAGTTTTGGCCCATCTCTCTAATCTGTCAAGATCGTTTTGAATCCTGCTCCTGTCCTCTGGAGTATTGGCTCTCCCTCCCAATTTGGTGTTGTCTGCAAACTTGATGATCCTGCCTTCTAACCCTTCATCTAAGTCATTAATAAAGAGGTTGAACACAAGATGAGCAACACAAGTAGAGGACATGCAAAACTTAAATTTTACTCTTGTGCAGCAGAGTTCATGAAAAAGAAACAGCCACTTCAAGAAGAACACTTTATTTATATTCCGCGCCATCTCTCCAAGAGGACTTGGGACAGATCACAGTACACACACACAGCATTTTGTATTGACAAGACAGAGACAGACATAACAGAACGGAGGTATGTTGTGTCAACATCTAGCTTTTTGGCACCTTGGAGGCTGTGCTCACATCCAGCCATGGGGGGGGGGGTGCTGTTGCTCCATCCTCTATGATTGCCGAACCTCAGAGTAGATTCACCTTGCTGAAAAGCACCAAACTGCACACAGCCAGAAGTCTTTATAGTTTATTGAAAATAAAAAGGTAAAAGTTATTAAAAGCAAGAGGGTGTTTTTGTCATGTCAGGAGCTACTTGAGAAACTGCAAGTCACTTCTGGTGTGAGAAAATTGGCCGTCTGCAAGGACATTGCCCAGGGGACGCCCGGATGATTTGATGTTTTTATCATCCTTGTGGGAGGCTTTCTCTCATGTCCCCGTACGAGGAGCTGGAGCTGATAGAGGGAGCTCGTCCGCCTCTCCCCGGATTCGAACCTGCGACCTGTCTGTCTTCAGTCCTGCCAGCACAGGGCTTTCACCCACTGCGCCACTGGAGACAAAAAAGAAAAGAAAAGCAAAAGATAATGTTGCAAAAGTTCAATATAAAAAACACTTTGAAAATTAATCCAAAAAGGCACCAGCAAAACAAAAAACCAAGAATACATGACAAAGTCCTGGACACATGAAAAACAAGAACACAAGGTAATCCATATAAACAAAGGCAAGCTTCTTAGTAAAATGCAAAGTTGCTTTGACAAAGATTTGGTCTCAAACACACAGCTTAATACCCTTTGTAAAACATGAAGGCGTTTCTCTGGCCTCTGGCCTCATGTTAGCTATTCTCACACTCCTTCGAACTCTGAATTCCAAACGGTCAGCTCGATCAAAGGTTCCCATTTTGTCAAGGTCAGTCTGCTCGTTAGTGTTACCCTGTTTCCCTGCTTGCTTATTATCATTATCAGGCTGAGAACTGTCCTCCTCCTCTGCACCTGCACCTGGCTATTTTCAGTATCAACACTTTCATTCCTTGCTGTGGGAAACTGCACTTCTTCACTGTCTAGAACAGGGACCAGGCTGTGAACCTGAGTCCCATTATCCTCATCAGAGATTCTGTGGTTCCAGCTGAGTCACAACAATGATGAAGAGCCATCAGGACTACCTCCTTCCTTTTGGTCCCTAGCATTTTCTGATCTTTTTCTTCATAGTTTTGTAAACTACCTCACCTGCTTGTTTTAGCAATACCTAATTTCTCTACTTATGGCTCTAAGTCGTAACTAAGTCGTAACTAAGTCGAACAGGGTATAGGGTTACAGCCTGTGCTAGACGGGGTCGCACTCCCCCTAAAGGCACAGGTTCGCAGCTTGGGTGTGACTCTGGATTCTTCGCTAAGCTTGGAACCCCAAGTTTCAGCGGTGTCCAGAGGAGCATTTGCACAGCTTCGGCTCGTGCGCCAGTTGCGCCCATATCTTGGGAAGTCGGACTTGGCCACGGTGGTCCACGCTCTTGTCACATCCCGTATAGATTACTGCAACGCGCTCTACGTGGGGTTGCCCTTGAAGACTGCCCGGAAGCTTCAGATGGTCCAGCGTTCGGCAGCCAGGTTGCTAACAGGAGCGGCACTCAGGGAGCACACCACTCCTCTGTTGAGCCAGCTCCACTGGCTGCCAATTTGCTTCCGGGCACAATTCAAGGTGCTGGCTTTAGCCTATAAAGCCCTACACGGTTCCGGCCCCACTTACCTCTCCGAACGCATCTCCACCTATGAACCGGCGAGGTTGTTAAGATCGTCTGGGGAGGCCCTGCTCTCGGTCCCGCCAGCGTCACAGGTGCGGCTGGCGGGAACGAGGGACAGGGCCTTCTCAGTGGTGGCCCCCCGGCTATGGAATGCCCTACCAGCGGACATCAGGCAGGCCCCTTCGCTATTGGCGTTTAGGAGGAGGGTTAAGACGTGGCTCTTCGAACAGGCGTTCGGATAAATATGCAATAACAACTGACTCAGGAATGACGGCACATTGAACAAGGAATGGTAATACGACTGTGAGATCGAGATCTGATTCTAATGAGGCGTGATGATTTTTATGTGTATTGTTTGTGTATGTTTGTTATATAGATTGTTCAGTGTTGCACATTTTATTGTAAACCGCTTCGAGTCGCCTTTTTAGGCTGATATTTGCGGTATACAAAAGAAGTAAATAAATAAATAAATAAATAATAAACTTACCCAGCTTAGGTAAACGGAAAGCTGGGCTGACATTCGAGAGCTCACACCAAACCGGAGCTTTGAACTGACAACCTTTCGGTTGGTAGATCTTATCATTACTGGTGATTTACCAGCTGTGCTAAAGTATGACCCTGAATGAGACTTTGTGCCAAGTTTTCAATAAGAGCACTTTATTTACACTCCGTGCAATCTCCCCAAGAAGACTTGGGGAAGATCACAGTACGCATATATGGCAAACATTCAGTGCCATTTGGATAGACAGGACACAGACAGAGCAGAACAGAAAGGAGATATGTGTCAACATTTGTCAACATCCAGCTTTCTGGTGCCTTGGAGGTTGTGCTCGAATCCAGCCACAGGGGGGTGCTGTCACTCCATCCTCTATGACGAAGAGCCATCAGGACTTCCTCCTTCCTTTTGGTCACTGGGCATTTTCTGATCTTTTTCTTTATGGTCTTGTAAAATACCTCTCCCACTTGTTTTAGCGGTACCTAATTTATCTACTTATGGCTCTAAGCTGTTTTCATTTGCTGGACCAAATTTGGCACAAACACCTGATATGCCCAAATTTGAATACTAGTGGGAGGGGGCAGGAATTGATTTTGTCATTTGGGAGTTGTAGTTGCTGAGATTAATAGTTAACCTAAAAAGAGCATTCTGAACTCCACCAACGATGGGACTGAATCACAACCTCAGATATGCAGATGATACTACTTTGATGACTAACAGCAAGGAGGAATTGAGGAGCCCTCTAACCAAGGTGAAAGAAGAAAGTTCAAAAGATGGGTTGCAGTTAAACATTAAAAAAACCCCAAGTGATTGATAACTGACAAATAGAGGGAGAAAACATGGAGTCAGTGACAGACTTTGTATTTCTAGGTGCAAAGATGACTGCAGATGCAGATTGTGGCCAGGAAATCAGGAGATGTCTACTTCTTGGGAGGAGAGAAGTGATTAATCTCGATAAAATAGTGAAGAGTAGAGACATCACACTGGCAACCAAGATCCACATAGTTAAAGCAATGGTATTCCCCGTAGTCACCTATGGATATGAGAGCTGGACCTTAGGGAAGGCTGAGCGAAGGAAGAGAGATGCTTTTGAGCTGTGGTGTTGCAGGAAATTGTCGAGAGTGCCTTGGACCTCAAGAAGATCCAACCAGTCTATCCTCCAGGAAAGAAAGCCAAACTGCTCATTGGTAGGGAGGATATTAGAGGCAAAGATGAAGTACTTTGGCCACATCATGAGGAGACAGGAAAGCTTGGAGAAGACAATGATGCTGGGGAAAATGGAAGGAAAAAAGAAGAGGGGCCAACCAAGGGCAAGATGGATGGATGGGATCCTTGAAGTGACTGGCTTGACTTTGAAGGAGATGGGGGTGGCCACAGGCAACAAGGTGCTCTGGCATGGGATGATCCAGGAGGTCACGAAGAGTAACATGACAACAGTAACATTATTATTATTAAGCAGAGATTGGATGGCGATCTCTCAAGAGGGTTTGGAATGTACCTTCCTGTCTGACAAAATGGAGTTGGACTAGATGGCTCCTAGGGTCTTTTCCAACTCTAGGATTCCATATTGTTGTTATTATTAAGCAGAGACTGGATGGCCGTCTGTGAGGAGGGCTTTATATGTGCCTTCCTGCCTGGCAGAAGGGGGTTGGACTGGATGCCCCTTAGGGTCTCCTGAGACTGTAAGATCCTATGATTCCTTGACTAGGAGTCCTGGAGCCTTTTCTCCAGTGGCACCATTCCTAATCAAGCCATGAGTATGGAACAGGACTGGGAAACTGCATCTGGATTTCCTCCAGCTGTCCATTCAAAGGAACCAATTGCCTAGAGAGGGATTGCTTCAAAAAGAAGCTATAAAGCACCCATCTGGGCATGCTTTAGCTGGAGATCTTACATTCAGAAGAGAGTTGGGCAGGATTGGCTTTGGGATAGATGTTCAATGTGGATCCATGAAGAACCCCACCCAGAAAGTCCAAATTCACAAATGTGGGAGGTTTCATGCATGGAGATTTATGCAAACTGTAGGATCATAGCCAATATGAATTAAGAAAGCAAGATCTCAATCTACAGAACAGTGATTTATTTCCACCTGTTGAGCCTTCCAGACATTTGTCCTTAAAAGCTGAATGTTAACCCTCAATAATGGTCATACCGGTCATCACCACAAGGTGGCAGGTGAGGCCAAGATTTGAGTCTCCATTGAACAAAGTTCCATTCCTGGATGCTTCTGTATCTAGGAGAATTAGTAATACAATTTGAAACCTGTCTAAATACAGTAGGAGCTCCATATGTTTCCAGCTGGACCACAGCAGCTGAAGCTGCAGGTACACCATTGAATTACTCAACTTCCTGCCCAAGTATACGAGGGTTGAATGAAAAGTAATGCCTCCACCTTCGTAACTCCTCAACAGATGCCAGTACTGCTATGTGGCAGGTACTGGCTTGTTCAGTAGACTCTCCTCTACAGTTCCATTTTGGCAGAAAGCCTTAACATTGAATGGTTGTGTTGTTAAAATGCGAAGTATGGAACCCTGCGCAGACAGTCGGTCAATGCAACTTAAGCAACGTGCAGTCATTGAATTCTTGAGAGCAGAAGGTGTCACCCCAAAGGAGATTCATCGGAGAATTCAAGCTGTTTATGGTGATTGTGTTGATGTGAGTACTGTGCATCTTGGGTGAGTAAGTTTAAAGATGTTGAGGTGGGAACATTTTATTTGCGTGACAAACAAAGAGTTGGACGTCCTGTGACAACAACCACCGAGTTTCGCAAGCAAAAGATTGACAGATTGATTCAGGACGATCGTCGTATCACTCAGAGAGAAATTCCAAGCATAATCAGCATTTCACAAGAACGTGTGGGTCACATCATTGCTTTGCTTGACTATTGGAAGATCTGTGTATAATGGGTACCTAGGATGCTGACACCTGAAATGTCAGATGCCACCACAGCAGAACTTCAGAGACTGGATCTCACCACTTTATGGCATCCTCCATACAGTCCCGATTTAGCACTGTTTGACTTCCACGTGTTCCCAGTAATGAAAGAAGATCTGCGGGGACATCATTATGCTTCTGATGAAGACGTTGAGAGAACTGTGAGATGCTGGTTGCGGAAACCGAGTGTCGACTTCTTCCGTGACAGCTTCAGAAAACTTGTTCATCGTTGGCAGAAATGTATCCAATTGTCTGGTGATTATATGGAAAAGTGAATGGTGCAGACTGCTTCAACCAGAAAAGTCACCCATATTATTTGAGAACACAGAAATGCTGGACCACTCTCACAACCACCATGTCAGACTACACAGAGAAGCCACTGTAATCCACAAGCATGTGAACAATTTCAACAGAAAGGAGGAAACCATGAAAATGAACAAAATCTGGCTACCAGTATTAAAAAAAAAACTCTAAAATTACAACAGCAAAACACACTCGTTCAGTCTCCGACTCTTCGTGACCTCATGGACCAGCCCACGCCAGAGCTCCCTGTCGGCCGTCACCACCCCCAGCTCCCTCAAGGTCAGTCCAGTCACTTCAAGGATGCCATCCATCCATCTTGCCCTTGGTCGGCCCCTCTTCCTTTTGCCTTCCACTTTCCCCAGCATAATTGTCTTCTCTAGGCTTCCCTGTCTCCTCATGATGTGGCCAAAGTACTTCAACTTTGTCTCTAGTATCTTCCCTCCAGTGAGCAGTCGGGCTTTATTTCCTGGAGGATGGACTGGTTGGATCTTCTCGCAGTCCAAGGCACTCTCAGCACTTTCCTCCAACACCACAGCTCAAAAGCATCTCTCTTCCTTCGCTCAGCCTTCCCTAAGGTCCAGCTCTCACATCCGTAGGTGACTACAGGGAATACCATGGCTTTGACTAGGCGGATCTTTGTTGCCAGTCTGATGTCTCTACTCTTGACTATTTTATCGAGACTGGACATTGCTCTCCTCCCAAGAAGTAAGCGTCTTCCTGATTTCCTGGCCACAGTCTGCATCTGCAGTAATCTTTGCACCTAGAAATACAAAGTCTGTCACGGCCTCCACGGTTTCTCCCTCTATTTTCCAGTTGTCACACAGATATATAAACCCACTTTCCTAGTTCCAACAGACCTCACTACCTCTGAGGATGCTTGCCACAGATGCAGGCAAAACGTCAGAAGAGAATGCCTCTAGAACATGGCCATATAGCCTGAAAAAACCTACAACAACGCAAAGTGAATAGTGGTAGTTAAAGAGCACGTTCTAGGGATTACTTCTATGTTTGATTTATTAAAATATTCCCATCCAATTCCAAGTAACGAAGGTGGAGGTATTACTTTTCATTCAACCCTCGTACTATAGATTTGTTTTTACTTCTCTAGGAATTTGTTAGATCCTCCCACACAACTCTAAAGTAATTTCGAATGCTACTCACACACATGGGCTGGTACTGTACTTCTTTACAAAAGTTACTAAATTTTGCAGAGAAAAACATCCCCAATGCAATAACACCAATGCTCAGCAGAGGGCAGTGTAGCATCTCATTTCATCACTCCTGAAGAACAAAGGGACAATGCTACCTAGTTAGAGAGTTGAAAACTCTTTTCAATATCAGAAAGAAATGTTATTTCTGAACAATGCCCCCAATTGAAAATAATGTCAGAGTTCAGATACTTATAAGTGTAGAGAATATCCCGGCTGGCGGGCACGAGAGACAGGGCCTTCTCGGTGGTGGCCCCTCGGCTATGGAATGCGCTACCGGTGGACATCAGGCAGGCCCCTTCGTTGCTGGTGTTTCAGAGGAGGGTGAAGACGTGGCTCTATGAGCAGGCATTCGGATAGTCTATGCAGTAACAACCAATTCAATAATGACGGCATTGGACAAGGAATGGAAATGGATTATGAGATCGGTATTCTGATTCTAAGTGTGGCGTTGATGATTATGTGTTGTTTGTATTGTGTGTCTTATACATTGTTTAGTGTTGTTTTTACTGTAAACCGCATAGAGTCGCCGCTTTAGGCTGATATATGCGGTATACAAATGGAGTAAATAAATAAATAAATAAATAAATAATTTGGACACCAAATTGACTTCACAAAGTGCTTTTTTCATGTCAGGAGCGACTTGAGAAAATGCAAGTCCCTTCTGGTGTGAGAAAATTGACCATCTGTGGGGACGTTGCCCAGCAGATGTTGCCCAGATGTTTTGATGTTTTACCATCCTTGTGGGAGACTTCTCTCATGTCCCTGCATGGGGAGCTGGAGCTGACAGAGGGAGCTCATCCACGCTGTCCCTGGATTTGAACCTCTGACCTGTCTGTCTTCAGTCCTACTGGCACAAGGGTTTAACGCATTGGCTAAGTGCTAAGAATCAATGACTGAATGCCATCAAAGATCTAACATGGTATTATTATTATTATTATTATTATTATTATTATTATTATTATTCTCTCCTGATGTTTTGCGTGCATCTCTGGCTAATGGCATCTTCAGAAGTCGGTTGGAAATGAGGCAAGTGGGGTGTATATATACCTGTGGAATAATATCCAGGGTGAGAGAAAGAACCCTTGTCTGTGTAAAGCCAGTGTGAATGTTGCAATTAGTAAGTTTGAATAGCATTGAGTAACCTTGCAGCTGCAAAGTCAATTAATGAGTATATTTGCAAAGAGGTAGCCTGGCCTCTGTTGCCTGGAGGCCTCCTCTGATTGGGAAGTGTTGACTGGCCCTATATAACGACAACCACAACCACAACAACAACAACAACAACAATACTAGCAGTCCCCTGCCATGTGTTGCTGTGGCCCAGTCTGTGTATATGTGCTTTATGTGTATATATATGTGTGTGTATGTGTATTTGCGTGTATATATGTAGTTTTGCACATGTGTTGTGAGGTAATTTTTGGGGTTTTTTTTCTTTTAAAGTCTCTTCTGCTGAGTTTTTCAGTGTTTTTAGGTGTGATGGTCACTCATTTGCCTGATAGGTATATTGTGTCCAAATTGGTGCCAATTCCCCCAGTGGTTTTTGAGTTATGTTAATCCCACAAGCAAACATTACATTTTTATTTATATAGATTAGTAGTAGTAGTATATTTATACCCTCTTTTTCTTTCAAAGCAGCTTAACATAAACAGACCTCACAACCTCTGAGGATGCCTGCCATAGATGCAGGTGAAACGTCAGGAGAGAATGCTTCTAGAAAAGCCTACAACAACCCATTGATTCCAGCCATGAAAGCCTTCAATAACCAGAGAAATAACACTTTAAATCAAAATAAATTAAAATATACAAATATTAAAACAGCATTAAACATGATTAGTATTTATTTATTTATTT